>OV121094.1:23324002-24574002 GCA_921293015.1 Phorcus lineatus
GTAATCTTTTGAAACTCTCTTTGTGCACTCACTCTTCAGTAGAGATCTCACATAGTTGTAAGTAAGGAGCACGATTCCATTTGACAAGAATTTAAAATATTGACTTTCTGAACATGACATGTGGTCCTGTGCATACGAGGGGAAGTCAATAAAGCAACAATAACAGAAGCCTACTATGCTGACTTGTTGAAGTAATTTGAGAGCGGCTATCAAGAAGAAGAGGCACGGCATGTTGACTGCAGACGTTATGCTTCTTCATTACAACGCTTCAGTGCACAAGAGTCGTGTTGCACACGCTGCCCTTCAACAATGAATATTTGAACAACTTAACCATCCCCATACAGTCTAGATCTGGCCACAGGCGACTTCAGTATGTTTCGCAATTGGAGCGATGATGATGAAATAAGGGCAGCTACCCCGTCAGAAGACTTCTGCTGCAAAGGCATAGACAGTCTACAGGACAAATGGGCAAAGTGCATCGAGGTCCAGGGAAACTATATATAAGAAAACATCAAAATCACAACCACTGGCTTCTGTTTAATATCCACTTCTTATCGACTTCTCCACCTAGCTCTGTTGACCGCTATCACTGAAGTTCAGCAACATCTTGCCGGGTGGGTAAGTTCCCCAATCATTGCTGGGTTAACTGAGAGTTTGAAGGTTATTTTCTGCCCCACACTGAGACAAGAGAAATTTTTAGTGTCTCCTTACGCAAGAGACTCTGTTCACAACATGCCTCTGTTCACCCAGCAGTATTAATTTGGTAGCTGGTGTACATTGTGTTGGAGGTTACCTTTAAGCAGTGTAACTGACTGCTTGGATTGAACGAGGGAAGTAATGCATGTCGCGCCTTGATCATGCATTCGGAGTGTATATGTGTACTATATACATACCCTAATTATCATTATTACTTGAGAACTTGAATTAAGGGAGGGAAGGGTAGTAAAATATGATAGAGTATGTCCATTATTTGTCATTAAAAAAAACAATCACTACATATGATAAGAATTTACGTGTTGCCTCTTCCAAATTAAGTTTGAGGAATCATTAAGTGCAACCCTACCTCCCTAAATTCAAGTTCTCAAGTAATACTGATAGTTACCAACTTATATTGCTCATTATCCACCTGGTGAAGGGGCAAGAAGTAGCCCAGAAACGTCGTGAAAATAAATAAAGAAGTTGTCATCCATAACAGTGATGTGATAGTAGTTAATTCTTGTTAATAACATTATATCATTATATTATTACCCTAGTAGTGTACAGGTACTTACCATCTCATATAATCCATTTACCTAAATACCACCATTTACATGGATATCTAATACTGGTTAGATAACTATGATATACAGATTTACAGTATTGATGCCTAAGTGACAATTATAAATGTCATATACACACATGCATACCTATATTACATTCTCAAGCAATCTCAAAATGGCTACTGTATATAATACATTGTATTCCTTATTATGCCCTTATCTCATTTCAATTTTGTTGCTGTCTTAAAGTATTACATTAGTCTCATACACTTGCTATTTTCAATACGAGAATGATGACCGCATGTTTAACTTTTAACAACAGATTTGTAGAGAACTTGGCACTTTCGAACCTTGAATTCAGCTTTACGAATCAGCTATGTAATTGCCATTCAATCACCGAAACACTTCAGCTCAGAATTGGCACCATAACAATAAACAATGAACATTAGTATGCATCTAAAACAATTAAAATCGTACAACGAAACTATCGTAATCATACTATATCATGAGCTTGTTAATGATTTAACGTTTGTTTATGCCTATATCAAAGCTGTATTTCATTATCTAATTGGAAACTGTTTTCATATAAACTAGTTTGTATCATAATTGAAGTAATCACATTGAAATGATTACACACATGCAAAGTTACATCCTAGACATTAGCAATTACAAACTCTTACAAATTTATGATGCATAACCCTTTAATATTGGCTGATTTGGTCAATCCTTGAAAGTGTTTATAGTAAATGAAAAATGTTTAAAGTAAATAGATAATATTTTACGCACTTGTGAGTCATTTAAGTTATTTGAAATCGTAATCTTACATTAAAGTAACGCCAACATTAGTCCAGTCTCGAGGTCAGTGTAATTCTATATATTCGCGCAATGAATTGACTCTATTTTATCTACTTTACCAATTTCATTAATGGGTACTTGAAAGAAAAAAAACATATAAATGTTTATTTTATTGTGTGTATACCGTTATCATCCGAGACTTCTCTTAATGTAATGCCCATTCTCATGTTATAAACCCTTGGACATACTGTATAAAGTTGGCGCCTTTTTGTGAACTAAATGGCATCATTCTGGACAATCAAGATTTATTTGGAGCCCGCTGTGTTAACCATTACCAAAGTCCTTACAAAGCTGTGTGAAAAATGAGAAAGCTAAGAAGACCAAGCTTCTCTCGAAAGTCAATAGCGACAAGCAGCCAACGTCGGCTATTGACTCTGGTTTCTAAAGAGAATTTTGCATCACAATATATATACAGGAAGCATTAAAGTTTCCGTCAAGCAACCAAAACGGAGGAGTTCTACGACAACTTATTGCATGTTTACTTTTCTTCAAGGTAGGGCCGAGTAAGTATGTAATTATCTTATTTAACAAATCGATGAATAAAATGATAAGCAGACCATCGATTTAATCATGCCAAATGCTGCTGACTCAACCATGAAACAAGTGATCTTCCCTGCCTTGATATCCAGGTTCGATTGAGACATTATGCTACTATAGATAGTGGAGTCGCTAAACTGTAATTACTTGTTCTATGTACGTAGTTCCTCTGAAGTAAGCTGGGTGGATCTTAGTGGTGTTCCTTGCCAGTTAATAGGATAGGGAGTGGTTTTATTTTGTGCCCTTTTACTGATACTGATACTCGTGTTATGATGATGTACACTTTGTGCTATATATGAGGTCCAGATTGGAGTTTGGTAATTGAAGATCAAGATAAATGTATTTTGCATGTACATGCTACTTAATTGTTTCTTGTTGTATAGTGATATCAATACATTGACTTCACATATGTTTCATAATGCAGGATAAAATCATTGGACATTTTAGTCAAGAGTTTCAAATTGACTGTCTACCTGAGAAGACATAATATCCAATCGGTACCAAAATCAACTTTGTACCATATTAATGCGTAGGTACCAAGACCTCAAAATAGAGTGACTTCCTTAGATATAATAATCCTCAAGTGTTGTGATAGAGTTATGTGTGTAACACATGATCACTAGTGTGATTTCTATGAAAACGTACCTATTGTTGCCGCAAATCATCATTTGCACGCTAATCGGTCCCATTTAGTGCTATTAAAATGTAATAATGTGATTTGTGAATGGAAACACTAAGTGAAGCTAATTAATCCAAATTTATATTAAAACATTCCCAAAGCAGACAGTAAATCAGACTGTGATGTGACTCTTAACAAGCAAAAGAGTAAATCTATATCCATGGAAAACTGCTATTTGTCATATTATTTGATATGAACATGTCAGCTGAGAGATGCGTTTTTTTCACATTCAAAAGCCAAATACAAGACATTTTTATTCTGTAAGTATCACAATTCAAATCTTTCTCTGATAGTGACATTTCTAGATAACCTTATCGTGAACGAGATAAATGATGTTTTTCCGAAAGGCACATTCAAAATGATTGTAAAGTTGCTTCTCTCTTGCCTTGGGCATTTGCTCACAAAAAACATAATTTCAAAATAATAATGATTTTGAGGGTTATGATTTTGAGGTCGAGCGCATGCTCATAATCAACTGAGAGGATGGATTGATATTCAGAATCAATTACTAACTCCAGACGGGAACCAAAGATAGGTGGTATCATGCTAACAGCATGTCCATTATGAACGGTTAGGTCCCATCTGAGTGCAATTGCCTATCAGACTCAACAAGGATAATCAATACTTATTTACTTCTATATATGAACTTTGTCCCTTAGAACTGCTGTCCAGAATTCCTGATTCATGATTATGAAACAATTTTTAAAAAATTCAATATGTCTTAATATAATCAAAATTCCAAAATTATCAATACAGAAAGACACGTTTAAGCAGTTTCCATCATTTTACCTTATAATTGGAGTATATATGCACTATGATCTTGAATACTTCTACACGATAGGGGAAGCTACTTACATGTACAATTTGGTTAAAACGAGTCCGTATTACATCTAGATAATTTCACACCTATTCCAGGAACATCAGCCAATCAAAAGAGAGTTGGCCCAGCACTTCGAATTACGGGTCAATGTGATTGTTTCTCCGTTCCTGAATACCTCGAGTACAAAATCCAATTGTGACTGATGTAGCGCAGTGAATTGCGTGGATAAATATGATTGCAGCAGCAATTTTGTGCAGATATCGTAAGCATAATATTTGTGTGTTGTATATTTATTTATGCAAAGGTAAACAAACAAATTATGTTAGAAAATCACAGAAAAAGTTTGAATATTTAAAAAGGATAAATAAATAAACTTAGGGTTAATGACAGCATGTGAAAGTAACCCAGCTACAAAAGAAGCAAGTCTTTGATTGGTTCAAATTTGACTTCCCACCTTCATTATATTCGTAGGTTCATACTCGTTCAAGGTCAGCAGAAAATGACCTCAATCAGTGATTCTCTAGATGTAATGATGGATAATTACAGCTAGATGTAACTAGACTTAGGTACAGAATAACTGTCATCTGAAGGTTTACATTTTGTAAACGCAGTCTCAGTTAATGCACTTTCAAAGATTGATATCTTATCTACTTATAAAGAATACATGGTGATCACCAAATTATATATTTATATTACCTAAAAGTATTATTTATATAAATATAATGGAAAAATCAATGTTAGAAAAGAAATGGTAATATAGCAGACTTTTTCCATTTGAGGGGTATTACACTTGTAATATAAAGGATATTTTGTATTAAATATTGTTCTAAAAATGCACATATTTATAACTTTCGATGATTACAGGAGGGTACCTGTGTTAAAAGGGGCACAGAATATGCTGTTGGAGTCAAATATGTCAAACTTCATAAATAGTTTTATTTGTCGAGAAGTATTGGTTCTTTCAGAAAATCGGAATCCTATTGCTTATTAGTTCAGTATAGTGACAATAAACCGGTCCATGAAGTGATTTATGATCGCAAACCGGAAACCGGAAGTTGCGCTTGCCAGTGATTCAAACATAATTTTTTTGAAAGTTTTTTACAGCAGACAAACATTGGTTGATAGTGTTAGGTAGGTCATGTGACTAACATACATGTTAATTTGACTCATAAACTCTTATTATTCACAGGGCCTTTGCTGATTATAGGTGAAAAAACAAATTATCATTATTTTGGCATTTTAGAGATAAAGATGCAAGTTTATTGATGCGATTATTACTTAACTCAGGTCATAAGGTATTTAGGGTCTTACTAAAGCAAAATTAAAAATCATGAAACATATTCTTTGTCCCTTTAACAGGCTGTAGATTACAAGTAAACGATCGGGAAGGGATGTTTATCTCTCATTTTCATGAAATCATTGACTCCCCCTCGTATGATAAGAAGCATCAAGGGTGAGATCAAATTGTCAATGTAATAAGCCATTTTTAAAATATATTTTGTAAAAACTACTAACTTTATTCAAATCGAAAATTTATTAGTGAACATAACGGAAAAAAGAAAAACTGTTGTAAAATACCATATACCATTGTTTATTCTAATTAGACATAATGACAGAGTTACTTCCCTTTATTGTGAAATTGAAATAAATTAACTTTTATTTATCTAATTCCTATATCAATAACAATTTTAAATGTCAATTATAGCTGTTTGTTTTTGCATTCTTAATTTCATTTTTTAAAACAATCCGTAACGTATTTGATGTTATTGATAATATAATAATGTTATAAAAGTAAACACTTGTCAGTTTTAAGTTGTTCTGTTGAAACAACGTCAAAACACCAACCAAATTTCAACGTCAGGAAAGTAACTTTTTTCCGACGTCGAAAATTGCTTGATTGACGTCCTGACCTGAATTCAACCACATTTCGACGTCGAAAAGACGTCAGATGCCTGCTGGTTCAGAAATCTAATCTGAAAGCGGCTTAGTTTTGCGTGTGCAATGTAGTTTGTTATAACCTTTAGATAATCTAATAACGTGTTTGATAATAACGTTCATAAAGCAGACGTAGTTTGAATGATGAACAAAAGTATTAAAATACATGGGGAGAAGAGATGCTACCACATGCTGAGAAAATATATTACCAGTTAATGGAAATCGTTTGAAGAGTAAATGGTAATTGAAATTATTGAATAGATAATTAAGTTGACAATGAATAGTGTATGGTTCAACCAAAGTAAAGGGAAATATAATAGCACCGATATGCCCTACGTTAATATTTTATTTTTCAAAACATATCAACGGAGTTGACCTGAATATTCAGTTTCGACTTAACATTTTGTTCAGCTGTTACGGAGGAGGTATGTTATCAAGCTATTCTATATAGCAATGCCAAAGAGAGAAAGGATGCCATAATATTAGTTTTCTTGTAACTAACTTATATGACCTATGTTGTGTGAGAAAATAAAAAATTGGTGAGAAATACACATATCTGCATTACTCGACTGTTGTGTTTCATATATCCTTTAAGGAAGTTTATAACCTATTCATACCATTTTTCGATGATTAAATATGTCTATGTCTGTTTTTAACACATTAACTTAACACAAAATGCCTTAATTCACAGCCCAACTCCGCAGAACCCTGTAGGAAGAATTGGGTAAATGATTCCATTCACAAATTTCCTAATATAATGTTAAATATAATTTTTCTTCTTTGACTTATCTGTATACGGAGAACATTAGAATTAAGGGCAAACACGAAGGACAACCACCGGGCATGTAAGATACAGTATCGTCTCTGATGTTCAAGAATGACCTTTGTCAGATTTTTATCCTCAATTCGCCCAATTATAAAACTCAATACTTTGCCGATGTATTTATTTGCACATTTTATTTCAATTGATAGCACCAAATGTGAATCCTTTGAGTGTAAGTTTTGTTTGAAATAAATCAAAACCATTTTATGTTTTGAATTATTAAAAAGTAATTAGCCAACTCATTATAGGATGGCCTTTTGAAGCATATATTTATATATTGTATGCGAATTGCTAGATTAAATATAGCGTGGTACTCTTACCTGATACATTTATCGAATGATGTTTATTGTACTACGACATTGATTATATCAACAAGATCTCGCTTTAAACCAAAAGATAATTCTTTATTATCACTGTCATTGGTAAAAATATCATCCCGATTTGAAAAGAGTTCAAAATATTGTCATTCTGGCCTTGACAAGAACTCTTACCAAGTGAGGTACGGTTAGATTTAATTTTTTCTCAAACTTTATTTTGGACGAGAAAGTTTATTAAGTTTTGAATAATGTGTATTGATGTCCTAAATGTCAGATTTGTGGGCCCGCTTCATCAAAGTTCACATTCTGGTCAAACACAGAAGCTTGGTTATAAAGCAAACGCTCCATTTCTGACACCATCAGCATTTACAAACTCACAATAGGAAAACGCACTCACTCGGTAATATCCTACGGGCTTCTCCGCTGCTTCTCCCAGTAAGGACTTATTTTCTTAGCATGTTTCTGATGGTTTACGATAAATTGTCGTGCTGTCAAGCTTTGATCTTTATACTGGATTTTAATCAAGACCCCAGGAACTGGGTTCTGAGCTCAGGAATGCAGATATTTGTTGGAGTAATGTATTGATGTGCAAGAGTATGTTATACCCAATTCTTCCTCTTATATATCGTGTCTTGGTTGTAACTGCCCTGTTATTTGATCTCTTAGATAAATATATATGTTGTGTGCGTTTCTATTATTGTACTGTATCTACTTCAAGTTTACCATCTTAATCTAATGCATTTTCTATTCTATATACAAATGTTTTCTGACTGAACTTCTTAAGGAGAAAATGACTAAAAATCTAAAACAGAATGATGCGAATAATTAAAATTGGTCGTTTACATTGTTTTTAACATTATGAGAATACTTGGATGTGTATAATGTTTTCATCAGAAAGGAATTGTTTTTAGCGCAAAACCACCCATATGGTTCGCTAGTTGCAGCTGTTGCTCGCAGGTTTCACAGCAATGCATAACCACAGTGGTGTTGCGGGCTTTCTCTTTACAATGATACTAGCTGCCGTGACTGAAATACTCTTGAAAGCGGTGCTAAACCCAAAATCACCTCACATCACCTTGATTGACTGGACATATATAAGAGCAAAAGTACATTCAAACTTTTCTGTTTGCAAACGGAGCTGTTTTATGGAATATATACCTAAGAAAGTATTGTATCAAGTACTTTCCAAATCATTGAATCCATATATCTAAATGCTATGATTTACATGTATAGCATCTACTTGTTAGTTAAACAGTTTAATGATGCCGAAGTGACAACTATATGTCACATATACACATACAAACTTCCATGATACATACTTAGTTACATATATTCTCAAAAAACCACCAAATGGCTACTCTGTATTATAATTTGCATGAACATAATATTTGCTTTGAAATAATTTGATTATTGAATGGCATGTTCAACATTGAACTCATAACTTATCTTCTGCTTCTCAATGCAATTGTCTTGCTTTCTCAAATTAGAAAAGATACGTATCACTAAAATTTCATACATCAAAAGAAGAAATTATCAGTGCCAGGAATTATCTCGATTTGTTACAAACTTCTGCTGAAATTTGAAACTCCTGCTAAATTTTCATTGGTCTATCATACGCATGCATATCAAATGCAAGCTCTTGCAAAAGGAGAAAGCTATGATGCAGTATTGAGGATAACCGGTTGATATCTGCTGATTAGGACAATCCTAGAAAAAAATGTCCAACATTCAATATTGAACAAATAATACTTCACCTTCACGCACTTCATTCAGGTAATTGAAATGGTAATCTTACTTTACTAAAGCAACATGAGTCACGAGATCATTGTACTTCTATGTATTTACTCAATGAACTGAACCTGTTTTTTTTTTATCCAATTTACCGATTCAAGGACCTTCAAAGAAAAAAAACCCCATAAAAATGCCTTTTACTGTCTTTAGTCCATTAGCCCTCAAGGCTGTCATTGAATGTATTGCCCATTCTCAATTTATAACTCCTGGGGAATACTTCCTAAAGGAGGGAATTTAATGACATAATTCTGAACAGAAAAGATATACTCGCTATGTCAACCATTACAAAAGTCAACTTACGAAAATTTACATACATTATGAACATTTTCTTAAGGCACTTCTCTTTTGAAAATAAAAAAAATAACAAAATAATGCATGATGCTTAAGGGAACGAAAGTTTGAAATGAAAGCCAACCTATTTCATGTATGTTATTTAACTCCAAAAAAAATAGAAGCTAATTTGATAATGCCTGTCGAACTTTGCATGAAAAAAAGGCAATTTGGAGTTTAATGCCGCATTCAAGAGTGTTTCCCTCATATCACGGCTTCCCAGGGAGAAAGCCTGCTAAATCATTTTGGCTATTCATTGTCGTGGAACCTGTGAGCAACGGCTGGAACTAGCGAGTTCTGGGTGGTACTGCGCTGTAATTAAGTTTTGTATTGCACCCAAACCTTACTGCCTGTAGAACAGTCCTCTACTGAAGAAAAAAGAACATTTTACCTTTGACAAGTATACTTACACCCTTTTAGCTCTCCAAAAAGAGTTTGAACTGTTTAAGGAGTGACATGCTGAGCTAATTTCATTTTAGATCAACAAGAACAAGGCTGGATATCCTGATGCAGCTGTAATCAATATGTCTGATCTTTAAGGATCTGCCATCCATTCCTAATTTTGATACTGTCGGTTCATCAGCTCACATCTTCAGACGGGAAAAGATTTCAAAACATACAAAAAACGCTGAATTAATAAACTTTTTACCGTACATTTGTATATGATTCAGATAGTAAATCCTGTGATCAGGAAAGATGATTAATTGGTAAATCTAGGTATTTCTAACACGCATACATGTTTCTTGTTTGCAAAATATCCGCTTTTCATAATTCTTAACGACCAAAAATTAAAAAAAGGTTTTAACTACAACATCAACAATATCACGGCACTTGTTGACGGATGAATAAATTGATAATTTTAAAGTTATAATTGAATCAAGGTAAAGTCTTTCAGTCTTTTAGAAATTCTGCAATCATAAATCATATTAGTCACGTTGGTACGTAATCATTGTATCTTTCGCTAAATGTATGCTAGTGTGAACTTGATTTCATTCTAAACTCATTAACGCTGAGACAAGTTTGACGCCTTGGCCGCTCACCACAGAGTAATGGCAAAATTGTCTCCAGCATACCACGTATGTATGTTACGAACCATATGGGGTATATCACAATGTGCAGATATGTACATTGTATATATGTTGAAGACATGAATCCTTATAATATTGATTCAAAAATATAGCCTGTAAATTGTTCTGTTATGTAGTTGTGACAATTTCTGAACGTCTAAAAGAATTATGGTTTTACATAGGAAATTATGAACGGTGTAACACACTTTTTTTCAAGTAGACATCACTTAAGAGATAGAAGTATATTATTTACCCATACATTGATTCGTGACTACCCTTTACATGGCAATATTGGGTATTTGTAGTGGGAATATTAAAGTGATTTCATGATGTAATCGTAATGGTCCTTTAATGACTTTAACCAATTAGCCAATTTCCCCCCTTAAAAGATGAAAAGTGAAATAACGGAACAGGACTAAATTATTCATCATAGATACCAATACATTAAGACGGATCATATGTATTGCATACTAATAAAATTAACATATTAGAAATTTACACAGGCGCAACACCACTCTGTTTACACTAGTTAAGCGATGTAAACATCTGTATTAAACAGCTGCAAGCACAGTTGCTGACTGAGAGAAAATAAAGTTAGAAATGTATCATTTTTGAGGTGAGTGATAGTCCACTGCAAAAATTATAATATCCGAAGTATAACAAAATAAAAGTCTTACCTTGCTTTATAGAAAACAACAACTTAAAGGCGACATTTAAAAAAAGAAACGAGAAAAAGAATACTGCATTCCTGGCAGGGCAAGGCATCTGTCACTCGACCAATAGTGTTTGTCTAGCAAATTATCAAAACATCGGTTGATTGGTTGAGGCAATGCATAAATTACACGTCAGTGATATATATTCCACTATCAACTATTCATTGCATTGCATCATCACGACAATAACCTCAAGGAACTGAGTACATATATATATAATACATAGATAGATTGCAATAGGTTAAATAGACTCATAAGATAGGTAACATAGGAAATAAATAGTATGTGCTGATAGTAAGTAATTTTTAAAAAGTAACATTTTTAGTTTATTGAAACTTCAAGTTTCCCAAATATACTCAGTTGTTATCTTTTCTTAACTTAGAGGGAACTAGTGAAACCATTTAGTTAACATGAGTGATATGTGCCTGTAAGGAACGGCAAGGTTGCGAAATCATGTCTGTTTATGTATGTTTATGAATTTGAAACGGGTTTATTTAATCACAGTAACACGATCTCCCAAAAAAATGAAACGCTTCATTTATGAGAGTTGTGAATAGAATATCCCTCACAGAAGAAAACTATAAAAGTGAAAAATTTCTTATAAGATATTGAGTGAGTGATTGTGTGAGTTAACGTGTTTTCAACAATATTTGAGTTATTAAACACGTAAATAAAAATCATGAGAGTGGGCAGATCAGGGACAAAATGGATCGAAAACGAAAAGAGAGGCATTATGAAGAAAGAGATTAGGTTTTATAACGACACAAAAATGTCCAAAAACACCCGTTGACCTGTCCAGCTTAGTTGACTCTATCAGGAGCATTCAAGCTGTAGCTGGCATACCACTTTGACATAGGTGATAAGACGAAATTTGATGGAAAGTGAACCAAAATATACTTTTTCTGATATATTATTCTATCAAATCAAATATTTTTTGAAAATCTTTAGGATTATATAGTATTACTATTTGTTCATAGACATGAATACTTTCTATGTTTTTGCGATACAATGAGAAAAAAATTGGTAAATAACCTTGAAACCGTACAAGGAAAATGTAATGAGAAAACAAAACCTGGAGCCGAGGAAAATCGTAAACATAGTGTTTCCTTTGATGTTAATTCATAAGTGGATCCGATTCCTTTAAAGCTTCAGTTTTTTTCCCTTGTTTTCTCAGGCTTATCAAGTATCTATGAATAATCACTTGTAGGACAAACTTCAAACGACAAGCTGTATGTAGGTAACATCGTTTTTTTAACTGGAAAGTTAACTCTAAATATCGCAGATTGCATGTGTAGACTGTTCCTTTCCGTTGAAGCTCTAGCGCTAAGACTCTTCATTCCCCTGCTTGACATGAATATCTATGATCCACCAGACTGAGTCAATAACCGTGTTAATCCAGAATAAGCATGACTTGATAAAAGCTTGTAATACTATCATATGACTATCATATTAACAATGTATGATATTCAAAACAGAAAGTACTGGTGATAGCATGATAGTGTTATTGAACGCTAATTGTTAGTCTCAGTTTAAGTAGAACGTTAATATTATATTCATGGCGTCTTTTGACTAACTTCAAACACTTGTCATTTTTATTTTGATGTTAATTTCATGATTTGACAGCCACTTATTGCTTAGTATTACAAACATTTTTGTAAACAACGATATCAGGATATATAAGTTTCTTTGAGCGTCTTAAGTATTAGTAAGAATTGTAAGTAATGTGAATTACTCTGATGACAGGTAATGTCATTACATTCTACCCTTTTTTGTTATTACATTGTGTACATGATCAAACATATAATTGCCAAGTCAAGGCAGAAGGTTAAATTGATCTCCGAATGTTATTAAAACTATTTGAGGTGTCGGCTTCGGATCAAGAGGTTCGTGATTCGTATCCCGCCAGGGGCTTCGCAATTTTGTTTGCAGTAGATCTACACGCAGGAATGTTTGGATGCAATGCTACATTAAATTTCAGCGTAGTACCACCTATGGGTCGCTGGTTCCATTCAATGCTCGCAGGTTTCACAGCAAGCCATAGCTACAATAGTGTTGCGGGCTTCCTCCCTGCAACAATACTAGCAGCCGTAATGGAAATGAAATGCTCTTGAAAGCGGCGTTAAACCCCATTTTTGCTTCATTTGGATTATTTCCTCCACGTCTACGGATGACCAGGTTGAGTAATGATATGTTAGACCCTCTGAAGATAATACATTTTACGTAAAGTAACAGTTATGAGGAAATATTTGAATTCCCTTAAAAAAATGTGAACATGTTCCCTGGATGTGCCTCTTGAAAGTTTTTACTAATTTTGACTTTTACACGAGCGGCTATGATACACAATGCCGACGACAATGACTGAGCCTTTAGCATGAACCTTGTTATAAGACAAATGCTATGAAACCAAACGTAATGATTTTCAACTTCATTCTTAATACACTTTCTTTTTTTAAACACTGAAATGAAGTCGCGTGAGACCTTACCACAATTTCCTTTCAAAATCAAGTCAACGTCAACAAGGTTGCTTAATAGTTAGCAGACAGAATTACAACGTACACCTTAAATTAAAAGATGGTTTGATAATTGATGGAATAAGGATTGAAATATATATCATAAATATTGCCAATGGGCTATATCAGACTACATACTTACGCCTTGTGCTGAATCAAAAGATAAGATAATTTTAACTTGCACATTGATGTGACATTGCGTCAATATGTAGGAGGGGCGGGGTAATGCAGTGGTTAGCGCTTTCGGCTTCGAATCCCGCCGTACCTATCTGCCATCGTAACTGTTCTACTTGCATCAAAGTTTGAGTGCAATGATACACTGCATTTCCACCCATGGTTCCTTATTGGTAGCCGTTTCACATAAATGCAATGGTGTTGCGGGCTTTCTCCCTGCAATGATACCAGCAGCCGTGATGTAAGTGAAATACCCTTGAAAGCGGCGTAAACGTTAATTGATGTCACACCTCAATTTGTAGGTTGCGTTCTTAAATGTTAATATCAGAGAGAATGTGTGAGTTATTGTTTAGGATATCATTGGTCATTCAACACGTATTTGAGACTTTGTTCTTTAGAAAATTAACATAAAGAAGGACTGAAAGCCGTATTTACATTGCTATGTCTAGATTATCATGAAAATAAAAATAAGGATTATTTCTATAAGGAACTACTTTGCCTTGAGCAACATCGATGGGATTAGGTTGAACCAATATGGACTGGTTCCACTTGCTTCCACTAATCTGAAATATCAAAACATTCACCTTTCTTTATTTCATTGAGAATAATATCAACAAAAGACTATATCGTCAGAGTTCCGATTTTCACGTAAATACATTTGTCGACCTCTCACCCCTACAAGACCGACAAGGACTGATCCAATCAAGGGGCGTTACTCTAAAAGTATTTGTTCACGACTAGTGCTAACTCCTCTATAAGTGAACTGTTTGAAAGAACCAACAAGACAGTGTTTAAATGTGTGTGATGGTTGAGGACACTGTGCCTGAAAATATGGTCACCTATGAATGAGAGACGGGGGAAAGGTAAGAGTTTGTCGCTTCATTTCATTCGACGAATCGCTATATCAAATTGAGGTTTGAAAATAAACTACAATCAACCATAAATAAAACCAGAATGATTTTATGTCGTAAATATCATCAAAAATATATGTTTCCAGGATTTTCGACTTTTTAATCTATTTTGCCGTTGTAGGCAAGTCGATGTAAACAGTAACTTCGACGAGTGCAGGTTGTGTACGTACGCGGAGAAATATGAATCGGTCAAATATGAATCGGTCGTACGTATTTAGAGGTAATTATTTTCGAAGTAATTACTCCAAAATTGATATGGTGAACCAATAAGAAAGTAAATTGTATTCTATTTTCGTGTCATGTTATGTTTCATTTTTTCCTAGAATGGTTTGTCACACTAACATTGCAGGCAGGTTTGTTGCTTTCAAGAAAACTAATTACGTTTTTGATTAAATGGTTCTAATTACTGTAGCAATGGATATAGAAATACGTCTCCGAATCTCTTGTTTGCTAAATGAAACTTTGGAACCAAAGAATAGAGATAATATAGCTTCAACCGTTTGCTTTATTCCTGGCCAATTATTGCAATGTTTGAAGATTTGGTGGTAAATTATTTCATGTTCCTAATAACATGATATCGTCTTCAACAAGATAATGACGTTAATTATCAATGCTGTAGGCTTGGTGGTTTATTTGTTGACAACAATGGCTCAATAACTGCTGTTAAACCCACGTTATTTCGGAAATTATGTTTCAGGTTTCTAATTGTGATATAAACAAGATTAGCATTTCTAAATAGTGTAAATACTCTTTTTACAATACAATTTGGTTTTCTGACACTGAATAAAACTCGAGACATAAAATTTGAAATTTGAAACTACATCTTAACAGGTAATCTGGACATGTGTATAACCAAAATGTTTATATCTGTTTTTGAACCAATCAAGGGTACCAACAACTAGATTAAACATGGACATTATGATTTTGTGGTAATTAACAATATATGTGATATATGCTTATCATTGACCATATTGAAATCAACTTAATAATGAAGATTTCCAAAATCTCTTGCGATAAAATTATCAAAATAAATGTGTTAAATACTGTTCTACATTAAATAAAAGACTGGTTAGATGTTGACACTAAACTTGTATACTACTATAATAATTCTATAAAATTAATATCTTAGATATGCCATGGACATTTATGATATCATTTATGATATCGAGAATCAATAAACTAACTTCTTGTTGACATTTTTTATTACTTATCATGTCATTTTGCTTTTGGATCGGATGGCCATTTTGGAATATCAAGGTAAAACTTATGCATTCAAGCCCAGAGTAATTGAAATCTTCAACACAATACACAACACCATGTGTTATGTATTTCATAAAGGTGCCATGTACTAGATTTAATTTTGATATATATTTATCCAACAAGAACTTTCAGGCCGTAGGTGATGACAAGTAATCATCAACAAGGAAAAATAAATAAGTATGCTTTATGCATTTGAAAAATATTGTTTTGGAAACCGTGTTCTTATCTGAACAGTGTTTTATACTCATTGTGCTGCAAACTGTTTTAAAATCATAACTGCTAACCACAACATATTCACTGGACTTATTAAAAAAGAATCAAAATCAATTAACAGGCAGCAGGATGCTGTCACTCAAGTTGGTGTCAGTTGTCAGAGGTAGTGTATGATATTTACCATCGGTTTTAGTGCAGTTGTGGTTCCACGGTGACTGCACAAGTTAAACACAAAAGGTAGTAATTTATTACAATCAAGACAGTAGTCGTTTTTAATTCTGAATTTATAAAGAATAACCCTTAACAATTTACACTTTACAGACAGGAAGATAGTTCAGTCTTACAACATATTTGCATATAGGTACATTCTTGTCAAAGATAGAATTTTCAATTGTCTTTTATTTAAATGAGAAACGTGCTTGAGAATGATATTATATGAAGAATAGTTCTCCCCAAAATAGTTTAGAAAATTAAATTACATTAAGTAAAATCTTCCAATATCTTATGTATTAACACATTAACACGTTCACATGCTTGTTGATCTAGATCTTCCAACTGCAAACGCAATTCACATCTGACCTACTTTCAACACTGCAAGTCAACGACATTAAAAGATTGAATCAAATCCAACTGCAATTGAAAGGTTCATTAGACTCCAGCTGTGCCACTTATTCCAAACACCTAGATGTGAATGAGGCTTTAAGGAAGACACTTAAGCCCTTGAGAAAAGTTTCTTTGTCCAGAACGGACGAATACTGACGTACTTGTCGCACTAACCTACTATGCACAAACGGATTGAACAATAGATATCAATCTATACATATAAATGGAAATTAATCTTTTACAAAATGTGAGTGTTGGTTAAATTAGTCAAGTTGCCCATTACCCTATCAAGGCATCAAACCTTTTATACAAGCTCAACTAATTTGGAGAATTAAATTTCACAATTAAATGCTTATGCGTACATATATGTACAAGGCCAACAGGCCACTTTACAACACTCTTTACAAATGGTTTGTTTAAATTATTAACATGGAATAATTAGTCTACCTGCACAGCATACATATCTAGGAGGCGTGCATGTAACAAGAACAAATATTCAAAATTAACAATATTATGTCATATTTGTTAATTACCATATGATGTTAATATGTTGTTAATGTCAATGTATTTTTTATTTGGAGAATGAAATAAATGCATTTCTATTTTACTATACAGTTAAACTGGTTGTCAGAAGTAAGTTCATTGATTCTAAGATTGCTTGTGCAAAAACTAAACTTCTGAAGCTGCAAAATATACTCGACATTGGTTGATTAAAATTTAAGCAATCGTACCATAAGTTCGTAATCTGACGATGATACTTCTCCATATAATTTCTTAGTGATAATGAAGATCTATAAGAGGGTGTGTTTATGATAAAATTGGTATGAACACAATGTTGAACATAATGAATTAGATTTATAGTTTTGAAGATAACACTCCAAAAGGAAAAACATGTTCTAGACAGTTTTGCATGAGAATGATTCATGTCTGCTAGACAGCAACCATCTGCTTTAAGTGTTTTCGATTTACCCAAATCTTTTCTACCTTTGTTATAAATGACCAGAGTAGACAAATGTCATGTATTTGTAGATTGTTTGATTAATCATCAAGGTTAAATCAAGAGATTAAGCATACAATCAAAGAGAGGAACTACGTTTTCTTCAGAGATACTCATTTTCTTACACTTTGAATCTGCTTTCTATATTTAAGTTTATTTCTAAGAAATTGAACTGATAATCTGCATTGATAGACAAGCCCAAGAAAAGTGTGTTGTAACATGTTGAATATAAAGTGTACATCTTTTACAATTTCCAAATAATTCTTTTAACAAAGGATCTTGTTCTTGGCCATTTATTATGCATTATCATCAATTAGTTAATAAGATTGTTAATTTTTACATTTTTTAGTTTTTGATAATTGTGATAACTGTTAATTTTTTCTAAGCGTCTCCCATTCAGATAGACTCTCTAAACATGACCTCACTTATCAAACTCAACAATATCGCTTGTTTGGAAGATTGTATCAACTGTTCACTTCACTGGCAAACAAAATTCATTCTAAGGGTGTAGACTTGAAAGTTAAAAGAGCTAATGTAAGATGAGGCATTTTCTGAATTTAAGCTTACTGTTAGTGTTTGCATCTACATATTTTTGGTATCCTTCATTGTACATTTGGATATAACATTTAGAACATTCTTTAAAGGATTTTCGTCAATTACGGTTTATTCCAAATTCTATAGCCTATTCTTTTCCACACCGTAAACATTTCCACATTTAATATTTATGACTTAACTTTTGTTAAATGAGAATTTAGATGAATTATTAATTCATTTCAAGAAGTTTATAATCAATTGAGAAATGTGTACTTAATCCTTTACTTTGACCTAATTGTGTACATGTTCTTATTTTTAACTACTGTATGCAAGTCTTTTCACAAAGAGTTTTTAGTAGTGAGAATAGCTTTGCCCCAACATAGCTCTCAGTGTGTTGAAATGGTCTTTGGTGGAAAATGGAAGTGCACAAATCTTGTATCCAAACCCTTGTTAATCATTTAAGAATGTCTTATACAAGTTGGGATGGATGATGCCTCGAAAGAAACACAAATTACGTTTTCCACTGTATTCTCCTTCCAACATATTTAACATTTAACATTCGAAATGCTTTCCCCCATCACAGAAATCCATTTACTTTGCAATAGTTTGCAAAACGTTTTCATATGTTTACGATATAAACTGGAAATGAAACAAACGACTTACAAGGTATAGAAAAGCTCAACTTGAATTTTAAAAGAACATTGCGATCCGTTTTCAATCATATATTAGAGGCAATGGAGAAAATTATCTCTACAAGAAAGTTGGCAAGAAAATTGCATTTTAATTACCAGCCATTTGATCTGATCGATGTATCCACAATATGACCAATTTTAGTATTATCTGTCTAATGATTCGTTGGTGACTTTAAACTTGCATTCACCGTGAGCAATAAATTCAATCATCTAACAATCACCCAGTTACCTTTAAATTCTTTTTCTTCGAAATAGTTTTGACAACAACAAAAATTGGTTTTATAGTCTGTTTGTTAACTCTTAAAAGCCTGAAGAGATTTGAGTGGGAAGATTAAATGGAAATACATAAAGACGATAATTACTGACAAGACCTTTTGTCCGGCAACATTAATGTCATTTCATTTCTCATCAATAGACATGATTATGATATTGGCATTATTTCCAAGCGCTTCAGTTGTACTAAGATTAGAGGCATCTTAGAGAGGCATAATGTGAATTTGTCCCATCGGGCAATGCAACTGTTGGTAATTGAGGCAATTATGATTCACAATCTGTCTTTCATGAACACAGACGAGACCGGTGTCCGCCATATACACTTTATCACAAGAATGTCTGTGCCTGAATAAGACAGACTATTTCTATTCATAAAACTTACAAGTGATGTCTGTCAATAGTGTCTTAATCGGAGACAAGAATCACTGGTTTTAACTACCAGATTGAACCTGATTGTTACTTTGAAATGCAATTACTGAAATACTATTTCTCATTTCTTTTACCTAAGCTTGTCGTTTATTGTTCCTATTCTTAGCCAAAATGAGTTTAATAGTTGAGTTTATGGAAGTGCGTTTCGATATTTATTTCTGATTTTCACTTCTCTTTGTCAATTTCAAGTTACAAATATACTTAAAAGAAACAGGCAAAACAAAACCTCAATTTACAAAAATAAGATGATAAAGTGTTTAAAAAGACCTTCGATCGATGTTCGGATATGTTACTACTGCATTGAATAAATGCACATATTTTATGCAATTTCCATGCACATGTATTTTGAGGTTGAGGGTTATTTTTCCTAAACAAGTTGGTCATTAAAAATTAGTCCAAATTGATCATTTCAAGCTGTGTTACTGAGAATATATTCTCATTTGACTTTATTGATATACACATGAAAAGGCCAGGAGAAGACTGTTTGGTAAGCCTAGTGAGAAAACTACAATACTGTTAAACTACCTCGCAGATTGTACATGTCTGGGTTGTGTTAAACAACACCAAATCTCGTTTATTATCATGTTAATAAGTTTAATAACACAAACGATTCTTTAAAATGATATTTGATCTTTTGAAAGGGTAAACTGATTTAAATGTGTTGTTGCTGCTACATTAACGCCGCTTGTAGACTCTCCAATCCCTGATTCACATAACTGTCTTTTCCAGCTGTATTTTCTGCTCATGCCCGAAGTGGATTGTGACGGGATACACTTAACATGGCGAAAGTAAGTGTAAATATACACGAACCAAGGTAACTTACTCCAGATAAAAAGAGACAAGAAGTAATAAAACGGTTTGACACATCGCTATCTAATTGTGAACTTACTACTCTTTGATATCAAATATTCGTTCTTAGCTGTCAGGATTTTTTTCTCATCACGATGGTTGGATATTGTAGTACATCTCCGAACCCCTGCGTTTGATAAATAAATCGTAGGAATGGGGAAAAAAAGAGATAAAATAGCTTCGACGTTTGCTTAAATATTGTCCAGTTATTGCTAAATAGTATCATGTTCTTAATGTCTTCAACAAGAAAGTGACGTTAATTATGATTGCTCTAGGCTTAGTAGCATATTTGTTGACAACCATGGCTAAATCATTGTTGTTAAACCAACTTTGTTTCGGAATTTATGTTTCAGCTTTATGATTCCCTCATGGATCAGATTAGCATTCAGAAAGTCATCTTTATATCAAGTTGTTTATACAAGATAATTTATGACAATACTTAAAATTTGAACAGTGTTGACAACAACCTTATAATCATGTCTACAAACCACTAACATATTAACTGGAATATTTCAGAAAGAAACAAAAGCAATCAACATGCAGCAGGATGCTGTCACTCAAGTTAGAATCAGCTTTCAGAGTCAGATTTTTTTTCCCTCGGGATCAACGCATTATTGGTACCACAATGACTGCGCACGCCAAATCTCAAAGGTTCCTATTTATCTATTGGCATGACAATGGCTCATGTTATTCGTAAACATTAAAATGAAAATAATAACTATTGCGAAATTGATTTTTAGTAAACAATAGTATATCGCAATGTTATCACATGTTTGTCCAATATAATGCATACTGAAATGTTGTAATATAATATATCAGACTGATAATTTATTGTGTCGTTCTTGTGAAAATTAAATGACTGGCGTTAATTTTCTACTCCAATAGCATTAACATAAAATATTACAGTGCCACTAGCCTGTTGGTCCTTGCTACCACTCATTCGACTAATTGTAAAGTTCAGGTGTCGTCTTTTCGTTACACGGATTCTCAAAACAAGAACATAGAAGGTGAAAGAGACTCAATAGTTAAGTCATTGAACTTTTAATTCCTTCTATTTCAACTGTATATTAAATAACAATTGTTAACTTTGCATGATATATTTAACATTGTGTGATTAACATTACGACAGTTCCTAGAATGGAGTATATTCCAATATGTTCTTTCTTAATTGTGTAGATGTATTCAAAGAAGATAAAATGATATAATCACAATGCTAAATATTACGAACATATAATTAGTCTTAGGAGTGTTGAACGAACTGCATCAGTAGTAAAACGAGACATGTTCCAGATAATTTCAGCCTATCATGGTAGCGCTAATAACTGTATATAAACTTTGTTATAATTTCCTCTATTACCATATATATTATTTTATCAATATTTTATAGTTGTTGAGTAAATTCACAAAAGAATCATGTCAATTCTCTTATGCAATCACCTGAGGCAATCACCTACCCATATGAACAGTCTTTTCTATGCTTCAGTTATCAGCAACGGTTTATTGTCCTTCAATTTAGGAAATGGAAATGAAACAATTGTAACATTTATACATAAGGAAGTAGCATGTCATTATATATGTGACATGTTATATGCTTGAGGGCTTAAAAGCTTTCAGTCATGCGAGTCCCTTAAAAAGCGTCCTCAACGAAAGGAACAACAGCGGAATCTAGAGTGGAAGGTAAAGAAGGGAATGAGAGAGGAGTCTAGGGTCGGCTGCCGAGTGAGGTTTGGGCCAGGGGCAGTCACATTGCCACCATTTGCCGTCAACTTCAAAGCTGACCTTTTCCTTCATACTCATGATGTCAATGACGTCATCATCGTGTGTGTCTCTGTCCGTTCCTGTCTGATCAGATGCTATCACCGGGACACCAAGTTTGGATCCTATAGCATCAAGCTAAATCCCTGTGAGAATTCTAGACCGTTGTCAACCTGTGTGACGATAACGCCGATCGTCTTGAGGGTTGTTGCTTTCCACGACACTATAATGATTTATCTGCGACAGACAGAAACCATCTGCTTTCAGTGTATCAATTTACCCAAAGTCCTCTCTTTAATTATAATAAATAAAGACGATCACGTTATGTCACTATTGTCCTTTATGGGTAGGTTGTTTGAAACGCCATCAACCTTAAATGTTCTTTCTTAGTTAGTTTAAAAGAACATGTTATAGAAGGTAGGTGAAGATAAAAAAAGGGATATGAATTCAATTCTAAAAAATGCGAAAATATTATTCTTAGTAAGTGTTATACTAACAACACTCAATCGGAAACAGAGACGTGGTCCAGATAATTACATACTAGAATGATTTATCTGTGCCAGACAGACAACATTTTCTTTCAGTGTTTTCAATTTACCCAAAATCCTTCCTTTAATTGTAATAAGTAAAGACGCTCATGTCATGTCACTCTTGTCATTTAAGTGTAGGTTGTTTGAACAGTCATCAACCTCAGTCCTGTCTGCAGATGGTACGTCATAGTGTGTCCATGCTGAGAAGGAAATTAACTTGTCGCCACAAGAATTTTTCTCGATATCTTTGAATCTGCTTTCTATACAGATACAACAAATATCAAACGTGACGCTTTCATCGTGAAATAGATAGCGACATTTGATACATATCTTTGCCCAAAGAAGTCACAGAAGTGGAGTTGATACCCAACATTGATGCAAGTAAATACACGCTTTTAACTGTTATTGTAACATGATTAAAATGTTTTGTAACATGTATGAAGTATTAATCTTTAAAAGTGCATATTTAATTGACGTTATCTCCTAAACAATATCCCATCAAACGTACTCACTACCGTTAAAGTGATTGATTCCCACCACGCAGCACTCTACTAGATAGAATATCTACTTTAATCCTCATATAAACACTTCTTTAAAACAACAGAGATACAATTAATCACAAGCATATCCCAAAGGTTTACTGTTCGTGCCAACTTTCGACATAAGCTGAAATTGTATTTATCACAAATCCATTCATAGATTCTAACACTAACCTCCCTCGTTGGTTGAATGTAGTTGTTCCGTGAAAGTAGTCGAATGAAGTTTTCCTTAAGTGAGACAAATGTGTGTCTTCTTTAGAGATACTAAAGAATTGATTGTAATCGTGCAGTAATAACAGATTTATCGAACACATCACGAATGTTTTGAAGAAACTCTGTGTGCTACCAGTCAACTACAGAATGTAATCCGTATCCGCACTTTCGAAACTCTACACCATCTCGTTCTCGACTACAACACAAGGTATAAAGCCATATAAACCTCGTCGTTGTCTGTGGTCAGCTGACAAATCCCTGCTTGCTGTTCAAAGTTCTAGAAGTTCTGGGAGTCGTATCAGTTGGCTCTCAAGTTCCCGGTGGTAAAAAAACACAGAGAAACGGCCATTCATGTTCCTAACTCGGCTGTCGCAGTAAAATATAAACTAAAAAAATCTCATAAATTGAGCTAAGGTGATTTGGGTTTTAACACCCCTTTCACGAGTATTTCTTCTATATCACGGTTGCTGGTGATATTGCAAGAAGAAACACTTTTGTTGGTATGCATTGCGATGAAACATGAGAGTTTCGGCTGGAAATAGCAAACGGTGGGTGGTGCTGCGCTGAAATTTAGTGTAGCACTGCACCAAAACTACTGCATGTAAAGTTCTCTACTGCAATTGCCGTACCTTTAGCGGGATTCGAACCCCATACCTCTTGATCCAAAGACAAACGCGGTAACCAGTTCGCTATCCCGCCCCAAGAGTGTCCTAAAATTACTTATGTTTATTATTACAAAAGTACATAAGCGTTTGCTGGACACCGCCAAAGGAGAGCAGCGCTGAAAATGAAGATCCCCCTACCCCCGTTCCGCCTTCTTCACATCCACTAAAAACTGGGGCGTTTTTCAACCTATATAAGAAAGGAAAATTAAGCATTATGTCAATAAATTCACTTACATCTAGTAGCCTTCGGATGTCATGACTTCATTAGGGATGATATCAAGAAGTATGGAATACCTAGGAGAAATAATCACTACACGATCTCAACAAAGCTGTTTTTGAATGCATAATTCAGACTTGCCTACCCTTACGATTTTGGCGTAAGGCTTACTATTTTTGGTGCTTAATTACGACCTTACGATAACACTGAAATTCCTTACGACTTACCAAATAAATGGTAAAATATAATGGATCTAAATACTATAGTTAGGCATATTCATGATATTTACATAGGTACTATCGATACTTCAAGCAATGGAAAACAAAAGACATATGTTAAACATTACAAATAAATCATCTTTGTATTAGACAGTACTGAAGATGCGAGAAAAATCAGAAAATAAAATACCCTTCTCTCGGACAATTTGTGGCTGTTCTATTTCGCCATATCGATATCTGAGGAAATGAGCTTGCTGATTGGTTTAGAGATGATATCGAGGGAGGAACATGGAACAGCCTCTGTTTACGCGAACCTGAATCTGCTGTCAATAAATAATTTTGCATGCGACTTTTTGAATTATACAGTTTATTATTCACAAATCAATAAAAAAAGAAATGATTAATATGCATATATAAAATAATTCAGTTATGATACAATCTTTTGTAACAGCGATAGCTAATGTTAATGAATCTGAATGGAAAAAACTCAAACACGTGCTATGCTATTAATAACTTTGAAACCCCAATGAGAACTGACGATGTTAAAAGTTTAATAATTACTGCAAATTATTGCGATTAAACATTTTTGCACCTTACAAAATAAAATATGGATGAAGTATTAGAATAAATGAAACTCAAACTCGCAACGGCATCGACTCGTAAAATTCAATCGAGTTTCGTTCGATTAGATCAATGTTCTTGTTGATTTAGTAATCAGTTAATGGTGATGTCAGAAATCATTAATATTTTGTAAATATTTGATAAAATTTATAACGAATATTACTTTTGACCAAAGTTATTCCAAATTATTATTCACGATGATCAGTCCAGTAAGCTGTTGGCACTTAATTAAAAATTACCGGCACCAGGTCTGGTTATTTTTTTCAACCGGTTATTCCAATCGATTGCGACAGACAAAACATGGCGGAAAAACGAAGTCCGAACGATCTTTGGGATGAACCTCCAAACAAAAAACGAGCCAATCAATGGGCTCAGAAATTCAAAGACGACTATTTATCTATATTTCCTACTATTCGTCGATCATCTAAAGGTGACTATTTTGCGTTTTGTTCAACATGTGACAGCCATTTCAACATCGCCCACGGTGGGAAAAATGACTGCAGAAAACACGTGCAAACTAAAAAACACAAGGATTTGTGTGTCATGGATCAATCTACCAGCAAAATATCATCATATTTTACTGCCAAAGACCAGTTTAGTGAATCGGATCATGCTCTTATGAATGCAGAGGTCTTATTTAATGGATTTGTTGTTGAACATCATCTGCCATTCGCAGTCGCCGATCATGCAAGTAAACTTTTTTCAAAAATGTTTCCAGATTCGAAAATAGCATCGAATTACAGTTGTGCTAGGAGTAAGACAACAGCAATTGTTCATGAAATGGCAGAAATGAAGAAAGAAGATATATTCAAGGTTATTAAGGATAAACCGTTTTCAGTTGCTACAGATGGAAGTAGTGATGTCGATCTTAAACAATATCCAGTGTTAGTTAGATATTTCAGTGATAAAGACAGTGCCATTGTAACACATGTGCTTGCTGTTCCTACTTGCGAAGAGAGGGCGACAGGCGAAAACATTTTCAGATTACTTGAGTCAACACTGGATAATGGGACTGTACCTTTCCAAAATGTCCTGTCTTTGGGATGTGATAATGCCAATGTGATGACAGGGAAACACAAAGGTGTTAATGGATTCTTATTAAGAAAGCAGCCACAGGCCTATTGTTCTGGGTGTCCATGTCACCTAATTCATTTAGCAGCAGAAAAGTCTGCAAAGAAGTTGAAAGGCAGAACAGACGACTTACTGATTGACATTTATTACTACATGGAGAAAAGTTCACTCAGAAAAGAAACTTTAAAGAAGTTTCAAGGTCTCTATGGTATGGAGCAGTTTAAAGTACTGAGGCATGCATGCACAAGATGGCTTTCACTGGGAAAGTGTTTGGACAGACTGCTTATTTTGTGGGACCCATTGAAAGACTTTTTTCAAGCTGAAGAGAAAGATTCAAAGAAGAATCAGTCGGAAACAAGGTCAGAGAAGCTCAGTGATAAAAAGAAGAGTGACAATAAAGGAGATGCACAACATTCAGTTAGAGAACTGTTCAGTTCATCTGATGTTACTGTTGCAAAGTCAGGGGAAAAGGGTAAAGGTACAAAGAAACTAGGTGAAAGGACTGAAAGAAAGGAAAAGACTGACAGTAGCAAGAAGTCTCATGAAAGCAGTGAGAAAAAAATGCCAGAGAAGAAAGATAAAGTGAACAAAGAGGAGAGTAAGAAAGATAAAGGGGACACAAAGGAGGACAAAGGTGATTCCTCTAGAAACAAACAGCCTGAGAGACTGCAGAGAATAAACAGATGCATGAGGTCTCTAGAATTCAAACTTGAGAGTCTTTTCTTAAAAACAACAATTCCATTATTTGATCAAGCAAACTTGAAGTTGCAAGAGGAAGAACCACTGATTCACAAAACTAGAAAGATCTTACACAAGTTGATGAGGGGCCTTCTTTTGAGATTTGTAAAACCAAGTGCATTAGCAAACAAGACTGTCACAATGGTATCTTTCACAGAGAGAGTTAATCAAAAAGATGACTCTGATCTTGTGGTGTGGTGGTTTGCGTGCTTCAGAGACCCCGAGAGCTATTCCAGCCGGAGCTTACATGCTCCTGGTAGGGGCACCCAAGCTGGACAGGTAGACGGGTAGAAGCCAGACCAAATTTGAGTCCTTCTAAAACCTGCCGTCTGTCTCTCACTATGACTTTCTTTACGTCTTTTCCCTCATCCTTTCGATCCCTTTCTTACTGGTCTGTCCACTCTCTTTTGGATGCTTGTCATCCACGTGTTTAATAACTCAAATAGTGTTCAAAACACGTTAAACCCCAACTCACTCACTCGAAATCATTTACATTAGTGTCACTTACTATTATGTCAAGCAATCTCTTAAACACGACTGTTTAAACTAACTTGGAATTGTAAAAGACTTAGAATACATGCTCATAACACCACCCGCTGTAGGGATTTGAATTGCTCTAACAAGACAAAGCTAGGTCATTTATGTCCATTGATTGCCGTTGATTTATTAATAGCTTCCAACTGAAACCTTCACATTCCCTTGTATGTTATAAGTAGGCAAACAAAATGGTATTCGGTAAGGGAAATGTTCAATAAATTTATTTTTAAGGATATCATTCATCCATTTATCCTTGCCCCTGAATAGTTGACAATATTGTATTTTTATGAAATCTACACGCAATTTTGTGTTAATACCTTTATCTAACCCTATGTATTATTATGACATAAAAGATAACTGCATTAGATTGACAGCATAAGTGTGCATGACCTTGGTAATATACCCTATGGCATGATTTTATAATAATTTCGCACTTTGAAGTTTACACATAATCCTGAACGTTGATTGGTTGAGAGCACGGTCATGTGATCTTAATTCTAGAGGTCCATTTCCCATGAAGTCTCCGAATAAAATGTTCATACTTGTGTGAACAGTTTCTAGCCGATCTAGGTCGTGTGAACATTTACCGGAACTACTTTACTTGCTGGATGTCCAAGTCGAATCTAGTGACAAATTTATATAAATTTTTACTTACCATATTCGTTTTTCTTTATTCAGTAAAATGAAAAGAGGAAATTGAATATATAATTTGTTAGATTTAATTGTTTCTATGATTCTTGAATATGCATCGCATCAGGTGTTTTTGCCTTTTAAACTGAAGCGAACAAAACAAGATGCCCTTCGACAATCGCAAGACAAATTTCACATCACGATCATTTTAGGGAACCATGGCGTATACTAAACCCGATAAAACACTCACGATAAATCCATACTTGATAAGTGAGGGGAGAATGCTCTGTCCTTGTAATAACCGCCTTGCTAGAACGACTGTTGTTTACATATTTAGGCGAAGAGACACGAACAAATGTCGGCTCGTAGCGGCCGCCATAACATGGTTATAATTATTCATAAGGCAGATAACTCTGATCTTGTGTACTTGTGTGGATTTTATTTCTGTGTACGCTTCATTCATTTTGTTTTAGCGCCGCTATTCCTCAATATAATGAAATTTACGGAATATACGGGCGGTAGAATTTTTAATTGGAACTTTTCTCGTTGCACTTGTTACTCGTTCAGAGGCTAAGACAAAATTTGTATTACTCCGCTTAACAAATATGACCTAATATGGTGCGAAATTATAAGAATTGAATGTCAGTTTGTGTGTTTGCAATGGAAAATGAACGATGTCAAACCTACATTCAAACTCTCATGTGAACCCGCTCGCAAGCTCGCTTGGTTCACAAGAGTTTGAATATAGCTTTGACATCGTTCATTTTCCATTGCAAACACACAAACTGACATTCAATTCTTAAATGAAAGCTATACTAAGTTGTCAATGGATAAGAATGAACAACTGACTACTCAGATGTAGCATATACAATATCATGTAAAGACCTCCGAAAAAATCAGATATCCTGTAAAGAGATAACCGCTTGATAACTTACGACAACACGTCAGTAGTTACAAAGAACGATGAAAGGCATGAATGGGTGGTGCCTAGAAGTCTATTACGGTTCCGTAACGGCTGAGATAATAAAAACGATCTACAGAAACAACCCTATGAATAACTGATACGGAAATGTCAGTGGCTAAGACAATAGAGAGATTTGGTGACCAAGTGTTTGCACTGGACGACTACCAACTTCCATATATATTAAAAAGCGAATTATCTCGTACTGGTTTAATCTTGCTACCAATATTAACCAAAATAAATTGTCAGTTAAGATATATAATATTTTATCAAATATGCTACAAAATGAACGATATGTTTCACCATGGCTTGAAAATGTAAAGCGTATATTGGACGATTGTGGTTTGTCACTAGTATTTAATTATCCCCATTTATATGACCGACATTGGCTTATTTCCACAGTATTTCAACGTTTGTCTGATCAATTTATCCAAACGTGGCAGGCCGATCTGACAAATTCCCATAAAGGTTTAATGTATAATCGTTTAAAACCCTATTTTGGGGAGGAAAGCTATATCTATCATCCCTGTAAACTATCAACCCCTATTTTGAAGTTCCGTACAAGTAACCATTTTCTACCTGTGGAGACTGGCCGTTGGTCAAATGTTGTTTACAATTGCCGTTTTTGCAAATTGTGTAATCTTAAAGTCGTTGGTGACGAATATCACTATCTATTTATTTGCCCATATTTTCTAATGCAAAGAAAATATTATTTAACAGAATTTTACTATATCAACCCAAATTATTGTAAGTTACAAATTTTATTAGGAACTCCTTCAGAAAAGAGATATTCTGAATTAAGAAAATTAGCAACATTCATATCATTTATATGTAATACTTTAAAAGTTAACTTTTCAATGTAATCTATTCACAGCCGTAATGTCATAAATGCAATATGTAATTTTCATGTACCACGGTGAGTTGTTGTTATGAAATAAAGCAGATTGATTGACAGATTGATTGATTGACATAAGTGCGGATTATTTTGATTATAAGAGTTGCAAACTTACTAAGCTTACCTAAACAATTTACACATGTGTAACTTATGACCGAAGTAAATGACACTTATCTCGATGAATATATTGTTTCTCCGTTGGAATGACCCTCGCATTTTTAGCAGTTGCTTCTAGAGTTAATCAGTATCAACTTCACTAATGTAGCAAAAATTTTACTCATATTCGCCTTAAGGAAAGACATGGAAAATGCAAAACAGTTCCTACATATCCACGGAAATCTGACAGATACTTAGATTGAGGGAACAACATTAATTGTGTTTACTTCTTAAGAGATAAGGTATTGAGTCAAGTGTTCGAAATACTGTCATCTTAGATTCCTTATATTAACACTTTTGCAACTGAGGTAGTATGCAACTCTAGGCAATCAAAATAAATTACCCACGAGCTCCTCCTGTAGGTGATTTATGTGTCTGATTTTGAATATACGCTGACATTGTATTTATTATTTTCCCCTTGACTGATTACCACAATAACGCCCTATACTTGTTGAAGTTTAAAACCTTCCCTAGAATTAATTTCCTTTGTCTTTGATTAAAAGAACTTTATTTACTGTCAGACAAATCTTAGGTTTCTTCTTTACAGCAGGTCACATGACACAAAATATGACCATCTAATTGAGAAATGGTAACTTTTGGTCATTTCATTTAGTTTGTTGTAAAGAAATGTCAAATGGCTTGGAAAGAGGAACACGTTATTAACAACCTTAATAATATGTAATGTGACCTTTTAAAAACTAATAGGAACAGATATGAAAATAGTTCTATTAGAAATTTACATTTGGTGTAGTTTGTGTTTACTATTGTACTTTCCTGTTATGATTGTTAAAATAAATTTAAACAATTTCAAATCCCACACATAATGATAAAGTTATCAGTATCCCCATAACCATTTGCATTTATGACAATGTTATAAGCACAATTTATCGAGCTTGGTACATACAAAAAGAGGGTTAAAAAACTCGTCTTTCAAAAAGCAGCTCCACATGCACTTAAACATGCAGTGCAACAAGATTAATCATCATAGACTAATTGCTTTTTATAATAATGACAATTACATTTTAATTATTCTTCCTCTGTGAGGATGATATACTGCTTTATTTATTTTCGTCATGAATTTATATTTTTAATGATGAAAAACATTCTTTGATGAAAAAAGTACTCTAATGATATTAACCAGATATGTGTTTCAAGATGCTCTTTTAATTTGCAGTTCGGGGACATGAAATCTGTGATATACATTGTCTGGAACGAACCCAAAGATGTCTAGTTAAGCAAACAGCAATGACTTGTAATACAATGTCGGCATGACTTAAAAGTAAATATTTACTATGGTAAACTTCGTAATTGCACCTAGTTTAAAATTTTGGAATAAAAGATTACCATTTCAGAACTGAGCTGATTGGAACTAATTGGCTACTAATTTTGGTTTCACCAGCCCCATTGAATGACTTTCATCACGAGCACTAAATTTCATATTAGAAACTCGACAGGCTTGAGACTTTCTGTTGGCTTTTTCACGCCAGAACCCATTTAAGTAGGATGATTAAATGGATGTACATAAAGGCGATAATTACTGACTAGACCTTTTATCAGGCAACATTTATGTCATTCATTTGTCACCATTAGATATGATTATGATATTGGCATTATCTTCAACCACCTTAGGTATACTATGATTCTTTCATGAACACAGACAAGACCGGCGCCAGCCATATACACTATTTAACAAGAACTCATATGTCTGAATGAGATAAAACCATTCTATTAAAAAAAGCATAAATGATGTCAATCATTAATAACCTCCTACCGAGACCACAATCACTAATTTATATACAACCAGATTGATTATGACTTATTTTGAAATGCAATTACAAGTATATTGTTTGTCAGATAATTCTTTCTGAATTGTGGTTCATCTGTTTACTCGCGACTGTCTTCATTCCTTTATGTTCTTATGCTATAATTATGTATTAGTTTAATTTGTTTCAGACTGGTGTTAAGACTTTACAAATAGATATTCACTTCTGTTAATTTCTGCACTGAGAAATAACTAAACTTTAACTGCTATCGCCTAGATATTACTGTTTAAAAAGCAATAGTGAAAAAACTCTTCATAAGTGATTGGAGAAGCTTATACTCCATTGAATTAATGCACAAACTTCAAAGATATTTGACAAAATAAAATACTTTTTACAAATTAATACCGTAGAAAGTTGGATTTCAAAGTAATTCAGATGTGTAATCTTTGTAGAAGAGTTGATTCTCCTAAGCGGAAAGTTATTAAATATAATCCAAACAACCTGTTAGAATATAGTGTCAAACCTACTAACGGCTATATTTCAGCCACTAAATATATTGATACTGCCATCCTAAAAGAAATGATGAGAATCTGTGCAAAGTTCCACCAATTAAAAGAAACCTATAATTTTGTTTACATCAGATGGCACAATTTTATACATGTATCTCAGTATCTCGGAGTTTATTGACTATACTTTCAGCGACTCTAGAGAAGTAGGGCAAACTGTAAATCAAAGGAATGAACGAAGGATTTGAATTCCAAATGTGTTTAGTCAAGGCAGATAAAAGCAAGTTAAATCTCTTATGAGACTCATTAAGTAAGGCGATTTAAGGAGGTTGGATACAAAATGAGACCCTATTAAGAAATTATTAAATTTGGTATCATTTTGTATGAAAATGTGTCTAGAATACAATTATTGAAAAAAAAAGGCATGTCACCAGGGTATTTCTTCAACAAAATGGCCTCCCAGTGGTGACCCGTTGTTGAAAAACTGGCATTTATAAAAATTTCTCTCAAATACAAAATAATAGATATTATTGTATATTTCTATTTTTTTTATATAGATATTTAACTATTATTTCAAAATACAACAGAAAATTAAATAATTTTTAACAATTTTTTGTAATTAGGACACTAATTTGTTCTAAGAAAAACCCCATTTTTTCAAAAATATTACTTTATGTAACAAAATAAATATTTTCTCGTATTAAGAAATTTTAAAAAAATGATTATTTTAAAAGTAAATTCATAACTTTATAAGATTCACAAATAAAAAAGATATGTCACCAGGCCCTATCTTAAGATATTAAGAATCTTCTGAGCATACCCAAATAAAATTTGATCAGGGGAGGTAACTCTACTAATCAAGGAACATAACTCTTTTCAAGATGAACATGAGGATGGGCAACAATTTGTGCCCCTTTTTTTATTTTCAATTTACAAAAGCAATCTTGGACGTATACAATGTGTTTTTAATGTTATCTTGTGCAACATATATATATAACAGATTACTTAGTTATTTTATGTTCATGCAAACTCATATGGAAGCTAATTCATTAAAATCTCCCTCATTTGTGCACGATCTGTTGTCAGTTCTTTTAAATCTACTCAGTATCTTGCTCACCTATTATTTAGCAACATCTTCAAAATATTCCACTAGTTTCTCAATGACAGGCTTTCTGTTTGTGACTCTAATTTTGCCATTCGTCTTAGCTGACACCACTGCACTGAGTCCCTCCTCTCCTTCCCTAATGAATGCAAGTTGCAGATGTGAAAGCCGAAGTCCAGATGCAGCACTTTTTTCAGCCATTGCCTTTGAAATCACCTTCCTAATAATCAAAGTAGAATAGGTTTGCACATTCTCATGTTTCAACTGTAAAACTTGCATATGAGAAACAGCCCATTCAAAATCAAAACTGTGTTTGTAAATGTTTTCATTGTTCAATGCTACAAGTTCAGAGAGTGCAATACAATCTGCTAATGAATTGTGAGCATCAAATTTCTTTTTCAGTAATTCCTGAACTAGAAATTCTTCTTTGTGACACTTCAAATTGGGATATGCTGATCTGAAATGAGGAAGAGTGTCTATAAATCCAACAACAATTTCTTCAATGTCGGCAACCAGTCCACATTCATCCGCAACTCTCAAGAGATGGACAGAGTCAAATGATTTTACGTTATGACCCACTAAAACAACAGATGATTTAAGAAGTTTCAGCCAGTTAACAAATTCTTTGAAAGCAATTTCTTTGGTGACAGTAACAACAGGTAATCCTTTGTGAAGAAGGGTATTCTCATGGACTGTTAATTTGGTGACATTTGAAGCGAAGACACTCATTGGTTTGGTTGGCAGAATGTATCGATTGAAAACATTTGTTTGATCAGCAACTGCACTTATTTGGCAAATCTCTGTGTTCCACTCAGATGAAGATGTCTCTAAATCAAAGAAAACCATCTTGCTGTCTGAAGATGTCACTGTTTTGGTCTCAGGTAAAGTAATGGGATCTGGTATTCTGGTCACATCCTGTTCATTAGAGATATCAATATTACTCTCATAAGTTGGACCCTCTCGAACTTCATGTTCTCGGTTGAATGTTGATCTGTTGTCAGCAAGTTGCAATCTTCTGCTTTTAAATGTCTTTGTTGCCGAGACAGACTTTCGCTTCATGGCCTCTCTTTGCACGGCTTTGGCCCTTTTTACCAATGCCTTCCCAGGTGAAATCTGCTTGCTGTTATAGACTGAAAGGAGATAACCAGGTCCGATGTTCTTCTGTGAAACTGCTGCACCAAGGCGATAGTCAAAACTCTCTTTGTGAAGGAATAATGCCTGTTTTTCGGGGCTTTACTTGCGACAGTGTTGTTGAAAGATTCGTTTGATTTAGTAGATCCCAAAGGCGCCAGTCTATCAGCATTTAAGGCATGGACTTCAAAAACAGCTTGGAGATCAGCTTGAAAATCTTCACCTGTCAAACATTTCCCCCTCGGAAGAGATCTGTACTTGTAAGTTTCAGGGCATTTCATGTATCCACACCAGGTTTCCTTGCAATATTGATGATTTCCAAAGACATGGGGTGTTATGGATCACAGTCCATCTCTAACTGCGTCCACATTGTTCTTGTTTTGGGCCAAGACATAAGAGTAGCATTTCTTTAGGTAAGAGATAACCTTTGTTGACAGCTTGCTGTGACGAGATTTCAGTTGGTAGAGACGATTTGTCAGTGATTTTTTAGCATGATTTATGTCACTCCATTTGACTATATCTGGATCAAATTCATTCCGTTATATCTGCAATCATGCTGACGAGCAGTCACCTTATCTTTGTTGGCAGTTTCACAAATCCTGCAGCTACTTTTTCTGGAACCATAAGCAATAATGCTACCTGTGTTTGCCCCGATAAGACATGCATGACCTGACTTGCTATTATACACTCTACCGGAACTCCTCCTCTGCCATCCCATGTCATAGCTGGCCGTCAGTTCAACAGGATCTCCAATATCTGCAACAGGATGTTAAATCATTAAATAATTTTAAAAAGTGCTGAGTGAAACATTTAGAAGGGATTATTTCATAGATAAAGGTTTTCTGTAAAATTATAAGTTTTACTTCAATTCAAACCACAAAACATAAACAAATCTAACATTCAATGAGTTTAAAAATAAAGAAGTCAAATTTCTTGTTTGGTTTTGTTTAGTTTCCATAACAGATAAATATTTGACAAGAAGAACAAGAAAAATTTACCCATGTAATTCTTTCTGATGAAGGATATCTTTCAAATCAATTTGAAATCTTATTCAATAAAACAATAGGACGCAAATCACAAATCATTATGATCTGATCAAGAAAACTCTTTTGAGACATACCAACATTGTCTTTTGTACGTGTCTGTTCAACTTCTTCCTCCAGGGAAGCACTGCAAGACTTTTTAGCGATATCTTCAATTACAGGCCCAATTTCTCTTTCTCGCCTCTTTAGGGTCTTGACTGTCATTGGAGGAATGTTCATCGCGGAAAGAAAGTTGACCACATGAGTCGGCCCTAGACCTGCATGAAGCATAGCTGGAAATGAAATAGTAGATTATGGAAATGAAGCTAATAAAATTAAGTTACAATTGTTTAACATTCACCTTTTTCTTTTTGAAATAGAACATGAAATTTTACTTTTATTTTACATAACAGTAAATCAAAGGCTGTGGACCTGTTTACAGCTATATTATAATATTTTGATTTAAGATACTTCAGGGGAAAAAAACAATTACAATTTACCAATCAGGAACAAATATTAAATAAAGGTTTACAACCCTTTTTTTCCCATTACTTCAATGCAGACATTATGTCACAGCTTTGAACATGCTTAGAATACATGCTAATAATGTGCAACTGAATCTACTGATTATCATATAGGGGGAGGGGATAAGAAAAGGGTAGTGATTGACAGGTGGAAATGATTGTAGACAGAAAGATATTACATAGAGGAAGAAAGATTAGCTATATAGTTGTGTGAGTAAAGTTAGCCACCACCAAAAAAGCTGCTAAATCTAAATAATACTTACCCTAAAAATGCACTGCAAATAAATCATCAACACGATTAAAACATATCTGAAATATTTTTCTAATTGTTGAAAAACAAGAGTTTATTACACAAATAAATTAAATATAATATATAACTGTTTGATAACAAATACACTTCAGATTTAGCAATAATAATAATTAATTTAATATTTAGGAATTAAATTAAATTAAATTTAAATTAATTTTATTTACACATATAAACATAATAATATTTTAAATCATATTTATTACCTGCTGCTGTTTTTGTGTTGACATCGTAAACTGGCAACCCCCGATTTCCATCAGATTCTCGGTGAAATTTTCCAGTAGGAACTGTGTTTAGGACCCCGCATTTACATTCAATATAAAGTAAACTAGCAAGTCCAAATCGGGTTTCAGATTTTGTATTTTGAATAAGCAAGTCCCCGCCACAATCTTGACATATTAGACCTTTGATGAGAGCGTCAAATTCCACTATGCGCCTACCCTCGAAAATAGATGACACATTCTCCGTAGTTGTTTCGTTTTCGTGTTTATCTTCATCAGCCGAGATTTCCTCGGCCAGTAATGTTTCTTCGGAGTCATGGAAGCGTTTCATTGATGATTTTATCTTATCAAGCCTTTTTCTTACTTTACAATTTATGAAATAGCCCTTCGGTGATCGTAGCTTGGCGGCAGACATTTTGATCAGGGGAGAGAAGCGCGGACGGAAGTATAATTAACAGTAAGACAAAGGGGGGTAACCCATGATATTGTACGCGCTATTACATGTCCTATCCGGTATGCGCATAAACAAAGGTATCCAACCTCCTTAAATGAGTTTTACTTGAATCTATGAGTGTTATGGTTAGAGTGTCGGAAGATTACGGTTCACGGTTCAAGGTTATTATTTTGAAAATGTAACAAAATGCAAAAAAGGTATTTTACATTGTTATAACAGTGTACATTATGTAAAAATTGCTTGACTGATACATCCTAATTGGTATCCGACATTCTTGAGATGAATAATTTTCACGTAGAATCAACCATAGGTGAGGTGAGGTGAGTTGTTGTTTACGCCGCTTTCAAGATCATTTCACTTATATCGCGGCTGCTAGTATGACTGCAGGGAGAAAGCCCACAACACCATAGTGGCTATGCATTGCGGTGAAACCTGCGAGCACTGGCTGGAACTAGCGAACCATGGGTGGTACTGCACTGAATTTCAGTGTAGCATTGCACCCAAACCTGACTGCGAGTAGAACAGTTCTCTACTGCAGACAAAGTTGCCGAGCCCCTGGCGGGATTCGAACGACGGACCTCCTGATCCGAAGCCGAACGCGCTAACCACTGCGCTATCCCGCCCCCCAAAATCAACCATAAACAATATTTCAAATGTTAATGTCACCATTCACTTCTTTCCACTTGTGAAAGTGGTGTGTTGTTTCATGTCTAGATCACGTGGTAATGTATTTCTTTGAAAGATTTGAGTGAATGATTTCCTTTCGAAATGCACAAGCAAAACAACTCAAAGTGATCATAAAACTTCTTGTCCTAGATCTGTAGGGAGTTTCTTTTTTCAGAAGTACTGTCACCTGAAACTGTAAGCAGTTTAATACCCCAATAAAACCAAATATTTCTTTTTGACATAGGAGATTAAGATGAAAGGCTAACAACAGAGACAAATGAAAACTCATTTAGAAATAAATTTTCTTGTAAATAGTATCATGTTACTATCCCTCGCTAATAGTCCGCCTGTTCGTCCATCCGTCGGTGCAAATTGTTTTCCCGTCAAAAAAAAAAAGAAAAAGGTCCAGCTCATTGAAACTTGTTTTGTGGAACACTCACCGTGTGAAGTGGTGCTTCTTTCGGGTTTTTTATATTTTCTTCTAATATTTCGTTCCCTGACCAGAACTAACATAGCTCATTTTAACTTGATTTAAATAACAATGTGAATCAATCAACGTGAAGTGGAGACTTTTGGGTTTTCATTTTCTTACTACATTTATTCTGAGACTTTTCCATGGAAATGCGAGTTTTTGTGGTTCAGAACTCGAAAGTCATAACACTTAGCTTAGGACACTTTCTAGATGGAACAACGTCATGTGTTCTTGTTCTTTTTGGGGTTTTCAACTTATATATACCTAGCTTAGTTTTGGCCGTTTCCATGGAAACATTACTTAAAATTTCATTTCTAAAACATACCTCAAAAACCACAATATCTAGTTCATTTAAAATTGGTTTGAAGAACAATCAGTATGTTTAGTAGTGCCTTATGGGGTTTTGACTTTTTCCGAATTTTAAAAACTATTGTTCAATATATTTTTAACTTTTGCCCCTGGGCGAAGGATTCAACCGACTCTGTGCTTGTTGTATTTCACAAAAACCGCCAGGTTCAATCTGGTAGTTAATAAACTAGTGATTGTTGTCTCTGACAAAGAATTCATTATTGACTGGCAGAAGTTATGTGTTTTATAAATAGAATGATTCTTTCTTATTCACACACCCGAGTTCTAGTGAAAAAGTGTATTAACTTGGCACCGGTCTTGTCGTGTTAATGAAAAACTGATTGTGAATCATAATTGACTCAACCACTAGTTGCTTTGTCCAATGGGCCAGTTTCGCATTATCAATCTCTCAGATGTTTCCAATAGTAGTACATCTAAAGTGCTTGAAGAAAATACCAATATCATAATAGTTTCGTTTGATTACAAATGACATTAATGTTGCCAGCTATAAGGTCTATTCAGTAATAAAGGGTCTTACGTACGTCCATTTAATCTTTCTACGAAACGATCAATAGAACATCTGCATACTATAAACACTTTATGCCTTTGAGTTTTCAAAAATGAATCCGTGGTAGACAATTGATTTTTATTTTATGAAAGTACTTCTCGTGATAAATGCTGTTTAAAATCTTAAATGGATTTGCCTAAGGTGAAACCAAACTTAGTCCTAAATTAGTTCCAGTAAGTTCACTTAATCATTTTGTTCCAAAAAGTATTTGTGCCTCGTTTCGAAAACGTCAGCGTCAAAAGATAATTTTGTTATCACAATGACATTCTCATTTCTTGAAATGATTCTTGCCTTGCAAAATATATATATCCAATTTATATCTTGAATATAGTTATCTAATTATCCGCAAAGGTTGTTAGGACCTTATGAATTTGAGTTATCTCAGATAAGTCAAAAACAAATATTAGCAGTTATAAGGAACAACTATATTTAAATCAATAATGCTCAAATTATCATTCTGTGATCAGTAAAAGTTGCTAAGAGCATATCCTTTCAAGATTATTTATTCCAATGGAAACTGGTGCTTGCAATAAAAACAAATCATCTGTTCAAAAGATTAGAGGATATCAGTATTGGTATCAAACAATTTTTTTTACAATGCCTTGGTTTTAATTGTATTGATTGGTCTCGTTAGTGTTTAAGTAACATCTGTAAAAGTGCAGTAAAAGTAACTTTATCAAATGTCTTGTTTCAGATGCCCTTGAACTTTGCTTATACTTATTGCATTTTACTGTGACTGAAATTGAGAATTTGTTATTTGTCGACTAGAATTTGTATTACAATATGAAGGTTATGACATTGAAACACACGTGGCAGATGAGTACGTATGAAAAAGACATATCCACAATTCCACGAATTTAATTTGGCAGAATATGCAGCTAAAGAATTAATGATGCATTAATTTCAAGCAAAACAATGCTCATTTTTACTTTTTTTAAACTGAATGATGTATTCAGATAATGTTGCTTTCTGGTACCTACTTTATGTCGCAATGCTGAATAGTAAGGTTTATTGATTAACATTCATTCAGAGAGGTGAACTAAAATCTTTTAATAGAAAATATTTGATTCAGGAAATCGTTTCTTTTGGGAAAGTATTTCTAATTGGAGGCCAATTGACACAGTAATCACAATCACAGTCGTTGATAAGGTTTAAATGCATGTTTTATTTAAAGTGGTTGAATAAATCGTGTGAAAGATAATTAGATATAATATAGTAGGTTCTTGGTGAATAGTTTTAAAATAACCTTCCGCTCCGGGAATCTATAAATCTCATTTAGTTTTGAGAATTTGCAGGAGCGACACAGTTGGAATTCAATTACACTTCCGAGTGGATTGGGATTTTTATCATTCTTCATTCTATTGTTATAAAATGTTTGGTGCTGAATGAAGCTCAAATATAAACTAGGTTTTCAGTTGAAATAGTTAAGAATTAACAGGCTTAAGATATTTTGCAGAAAATTAATAATACATTGAGAATAGCATAAAGTGATTTATTTTTGCGGAAAAAAAGAGTATGTTGAACAATGCTATTATTACTAAATACTTATTCTATATTTGTTCAATGTAGTAATTAGATAATATAATAGATGTTAGTTAATAAAGAAAAAATAGCCTTTGACCCTAACTATGGAATATTATTTTGAAGATTTATTAACATATTTTGTATATGCTTGTTATACCATTTTATGATTATACAATGAACAAGAGGATAATAATTCGAGCCAGGGAGCGCACTTTTTTGTAGTTATATTGACTTGAGTAGCGTAGAATTTCAAAAGGATTAGATGAACTAGCAACATTTAACAAATAGATAGAATTCGATCGATCAGTTGTGATATGATACATATGTCTGTCATTGACTTTTCCTAAAAGGTCATCATCAAATTATTTTTTTTAATTTATCGTGACTTTTTGCGTTATGATAGACTCACTAAAATGTTAAAGTTTGCCCAGCTAAGGTGTTACTTTCACTGTCCTTGTCACTGCATCCATCCAGAGGTTTCCCAAGTGGTTGTGCCTCTGACAGCTGACTCCAGTTTGAGTGGCAGTATCCTGATGGATGTAGTTTGCTATTCGTTCTCTCTGAAATATTCCATTGATAATGTAGTTGGTAGACACCATCACGATCTAGCACACATAGGAATGCCCAGCATAATAAATAAAACGAGGTCACTCAGATAGCGAGACAGTCGCAACAGAATTGTTTAAATCATTTTCGCAGAGAGCAAGTCCATATAGCAAAAGGTAATAGGCAATGTGATTTCAATTGTATCTTTCTTTAATTTACTCTATCTAAATGGTCGTGCTTTAAGGCACATTCATTTGTTACTTATAAAGCTGTCATTTAGAGCATGCAATAACTTGTTGTCGATGAATACTTTAATTCTATAGCATTTAAACAATTTATTAGAAAATTATGGTACACAGTTATGTGCATTGCAAGAAAGATATGATTTATTCTGGTCATGATAAAGATACTTAATCTGGAATGAGTCGATGACTAGAATATTCATGCTGCGGCAAAACTTTTGCTAAATGCAAATTTCACTTCTTAAAGTATCATGGTGTTATTTCAAAATGACAGGTGAATGAATAATGAAACAGATTCAAAAGAGACAGTAATAATCTAACTTTATGAACTTTTAAGTGGTATACAAGTTTGATTGTTGATTTCAAGAGTTTGTATATATAGGAATTTTGTTGAATATAAAATATAACATAATATTGCAAAATACTCTATTTCATGGTAATATCACGTTCAATAATCGTTGTGTTATTTAAGTTATATATTTTCTTACTTTTCTTTGGTTACCATATCGATGTATGATCAACAATAAAACTATGTAATACATATTTTTGTGAAAATATATTGACTTATCTGGTATATCAGAATAATAACATGAAGGGCTCTTTGTGTTTGATTCATTTATCGACATATATGAACTATATATATATATATATATATATATATATATATATATATTCGGATAAAGACAATGCCTGTATCCATGGTAGCTGAATGTTGAGACAATTGTATAAAGTTCTCGACCCATCCATGTGAACCCTATATGAATTGTTTTTAACATTCAGCTACCATGATACAGGCATTGTCTTTATCCGTAGTTTATGATATCAAGACTTTATTTCTAGTAACTATAACTAGTAACTGAATCTTTCAACATGGGTTATTTGACCCACATTGTACACATCTTCATTGTCATAATATTTATATGAAAATGATAATCCGAAAATATACTAAAATCGTCACAACGGCCTAGAGAACGATTACCTTCTAGGTCGATTGCTGTCAGTGCTATGTAAAGGTCAATATATGGGTAATCAATAGACAATTATCTCGTAAGTGTTTCGATGTGGACGGTTGTTACCGCTAGACAACTAGCGACCGAATAATGCCAACCATTATTATTTGAAGGAAAACTGAGTAACTGGATGCGTCCGAGAATATTGTGATAGTGAGGTCATCTGTAGAACAGGTGTAACTGCTGAATTGGTGATGAAAGGAAATTTTGAAGTCAATTGTTATAAAAGCAAATGGCAAATATATTGATCTCCCGTCCATCTATCAGTATTGAATTTACCTGTTAAGAAATGTGTACATAAACCAATAAAATCATCTTTAAACTGGATGTCTATTATTCACATTCTTATCAAACCTATTGTGAAGGTATAATAATATGTTGTCCAAGTTGGTATATGATCTGGATTTTCTTACCAATTTCATTAAACTATGTACGGTATTGCAGAACGTCTTAACTAAGATTCATCAAATGTTACAACAGCGTATGTCAGTGTTGAGTACTGTAAAGGCAATGACAGCAAAAAAATCACAACATATGGACATTTTGATAAATACATCCCTAACCACGCCAGACACGAAATAATACGGGTTGTCAAATTCAAATTCTAGGAAGCTGCCCTGGGCATGATAACAGTTGATTAGCTATATACCTTGTACGAGCTTTGTGACTTTAACACCTCAACTAATGTCCATTTTTGTGATAGTATACTGGGCAAATAATGTTATACACGTAGGTTACCATGTGTCCGCATAGTTGATATGTAGATTTATCATGTGCCCGAGTTAAATATTTAATTTACTCGAAGATTAAAGGAGATTTAAGTTCAACATTAGAATTGATTCTTAGGAGACACTAGATATTTGAATTTTAAATTAACTAGATTTCAAATGAAGATGTCTTATCTTCCCCCTGAATGCCAAGTATTTTGCTGTATATAAAAAAAAATGTTGTATTGGCACTCATTACCATTGAAATGTATCTCAATTATTTTGTTTGCTAAAAATCTGTATCTTATTTAATTTATCTGCTACATTTTGGCTGAAAATCTTAAAAACCGAGGAATCTGTACTTGTGTCATTTGAAACGTTCGAGAAAATACCCCGCATGTAATACCACTTTGCCCCAAAGAGCATTCATACTAGCCACGGTAAGACAAACAATCCTTTTCATCTTATGTATGTTGGAGAACTTGATATTTACATTCACAGAGTTGATAAAGACTTACAACCTTTTAAAACTTTTCCAAAACCAATAGGCTGAATTTTACCAAAGTTATCTTTAGATATAAACATCGAGACAGATTTATCAACATTTACAATCCTTAAAGATTACTGTCGAGACATGGAAGTTCTGTTATCTTTGTAAATCCTTGGCGATTATTTGTTAGATGGTGTGTAAAGCTTGTGTGGTTTACATACTATCATGGCAAAAGATAGGTTCTTTTCGGCTTTAAAATCTACTATGAAAACATGGGAAGGTTATCTAAACAGATGAACCATATGCTCATCAAGATTAGAGTTTGTTACTTTAAACACAGCGTATGCACGTGTCTAATGTTTATAAGAACCCCTTCCTTTTAGCAAGCAACTGTTGAGTCTTTTGTAATGCTGTTAATACAAATAATCCGATCTTAACAAAACACCTGATCACCAAAACTCTGTATTATTTTAGCCATTCTCTTATCAGTTATCAAAAGGGTTGTTCCTACAGAATGTTTTATTTTCACAGCCGTTATAAAGTCAGCTTAGACCTGGATGCACCGGTTATTCCTTGGCTTTGTGCTTTCCAAATACCACCATCGACTACCCTCCTCTTACGAGTTATCAAGAAGTTATTACACTATACTATGCCTTATAGTTTCAGAGATGTTTACCTTTTACTTTCGATTAGTCCGTTATGTGAAACTATGTAGTATGCACCTTAATGAAGGTCATTACACGTATGTTCGTCATTTAGCCACCCTTTCAAAATATAAACCATGGTATCAATTATGTTACGACAAAAGTTGTAGTACACTAAATCATAAACTATAGACTTTACAAAACAATGAGTATTGATTTCAACAATATATGATTAAACATTTTGAATCGTTCAGAGGCAAGTGTGAGTCGATGAATGCTATAACTTACAAAAAAAGTTGGAATATCTGTCTTTTTTATAGTTCAAAGCATTTAAATGGGGGTTGCATAGGTGTCTGTCAATTCGCGAATGTCAGTGTATCTTCTTATACTCTAGACACAAATGAAATTCAAACCTCAAATGTTGATTGGTCTTATGATTCTCTGAAGTGTTTGTAACATGCTTTGGTCTTGCCTTTAATTAACTCGTTTGGAATTCTAACTCTTTGTCAATTCCTTTGATTTACAGTTAGTACGTGTCCATTACTTTTCTGTTGTCAAATCGCTGGGTATTCGCCAAGGGTATAGCTTATAAAATCTGAGACACTGATATACATTTATTACTTGCCCGTGTAAGATACTGCAGTGTGATATTTAAACGATGATATTAAACTGGTGTTATACCGCTGCACGTAAGACGTCGTAATATTGAGTGGTTGTGACGCCACAATGTTAGCATCGCCGTCACAACGGCGGCCAAGTCGGGGAAATGTTTCGTTCAGTAACCTTTCGGCAATCATGAGGTCAAGTAATAAACAGAATACTAACCTTCTTTCAATTTAATACTATTTTCATTCAACTCGTTAATGATTTGGTTTCAAACTTTAATACTTAATCATTAACTCGTTTAATAAAAAATAGTATTAAATTGAAGGAAGTTTAGTATTCTGTTTTCATGAGTTTTATTTGATTGGTTGACTGTTTGTTTAAGACATTTTCCGATCAGTAGTGACCATGGTTTTCTGGATGGCAACATCCACTTGTTAAATTACTGAAATATTGCCGACAGAACGTTAAACCCTACCACTGCATTCACTATTTTGATTACAAGACTTTGATCATGTTTTCGCCACTTCCATTTTAAAGAGATGACTCTTTACATTTAAGATAATACAAAAACGTTTTTAGTAAAATTTTGCAACATTATTTTATTGCAGTGAACAGGCCTATGTTTTAACTATGTGAACTGATCTAGTGAGGTTTTAGTCATTTCAAATATAGGTTGATGTACTTTCTAATTTACTTTTTGCGATGGAAAGAAACGAAAATTTAACTCAGACAGAAATTATCTGATGAATAACACTATTGCAATTGTATTTCACATTAACATTCAGGTTCAGTATATCAAAAGTTTGTTCACATACCACTGTATTGTAGCGCAAATATCATGTAAGTTTGGTTTTGTAAAGACGTCAATAGAATAACTTCAGCAAAACTGACAATGAATCATTTGTCCTCTATGCGTAAAATAGCCATTCCATAACTTATTTTGGAGTCGCCTTGTCTGTCATGCAAAAATTCGAAGTTTGGCACGATGAAAAAAAGGGATTATATTTTCATAATTCTGATTTCCTGAAATTTCTATTAAAATATTCCAGTTCCAATCTCTGAGAAAAACATCAGCACAGTCACATTGACTTAGTACACAGTAACAAACAGAACTTATGTTTAAAGCTATTGATAACTTTGTATGGATTTTGTAGCGAAAAATTAAAATGAATGTTTTCGGAATTTAACCCCGGGTCACCTTTATGACCTGCCAAATTGCTATGGTTAACTGTTGGGTATGACATGCAAAATAACATTATATTTGCACTCGGATACGCTTTCGGTATGCAACTGTAGATCAAGGGAATATGATGACCAGCATGTAAAAATGATATATATATATATATATATATATACATTCATATCTCCATTGCTTGTGCTCATGATTAGGCACAATAATATAACGCCGAGTATTGTAGTGTTTTTAATATTCAATTTTATTTTTTTGAGAATCTTTGTAATGAAACAGACTATCATTCGATTACATAAGGCATTTTGACTGGTTTATACGTACCTTTAAGTCTAATATGCGGAGTTGGTTAAACCAAGTTTGATTGATAGGGCGGTATTGTCCCATACTGAACAGAGAAACTCAATTTTCAAATTGTTTACTTCAAGCCACATTCAAATATGGGAATTATTAAGTATCAGCACAGCAGGAATCTTATTAGCCTTTCTGTTGCAATTGGATCTCATTCACTCTTCTTTGTTGTAGCAAACCATTACCAATCACGTTGACATGCAATGTTGAAAGTGGGTCAGTTGTGAATTGCGTTTGCATTTGAACGACCTTGATGAAAGTGTAGGTGAACTTGTTCATAGAATATTTGATTTTGATATTGAAAGTTGAATTACTTGTGTTAAAACAATAATCTTGGGGAGAAGTTTTTATTTACAGCCATGCCGTTTTACAATACTTGCGATTCACTACATCTAACGAGGGGAAAGTCCATAAGGTGAGTACTGATACTGAAGACTTCATCGTTGATATCATTTTTGAGATAGGCAATCTGACGACAACCCTTATCGATAATTATTTGAGATGTACAGCCTGTTGAACACAGGTAACCTCCTGTAATCTTGGAAAGTTCTTAAACTGAGCATCGTGCGGTTATCAAGTTTCTCACAACAAGGGGTGAATGCGACCAAAAATACATATTACCAATTTGTTTTGGAAAAAGTTCCTTAATATTCTACTCTGGCGAAATGGTCAGCTTAGTTTAAGTGGGTCGCAGCTCCTTGGACGATGACCCACGGTCAGGAAGGTCCTGTGGAGGCCATTACAATATTGTTCCACGGCTTTATTAAATCCCATTGTAGGATAGAGGTGGACGAAATATCTTCACAGTGAGGCCTTCCTCATGGAAAAGTTTGGGCCATAATTCATGAACACTTGCACTTGTCCAAGGTTTCTGCGAGCTTGGTGCCTTGAAACCTAAATGAACAAGATCGAAACCTGACAGTTAAATCCAGTCGTGAGCTCTTTAACATTTACACTGCCGATCCCGATGTCTTTCATGGTTCCAGGGGATGAAACGTGGATTCCTAAATCGTTTATAACTTTTATGAAGATACACAATCAGTCTTATTCAGACACAGACGTCATTGTATAGTGTATATGATGGACACCAGTCTTGTTCGTGTTAGACATTATAGACAGATAGTGAATCATAATTGACTCAATCAGCACCAGTTGCTTTGTCCAATGGGACAAGTTCACAATATGCTTATCTAAGATAGTTCCATTGTTAGTACATCTAAGGGGCTTAGATATAATTCCAATATCATAATCATATATTTTGACGTGAAGTGAAATGTCACCTGAAAAAAGGTCTAGTCAGTAATTATCGCCTTTATATACATCCATTTTATCTTCATACTCAGGTATGTCCAGGCCTTAAAGAGCCCAAAGAAAGTCTTCAGACTAGAGAAAACATATGCTATTTAGAAAAAAAGGAAATTCATAGTACCTCGGTGATAATATAATAAATGAAATTAAGTACTCACGATTAATATGAGTTTAAAGTCACAAATCGGTTATTCTACAAATAAAACTAAATTTAATCTTATTGTAGACTGAGCAATGTCAACAATTCGTAGAGATCCTTTTCTCTGGGAGCATTTACTTTGTTGCCTCCAATGTATGACTGAACACGAATCGCAAATCACTTTTTAAACTTATGTTGAGTCATTCTAATCCTTTGAATGTCGTTCGTTGAACTGTCTTATCAACGATGAAACAATGAATGCATGAATAGTTTCGGAAAATATTGCACAACAGGTGAGTATATATTGCGACTGAAAGCATTTCAAGTGCTTTAAATATTTTGAAAGGAGGATACAGAAGAAAACACTAACTGAATCAATGCTAAGTCAGCTCTAACGATACTGTTTTTGACACTGATATTTACCTACCAATGGCCATTGTAAATTTCTCAGTCATTTACAATTTGTTTCGAGTCATCATCTTTGATACCTGTATAGGAAATTCTTTAATTAAGTTCAAAACAATGTTTAAATGAAAACCATGAAACGTTTTAGCACCACGCTTTGCGCATGAACTGTCATATCCTTCTGTCCCTGAAGTTAAGCACATTCGCTGAGTCAAAGATACAAACCAAAAAGGTCTCCCATTCAAATGGTGTTTCATTTTTCCTAATAGAATAGGGGTCTTCAAGGCAATGTCTTACCTCGTGCAGACAGGGTTAGACTCTGAGGGTTCATCAACTAACCTACAAGTACACGATATGTGTCTACTGTGTTCAATTGTTACAAATGAAGGAAAGATTTCGGTAAATTGAAAACACTCAGAGCAGATGGTTCCTGTCTAGAGCAGATAAATCATTCTAGTACGAAACCGAAACAAGTTCCTGTTTCCCCTAAATTACATACATCAATAAACCAGGACAAATACAAGAAGCATCTGAAATAACGTATTATAACAAGAAAAAAGATTCAAAGCTAATTCAAGTTATGAGGAGTGGAAAATATAATTATTAAAAATGAAAAGGTTTCCACAAGGATGTATGCTGAATACTTATTACAGGTAACATCCTTTCTTGACAGTAAATGTTCTTGAATATAGGAGGTTTTTGCATTAACGTGACATGATTCCGCTAGTCAACAAATATCAATTCCAAACACTTAAAGTATACTTATAGTTACAGTGATGAAACTTAAAGATTTGATAAAACTGAAACACTGAAACTTACGAGCTGGAGATTCGTTGCGTTTCATTGACAACAGTGTATCTATTTAAAAAGCATGTTTATAAAACAAAAGCGTATATCACTCCCTTCCACATTTTGCTGATTTATGTACATGCACATGTACACGTTCGACTTATAGTTTGTGTGGGTTTAATCTTTATTGGTTACTAATTTATGTCTAGTTCTCACTGTGTTATTATGTTCACAAGACCACGTCATTTAGGTGGGTGATTTATTTCTAAAAGAAGGTTGTGTAACATAAGGGGTTGAATGAGTTAAATTTGTGACTTGTATTTGCAAATAGATTAAATTCCATACATGAAGAACAAAATCAAGAAAGGTTTCAATACATGAAAATAATGCTTTCAGTATTAAATTTACACTTTATATATGTATATCGCAATTTATATTTTTTTAATTGATAGAAAGTGTTTAATGTAGACTTTTAGTAAGAGTGTGCCACGCTGGCTAGTTAACGTTTGATAGATATGTCGGTATTTGTGAATAGTAAACAAATTTACTTTGCTAAAGGTGAGGTGAGGTGATTTAGGGTTTAACGCCGCTTTCAAGAGTATTTCACTTATATCGCGGCTGCTAGTATTATTGCAGGGAGAAAGCCCGCAACACCATTGTGGCTATGCATATCGGTGAAACCTTCGAGCATCGGCTGGAACTAGCGAACCACGGGTGGTACTGCACTGAAATTCAGTGTAGCATTGCATCCAATTCTTACTGTGTGTAGAACAGTTCTCTACTGCAGACAAAGTTGCCGAGCCCCTGGCGGGCTTCGAACCACGGACCTTTTGATCCGAAACCGAACGCGCTAACCACTGCGCTATCCCGCCCCCAACTTTGCTAAAAGGCTTAAATTCATTGTCTTAAGTTTCACTCAAATTTGGTAATTGGAAATAGCAACACAGCAGGAATCTAATCACCCTTTCCATTGCAGATGAATTTGATTCCAACCTCTATGTTGTAATAAAACTAGTACTAATTTCGTTGACATGTAGTGTTGAAAGTAGGTCAGATGAGAATTGCGTTTACAGTTGAAACACTTAGATGAACAGACAAGTGAACCTTTCAGACATAAAATATTGAAACATGACATTGAATGTTTGAAATGTTCGTAATGAACATCCAAAAATATAAAATATCCTAAGTGTCAATAATCACTCTCGCAGCACTATTCGAAAAATCCAGACAGTCTTTTGATCACTCGCCCAACTTCTGTGCCGTCGCGAGTTGTGTTACGTCCACCATCTGCCGGTCGTTCCACGCCATACAACTTTAGAACTGACTCACCTAGAAAGAGGTCACATTCCGATGACGTCACGATTCACGTATCGAGTGCATAATGGCTTGACACTTTTCGTTGCTTGTAAGCATTTCCTATATCAATGAATTCCTTAAAAATGAAATACTTGTTCACCACAATGATTTTTGTTAAATGTTTTAAGTGAGTCACTTATGTAATCACCAAGCAAATAGCGAACTACTTTGTTCTGTGTTTTGTTTGACTGATTGATATTCTTACGCCAGTTCCGCGATCAGCTGACTGTTGTTTTGACGATTAATAAATAAAATACTAAACTCAACTCGTGAATGGAATTTGGTATCAGACTCACTTTCGTTCGTCTGAACGTCCATTCACTCGTTGCATAAAAATGTTAACAGGAATTGCACATTCTGTTATATATATGATTTCAGGTTAATACAATGTCATCTCCCCAAGGAACATGATGACATTCAAAGAGTTTACACCGACCGAAATTGTAACGACAATGTTGTTTTCGACATAAGAAATCATAGGTTGTATCGGTACAAGAAAAATAGTTATGGGTACTTACGTTTGTCTGGGTGGAAACGTAGAAGCTACGTAGGCTTAAATGTTCGACAGGATTGATCTACAGGTTTTAACATTAAAAACACGATTATGTTCTGTTTCAGCCGACATCTCCCGAGGCCAAACCCTTCACGAGTGAAGCACAAGCACTTGAAGAGGTACACTTTCATTTTGTATTTAATTGTAAGGAATAAATAAACGTTACCGCCACAATATTTGTAGTTAGTTAAATACTTTTAAGTGGTTAAAGCTACGTAAACATTTTATTTAACATATACCGTTTAGAATGTATATACTCAGGAATTAATTAGATAACGTGAATTAAGGTAAGACAGGGTACTTTCATGTCAAAATAAGAAGAAATTTTACAAACGCAAGTATTCATCTTCTTATTCAAAACATGGATAGTGGAACCGCGATTGCAAAAACGTTGTTGATCATTGATAACCATTCAATGTGATTGTACACCCACTGGCAAATAACGTTTATTGGGTAATGGTGTATGTTTCTTAGCATTATACATCCCAAGAAAGACATAGAAAACGCATATATGATGATTTGTTAAAAGTCACTCATGTACATGATGATTGGCATTTGAAAGGAACTGTTCCAGTCAGATTTAATAAGTGTAACTGTTCATCACTGTTTAATATGTTTAATTCACATTTCCCGTCAGTTTTCTTCTTATATAATGGAACTTGTCCTTATCATTACCTACCAATGTAAGTGTAACATTCCTTTCCTGCCTCAAAGCGTCATCAATGTGAACAGTATTGGGCCCTGGATAGATATCTGCGCTTCCTCGTCCCCCGCCAGATCTTCTAAAGACAACCCGAAATGGGATAGACTAGACTGCAAGTCGCTGTTCAGAGTCTGTTGTGGACTTCGGAACACCCTTCCGACTGCCGCGGTTTGCACATTTATATTCAGAAGCATGCCTTCGAGCCAAATCTGGTGAGGTGTCCTACAAGGAGAAAACAGAGATCAAGATCAAATGCAGTACTGACATACGTTATGGTTCAAGGAAAAATGGGTATACAATGCGAAAGCTTGCTGGCAATTTGCAAATGATATGAAATGATCACTTGGACATAAATGTCTCGCAACAACCTCTCTATCCTGCTGTTGTGCACGCTGCGACCTGTTGAATAATGAGTCGTGACACTGTAGCCATTTGGAAGTTTATGGAATTTTAGTTCGAACGTAATTGCAAATAGTTTATCGATGTTACAAATGAATACAAAAAGCGTGCTCTTTCAGCAAAACATTCAACGGCAGATGTCCCTTGCCTTCCGAAGCAACATTTAAATGAAAGGTGAATATTAATGAATGTCGTGTATGCTGAATTCTTTATTTACATAAAGTCAGTTGATAAGATGGATGATATGGTATCCATACTTAAATGATTTTTTGAATGATTTTAACCTTAAACAAGCAACAGATAATATCTAGATGACGGGGACATTTTCAAGAATGCTGTTCTTATCGAAATCAAGAAATCCATTGCTGTTACCTTTGTTGACCGTTGCATTACATACAAATGTAGACAAATTATGTAAGTATAGCTATAACACTAGATATCATACCAGTTATATGACTATTTGTGTGGGAGCCTTGCAGTACGTTCATGAAGAGGGCCATCATCACATTTCCCCTCCTTAATCGGATCTTACTTTTTATGCATCAATGAGTCACAAACCCCCACCTGGAAATAAAAGGAACAGTGCCAGTTTTAATTCTAGGATTCAATTGATTATCTGTTTCAGTTATGATTTAAAGGGAAAACAACCCGAAATATTAACATTCAACATTATTTACTTTACCTAATGAGCTTCATGTGTGCATCAATTTGCCAAACGAAATTCGGCGTTGGAACTTTATATGAACGCCTTTTGATCTGGATCTCCTTTTGATACCCTCGGCGTCTATTCGTCTGACCGAGGCCCTGATTTTTTCCCTCTGAAGGAACAAAGCCTAACTAGACAGATGACTTACGATCAGCACTAAGGGATTTACCTTGTTAGTTTTTTTTTAACAAACAGGTACGTATTCAGGTGCCACGTTGCAATAAATCCACATGAACTACGATATTGCGGTAATATTCAAAACGAGCGAATAAAACGGCCTCTTTTTCAATAAACTGATTCATTTAGTAAGCTAATAAGCTTACTTAATAGCGATTAAAGTCTCATTTGGCACCCCATAATTTTGTAGGTAGCATGTCAGTTTTCAAACATAACTTGCTCCTATTCATGCATGGTTTCATTAGTTCAATCTAGTTTGATAAAATAAACCACTGAGATTGGTCTAACGCGAAACTTGAAAACATATAAGTCTGGTTTGAGACTGCTCTAAGTTGAATCCTATATGTCCAACTTGTGTGTTGAATTTAGTTATAAGTTCCTAATTTTAAGGAAACTACTTATCGATTGATTCTACCATAAATTCCTTATTTTGCAAAATAGTTATTTATCTTATGTTATAGGGGCGGGATAGCGCAGTGGTTAGCGCGTTCGCGTCTGCAGTAGAGAACAGTTCCACACGCAGTCAGGTTTGGGTGCAATGCTGCACCGAGTTTCAGCGCAGTACCACCCATGGTTCGCTGGTTCCAGCCGATGCTCGCAGGTTTCACCGCAATGCATAGCCACAATGGTGTTGCGGGCTTTCTCCCTGCAATATTAGCAGCCTCGATATAAGTGAAATACTCTTGAAGGCGGCGTTAAACCCCAACTCACTCACTCACTCATATGCTATATCTAAATGGTATATCGGTGCATGGATATTGTCGTAATGCTGCTTTTTAATGAAGTATTACTATAAATCCAAACATTTTTGTTGACATGTACATTATGTCATAACAAATTCAAATTCATCAAAGGATTATGTTGTGGTTATGTATAGGATACCAGAAAATAAAATCATGCATGCTAACATTATTTTTACATCTCTGAATTTCAGTATGGTCGATGCTCAAAACGCACAATTTATACTGTAAATGATATTAAATACTAAGTAATTGCATAAGTGGCTCCAAGGGAGAATACATCAAATTTTATTCACACGAAGAATGATTAAAATTGACAGGTTACGCCTTGAATGTCGAATTACAATCATTATTTGGTTGTATTTGCATTACACAGATCACAGGTTTGTGGTTAGTCTCTAATCATGAAGTTACTTGGGGCTTTATCGCTTCCTCTACTCATTCGATCAATTTGATAATTTGCTAAATTTCCAAAACAAGGTGTCAAGGCCACAACATGGATGAGTATCAGATGCCATACTCTCCAAGGAATGAATTAATTCTTTTAGCATTTTTGAAATGTCGCCTTTCTAAGTTTTTTTCTAGACAGTAAAGAGGAATTTACAATGTATTTGTTTTGCATCGTAAATGCCTAAAACTCATGATATATGTTTCGGACGTATATAACGATCATATGAATTCAATGCAATGAATGTTTTTTTGGAGGGATTATCAATAAAATAAAGCTATGTAGAGTCAAGGTCTATCAATGGCTAATTAGTTATAAAATTTTCTCGGTAATGTTTAAATTTGTAAGAATGCAACCGCCAGATTGCTAACAACTTGCAGATGATTAACAAAAGTTTTTTTCACAAGGGACAGATATGTGATATGCCAGGAACAATTTTGTCATATCCCATGATGAATAAGGTAAAAAAAATGGTAATTTAGCTATTTCTTTCAATAAATTATAATTTTAACTGATTTTGTCAAACAATTAAAAAGTTTCATGGGATAATCAAGACATTTTAGTCATAGCATATTGAACCCAAATGTTGCCAAAATGTCGGCCAAACGTGTTACTGTACTACTACATGAGTATAATCAAATGTTTCTTCTTCATCTTCTTCATTAATAAAAAAAAAGGAAAACTAATGATGCCTTTTGCAATTATTTTTTTCATTAAAACATGGTATGCATAGATACAATTCAAACATGAGTATAGCTCCCCGAGGTCATTGGCCTTCCTCCACGGATTAAATGGTGTTACTTTAAATGGCATAGTGAGACATAGGACGATATAAAAGATGAGTCAATTGCTTTTCATTTATCTAGTTCTACAAATAGACGTTCAATAGGTCAAATAGATGAACACAATTATCAAAATGAAATCCTAGAAACGCGACTGTCCTGTCCATAAATCTAGACGTGTGATGATTATCTTAATAGAAGTGTATGTTTCCTAATGACGGAAGTTACCAAGTCTGTGCGTGATGTTAAATATTGGGTATGAAGTGAACACGTGACTATATTGTTCAGTGACCAAAACGGCCCTCCTGGTATTGAGTGCTGAATGGTCACGGTGTCAAATTCATATTCACGTTATTGCAGCTTTTTGTGTCCCTATATTACAAAGTTAATAAATGTTAAAGTCATTACAAACTTTTGATCTATCAAACGAAATACAATGAGCCACACAACCAATTCATGAAAAATTATTGATGTCAGTTTAAATGGCATCTGATTTTGCGAACAGTAGTTTACAGACGGCATGTGGTATGTTTTTCAATGAACTGGTCTAAAATATATCTGCAATTTTGAAATAAGTTCACGTGAATTACAGAATAAAACAAAGTTCGTACTTACATACTGTCAGCGAAAGACAGGAGTCTTATCGCATGCACCAACATATCATAACGTTTACTTGAAATATTAAACTGAATATAATAGTCAACAAACCAATATATGTTATGCTTGTAAATGGTGAAATTTAACTGAATGGATTAATTCTTTTTTAGAACAAAACAACAATAAATAAACAGTAGAAGTTATTTTTCAAATCTGTTTATAAAGAGATTAAGAAGTTATTGATCTCAAAATTCATATATCATTTATATCGTATAAAAGGATTAAAAATGTATGTGAAGCCTGCCAACGTTTTGCATAATACAAATTATACACGCTTGATTGACAATCTCTTTGTAGTATACGATAAGATAAAAACATTTAAAGGGTATCACATAAATATTACACAAAGAGAAATAAAAAGGTAATAACAAAACAAATATTTGAAAGCTTATTTAGAATAGTTCTACAGGGGTATATGCAGAAATTTGCAGGTTTAAACAAGATGCTATGCCTTGACAATGCAATGAATGTAACAAAGGGAGTAGTTGTTGGGGTCAAACATGTAAACCTTTGTCAGATGTATTATAACATCAACATGTAGTTGCTGTTTCTGAAAATTAATGTCTCAATGCACATCGGTTATCATAGTGAAATTAATGAGGAAATCGAGACTAAAGATCGGAAAACAGACAATGGAGCGCGCCAAATACTCAAACGTAATTTTGGAAATTTATTCAAAGAAAAAATAACGGGTAATATAGACTATTGCTTAGTAGGCCTTTTAATTGAAACGCATGTAAATGGGTGCTTGAATTTCGACGTCGTAACATTTATATGGTCGTTTTAAAAGTACAATCGAAAACAAGAAAAATATCATCATTTTGGCATTTAAGAGATAACGATGCAACTTTGGATAAGAACATAAATCAGGTCATTTGTAATTTTGGATCTATTTCTATAATCCAATGAATATAGTTTTAGTTTGGTCTGCTCTACATGTACGTCACATACATTGCCAGAAAACTTATCCTCGTTTATATATCATACTCAAATTCCGTTTTGAATGAGTTTAGTTTCATATCTATTCTACTATTTAAAGAGCACAAACATGTAATGAAAGTGCACGAAGGGTCAAATCATTGCAAGTACAGGTTAAGAATCAGCCTCCGCTTACTATTAATACTTGGTCATAGTTAATATTGCCTGCATTTTCTCCTTTTAAATCGTATAACAAAGAAATAAGCAAGGTTTATCTACGTCGCCTTATGAAGCCGATCAATCAAAATATAAGTTTTGATTTCTATTTGAGTAAGTGAGTGAGTTTTGGTTTAAAGTGTTTTCAACAATTTAAACAGGTAAATGAGTTTCAACCAAAATAGAGTTGACACATCAGGGAGGAAAGCGATCGAAAGGATGGTGAAACAGACGAATTGAAAGACATAGTGAGGGAAAGACAATTGTTTTAAACGAAGTCAAATTTGGGCTCGCTTATCAGTCAACCTGTCCAGCTTGGGTGACCCTACCAGGATCATGCCAGCTCCGGCTGGAGTAGCTCTCAGGACTTTCGAAGCACCCAAACCATAATGATGATGATGATGATGATGGATGGATGTACGGACCTATATGGTCGAAAGTGAAATTCCCTCAGGTTAATAATGTACATTGTACCGCCAGTACCTATTGGATATTAAGTGTTAGAATTATCATCATCATCATCATCATCATAGGTACAGAGACAAGTGCTTTACTAACTTTTACATTTAACTGGTTATCTTATACATACCTTTCTCCTGTTTATGTCATTTGCGAAATATATGTAGTTTCTAGATTTTAACAAATGATTAAAAAAATGGGCATTTGTAGGCAGTGATGAACGTGGACTCAATGGTTGAAATAAATAAGCATACTGATCTAAAGTAACAGCGAGCAAACTATATAACCTTCCAACCAATTTAATGTCAGCAAATGGGAAAAGCAATAATCAACCATAAATAACAAAAACGTACACATTTTTAAGCGGAAGGGTGTCCATTCTCAATACAAGCCAATGCATGTCAAATCTGATTAGTAGTGGTCCAGTACCTTGTAGCAATGTTTGCTCATTAGCTGGAAGAAGGCGTTATAATTATGATACGTAATAAATAGTAAAATCATTTAATCAACCAATCCATTTGCAAAACTTGTTCAATTGTTTACACGCAGTTTCCAAATAATAAAGGATGTATGAATATCACTCTAAAATTGATACTCGAGATTTTTGGAATGTTTCTTGGCATATTGTACTTCATACAATACAATTTGAACCATTGGATACATGCTATAAAACTGCTCAATGTGCAATTTAAAAAGATGGTCTTTCACTGTTATGATCTGATTAATTATCATTTGAATATTCTTTTGAAGTTATTACCGATACTATGATGACAAATACTGGCAGTAAAATACATTAACCCTTATGAATACTTCATTAGCATCTCTGTTAACAAACAGAGTGACATGAGCTCCGAATCGAGTTACTGGGGTATTGATTAAAATCCATTATAAAGATCAAAGTGTGAACGTAGGATGATTAATTGTAGACCATCAGAAACATGCTAAGAAAAGAATTCCTGAAAGGGAGAAGCAGCTGCAAAATCTGTAGGATATAACACAGTCGCTGTGTTCTCTTTGTAATGTTAATGATATCTAAAATGGAGCATGTGCTCGAATATTAAGCATCTGTGTTTAACCAGAACGTGAACCATGAGCATTGTTCACGGACGGATTGACATTAGGACGGACTCCGGACGCTATGCCATGTCAAAAGCTATTCTCCCCATGTACCGTTGTTCCTCATTCCAACAATGTCTACTTTATTTACAGTATTATGGAACATGATATTCGATTACCAAACTGTTAAACCCAATGACATTGCGTATACAAGAGTAAATCATAAGTAGAAAATTACTTGAGGACACCTTTTGGATCTCGCCTCGTCATGAACAAATCAATCATTCTGTAATTTTAAACAACAGGTTTTGCTATTTCAATTTACAGTAAAAATAATAGTAGGTATATGTAACTAGAATGTGTTCAGTTCAAATCATTTTAACATTAAAAATTTCTAAAAGGGGTAGCTAAATACGATTTAACTATCTCAGACCATTTGAAGCTTTATTTCAGTCCCCACCCAATTAGGTAAATACTGACAAGAATCATGATATGGTTTCTATATACGTGTAAAGTAAAACGTGTCAAGAACATCGTATAGTTGGTTTGCAAGACATAGAATTGTGACAATGTCGATTTTAAACCGAATACTTTATCATTGAGATAAGAGTTAGCTCATGAAATATTGAAACCGTTTATACAGTAAGAAGCATTTGCCATACACTTTGTATAAGTATTAATCAATTATAAGTTTTGCTCATGTCCTGTTCATAATAAGCAATTACACGTTTGTTCAATATATTATAATAATAATAATGTTATGTATACGTAGTATTAATCCATATAGTATTAATCAGGTTTGGGACTCACGTAAAGAAGACAAGAAACTGTTATATTTATTGAAAAGTAACCGCTAAATCCTTGTCTAAATTGGCTAGGAGTCAATATAGGAACTTTTCTCACGCTAATTTTGGTCAAGATTGTGTTTTTTATTTGTATTGGTTAACTTTGAAATTGTGAATATAAAAGATAGAAAAAAGAAATCATAAAACTCTTTCATTTCAGTAATTAGAAATCCTGGACAGCAGTGCTTTGCGTCTCAGTAAATAAATTGAAGGTAGTTAAGATGGATTATCCTAGAAGAGTCTGGTGAGCAATAGACATAACCCTTCATTATGTGCATGATTGTAAGTATAAGACTACCAATACGTTGCTCCCGTCTGGAAGCTTTTGCGCCTTTCGCTTTCGACTTTAACATTAGGGTCGTTTTTAGATAACGCCCAAGGCAAGAGAACATTAATCGTACACTCACATTGAATGTGCCTTTCCAAAGTGTAACATGTATCTCTTGTTGCACCGATGGAACTAAACATTCCAGAGAAACCATTCAACGGCAAATCAAATTTGAGTAAACTTTTCTTATATAAGGAAGGAAAGAAAAACATGGATAGTCAACTTTCTATTGGATGCTTGTCATTTATGTGTTTAATAACTGAAATGACGTTCGTTATAACTGAAATAAAGTTAAAAACACGTTACACCCTCAACAATCACTCACTCGTACAATACAATGCATATGCGCCGTTTGACCAGTATGAGATGCTAAAACGATAACCATATTATTCCATTCAGTATTCAATGATAACTTGTTCACTCCAAAGAGAAATAGTGTCGGAAAAGTTTACAGCATAGTCATTACAAGTTCAGAATTTGTGTAAGGAGTTTGTTGTAAATGAATTGTGTTTTCAATATTTAATCCCAGTATCGGCTCAACAACTTTATGTCGTCTATCTTTTAAATGGGAATTTATATCAAATTCACTTAAGGTGGACTGCTAAGTCGATCCTCAGAAATAACAAGTCCTAATTAACAAAGACATAATTCTAACTAATGTAGCGACAAATATAATTAAAACCAGGCAAATGGTTTTAGTCTATAGATTTTTTTTTATATTATTATTTTATTATATTATTTGTAGATACTTTTATCATTTAATTAGTATGTCATACTAGTTATCCATGTGAAAAGGGTCTTTTACGTCTTATTCAGCTTTAAGACGTAAAGTAATTGTCTTGAACAGTGTGATTCTTGATGAAGACGGTTAACTAGTCAGTGTGGATTATTGCTATCTAACTGAATACAGAAATTGTTGTATGAAGTAGTCGTTGGGTTGATTTCAGATTGCTCTTTATTCTCAAGCCAGTGTTGAGTCTTTTTCGGCTTTTATATAGCTGCCCTTTTTTGTAAATTTAAAGCTTTCATAAGCCATATTGTCATTCAAAACCTACAATTTTGGATTCTTTCTACATTAAAGAAGGGCGCGGGATAGTGCATTGGTTAGTGATTTCGGCTGCAGACCAAAACTTCCGGAGTTCGAATCCCGCCAGGGCCTCGGCAACTTTGTCTGCAGTAGAGAACTATTCTACACGCAGGTAGGTCTGGGGACAATGCTACATCCATAGTGAACGTTATGCATTTGTTACTGTGATAGGACTTTTCAAAAGCATGTGGCGATAACTCCAGAAATATGGAAGCTTGCATAGTTACAGTTTGAAAATGCAAAACACTTGGTATTATCTTATTTTTTCGTATTGTAAAGGTTGGACATTTTCAATTCGATTTTCTTTCAAAGCATCTGAACAGAACTTTCTACTTTTTACGTGATACAAGATTATTTCTTCGATAACACAAATGTCCCTTACAGTAATTTGCTAGCCATTTTTATAGTTGTTTCGATTAATTTTTAGCATACAATAATATTTGCCATAAGTTAAATTTGTTATACGTATTAATTAATGTAAATATATTTGACAAATCTCTGTTATGAAGCGAAAAAGCAACTATCATTATTCTGCATTGGCTTATTTTGTTATGAGTAAAAATACTTGTGTTATTCCCTCTTCCTTTAATCCAATATTCGTTCCACATGGATAGGTTTTCTTTAATCTAAATTAAAAGTCATTCTGATAGTTGGAAACATGCATTAACAGTCAATTGCATAATAATATTTGATTACTTGAAGGTGAAACAGCTTGTATTCAACACCTCATATCTATTACCAAACAAATGCTAATATCGTTTAAATCAAATTTACGAACAGCTCTATTCGAACTATTTCATCATTTAAATAATTGCATTAAACTTGTAAAAAGTAATTCCAAAAAATAGATATGAGAGGAAATTCTATCAATACTTGACAAAAATTACCTGACACCAAAGGAAATCATGATAATAAAGACCGACTTAGATTCAAATTAATCAAATTAAAACAAACATCACATAAGTGATTGATTTAGCAATTGTGAAGAATTAAATGCAACGGAATAAAGACATTGGTTTCTGCAGTAAAGGCAGGTACTATTTAAAGGATTCAGCCATTCACCCATCATGCTGAATCCTGATTTGTATTGGCATGTTTATAATTGCTTCTCTTTAATGAAACTAAAGCACTTAAGTTTTTTTGGCCCAATACGATGATTCAATAAAGGTACAGAACGACACAACGTTTATAAATTATTTTTTTCACAAAGTGCACTTAAAGACTTGCAAATTGTTTTGAAATATGCGCAATAAGAAAACGTGCAAAGAAGTACATCATGAAAGAGTCGTAGTTCACATCGTTTGACATTATCTCCCAACAGAGGTAGCTCCGTCATAAATTCCTGTACAATCTGTGTCTTAATACGAAGGTTTCTTGCTCTAGAAATGTGGAACGCTGATTGGATCCAATCAAAGTTAGTTGTGCAATTAGCGACGCCGTTTCAAAAGTTATCATTAAAATTATTTATAAAGTTATTTCCGTAAGCTTTTCAAAAGCTTAACTTTATTCGAATATGCACCTTGCACTTTTGAGTCGTTTTTACAGAACACAAACGTCTCATGCATTTTGCGACTGTATCATTGCACAGACAACAAATATGTTATTAATCCATTCCTTGTTTTCATTGACTGAAATATTGACAGGTAGTTGAAGTTGCAATATTGTGCCGGTTGGAGAAACTGCAGGAAGCCAAAGAAACCTTCGTATTAAGACAGAGGTTGTAAAGGAATTTATGACGAAGCTACCTTGAGAGAGAATGATCATCTGAATGCCATCTTGATTTTTTGTGTGCAAATGATCAGTGTTAAAGATTGATTCATTTATTCACTGTTTTCATTCAATTCGAAATATATAAAAATAAAAATATATCAACCATGTAACTTTATTAGGACTTGAAGTTGAAACCCTGAAGATCGGATTTTCCGGATTATTATCATTATTATTATTTGTACCGTTATTGTGCAACGAGTCCCAAAGTAACGGCTAGACCTAGACCGTAATTACTGGAATTTTCAGGGATGATAGCCTGTGTCTAGCTAAGAAGTCCAATCTATTGAATTTCGTTTTTTTCATAAGTTATCTCCCCTTGAATTTCGAACTTTGATCCTTGATCCTATCTAAATAACTAAGTAAGATAAGTTTATGAAACTTTCGACAAAATGTGAGCAACAACAACTGCGACCAATTTAGTCCATAGGGAATGGATAGATTTTCTAATTCGGAAAAAATTAGTTTGTTCTGTAATTTTATGTTTATGATGATACGGGGTTTTGAAAATCTCCTTTTCCTTACTGGCATGCTATGTATAGCTTCTCTGAAATCTAAGTGATTGCTCCAAAAGGTAATCAAGCCGACTTAATTTTCAGCGGGTTACGTGCTACAGTCATTCAAAAAATTGAACTTTTAAGAGACCGGATTTTTAAACATCTTGAAGACCTAAGTACTTAGCGGCACGTCCTAGTTATATTACTGATCTCATGATCATATGAATGTTTGTTTATCACAACAGATATTCCATATATAAGCATTTTATAGTTTTTCCTTCGTTTTGAACTGTAATTAAGGGTTGCTACTCAAAAGGTTTTGAGAAATCATTTACTCGGCTTATTTCGAATGGCACTGATAAATACTATTGGATAACATTTATTACTATTATTTAACTCTTATTTAGAAGCTTTTCTCGTATTTCTATGATTAAAAATGAACATGTTTGTCAGAAACTATCATTAGTTATTTACCCATTTAGGTTTAGTCACGTTATAAAAATTTACTAAACTGAAAATTAAGAAACATTTGTTAATACATCGTTAAACTGGTATATTGCATTAACTACTTCATCATAATTCAATAAATAAAAATGCATGTAGCCACAGACATGATTTGACAAGCTCTTTAGCTATTAATGTGTGATGAGCATTTCTGTTGTGCAATTCTGTTGTGTTGTCTTTGTTCAAGTGACGCCAGTGAGATAAAACACTAACTATTCCATAGACCATTAACAAATGTTTTGAAAAATATGAAGAGAACTACTCAACTGGTACCATCAATTTCTGCTATATATTATCATAAAAAAAATATGTATGTTGGAACAGGTTTTAGCATTTAAAATTATATTCGAAGCTTAATCATCTTGTAATATGTCTTAGTCTTTATAACATTTTGCATTGACTTAAGAAGAAAAATGCAATGCTTGCACCAAGCGACAATGAAAAAAAAAGAAATGTAAAAAATATTGATTTGTCATAAATATCCATCAGTACAAATTTGTTATCATTTAATACATTTAATGACTGAAAAGTAATAACATTATTTAGATGTACAATGCAAGTACGAAAAAAAACATCAAACACCTCTGGCATTTTTTCGCGCAGAGGATTCTTAGAACGGAATGAATTTGAATAAAATAGTTTGGCTCTCTCGAGCATCCGTGATATATATATACTCACATTTTCTGATAAAAGGATTTGTAATAAGACCAACCTGTCAATAATTCAAATTGTGATATGTTGAAAACAAACACCCTTATCCATTATTTGTAAATAATGGTTGTTCTTCTTAGTCCTTTGCTTTTTTACTCAGCGATTGCTCGTCTGGTCATGTGAACTGCCTTCTCTAATCAACTTTCAGTTATCTGATAGGAATTAAGATTGAGAATCCTCAAAGATCAGACATATTGATTATAGCTGCGTTAGTATATTTGACAACAAGCTCCGGCTGATCTGTTATCAAATCAATTATGATCTTTCGCATTCGAAAAACAATCAAGAACCATTTGCATTGATTTGCCGAAATTTTACAACTTGAAAAGTCTTTGAAACCTTTGTAAATTCTTCAAAACTTTTGTTTTGATTGCAGTGTTTGGTAGCATTTACCCAAGTTGTCCATATTTCGGTTTCGATTTACTTCAGAAATTATGTCTGTTTTATTTTCCCATGCCTCAATAAGCTGCGGTTTGAAAATGAAACCAGAAAAAATTATTTTCATAAAAGTCTGTATATGTTTGAAACAAACACTGATGATGATGATTTTTATGATGAATCAGTTATGAAGTGTTAACATGACAGTTTATCTCGACTTGGACAGGAATGTCGGATACTCATTGGTCAAAAGCGGTCACGTGCCGTAGGTATATTTTTCTATGTTAAACTGGGTCACGCGCAACCCTAGTAACGTGAGACGACGTACTGTCAAGAGTTATCTCCCTTGTCCCATTGTAAACAAAGGCTACGCTACGCTGGTTTCTTGAACACTACCTTTACACGCTCAGTGTATCTTCCCATTTATTAAAGTCATATCTTATAATCACATTGCTGGATCAAGAGTAAACTCTCCTACAAATGAAACGTTGGTGCCGAGAAAAAATCGTGACAAGTCAAAGGTTTGCTAACGGCCTGTCGGTTCACTAGCTCGCAGCGGGGTTGTCCATCAGCGAGCTGGAGATTGGAATGTTGAACCAGAAAACCAATCTATACACATATCAGTCGAGGTCATCACCGACTCTTCATTCATATTCATTCATATTCAAACCAACCAGTGCGTTATGCAGTGATGCCTGCATGTTCTGTGCGCCCGACACTTTCACACTAACTCGCTCCTTTCACGACGGTCGGCCATGACAGTCAGAAAACTACGGAGATTTTAGCGCCGCTTCAAATCGAACGTTTCCAAGGTGGAACGTGTATACGAGGTCACGTGACCAAACAATCAAAATCAAATAAGCCCTGCAATACTCGTTATGTTTATATCATTTTGTTAATCCGCATTTACCGCTGCAAGGTGATGTAAAAATCATTTTTGTAACTTGATAAATAAAAAAGTTATACTGACAAGATCAGCCGCCATTTTGACCCATCCAATCTTTCAAGCCATATTTAAAGCATACAATAAGGGTCCTCGTCGAGATAAATACGTTACCATGTGTCCGCGAGTTTGATATGGAGATATATCATGTGTCCGAGTCAAATATCAAACTCGAACTTCGTTCTCGTTTGATATTTAACTCGAACACATGATATATCTCCATATCAAACTCGTGGACACATGGTAACTTATAATGGAACAAACAATGAAGCGTCTATTAGACCTAAATCAGTAAATACCGTTAGAAAATGAACATTCATCTTTTACAAGGGTCATGGTGATACAAACGTATTGGGCAATTCAAGTACAAGATATGTGTATTTTCGAAGATTTTTTCGCAGTGAATTTAGGTCTGTCTGCCTATTCATTAATGTTTTTGCCGGAGCTTTTTTTCTCAACTTTCCCAAACTGCTTTATAACTATTGCTTGGATATATCTAAAACTATGCCATTAAGCTAACAAAAGGCGCCAATTTCCTACACATCTCCCAGGACGTAAGAAGTAAGAGGTAACAAATGAACAATTTATATACTGACAGTATGGGTGCTAATGACTTAGGTGCTTGTTGGAAACTTGTATTAGATGTTCTTCAAGGTATGCATTACTATTATAATTAATGTGGGCATCAAACTTATTGAACTTATTGAATACAAATGCATATGTATTATCAAAACATACATGGAATTACATTGATAGGTAGCATTACCCTCAGAAGATTTTGTGTATACTTATCGTTGGATTTGTTCCAAGATGTAAAATCTATACATTTATGATGTATGGAACTCAGGCAGGGGTTGTTTATGCCAATTGGCATAACATCTTTAGCTTTATTATTACTAGATATCAATGAATATGGGTAACTGTTTCATTTTACCTTTAATAACACGCCACACCATTCTCAGACAAATGGTTATGAACATTGTGAAAATAATTCCGAAAGATATATTAGGGATTTTAATGCATTCTTTAATGTAAATTTGGTATCAGTTAAGAGTAACTTCTATATAGCACGCAACAACACCTTAACACCTTACGCATTCTAATTGAATTCGTTCTGTTAACTCGTGTTGACAATTTACACTACAAGGTTTCATTGTAAGGACTTTTCGTAACACAAAATTTACTTACGAGGTCTGTTTACATCAAGGTTACACCGAGGACCACTGGGAGCATAAAGGACTACTGGGAGCCTACAAACATGCATATTCTAGGAATGAATAGTGTCATGACTAGCAATGTTGATGACCCGAGGGTCTTGTTTGAACAAAGTTTAAAGCTTGGAGGCAATATTCTCATCAAAAAGATATGTAGCTATAGGAACAGTGAATGAGAAAAGCAACGGCGATGACCTCAGGGTGTTACAGAGTCTGTTCTGTGATAATGAGTTTGTAAATGCTAATTGTGTCAGAAATAGATCGCGTTCTTGATAATTAAGCCACCGTGTTTAACTAGGACTTGAAATATGAAAGAGTAGGCCTATCACTTGACTAATTGAGGACAGCAACTATCGACAATGAAGTTCTATTTGTTTTGCCTCATCCAAATACTTTCAAACAAAACCTAGCGTCCTCTCTGAAAGTAAATGTCAAAGCTTAAATTCCTAATGAAATTAACCAGTGCTTGGTAGAAAGCACAGGACAGGGCGGGCTCTTTGCAAACGACATTGGTTTGTATTATGTCTAGAGAGTGTTTGTTAGTTTCAAGTGATGTCTAAAATCAATGTCGAGTCAGTTTTGACTTTGTAGATATATGTTAAATTTCGAAATTTTTTTAATATTTAGAACTTTTAAAATGTCACGACTTTTGTTGTACTGATGCCAGGTGTCAAATAAAAAGAAACTGCTTCAGTGACGAATCAATCAATTGTCTTATGGTGTACACTCACGACAAACCAAGGAAACAGGTGCTTAAAAACTGCTGCTTTGACAAGATAATGACTATTTGTAATTGTAAACAGAACAATATGACATAATTGGTGCTTCATCATATCGGTGATATAGTATCAAATGATATGGTGATTAGGCTATTGGATTTTATATAAACGTAGAAAAAATATTATTTCAAAAAGATTTTACTGAAGTCGATTAGCATAATTATTTTTACATGATATTTTTATCAAAACCATATGGGGAAACGACATTATTGATTAAGCAGACTTTCCATTTCCATAGTGCCACATGTGTCCCACTGAGCACGGATTTTAAAAATATTTTCCACTGTCTGAATTGAAATGACAGTGAAACTGAATGATTTTGTAACTATGGAGCATAACACGACTCTAATTACCTGTGCAGTTTCAGATACGGAGAATCCACTTAAGTACGATGAGGTTTTCGCAGCAGTGATGATAAGTAGTAACAACTAATTCAAATAAGTCTGATATAGGTCAACTGATATTTATGTTGTAATTGTCCTGTGCAACAACTACCACAATACATGAGGTCCACCTGAAGGATTTGTAAAGGCAAATTAAAATTCTATCTCACTAAGGTGTAACCTAAAATGATATTCTTTAATGTTTCAAATACTCTTCAAATACTTCAATATTTGAGATGCATTCATCTTGCTTACTTTAAATGCATCACGTGATGTATTTCTAGACTTTGAGTTTGTTACTGATGATGAATGAAGTTTCAATATGTAAATCAGCATGGATATTCATAACCATCTACGCTACGCTAAACGAACATTAAATTAAGCCTGTTATTTACACCTGAAACATGATGATACTGTTACCTTGCTGGCATTACATTTTATTTACGGGGAGCTTTTAAAACGTTTTCTCCACGCCAACCAGGTTTAAATCAAATTGATTCAAAAATGTTGACAACGTGATTACAACTTACAGCCACATGATGATTATGTTATCAGTTTTGAATCCAAACAAAGTATGTCTCGTTAAAACACAGTAGTGATTATCTGTATTAGCTCGATGCATGATACGTCAATAATTTATTACTACTTAAAAAAACGACACAAAAGGATGTTTTATTATAATTTGTTATCTCAGGTTAAAAAAAATGTTACACACAAAATGTGGAATGTGATTAGTCGAAACAGTCAATTATTTTAAAAAGTGTTTGCCTTAAGCTGTTAAACACCATATTTTCGATGGCCAAAAACCTTTATAATAATTAAAAGAGACACATACCAAACATCCAATTTATGGAGTCTCGTCTGTGTGTATCTGCTCGATTTTATAATTCAATCTCTTGGAACTGAGGCTACACAAAACTTCATAAAGGCAGTTAAATTTAAAGCTTTGATAACAATACTGAAACGAAACATAATGTAGGTTTTATATTTCGGATTTGTTCTTAAGTTACTTTACAAATCACTCATTTTCACCCATTTATTCTACTACAGCATAACAGTTATTCACAAGTTTGTTAGGAAAGATGACATTGTCTCTGAGAAACCATAAGGATGTCATATTGTTTCACATCATTACCAGAGATGTACAATAAAGCCAATGATGATTGATTGTATCAAATACATTTTATTTATTTCACTTTCCACCTTTTACCTAAAAGTAAAATGGCGGATGGTAAAACCTGCTCCCCCTTAATGCCACATTTATGAGACTCTATAAAGGTGCTGGTATATCAATTTTGTTAGATTACCTGTATTGCATTTGATTTTGCTTATTGCATTAATTGTCTTATATTTTCAATCTATCCAAGAAAGTAGTACATCGGTAACTTAATGACTATTAAGCACTTTATGGATCCACAAAGAGAGTGTATCGATTTGACAGAAAACTGATTGAAAGGTTAAGGGAAGAGTGAAAAATTGCTTTAACAACAATTTGATTTATGCATGATTTAATAGGAACACGACAGATATGCTTTATCAAACTATGAATAAATAATGAATACAGTATGATTGTTGTCTCATAAGATTTATATCCTCTGCTCAAAATTAGAGTTTGTTGATTTATATTTACAATTTAAAACTTAAAACCATAAAACCGACTAATAGGAGCTCTAGGTGACGTGATACATGTCTGTGGATTACACTTTCTTTCAAAAGTATTTATTAATATCACATTGATTTCTTTTGTAATGTATTTCAGACAAACCATTAGTGAATCAAGTTTAGAACTTATTCATTGAGGCAACTATGCGATATATCAATCACAATGCTGCAAAAACAATACCCGCCGATTTGATGATTTCTTTGTTTTTATCAAAATCATAAAGCAAATGACAATGGATTCTACTAAATTTTCCGCTTTCTGAAGTGTCCAACTCCACCAGGATTTTCTGGGATTTTCCTCTGATTCCAAGAAATAGACAATAATTGTGTAACGTTGGAGCTTAACTATAATTACAAGTACTCCGTAAGATAAGGGCAGTCCATTTCAAGTTCATTGGGGTTATCAAACAATTGTCCTTTGCCTGTGACTACCAATTTATAGAAGCCCAACATAAAGTCAATCGACACAAATGTTTGTGATTTTGTCGAATTAATTTTGATTGGTCTGGAGCTTTATATATATATATATATATATATATAGCAATTCGTACTCAAGCGGACACAACTATGCCGGGTATTAAAGTTTTCATAATGAACATGGCAAATCCAGTTTGTCTATGGATAACTCGAGATCTGACTGGCTGACAGAACTACCCTCTCTTTTTCCCCTTCAGTTAGTCCAGCATACACATGTCTACCAAATTTCAAAACAAACATTGTTTTTCATTTCGTATGGCATAGGATGAAACGTTCAGTTTTTTTATGCGGTCTGTTACTATTTTATTCATATAAGATTGTCATAGTTAATTTATGATCCATAATTATGTCAGGAATTGCTAGGACTACATTGGCTGCGCAATTTAGACCATGAAATAATGGTTGTTCGTCACACATCAACACAATGACCAAGTTAACTTGCAACTCATCTTCACGAAGATATTTTCCAAAAGTACCGTATTCTTTTCTTAAATATGACGTGAGTACGCAAAAGAATAACCCTCTCAAAGCTCGGGAAAAACGGTTTAACTGTCCCTTGTGATTTTGAAGCTGAAGCTTGGAATTTATCACAATAAATCCACTCCGGATGAACCGTAATTACTCGCATTTTGTTGATTATTCTTTTAATACAGTTTACTACTAAGATATGTTCGTGCCTCATAAAGAACATTCTTATCTCAAACAATCCTGTAGTATTAAAATGTTTATTTATGCCAACAGATGCAGTGTATATTTTGGTATTAACTCTGTTAGCCTCTAAATAGTTTTGTTTTATCTATTGTTTTTCAAGTCTCATGGATCCGCGCACATGTATCAAATTGTAATCAGGTAATGACGTGTAATTCCATTTATATTGCCTATTGCCTTCTGTTCTGTTTAAGTGCATTTTTATAGTTCTTGGTTCCAGATAACATGGATTATGTAACAGGACGTTGCAATCAAACTGTCAAACCGTTTGCATCAAGTTTGATTAAAATGATAGTGGCAAGGAAGAACGTTGTTAAAAATCTAAGTTCCGTTTAATAACAGGTTATCAACATTTATATTAGCAGCTGATTGGTTAATTTTGTCGGAGGGTTTTATAGAATATTCTACCAGATTGGTGCAAAACACCAAGCATTACCCTATCAACGTTAAAGAAAAGCAAATAGTTCTAGTGATGGAATGGAGAAACTGTGTTTCAAATTACTGGTATATCACATATCTATAACATATTGTAAACCGTTCATTCAAATTTTTATTTTTGATTGTAATGTTATTCAAATTCAAAGTTATTATAATTCTCTTACATGCCGGTGATTCTTCAAAAATAGCATGTTTATATCCTATTTCTATTTGTTTGAGGATAGTATAGAGTTGAATTACAACTATTAAAACAATGGATATTTCTCTAAAAGATCAATCTCTCTCGCAATCAATCACTATCTATGACTGTTTACTCAAAACATATACAAATTCTAAAACAGACATTTGCGTCCATTAGAAATTAAAAAAAACTAACATTTTTGGGTGTCACAGGCTGCAGAAATAATACAAAGAAATTTACTTTACAAGATATTCAGTTTATTTCATTATTCAGTAAGGGCAAGTGTTATTTTCTAAATGTCCCTAACAGATGATGGTACATGCCAACTTATGTAACGTAAAAACGTTCTGTTCACAAAGTTACCTTGAGCAACATTCTTTTGTAAATTGGAAGGAATCATATGCTTGAAGTTGTATTTGTACCACCTTGAATGGCATTTCTCCTCATTCAGAGGTTATCATGATTGAACTTCAAGAGGCAGTAACAAGTTTTATACAAAATATTTCTACATATTTCTCAATATTAATGCAATATAAATTAGGTTCTGAGAGCCATTTTCATCATAACTCAAATCGATTGTCCGTAGTCAGATAGAAAGAATCAACTATCAAGAAGAAAATGCTGGCGGTCATTTTAATGTGAACATCTTTTAATAATTTAAGGTAAGAGAGGACAGGACATGTAAGATTTGATTCGCGTACCCTAACCATAACGTGAAAGTTTCCTTTAAGAACTTCTTCTTTTGATTAAATTGATTCCACTGCTTTTGGAATCTTCCTTTTTTATGAGGTGACTTTGTGTACCTAAAACATGCTAAGTACTGCCATTTAAATGATGGACAATTCATATTTCATCTTTCAGAGAAATTTTGATTAACAATCCTGCATTTTAACTGAAATAATAAAGAACTTCTATCAACATAAGGCTGCCTATGCCCATGGAAATCTTTATCTCAAGAAGGACTGTGAAATGTAAAAACTGGTGCATTATATATATAAATTTTACACGGTTTTACTGTTGTTTTTCATTAACAGTGCCATGACGCATGTTATCTAAGTAAAGGGCATAAATAGCTAGAAATGTGTTCTAAAGGTATAAAAGAAATGAACATTTCTGATATTGCCTCATCCTCTTAGCATCCCAGACAATCAACAGAAACAGATGTACGGGTTATTTGTTACTTCTAATGTTCTCACTTTTGACTTTTATGTGCATGGCACGTGTTGTTTGTTCAGTTTGTTTTATAATCCCAACGTCTGAAAGAGGTGTTGAATTGATAATAGGTAAATGCTACTTTCACGAGAATGCCAATACAATCAACAGCGCTAAACGATTTGTCTAATAAAGGTCCCCAAAATAACAGTTTCTTGGATACTGTCCCTTATCTTTAGCAAAAATGAATGTTTGTATCATTAGGGACACTTTATCACATACACAAATCCTGCACTGTAAATTAAGTAAGAAAACATATTACCTACTAATCATGGGCATGCAAATACTCTTGATGGTCTTTGAGGTTGAATAATTATTTTGGGAAAACCTACCGGAAAGGCTTTTGTTATAGAGTTTCTAAGATCCTCAAGTAATATCACAAGCCACAGGTCAGTGTATCAAATTAAAGCGAAAGTATAGTTTTTCAAACATTGTTTTATTCATACTGATGTAAATACAACTTCAAGAAATGTAGGACTATATGTAAACTTTTCAAATGTTTTCAATTATGTAATTAATTCATTTTTAATGTCAATATTTTTACAATATTCAACTTAAAGCTTCATTTCTACAGCTTTTTACAGAATGTAAATTCAATATATCTCTATAATTTTTAAGATTTAATAATACGAATAATTTTGTTACATTATTAAAACCATATTTCAACTAATGCATTTTTCTTTTCACTGGTACTTAATTTCTTGTCAGTCAAAAACGACTAACAATTGTCAGTTTATTAAAAGATTTATTTGTATCTGCCGCTAAAAGATGAAGTAAGTTTTGATATCGTTTTTGTTGAGAAACATTTACGTTGCAATATAAATTAGCAAGACGACCAAACTTCTAAAATTCCACTGAAGGTATTATGCTGGTTACCTTTTAAATTTGAAATTTATAGAAGTTATTTCATGTGCATAGGGTTGCGCTTAAGGAAATTTGTGAAAACTTTTAGATCATCTTATTTTTAAGACACAAATGTGTGGTGTTACAGGAGCAATTTTAGTATTCCCCAAAGAGGGCAAGTGGATAAAAGATGATGAAAATATTCACTTGGTGCAATTGATAGCTAACAGAGACACAATATCTGCTTATGAAGGCTTGAATAGCAAATATCAAATATTGCAATTAGAAAAGCAACAGTTAAAATGATATGATAAATGCAATCATAAATATGTCTTCGATTAAACAACAAATCGGTAACAATTGCTAGTTCAAATCATAATTACTATATAAGTAATTCATACCAATAAAAATGACAATTGATAATCCAATGTTTGTAAAAAGACATGTTTAAAGGCACTAGCGCACACCAATATTTCGTAAACACAACCAGTACAAATAACACATATATCTCGATAATACTAATCTACCTCTTAAGTTATTTCGCATATGTGTACATATTCAGGTTAAAAAGCAGATACTAAATATTTAGCTGAGAATCAAAAAAGCCAAAATGATAGTCACTTTGTCCATTAACAATGCTAATATTATGTTATTAAATCGATTGATTTTTTAATAAGCTAAATCTAAACCTTCATCTAAGTTCACCTCTTGAGTAAATTCAAATGCTGCATGCACATTACTAGTTTAGCCGATGTCAACTGTCCATAATGTTTTCCTTTTGTGCACAGCTGACGATAACTTTTGTATGTCTCTAAGCCAAGAATGATCGTCTTAACATTTTCATTGCGAGGAAGACAAGATTTATTTTCTAAACCTGATGACGTTTCTCATCTCCGAAGCGTCGTTAGAGAAGTTATTATCCAAAATATTGTCTTCCTTATGTATTACTCCATGCCTTTCATGGATTTGATTTCATTGTTGATTGCAGGTCATTAGTAAAGAATGATAATTATTTCACTGCATCGATAGAAAGCTTAAGTAAATGACTTTGGGCTCATATGCTTTCAAAGAGCTAATCTGAACCGAAAAAGCGTACTGCAGTGTTATCAGTAAATCAGAGAGCTAATAGGGTCATAAGGCTCCGGAAGAACTTACTTTCCTATCATTTATACACTTACTACGATATGTATACTTTTACCAAATAGAAATAGTAACATTTAATTTATCATATTCCAATGAGTTAAGTTGAGCTTACCACAAGAAATCTAACCCCTAATCTTTATTTTGTAATTGAATTTAGAGTTCTACATATCCTATTTGAGTAACATTGTTGAACCGAAATGCAAAAATCAAATCTACATGTTCACAACTTTCCAATATCTTCAGCCTATTTTACTTACATGAATTTGTATTCTCTTATATTAATGATCTTGCGATTGAACTTAAGTTTGTCATTAGCAGTGAATTCGGAATCAAGTAATCAGTACTAGGGATCTCATTCACTGATATTGAAGTACGTCAGTAATGATTATTCATCAAGAGTCTGATAGGCAATTGACACTCCTTTAGGCTAGACTGCCATTTACCATTGACATGCTCGTTAGCAGGAGGCCAACACTCAAAGAATGAGTTATTGATTTTCAATATCAATGAATAAACTCTGTGAAAAAGTGACATGCACTCGGTCGCCTACCAGGCATTGATGAAATAAGGGCCGGTATTGATAAGTTTGTAATTTGTTGTGAGGAGATCCATCTGGCAGTAGGGAAGAAATCTCGCGGTCAGTGTTAATTTGCCTCAGGAAATACCTCTATTCAACTTTCTATGTCCATCAGTAAACCAAGCAATCGGTATATCCATAAGGATGAAAATCATAGAAACACGTAACAAGTTTTGGTTGAACTATATGCGAAAAGCTATTTATACTGATTTGAAAAAGATTTAACCCAGCTGAACTTTTTTACTCAAGATGCAAATGATTACAATAGCAACTTAAATCACTTGTATTAACTTAATACTGGTTTTATATCCAATGACTGTACTGTTATACTATATTGCTACTGACATTATCAAGTATCATATTTCACCTGTGTGCTGTGGGTAAGATTAAACACCCAAACCAAATCAATTTACAGGAACGGTCACTGCCTTCTTGTTTATCAGGACTCATTTCAAAACTGTGTGTCATTTAATCTTTCAAGAAGTTGCCCAACGTCTAGGAAATGTGATATTGTACATGGCCAAAGTACTTTTCTTATAATCATAAAGTTTTTGTGCGAGTAGATAGACTTTGTCACCTTAGGTATATTTGAGAAGTAAATCAACGGCTTCCTGACAGGGAGAGGTGATGAGGTTGGTTCTTTTCTATGCAGTTCTTAATTGGACTAGTTCCCTGGACACAAGAGAAATGATAAGAGCACTCATGCAAACGACAATTGAAGGGTACTTACCAACACATTATGATGATTAGGGTGACGTCGACCCCCTTCTTAGAGACAATTTAGGTTTACCAGGTGTAGGAACGAGGTAACCTAGAGTAGTTGCGTTATACATACAATAGCGAGATGATTTTTTATCTTATTTATCAGTAGTTTTTGACGGATTTCACAATTTATGAAGGATATGGCACAATAGATAATATTTATTTCATGATCAAGCTTTCGTCATGAAAAGTTGATTTCTTTTAATACTACATACTATATCCGTATAGGAGTAATAATAGCCCTCAAATATGTTTTTTTTTGCCTCTTTTAATCTCTTTCTTGATGTCCTCACAATACTTTATTTCAAATTTTATCTAAAAAATCAATAATGGAAAGTTTACACAACGGCAAAGTAATGCACATTAAAAATGATGACAAAAGTAATTTTTAAAAAAACAACCAGAACGTAAGTTTTTTTTTACTAATAGAAATATAACAAATTGATTTTATATCGTGTGTAAGCAAATGAACATGATCTTATACAGACAATATAAAATATCAACTATTAATTTGAAAGCAATTATACATTGCATTTTTCATTTCTATATTTTTTAAAATCGTTTGATTTATAATTGAATTTCCGAATTTTGAATTATACATTCTGTATGATCCAGAATTTTTCTTAATTGTATAGCAATAGTTTTGATATTTGTAAATCAATTGATGTAGCTATTTATAATCTGAAAGCCTTTTGATACAAAACTGGATGACTGCAATTTAATAAGCACGATTTCTGAGTTGAAAAAGTTCTGACATCTTCTAGAATCTAGAATTGAAAGTATGTAGGGCATCTCCCTTCATGAAACATAACATAGCCCGTTCACAAGTGTTTTATACATATAGTTATCAAAGGTACATTTAAAAAGTCCAACCTCCGTTTACACATGAACAGTTGATTACACTTGAGTTCAGCAGAAAAAAGTCGATCAGGCGAATCAGCATATTCACCAAATGTGTACGTGTAAAAACGTGTAAAAAAATTTGACATGGAAAATATTTCAAATGATTCGGTACACCATACTCTGACCCATTTACTGTATTATTTTTATTATCTCCATAGTAGATTCGTCTCCATATTTGATAGCCACACTTTTTTCTAGCAGATGTATAGCCCTTTGACAATAAATACTAATCAGCGAAAACACGGTTAGTACGATTTCAATATTAGATAGGCACTTTTTATTACATCATTTTAGAAATTTTACCACCGGTCCACATTTCATTTCAGACAACATTTTCGACAAATTTGACAAAAGCATTGTCTCATTGTCAAGGTTTGTTACAGTTTCAACCAAAAACTAATTGCTCTTGTACAAGAGTGTATCCCCTCTTCCAACTGTGAACCGAAACTTTTCGCATATTAATAATTGATTCTTACAAAAATATGATAAATGAATCAGTGGAACAGAGACGTGTGTTTACTTTTAAACAATTCTTTACCTAAGTGCAAGGCTATGCGAAAATGTATGTGTCCATGATTCAGTAGTAATACGTATTTGAGAATGCAAGGATTTATTCGTAAGTTTATTCCGACTCCCATGCATGATCTGTTGTGATGTTGTGATCAAATTCACATGATCTTGCTTCAGGAGGTTGCATGTTAAAATCGAACATACCTTAGAGGCATTTGAATGTCTTTCATCAGAGCAACCGTGTACTCTTTTAGGTTGATATCAGATCTTTATTGTATGCATGTTTTACTGCATCAGTAACATTTGCCCGTTGCATATGAATTTAGAAATATAAAAAGCTGCTGTTTCACATGTTCTTCCCAAATCTTGCATTTTTAGGAATAAGACAGCCAGACCCATTCATCTCATGACTAAATTGCATTAACCATTACTCCTTGGATCAAACAAGAACTGAAATAGGCAAGAGACCATGTTTGTAGGATACGAGGAATTTACTTTTGAATCACAGAAAATTCATGACTCAAGTGAACAGTAATACTCCATCTTATTCACAGCATCCATATTTGGAAATGTTAAAAGTAAAAACACCCAGGCTTGAAACGGTCCGTTTGCGATATACTCCGATTACATGCCATAAACGGTCCTTTTCTTGACTTTGTTATCGTACAATTACCTTAGAAAGATTTTTTGGCGCAGCTAAACTTCAGCTTAAATCAAATCAAAGCCTTTCTCTGTATAAATGTCATATGAGTCGGGAGATTTGTTTCAAAATTTATAAACTACACTGTGCTTTAACTTAAAAACCAAAGTGGCAGAGTGGTAAGGGTTTCTTCTAGTTACAGATGCTTTAACATCAATTGGATGATTTCTATACGACAATATTTCGTTTTTGATAAATTGACCCTTTATTTCTACTCCAGTGGCTAATTTTGATATCACTTCCAGCGTCTTCTGATGAATGCCAACGTTTTTCAAAGAATACGGACAATGCATGAATATTGAGTAAACATACTCAACTAATAAACAAATATGTTAGAGATAATGTATTGTTATAACATCCTTAAAAGACTTGACCTGTCCACAAGAACATTGGAGTAAATAAAATCCTTGGAATATAGTTAAATTATTTCCATATTGAATATTTGTATGATGTTTTTATGTCTTATTCAGAACACATATGGAATTTATTATTTGAAATAACTGTCATTTTGTTGAACGAAGGATATAATCGATACGATATAACTTGATAGACTTCCGCTAAAAAGAGCATGTAAAGAGATATACATATTATATTGTAATAAATACCAACCAAAATATCTGCATATTAATCACCTGTACGTGTTAATGAAATGGTAAACAAAATTAAAATACCGACAGGTTCCAATCTCTAATGTGTCTGCCAAACATATCTCAGCTGCACAAAATGATACCTAGATAAATTATGGTAACAAATAGACTAGTAACTTGCGTCTGGACCGTTTATTTATTACACAAACCCTGATTGTTTGGTGATATTAGATATCAAGACAGAAGAAAGAGGTAATTCAAGATACAGAAGAGGCTATTTATTGGCCGGGCAATTTACGTAGGTGTCTATGAGCATACACGCCTTTCCTATATATATAATATATATATATTTGAAATGTTTCTTTGCATCTTCACTCAAGAGTGCTGGCGACCCAATGAGCTGTTACACGACCATGGATTGAATACACCACTGAATGCGTAAAAAAACAAGCCATCAACTGTTTATTTCTTCTTAATAATGAAATCCGTTAAATGATTTATGATCATGAGATATTTATATAAATGCTCTTTTTCTAACTGTGATAAAGCTTGACTTTGACAAAACTTAAGAGAACAAATAACATAACAAAAGCTAATGGAAACAGTTTGTTTTATATTATCGCCAGATGCCAACACATCCTAAATGAAATTGCATTGTCAGATCCGGTGGCATATATATTAGTGGATTACGGATCTTTCAAAATACCGCCGGATTCGCTAACTGACCCGAGAATATTGGATTGCTTGAAACCGTAAAGGTATCCTTAATTGCTTGGTAATAAATATAAGTGCCCTAGCTATTTTTGACATCAATGAATAACAACAATCTATACCCAAAGACTGAAATAATTATGATGTTTTTGTCGTTTGAGTTGTATTCATGGGTCTCATGTAAAGGCAGTAATAAATTCAATTTGGATCACAGAGCTTTCACACATATTATAACAAGAAAAAACATGAGTTTTAAAATCATAGAAATTTATAAGACATGTGGTTTGAATGTTATGGATGACTTTGAAGATAACTGGACATTCAACAATTATTTCAAAATGAAATGCTTTGAGATCTAAAAGTGGTCGGAACTCTTTTAGTTTTAGTTTTCGGCACTGTGTTAGGCCGGAAGGTAAAAGCTCATACTCTTGATTTAAAACATGTGGTGGATCGTATATGCTTTTTTGAGACATTTACAGTACTTGCCGCTCATAAGGTAAAGAAGGGTTTCCGAAATCACCCAGCTAACTAAATTATGTTGCTTTTTGCTTATATTTTTTTACTTTGAGAGACTCGAAGCAGCAATACAAAGAAAATGCGAGTATGCTTTGGATAAAAGTAGTGAAAAACAAATTCATAACATCATAACAGTTAGGAAACATTAAAAAAACGTAGTTTTCGCATTAAACGAAGGCGTTGTTGGCATTTACAATGTGTTAGTATTTAACTTCAGCTCACTATCGACGATAGTACCAAGGTATTGGATTCAGTTACTGTCTCGATCTGTTCGTAATTAATGAACAAAGGTTGATTATGAGATAGTCCGGAAGTTCAATACAACTTTGTTTGTCTTTTTGACATTCAAAATTAAATATTTGAATTAAAGTTAAATTAATTAAAGTAAATGTTCGCCTCAAAAACGTATTTTTTAAAGTTTACTCAATAGGGACAATTTGACAATGCCATGTTATAGAAACAGTTTCATAGTAATTATATCATACTCTTCCGGCGTTAGTACTACAGTAGATATAACAAAGAACATATTGTTAGACAGTTATTTACAGTGAACACATCGCTGCCATTGATAAGAATGACCACTTCTTAACATACATGCACTATGCTATTGTTAGTAGACAACTAAGCCAGACGCTGTTTTAATTATGGTATTATTGCCATTATATAAGTCAGGACTCTCGTCTCCATATCGCAATATTGCATTGTATTACAAAAATAAACGTTGGTGGCGGAGTTGATATGGTGGAAACTGGTGATGTCATTATCTAACCGCAATACAGTAAGTACTAAAAGTGCAGGAATCGTTGAATAGAATGAATTCAAATATAACAATATTAAAATTATGGTGCTTCATTGGCAAAATTTTTAAAGTCCAAACCAGAAGTGAATGATTACTGAAAAGGAGTAAGTGTGGTAAAAAAAGTAGTGGGTAAAAATCAGTAGGAACTTCCTACAGTAGCCACAGAAGCTTTACTTACCAACAATAATATTGTGCTAGACCATAACTCATTTATCAGACAATTAATCAAACAATTAAAACATTGATTTTGTATGAAAATGTCATCAGTAAATCTCTTCATGTTAGATTGAAATTGATTTCTCAAAATATTTTCGTGAAATAGAAAAATATAGAATTTTAAAGGAACAAGTTGTTCTTCAATTTTTTTTTTAATACAAATCCTTAAAAATGTTTAATCATTTATATAATAAGAGCATTATGTTGAAGAATGAACGGATGTAATTATTCCAGTTATTCGTTTTAATCATCAACTAGAAACATTACTCTTTATTTTGACATCAATTTGTTAGTGGTCTAATAACTTCAGATAAATAAAACTACATCATTCATATTTACGCAATAAATAACAGGTCCATTAATCTTGTTTAAATGTGAATAGGAATAAATGTCATTACAAACATGAATGCAAATGAGAAGATGGAGTTATCTATTTGCAGCTCCGAAACAAATTAATAGTAAAATAAAACGTAAAGTATAAATCTAGCAAGGACACAAAGCTCAAACAAGGTTTCTGTGGATAACTTGAGGTTACTCTGAAACATCACTTTTCTTTCATGTTAAAAATCTTTTCCGTTAACAGATTCGGGAAATAATGCATTATAAGATGAAAGTTAAAATTGAATAATAGAAGTTTATATATAAAATAACAGTCTATTGTACATATTGATACGAGTATTTTATTATTTGTAAGTTCAAATTTGTATGAAATCGTTGCATTGTTTAGAAATTTAAGACAGTTGGTTAAATCATGTAACCTAGTTGAATCTAGAAAAGTTCAACGGTTTCTTAAATACCTTAGATGAGCCTTAACTATTTTGAGCTCTTTTTGCAAATACTTCATCATCAGGGTCATTCACGGTTCTTGGATTTGTCTGCTGACCCATTGTTCTCAACCTTTCGGATACCCTTTTACAAGCCGAACGTTCCTGTCACCTACTTCCCTCGACTGATTAAACTAACTGTTCAGCTGCTTGGAGAATACATTCAGTTAGCGTATTTACTATGGTCCATTTCATATTTTGTTCATGATGTTATTTACTTGATATTGTTACCTTACAGTCTTTGTTAATTGGAAATGAAACTGTAATCAATAATAAAAATTATCCATAATAATATTCTGGCAGTGGATATTACATATTCTACATTTTCACAGGTAACAAAATAAGATACATTAGGTTCCTAAAACCTTTCACTTCGATGCTTAAGATGTTACCAACGTGCTGTTTAAAGATAAGATAAGTGAAAGATCCTAATATGCACTCCGTCTCAGCCTTGTCTTTGCTTTCATAGCTTTATCTGTGACTTGATGTTCGTTGTCTATATGTTCTAATCTTGGGAATCTTTCTGGCTAATACTGAAAGATAAGGTAATTCAAACATGAGGATACCATGGAGCCATTTAAATGTTATCCAATCAGAAGAAATATATCCACATCAAGATTGTAATCACCTACTTTTGGTATGAAGTATATACATCTTAAATCTTCCGGTAATATTTACCTTTGATCAACTAATTATTGTGGAGGACTGTGAAATGCTGTTAATGTAATGAATCTAAACCTCAGCAAACATTTGGTCACCGTATGCCTGTATTCTTTTACCCAATGACATTTTCTAATCAGTTATACACATATCAGGATGTCTACAGGATATCTACCTTACACAGCTGTTACACAACCAGTTTCCCAATCGAGGCACCAGGTATATTTAAGCATTCTACGTTCTACAGATGATGAAAATCATAACTTCTAGAGAATGTTCATAATTTATATTTTCCAAACAAAGTACTTTTAAGTCAAAACTTTTGAATAAATTCTGAAAGGAGTAATATCTACGACAGTAAAGTTAATGTCAATTAAATACATTTCCGGCAAAACTTTGGTCTAAAGAGTGAATATTGATTAACATCATGACATCTTATGTTCATCAAGATATTTTAATTTGTTGTCATTGTTGGGCCCAGTTTTGCTAAATCCCATCCTGTACTAGTACGATTTTTATCTTTAATTATGTATCAAGAATATTTTGTTTCCTCTACTCAAACGTTTAACCTTTAATTGATGGTATATTGAGTCATAGTTAAGCGAACATCATATTATCTGCTATTTGCACCAAGTTCAAATGTAATGACACAAAATTGTGTTGATATCTGTAGATATTGTCTTAAATTTTGACATCTTTTCAGTTATCAAGAATCTATACCTCTACGTGATATCGAAAGATTTCAGAAACGTTTTCAAGCCCTTTCTCTTAGTTGCATTTAAGCGTAATGCATCTTCTCTTTTTTTTAAAGGGGCAGAACGTTTTTGGCATAACTTTAATCAAATTTTCCCAATTCAAAAATGATAGTTGCACACAAGAAACAGCCTACACAATATGAGTCCTCATCACACGTAATAAAAGCCCATGAATACAAAAATAATTACAATGGAAATAATGTATTACTTGCATGCAAGCTTAAGACACGTAGGCGTTTTATCTCTTTCCAAGAAGGTACTTTTGTTTATCAGTGTAAATTACCTTATCGGTTTCAATGTCCCTGCGTTGCAGTAAAGAAGACTCCTAAAACATTGCAGCCTTACATTCAGATAAGAAAATTTGTTCTCAGACAGAGGTAATGAATTTTTAGGAAAGTCTAACACTCCTCCGCCGTGAGTAGTTATTGTTTTAATCTATCAAGCGACATATAGTAAGCAAACGTTAGGGTTATTATGAAAGCCAGACTGATAAAACATATTATCTGACATCTATTTTTCCAGTTCTAATTTTTCCCTATTTTATATCTAGATTTTTTAAATGAGGGTTTCAGTAATAATTGAAAGTGGCTAATATATTAACTATATATAAGTTAATGAGTGGTATGTGCTATATCATAACAAACAACATAATTAGTACCAGTAGCTACTGTAAACGAAGACACTGCTCATAATATCTCAGTATTCACAGTATAATTTTGATTTAAGATATGAAATGCTATATTATACATTAGTAATAGTTTGTGTCAGTAATGGTAAAGTAAGCGGTGATAAATATAATAATCTCTAAGCCTGTTTAGCAAAAAGTTTAAATATGTTTATTATCAATTGTTTATTTTAGTTACATCATAATGCCGTTTCTCAGTGATGGTTCCCATGCCCCCAAAAACAATAATTATGACATACAGATTTTCGAAATCCTCAAGATTGCCAGATCGTTTAATTATTGAGTATGACTGACATAATTATCTTCAGCATCGTGTTCGTTCTAGAAAGGTTGATGGAATTTGACCACGACGAGGATCAATGACACATCGGGGCACCCCTCTGGACGTCACTGTGGGAATGTTCACATGGTAATGTAACATTTTGTCCTTTTTCTTGTGAGGTGTCGCCTTCCTGCTACTATTTATTTATTTTCAAATATATTTTGTTTCTATTCCTTATATCTGAATCAATCAAATCTTCTATCTTATCTTCTTATCTTCTATCAGATTGTTATTTCAATCTTTCTGGTGTAGAAGTAATTTACATTTCCTACAAAGAATGACTTCAAAGAAGATTTTATGATACCATTCAAAAGACGTATTATCAAAATATTTTGAAAGCCATTAAATAACCTCTGAAAATAGTACAAATAGGGGCTCTTTAAGAGTAGTAAATGTTATACAAAGTTAATCAAAAGATCATCACCTCCTAACATGTGGATGTAAATGTCACCGCCAGACAACTAACGTCATAATAATGCTTCAATAACTATCTGATCGAAAACTATGGAACTGCTAGTGGACGAGGTGATTGATATTTTTGTCATTTATTGGACGGTGCTTCTGCATCCATGATCTCAGAATTCCAAACCAGTTTGATGATTATTTTGCATATACTTTAACGCTTGTAAGTTTCACAAATATTTGAAATATGTTTTCTTCTTTCGCATGGAAATATCAACACCCTTGCAATAAATGCTTTCTTATTAAAATAAATTGACACAGGAAAGATTTCAATTGACTAAACATGAATTCTACAATGGAGTGCTTTATTACATTTGTTATGAATCACATACGTCTTTTTCCTTGCATATTATTGGTACCTCATCCTGTTATCATTGTGACCTTGTTATTCAACACATATATAATTTGTGTATATAATGCTGTATCTCACCATATCCCCAATTGCTTGAAAACGGTATAAAAAGCTTTACCGAAACGTAGCTATCAGTACAAAAAAGAAGTTAAAAATCCATAGAATTCCTTTTCTTCTTATTGACAACTTCTAGGATGCCACTCAAACAGTTCACCAGTTAAAAAGTAAAAAGCCAATTAGACCTTGTAACAACCCAAACTGAGGAATGCTTATTCAAAAGAACTTGTCACATAAACGCATATTGTATTTCAAACAAATTTTTCTTAGAATTATGGACACGTTAATTCAAATATAAATGCGACCCATTGGTTGTTTTAAAGTTGGAAATGTCTTTCAATAAATGCAAACCTTCAGTTATGTGTCTTCATCTACTGATTGTAAATAGTTATGGAATCATCAATCCACAGACTTTCATTAGTGAAACCACTGTAATTACTATCATTACTAACAGAGAGGAATATAAAACTTCAAATGAAGCCTCTTGATTACATGTAAAACGACTATGATGATGATGTTGCAGTCTTATTTTAGTTAGTCGACGAGCAGTAACGAGGTTATCAACGTTTTCTCATTCCAACAAGATATAAATCAAATTGTTACAAATGGTTTGACAATATGATTACGTGGTAGGGAAATAAAAACATGCCTGGTTAAAACACAGCCTTGATTATGTATTTACTCAATGGATGACATCGACAATAGCATATTACAAGTTGAATAAAGGGCAAAGTTTAGGTAAAATTTGTTTCTGTTTAGCATGTATTTGACATACATCTTCACTTTTTGTCTGCTAAAATGATTTACCCCTCTTCTTTTGTAAATGTGTTAGACGGGGCTACTAAGTTACTTTAGCCTAATGATGATAATGATAGACACATAAATCAAGACTCAAAATTGATAATATGAAATAGTTGAGGATAAAAATATGATATTACGAGGTCAGGCATGATATAAGAGGTCTTGGGTGACGAATAACCATTCTTACACAATACTAGTTTAAATAGGTTTTAGTTACACACTAAAGGTTCCTTAACTAGGTTTGTAAGCTTTAAGCTTTAAACGTTGTCATCTGTTTATGCATTAGCTCTTCTCTATGTGTATTGATGCTTTCCGATTTAGGATGCGAATATTAAAGAAATAGCAAATATATACAAGAATTGACAAAATACATACTACTTTCGTTGAAGGAATGTTACACCTTCCAGGAAGTAATGCTACTATTTTGGGCGTCAATTGATCCCCAATGATGATACATCAAATTAACATAATTTTAACTTAATTTCAACATTCGAGCCCTGTCTTAAACTTTAAAGAGAACGTACACGGAATCTAAACAGGACGACCTCACAATAAAAGACAAAAATCAATATTAATGTAGAAAGAGATGAATACCACTTGATAATAATTTGTAAGAAACATTTTAATGGTAATGTGGCTCACTTTATTTCTAGCTTTAAGGTATAGAATTATTGCTCTAACTTGTACCAACAAAATGAACAATACACCAATTCTTAGCATGTACCACTATTAACATATACAATATCCCAAATTAAAGCTTTTCTGAGACTTAAGTATCAAATTATGCATGGAGACGTGCAGTATTTATGTTAAAAAAGTGTGTGTGGTTCCTATTTCAGGAGGTTATCGTAGCAGTCCATGCTCTGCCTGTCTTATTGAATATTAACGTCGGTGTATTAATTAGTGGGTTGCATGTTGAACTTTGGGTCGATTTAGTCGTTTCCTTTATCAGTCAACCAGGTGTGAGTGCTTTGAGACTACAGTAAGATATAATCAACAAATGTCTCATATTTTTTGTTTTAAGGTTAAACATTGTCCTTCTGCCATATTCAGATTCACACTTTGTCATCGGTAAATTTTATATTCATAAAAGCAATTTGATTTACTTCAGAACGTTGTATGAGCAAATAGTGTAATAGAAATTATCAAGAATTATAGCACAATGAAGCAGCGTTCTATTGGAGTGTCATCTTAGCATATACCGAGGTAAACAAATGTAAAATTAAAATATTAAGAAACACAGTATGTCATGTTTCCAAATGTACAAATTTTATTACATAACTACGTCTTGTAATATCATTATCTTCATTTGATTTTATTATGTTCAAGCTCACAAACTCTCCGCTAAAGAACTACAATATGTACATTGAGTCCGAACTGCATTTCTTTTGAGTTTATGTATGAATATTTCAATAACCTTTTACAATCATGTATCAATGGTAACTATCAAAAATACGCTATGTGAAGCTCTTTACCAGTCAAATGATAATGTGTTTTACAGCAGGCAGGTTGATGAACATCCAAGTTTGTTTTGATCATTCTCCTGTTTATCTACAAGTTTAAGTAGGCTGACTAAACCCCTTTAAAATGTATTGAGTATGTAATGAAAACCATAGTCTACCAGCCAGTATTTTAAATAGTGTTGGTTGGGTCTCTTGAATCATCGATAACTTGGAAGATTCGTCTTGCACTGAGGATTGTCACTACAAAAAGAACATGACATGAATGACAGGAAATGATAGAACAATATTGCAAAAGGTGATAAACAATTCAGATTAACCAACACTCAGTTGATAAGTGTGTCAAACGTGGGGAAGGATTCATGAAATTCATTTTTATTTCTATCTCTATGTCAAAACATCTTGTCATAGAATAATATTCAACTCACTTTAAACATATTTTTAAACTCAAATATAAGAGGAAATGGTATTCACATATGACACTGCAAGGAAGTTCGCAATATTACCTTCCCTTAAGTATAAAGTGTGTTGAATGTGAAATATAACTTTAGAACTCTATGTTAACACAAGCGCCTGTTCGTACAGCAAATAGTCATTATGATGGGCATGCACAAATAAATTGTTATGTTCATCTCACATTGAGTTTACTTTTGACACATCATTTAGGTTGTTAAGAAACCAGTGCATACCTTGTAGATAGATATAAATATATTAACTACTGATGAGAGAATTCAAAGGGCAATAACGTGAAGAAAGCTTTGTTGAGACTTGATTGTCAAATTATACATTAAGTGTCTGAATCAAAGCGTGTGGTTCCTAATGAATGAATGCTATCTCGTCTGTGCCCTACGTTGCAGTTTAATTGAGTACAGGAAGGACAGTATTAATTAATTGTTTGGATTTATGAACTTTGAAGTTCAATTGCTCATTGCCTCTTATTCTCTGATTTGAGGTCACTGTATGGTTTTCAATATTTGACTTATATGTTTCGTTTATCTTTTGGTTTCACATTTTTCATTTGCCATATACACATTCACCTTTTTTCGTCTTGGAATTTTTTACTTTTCCCTCAGGTGTTTTCTTTTTCAAAAGGTTCAAAAGATATTTATTTATAGTCTTGACAATATCTAAATGAAGTATTTAAAGGATATAATATGACTAATTACCCAGATATAGCAAGAGACACTGCGATTATATATATGACAAAGTGTTTGAAAAGGTTCATCTATCTGTAACTATCACAAAAACGAACTGTGGTAATAAGAATACAGCGTGAAAGACTAAATATTTCATCATTATGTTGTTCATGGCTTCATGATTTCAACAAAGCATGACACAGAAAATCAAAAGTGTGTCTGAAGTGCATGTCTCCTTATTTCGCAAAAATGCTTCTAACAATTGAAAAAAAAAACTTAAACCGAAAAATAGATTAAATCGTAATCATATACAGTAAATGAGCAATTCAATTTCACGTCACTGCTTACATGTTGTTGATGATATAACCATTGAAAATGTTGTTGGTATTCTTTTGACAAATCGAAAGACTAAAAACTTAATGTCCTAAAAAGGGTTAATCTTAAGCATATATTTAGACACTAACCACATTCATTAGTCACAGAAAACGTTTCAAGAACCAATTGAGAATATATCAATTTGCAATATCTGTTGAAATCAAACCACAAATTTATCAATAATAAATCTCATATATCTAAATTATTTATTTTTATTTCTCAAATGTGTCCTTGTTTGTCGATTTTAAGGGCAACTTTAAACAACAACCGGTAATTTGACAGGGGTCAGATTTCAATATCCTCACGGTTACACATATTAATTATTTATTCATTACTATATTTGACACTGAGATATGGCTGATGTGTAATAATTCACAAAGATCTTTAGAAGTGAGGCAGGCCAAACTTTAGCAATTAATACTTAATACTTCCCTTTTGGTTTACAAATCCTTCGATTGTGTAGGTTGAGAAACCCTATATTCCCGTTTATATTGATTTTCGATATTTGATCTTCGGGCATTTCTCATTTGCAAACTGACGTCAAATAAAGCATAAATATCTAAAGCTATGACATTCACTTTACAAAAGAAGGCGTATATTTTTATGGCTGTTTCCCACTATTTAGTATATGGCCTAGAAGTAATGAGTACATTATAGACTGAGGAGCTAATGGGTTAGATACAGACACAAAATTGGACTTTGGTTTTTAGAATCAAATGTCTTAAGACTAATAGTGACCTTATATAGTAATGCAAGAGCGACCACAAAATATTTTTTGTCAAATTAATAGATATGTTTACTTTCTAAAATTAATATCTTAAACGAATTAACTGACTGACATGTGCATATTATTTTTTTTCTGTATTTTCAAAATATGCATTGAGCATTACCAACTTACATTACATAGGATTGCCCATGTTTTCTTTAGGGACATTTTGCATTCAACTCCTCATGCATTAAGTATTTCATGACAAAAAAACATTAATATTGTTTCTCGAAATTAACTTGACAATTGTATTTGTTTACATAAATATTCAATCACGTATACAAAAACCTATGAAACAATATCACTTAAGAATTCATTAAGCAAAATTAATCTTATTTTGAACTACTTTGACATTGAGACATTAAATTAATAATTGACTCATATTAGCTGGCATCAAAGCGTTAACCGACTTTTCAAATTAATTTAAGCAGATTCTTTTATTTAGCTTTTAATATCGAAAGAAAATTGAATTAATAACTTCAATACGTGAATAATGATTAATGACTTGGCATAATTTGAGACTGCTTAAGGGTTTTTCATGATTTCATAAATATAATGGTTATACTATTGCAAAACTGGCAAATTGCTGCCTTCTGATTGGACGAAAAAAAGTCATGATCATTGGGTAGTGATGAAACTATTATTACATGCTGTTTTTAACATATATATTTGTGTAAGTGCTCAGAAAAGGCTAAATATTCATAATTGACTATAAACTTAGATTGAAACAGTTATAAAAATTAATACTTAGTTAACGTAATGTTTTCTATGTACTCCTTTATGTCAATGATCTCACATTTTTGAAGTGGCACTTATGTAGGCGGAGCTTAGAGCATGTTATATAGAGTCCAAATTCATTGTTTTCCATAAACTTCAAAGTTAGAATTTGTGAGCAATAGATTCCATTATGTGTCTGTGTACTGGCTTATAAACGGTTTGAAATGAATGAAACCTTCAGCATCCCAGACGGACACCAGCTGTTTTTGCTCTAGCTTACTTAACCTGGTCGTTGTGAGAATGAGTTGTGTTGTTGGTAAAGTTGCTCTGTTATCCTTTCAAATCCCATCAATCATAAATGGTAAAATACAACGTGCATAAGAATGTCATTAAATTCAGTATCGTCAATTCAATATCCATTTGATGTGTTAAAATATCATACGTTCCATTTGTCCCTCATAATAATCAAGGGCTGTTAAAAATAAATGACTTTTGACAGTCTTTGATTATTCGATAGATACTTATCTATAACTATTATCCATGACTTACAAGATTTAGTTTAAGACAGTACCCTTCTGCAGTGGGTAATTAGCTTAAACTCAACAAAAGTCAAGGATTGAAGTAAGCCTTTGGTTATTTGCTCTATTAAATGAATCAATTCCACGATTATGTCCAAGTTTTTTTATCAGCAGATAGTATTTTTCATTACTGTACCATGTGTGAATATCTAAAAGAATATGCTGCAATGACCTAAAATGGACACATTCTTTTACAATCAAATCAAGATAAAGGCTCTTATCAACTTTCTGATGGTATCTTCATACAAAATAAAACAATTCATTCTTTAACAAACTCTTTTTGAAAATATATTCTTTTAAGAGTGGTGAGACTGTATATCCATCAATAATATTGTTTTGTACTTAGTTGAAAAGAGCCATAATGACATATGCCCGTTTCACTGAACATAAAGCAGTTAAATGAAAAAGTTAATATATCCCATATATATAATAAATGTATGAATCTATATGCCTCTCTTGTTAACTCGAAATTTGTTCGGGTAGCGAGTTTTTCAAAATGGGAAATTATTTCATTTGATGAAACAAAAAGTTGCTAATAAATGTTCGAAAAGCACAGACTTAAACTGTTTGCAATATAGAATTATTCATAATATTTCTTAACAAGACAATTTCTTTTAAAGAATAAGATATATATCATCCCCACTTTGTCCTTTTTGCAAAACTGAAAACGAAACCTTGAATCGTATGCTTTGGGAATGTGAACATATCTTCAGATTATGGAAGGGAATACAATTATTTCTTAATTCAGTTCAATTGAAAGTTGTATTAACAAATAAAATTGTCATACTCTGTATGAATGGAAAGGACAATAACCCTGTGAATGCAATCATTTTATTAATCAAAAATGTTATTTTACGATGTAGCATTAATTATTACAAACCAAAGTTTGAACACCCCCAAAATGAAATTTGTACTTCAGTATAGCTTATCAATATCTATTTTTCTATCAACAGAAACTGAAGTAAAGTTTTTATCCAAAAAATGTTAATTAGAATTGTAGTAACCAAATGTGGATTTCTTTATAATGTATTATACATTTCTTGAACAATATAATAATAATCAACAAGAAACGAGGAATTATGGTATATCTGTCCCGAGTGAATATTTTTTATAAAATCCAAGCTTTACCGATGATTTTATCACAATAATTGACGAGGGACAGATAAACCGAAATTCCGAGCTTCGAGTTGGTTATTCCTGTTCTTACCCAAGTCAAATCTAAGCATATTTACAGTACTTTTGGAAAAAAAAGTTCGTGAAAGGGAGTTCATTGCATTCATGTCCAAAGAAACAACGATTATGTCATGGCGCAGTTAAAAGTAGTCTCAGCAATTCATAATATGTTTGTGCATCATGTATTAAGCAAGACAATCTTAAATGAACAAAATGGTAAAACAAACCCCCCAAAATCCTTTTACTTACCGCATAATATAATACGAAATTGAAACGAAATGTTTTGAAGTCTCTTTGACACGTGTATGCTAGACTCACTGAACAAATGAATAGAAAATAATTCTGTCAGCCAATCAAATCACGGTTATTTTTAGAAAAACTCCCGTGACCATTATGAAAACTTTAATACCCGGCATATTTGTTCCCGCTCAGGTAAGAATGAATTTTTTTCCTGTAAAACAAAATATGGAAAATAAAAAGTGTGAATATTTGCATAAAGTTTCTGTAGGCTCTTCACTCCTAGTACAAAATGTGAAAAGACCCCCCTCTGAGTTGAAAGTCATTATTATCTCTCAGCATATATGATATTGTATGTTCGGAAACAAAATCAATTTTAACAACATCGTAAAAGGATGAACAAATCAGAGGTGATCAAATTGACAAAGGCGTTATTCCATGCATACTTTAAATTTGAACTCAAACTTAAAGCATATCATGATTGGGCAAGGAGTGTTTGAAAACTTTTATTTTTTATTTCTTATTATCTACTCATTATTTATCTTTACATAATAGAAAGATTTAACGTCTATGATAACTAAGTATAACCTTATAGTTTTAGATAATATCACCATTTTATATTCAATATTGAAAAAGTATTATAAAATCAAAGTTTTAATATGTGATGATACATCTTTTCACATTCTGCAGGAAACAGAGTCGTTGAGAAATAACATTAACCATATAATCTGTTATATTTTTACAAAACGAGAATCTGTATTTTATGAGTTCTATGAATGTCATATGAATCATTTTCATCAAATGTATCACATTACTGTTCCGAGTAGAATAAGCACTTGGGAACCCGATGATTATTTTTCAAATTAAGTTTGAAAAAGAATATCCAGAAACTATATTGCTATAAGGTGTCGCTTAATTCATGTCCATTTATGACTTCTTCATGCTCATTTGGAGCTGAATCGTTTTTATTTTTTTTGACAAAATGATTTCAACTCACTCCGGAAAACTACTTTGTAAACTAAGCAGTATACTTAAAAATATTTTGGTATGGTTATTGATATTCTTACCCAAGCGGGCACAAATACGCCGGGTATTAAAGTTTTCATAATGGTCATGGGTATTATAGTTTTTCTAAAAATAACTCGAAAGCCTATTTGGCTGACGGAACTATATTCTATTCATTCGTTCAGCGAGTCTATATTACACGTGTCAATGAGACTTCAAAACAAACATTGTTTTTCATTTCTTATGGAATAACATGGAAAGTTAAATATTTATTTGTTGTTTGATTTACTATTTCGTTCATATAGGATTGTCTTTCTTAATATATGATCCAAAAACACATTATGAATTGCTTGGACTATGTCATTATCGTTGTTTGTTGCGCATGTATTCAGCGACCGAGTTCACCTGCAACTCGCCTTTATCAGGGTATTTAGAATAGATATTGTTAGAATTGACTTTTGTAAGAAAAAGAATTACCAACTAAAGAATAACCGCTAAAGCTCGGAATTTATAACAACAATCCACTCAGGACAGATGAACCGAAATTCCTCGCATCTTGTTGATTGTTCTTATAAAATTTACCTTAAAACATTCTTTTTACAAAATATGTACTTTAAGATTTCGTGTTTAAAACTAATTTGTTAAAGTGTCCTTTATCATAATAATGTCGTTGATATTCTGCCTTATTCTTGAAAATATGTTGGAAATCAATATCAGTCTTCCAAAAGAGAACTACCATTTTGAATATGTTATATGCAAAAAAGAACCTACTCTGCGCTATTGCACTATTTTGTCAATGTAATTTACATTGAAGACGTTAGTACATACGAAACCATGTAGGCTGATCTATCAAGAAGTACACTCGGAACTTTACATGGAACCTGACAGCTTAAATGCTGCTTGTCTCAAAAACTTAATTAATATTTCTGTGACACACATGGTCGGGAGATTTAAATAAATATTTTTTTTCTACTTATTGCGTCAGTTACGATTTAAAGAAAATTTATCCTTTTTTTCTACGACAATTGTAGTGTAATTAACTATTTTCTGAATTTTAGTTTTAGTTGTTAATGATAAAATATTGACCTTAAAACCTTCGTCATCAACCATCAAAATGTACAATTACAATTGTAATTAATATCTCATCGGCCATCAAACGAAAAACCATACCTATAGCCCAGGTACATGGTAAATTGAAGTCAAATTGCTATAAACCAAAAGATGAAAAACACTTTCATTCCAGTGTCATTTGGAGAATTCGACCATTTGCTGATATTTTTCTTTTAACCCTTACCTTGTATGCTTCTGAACATTACTGTTCTTGCATACATGGGGCTCAATAGGCCCGGATACATTTTTTTTCTGGAAATAACCAAAGGTCCAATAGTCCAGCCAGTCATCAGTATAAGTCATGAAATAGCTCAGAAGAAGGGCTAGTTATTTTGTTACTGTTTTGATCAAACCTTAATGCTTTGCAAGATTTACTAGTCAAAATCTGATTTAAAGAATTTCAAATTTCATAGAAATTACTCCTTTATATTTAACTAAATATATGTATGTACAACTTGTAGCAAGTAAATAAACTACTAGAGTAAGTACATTGTTGAATCAACTGAAACATTTTGTTCAAGGGTGTGCAGCCTTCTCTAAATTGGACACAATCCAGATGCAAAAGAAGTTTAACATGCCCTTGCTGAATAAATACAAGCCCATTTGTTCATTTTAAGTTCCTGTACTAATTTAAAAAGTTCTCCAATACAAAATCAAAACAGTTTTCTCTGTTGTTATAACTAACTCATCTGGCTCACAAGATTATTACTGTAAATCAACCAGTATGTCATATAAAATGCAAATCTGGGAAAATGACAACACAAACTGCAAAACAATTCGAGAAGACATGAAATATGCACACTTCTAGATGTCTTCATTCAGCTATCTTTTCATTCATCACAGATGATGACTTTGCTGCTAGGTTTGCTGCATATGCCTCTTGTGCATTTACAGCATGCCTATTAAGACTTCCTGTCCTTCTTAATGGGACAAATACAAAAACGACGCCTCTTAGCCGGTTCTAATTTTGATGTAGGTGGCAGAGGATCTACCAAAACCTCAGTGTAATCTTCGAGGAATCGTAGATGTACTTTTCTTGCTCAGTGTAGGTATCATCAAAGCTTCTGCATCTCTTGGTCTTACTGTTCTACAACAGTACTACACTGAATTTCAGTGCGTTATCACCAATGGTTCGTTAGTTTCATGTTTCACCGCAATGCATGGCCACAATGGTGTTGCGGGCTTTCTCCCTGCAATAATACTAGGAGCCGTGATATAAATGAAATACTCTTGAAAGCGGCGTTAAACCCAATATCACCTCACCCCACCTCATTAATTATAAAAAGATTGAACATAGCCTTTTCAGAGAGGACATGATCTGAATTTGACCACCGGAATAAACGGACCGTTTAAGATGTTTCGGGTAGGAGTCTTAACTGTTGGCAATGGGGTTGTTGACCATCTCCTGCCATCTTTTTTAAAAATAAAGCCTTGTACATGTTCATGACCATCAGCACTGCTTTCTTTTTCTGTATCACTGGATGATCTGTCATCACTTGAACTGCGCGAAACAACATTGCTGTCGGATCAACTATATTATTAGATTATTGGTTCTGTGATACGAGTATCTGTAGCCGATATCCCGTTCAAATCATCATGGCTCTTCCTCCGTTTACTCACTTTGATGTGACAAGAACCTACAGTCAGCTAGGTACCTGGGCTGTTTTGATCTTGAATTAAATATCTTAGCAATCAATGTCCCGGGCCTTTCAAGCCCATGTATGCACTTAACACTGATGAAAATTGAAAGTGGCCATAAAACGTTAATCGATTAAAATTTTGAGACTTAACTATTTAGGAGACAAGTAATCACAGCACTTGAGGAATACATAAAATTTCAGTTAAAACTTCTTATTTGTTTCTGATATATGGAAATGAAAATAGGCATCCGGGCCTCTCAGGCCCCAGGATACAAGGTAAGGGTTAAAGGAAGCAACATTCTAAAAGAGTGTTGAAGCTAATAAGATTTACAAAGGTATAGTGACACAATTGCAAGATATAGACAACGATAGTTTTTACTTAATATTTAGTTAAAAATACGAGCAGATGACAAAAACAAATAGAAAGCACATTATGCTTTTATTTAGGCTTACTCAGATGTCAGAGACACAGTGTTACCTCTACCTTACACTACTATGTATGTACCAAAAGTAACAAAGTAAGCTATTAAAAAAATTGCAGAGGAACTGCCGTGCTACTCTTCACGGAGGAAGTTTAATGAATGTAGCAAGTTGTATCCAGAGTAGTCATGTTACATGCATAGTGTAGGTGTATAGAATGTGTATGTCAATACTGCGATCAAAAGAACATATGGTTGGACATAGGCTGTCGACTCGTGTCCTGTCAAAACTTACAAGCCAATTATAGTTTTCGATTATTTGGATATGAATATTTCATGATTTGCTAATACAAGCTTGACAGGGAGACATGTTGTACGTCATCCACCTACACATGAAAGGAGAGCTTTGACTGGTTGATTTCTCAACCTTCCATTGTTTATCCCAGTTACAGGTATACTTTTATAAGCACCGCATTATAAACTCATGGCATGGAACATTGATGAATAAAAATCAATTGTTTAATGAGACCGAATGTGTAATGACATATAATGATGTAATAATACAATTATATGATGATAATCAATTATAGGGAATTCTGAGCAAATTATACGTGAAAAGATTATAGGTATTTAGGTATTTTAAAAGAACACCAAACTTCTACTTAATTAAAAGGAACATGTATAAGAGGTCCAACGTCGTCATCCTACAAATGAACATGCTTCAACTTCCGCTTTACTAAAGTAGGTTTCATACGACATTATCGAAAAGTTTCAATTTTGATCAGACACTACAGTATTGTGTTCTAGTGGCTTGGAAACATTAAGCTAAATAGGTGCACATTTTAGTGACCCCTGTTCATTTTGGATTTATAAATGAAAAATTGGTTTTATGAGTACCAAATATGAGTACTCCAGTGGTATGAAGAATGGTGTATTTTCAACAAGTAAGTTTCTATTTTTTCTTTGTTTTAATGGAATTATTACAGAAAGGTGACATCTTTCTTTGGATCTTCATTATTTGCAATTATATTTGTTAATAGATGAAACGGTATCATGAATGCAATGCCATGCATATCAAGTGAAAAAAGTGATTGCAAACATAAATGCTTTTAATCACAATTAGCAAAAGCTTATTCGTGGAACAAAATCCTTACTATTGTTTGCGGTTTAAGAAGACAGAAATTCAATTACTGTCATAAATTTCTGACCTGCAGAGAAACCTTACAAACAAATCATCTTGAAATGAATGTCAAGTGCAAATGTTTTTCAATCCCATTTAAATAAAGAGTGCAATGCCTCAACTCCATAATTAGCAGGTATTATTTTTTTCAACACTGGCGAGAAATGAATTTATTACTTGTGCTTTAAATTACTTATCAATGTAATACATGCTTTCTAGTTACGTTAAAGTTACTAATACATATATTCATAGCCTGAATAAAGATGCTTGGATAAAAAGAAAAAAGAGTAGTCCGTATAGAGAAAGATAATTTCTGTAAGAAATCAATCACGCACTGACACAATATGTAACTACTCGCGGGACATTTAATTGATGTGTGAGAGGGGACAATAGACGACCTGTTTGTGGGAAAATCACCAGCAGGACCCACTAAAGTATACAGCCAAGTTTAGTAAAGTTAAAAGGAGAACAGTTCCGCAAACAACAAAATATATCTAGATTTGATGTTGGGACTATCCTTCTTTTAATGTGACTTTCCCTACACTGTTTGATCTGAGATGACTATGATGAGACTGTTGTAACCATAACAATAACGTTATCTTCATGTGATCAAAACTGTTTCATTTTATGTTCGCAACGATCTGAAAGATAAATACTCGAAACATTTTAATTTGTGGAATAACATGATATATTTCAGTGATTTAAATGTGAATCTAGGTATAGTAAATATTTTCTTAATTTTAACACTATAGGCTAAGTCTACTTGGAACCACTTATGCGTACTGACTGAAAATATTTTTGTTCATATTACAGAGGATTCCATTAAAATGGCATATGATATTCCTATCTTTCAAGAATATAAATTTTCTCTTTATCAGGTTTGATGCATAGTATAACATTCATACAATCTGTTATTTGCAATTAACTGTCAACATATCACTCTCTGTTAATGTCACGGTCTTTGAATGCCTAAAATGCCCTAATAGTGACACTCTTAGTAGACCCCAAAACTAGACAATGTTTTTTCTTTGTACAAATACTTTTATATAAGGAAGGAGTGCCGTCTCAAGATGTGAAAACTGCATTGTGTTTTAAAAGCATACCAAAGTGGTGGAGGGGCTACATACTCTGTTGATAGGTGACTGACATCGAGGGGTTTCCTTTACAAAAACATACCAATAACCATCAAATGCCAGAGATTATTGCAGACAACATGATTGCAAAAATACAATATCCATTATGCTTTATCACCAGCGTTTGTTACATCTTAAATTGGCTATTACTGGTTATTTAGTAAGATGAGATCAAGAAGAAATATACAGAACCTTAAAGTATATATGTGGAATGCCACCACTGTGAGAGCTGGCAAAAGATTACTTCATAGGAAACAATTAAAAACAGCATCATCCTTGCAAAATGGTTTTAATACGATGCTCATATATAATAATAAATGAAGTTGATAATATGATAGTAGAAAGTTTTATAGCAAAATATTGTGTCAAATTGAAATTGAATCATACAAAAGGATTATAAATAATTTGTCTCTTACTCGACTATAAAAATCAAACCTGATGCTGGTCAGTGTGTCAAAATATAATTTACTTTGGTCGAATATTGTCAGGCAGTTCTTACATTGTCACTTCAAAATAATTTGCATTAGTGATGTCACAGTGCTGGAAACCGTACAGCGGTATTGCAGTGATACGGTCCATTTGAAATCAAACATGCATATAGACTTTATCAACCACTGTGATTATTCTTTAAAATAGCCATACTAAAAAAACTAGCAATACTAAATCAACTTCTTGAAAATAACCTTTGTTCTTTTCTCAATAAATACTTATCAATAAACCGTTTTATTCAGAATACAGGCATAAAGTTGGTGTCAGATGATGAATTACTGCATGTAAGAAAAATTAAATATGATCATGGCTTGCTTGAATTGAGTAACTCATTAATATTAGAGTAGCATATTCGGCCAAATGTCATGACTAGTGTATATGTCTTTGTCATATGTATTTGCCTCTTTTCTTCTTTAATGTAATAATATTCATGCTGTTAATAAAGTATTTGATAATACAAATTTCATTCATTATATAATAACACATTCTCTAATTCAATCAAAGTAAATGCAACCAGTATGCAAAATGTTTCTGTAACAAAACATTCAATGTAACTACCTTTATTGGGTTTTAACAGATTTGTCACACATACTAACGATACCAATTAGCATAGTTAGAACCAAAGCTTTGTGTAAAGTCTGATTCAAAAGAAACTCACATCCTCTTGCTGTTGGAACAAATAAAAATGTATTCAACATGTACCAAATGTTGCTTTTTTGAATAGTTTTCATTGGAATTAAACTCTTTTTAGATTATGCTTTGTAATTGTCTCATCAAAGCAACTTTAACTGATAGCCCATAGCTACTTTGAGTGTTATTGAATATAAATTAAGATGTTTATTATAATTTGCAATATTGTTGATGGTTCATTGATATATCTGAAATCCACAGAATATTCATGAATGTTTTGTTTATAACTTTCTAAATACAAGTTCCCCTATATAAGAATTTGTTTCGTTTCGTTATAATAAAAGCGTCTCCTGATAATCACTGATTCAGAACAAGCCACAGATAAATTTTTAAACACAACATTGATAAAAGTAATTTGCTATTACGTTTGGTTTCTCATTAGAAACATCCATTTAAGGCTTTAAAAACCTTCATAGAGAACTGAATTTCATAATATGATAATCGACTACCAAGAAATTAATTTTTAGAACTAAGTCTTGAGAAGTTCTATTGGTTGTCTACAGCCGGAACAAATGTGAGTAGGCAGATTAAATGGATCACCATAAAGGCGCTAATTACTGACTGAACCTTTTGTCAGGCATCATTAATGTCATTTTATTTCTTATCAATAGATATGATTATGATAATGGTTTTATATATAGCCCCTTAGATGTACTAACATTGGAAACATCTGAGAGAAACATGATGTTAACTTGTCCCATCGGTCAATGAAACTATTGGTAATTAAGGTAATAATTATTCATAATCAGTTTCATGGACACAGTCGAAAGTAGTGTCAATCAAGAACACTATTTAACAGGAACTCATATATCTTAATAGGATAGAATAATCTTTTTCATAAAACACATAAATGATGTCAGTCAATATCATATCATTTGTCAGATGCATCAATCATCATATGATCAACTACAAGATTGAACTTGGTGAACATGTATACCACTATAGGTTTATTTTTCATTAATTGTAACCCAGACTGTTGTCCTACCTTTATTTTTGTCTTATCTGTTAAACAATTATTTGCTTAATTGGTATTGCACTGGTTTTTGAACTTAAAATTGTAATCACTGCTGTAAATTTTACTACAAAAAGAAACTATTCATCTGTGCCTGTAGATATTTTAAAACAATAACGTAAATTTGTTTAATAATTTGATAAACATGTTATAGTCTCATTTAATTGTTTGCATTCATCAAGAAAATCATTCACTGGAATCATTAAATGAAACCCACCACCACGTGATCTGCACGTTTAACAACACACCACTTACACCAGTGGAGCTCAGGTAATGCTGACAATTGAATTTGAAAAGAGTTAACAACAGCGTTACATTAGTGATAACACTAAAAAATTATTCCTAACTTCCAATAAGACCAATTATTACACGTCACTGACGAAATCGTCTGCAGTGGTGTAGGCATCACATCAACCTTCCTCCTTTGTTGTGGACGCACGCCTTTTTCAAGTATGAAAACAGATTCAAACTGTCACATTCTGATAGCAGTATTGCGATACCAACGATTTTGAGAACGCTGTGCTCCAGTTCAATGACAGATTATCATGTAAGTGACCTTGATACTAGATTGTATCGCATAACTTCACAAGTGGCAGATAACAAATAATTAGTTATTATTTGAATAAAACACAACAGAATAACTAGATATAGCCGAAGCAATACCCTGGAAACATCTCTGAAATTATCAGACATCCTATACTAATATAAGCTCTTGATAATCACAAGATGGTGGCAGTTGTATAAACAGTATTGAGAAAGCAGAAAGGCAAGATTTAGCTGATGCTTGGAAGCTAAGCTGGTTCTGTAATGGCTGTGAAAATAAAACATACTGTAGGAACAACCCTTTGAATAACAAATAAAACGATGACCGATGCTTTAACATTACAGATATTTGATGACCCGTGTTTGGTTAAGATTTGATTATTTACATTAACATTTATACATTACACAAGACTCAACAGAAACCCTGAAAGGGAGAGTTTATTTTAACAGTGGACACACATGCATACCATATGTTTGTCTAATAGTATCTAATTCCTATCTTCATAAGGATATCGTTCATCTGTTTGGATAACCTTCAAATGTCTTCATACTAGCTTCAAAAGCCTAAATGTACCTACCTTTCGACACTATTAAGCACCTCTTTGGTGTTTGAACAGGTATGAAATCGAAAGGTAACGGGTATGAAAAGTAAACCTTGCGAATCTTACATACAATCTATCAAATAATCGCCAAGGGCTAGGATGTAAAAAGTAAACAGAACATCTCCTATTTCTCGTTGGAAACTGTGGGAATGTTGAGAGCGAATAGCACTGCCTCGATGTTCATCACCAATGTATAACCTATTAGTTCTGGACAGGTTTATTTTTTTATAATTTCCCTCTTATCAGTGAAAATATCGAATTTGCAACATACATATTTTCAAAAGAAATGTTGTTCTTGTCGCAGCTGCTGCAAAGATATCTTTGGGGCATATGTTTTGCTTCTTAACGTTTCAAATGACACAAGTACTTATCGCTAGGTGTTCAAAATTTTCAGCTGCGTAGTATCAGATATGTATCGGTATGTTTAGGAATAAAGTATTTCTAGAAAAATAGTTTCTTTATCATTTAAAATGAACAATCTTTGTTTCATTTGATCGCATACTGTTTATTGATTAATTAATATCCCTTAAAAATCGGACCATTTAAAGTGACTTCAGAAGTAAATATTGAGATAAAGAAAACGTTAAAGATTGAATAGCTGGTGTTTGTTTTGGTTAACATCTTATACTTTTCAAATATCAGAAACAAACTAAATTATTTAACACATGAATAGCCACTTTTCTAGGAAGTTAATGTTAACAAGGAATATCTTATCTCAAATCTTGTTTGGATATGAAGGAGACTATGTAGCCTCCAGCAACATCCTGATTAGAGGCTTTGCTGAACCTGTTATTTTCTTGGTCAGACAATTAACACCATAACATCATGTATAATTTGACATTTGAGGCGTTTCAGCAAGCTCAGTGTACGGTCTAATCATCCTCATTTTAAATACGCATGGTGTCTTGTTCTCTTGAGTTCAGAAAATGAAATGTGGTGGTTATTGATATCAATTTTAGAAAACAAAATAGCGCATTTTGAGATAAAGAAATATTTGTTGTGTCAAGATAAATGCACAAGTTAAAAAGAAGCACTCAATGTTTTCAACTTCATTTGCTTCGAAGTATGCAGTTTCAATACATTTTATCTTGACGATAATATGAATTTGCTTCGAGAATGCATTCTTTCTCACAGTCATCTAAATCCTGAATTTGTCACAAGTTAATCTGTCACAGAAATAAAAATCATCATTTGACTCTTAACAAAAGGAAGCTTTGTCTCCACATATGCAAATGATTTGTAATTGTTTGGTAACTACCCCGATTTCAATATCAGATTATGTATAATACCATATTATAGTGGTCCATATGATGCTTTTGATGCTGTTGCATGTTTTCGTCTTAAAGCTCATGGAAAATATTTACTTTGTACTATATTTACCATATATACTAAAATTATGATATAATATTTACAAATTGTTATTAGTAACTAAGATCACAATAACACAATACGAAGACCATTACCATTGACCGCTGATTACATACTCAATTCAATCGCAATATACTAGTTTGCATGTAAAACAATAACAGTGAAAAAATAAATGTTTGTCCTTTAATTTGGAAGTTGAACATGCATTTTCCCGAAAACATCTTTACCTATGTATCAATCCTGGCTAATTCTACTCCTAAGTTTTCTTTTATAACTTAAAATAGAATTTCATTGAATTTTTGTGTGGAATAAGACAATGATTTGACACATTGTTTCTAAGTTCTGTCTCTACCTTTTAATCATGCGTTTTATGTAAAGAAATGAGTAAACTCAAACGGAATAGAGCTTGGCAATACTTATTTATTTCCTTTGATGTTAATTCAAGCGTGAATCAGATTACTGCAAAACCTAACTTCATAAATCACGAATAATTTCTTAGACCTTATCAAGTGTCTGTTCATCATGACGTATAAAGAAATGTAAACCAATTTCAAACGGAAAAGTCCGTACAAGTTAGTATTTTCATTTCAGCTTCATTGCTGGAGATGTAACTACTCTAAATACCAATGACTTTGTGATAAACTCACGGGCAAAATAAACGCTACCATGTATGAATAGATACAAAAGAGATTAAAAAAACTATATGTTTATTCAACAAGAACATGTGACGATATCATATTCATAGAAAATGCATCTAATCAGCTTCCAGTATCAACGGCACAGTCTCCGATATTGGCCTGGGGACAAAAAGTCAAAGTTCACTATCATAACTGATCCCGGTGCAGGGAAATCCAGGTTCAGGGTGTTGAAAACAGTTCACATAATTAACGTGTATGGCCTCCCCTTTCCACAATACACGCATTTGCCCGCCGACGCATGGAGAAAATCAAACGTATGACGTCATTACGTGGAATGAGATGCCGTTCTTCTTGGAGAGCTTGGGCAATTTGTGGGCGGTTATGTGGAGGTGGTCCTCGGTGACGAATACGACAAAACAAAGATGTTCGATCGTTGACTTGTCAGGCGAACGTTGATGTTGTTTTTAGCGATGAAGTTCTGAGTAACTCGACCTGACATTGCCTTGTTGAAAGATCACACCTTGTGTCTGTTGTGGAAGAAAGGGACAGACGACGGGATGGAGAATGATATCGGCGAAACGTTGAGCCGTTGGATTTCCATTGACGATAGCCACCGGCGTCATCTCCTCACCAAATATGCCTATCAAAACTATGACACTTCCTCCTCCGTAGGGCACCACTTCCCGAACGCAACAGGCAGCGGTTCTTTCCCCGACGGCGGTAAACACGTACTCTTTCATCTGCTTTGAAAATACAGAAACGACTTTCATCAGAGAAAAACACACTCTGCCACTGACGTCGCTGCCAACGTAAAACCGTCTCCGCCCATCTCAGTCTTTGTTGGCGATGTTCAGCTGTCAACAGCTGTCTCCGAAACGGTCTTTCTACCCTGATGCCATGAGACCTTAGACGTCTGGCCACTGTGCGTCTGCTTACCCAGGGCATTCGACGCCGATGACGTCACTGTCAGGAAGCATTTCTGAGTTTTAACGACGCAAATAATGGTCGTCTTGGTGGGTTGTTACTCTCGGTCAGCCGGATTTAGTCTGTCTGGGGTCTGTCCCGAATGACGATAACGTTGCATTAGTCTTTTGACAGTTAATGAAAAGGTGAAAATCATAATTTTACAAAATTTGGGAAAAGCTTTCGTTTGATACAACAGTTCAATATGAAAAGATTATTGATGTATTAGGGCGATGTGTTTTCATGCGATTGGTTTTGAATCTGAGTTTTATTTTTAGTTTTGTAATTTCAAATCTAATTTAAAGTTGTACCGTTTCTCTTGCTCGTGACTTTATGTGTTAACATTTATGCATTAATGGTAAGTACATTGGCTACATAATGTAATTGCCATCTCGCGTACGAAGGGGTCTGCTATGATAAATAATACATGAGAACGATTAAAGCCAAATAAATTGTAATGCACAACCATTCATATAAAGATATGGGTTCACATTAATGCTATCATGGTAACTACACGTACATTGTTTACACAGTGCAATTGCAATTTTGTGCAGCTGTATACCGGACTGCCTGATATGAAAATCGCTTATATCCAAAACGTACATAATATGCAAAATCACAATTATCAAATAAATTTGCCAGCCCACTCACTTGTGTATTGATAAATTATTTGATAGTGTTTAATGTGACACAACGCTTGATATCCCTATGATTCATTCAGTTTATATAACAATATTTTATGTAATTTCATATCCTTGAATTTATTTATGATTAAATACGCCTCCATTAATATCCCGTTAGATAAGCGAAATTTACCATCAACATCAATATTGGAAGAAAACAATATTTCAGCACCCTTTTACTTATCTTGAGGTAAACGCATTCTAAATATTTATCATACTCGTTTAAGATATCATGTAGGTGAGTTAATTTGCGAGTTATTTAATGTTTAAAGTCAGATTCAACATTCAGATGTCGTTATTTATGCGAAAAAAAATTAACTTTATGTTTGAGTGTCCTATATATGATTATCACAGACGAACAATGTTCAACGTGTTAAAACTATATGTGAAAGATAATGCTGTTAATTTAGATTTAGTTCTAAGTGGCAGTTTATCCCTTTCTTCACTGAATAAAACATTTTTAAATAAAAACGCCTCCATTGACTCATATAAATTGGGAAAATTTGAAATAATATAGCTCCGAGCGTTTTGCGGCCATTAATGGCAAGTGATTAAACATTTGAGGCCACATGATCTTGCTCTGGATTATATGATATCTTCATATTCATTATAATGACGGTAAGTTTTAGACAAATAATTATTATCTTTGGTACTCCTACCAAATTAAAGGACAAGACTATTACACGAATGATTTGACTCCGACTCAATGTGGCGTAAGTGCAACGGTTACTGTGCAAGTCAAATCTCAAAGATACTTAGTTGATTATGATAAAAGCAGTGACAAGATCGTTGAAAAAACCTTCAGATCAGCAATATGTAGGACATTAGAAAATTTAAAAGGCAATTTCCTTAAAGCGAGGTTTTAAGACACATGAAAAAATAATGTTTCAAAATTTATAAATTACGTAAGTTGGCTTCTATAGACATGATGTAACCGTCTGATAGATTCATTAATAAACTAACCTGCATTTTAAGTTGTGAAATATCTTTTGCCGTTGAATGTACCAACCCTGAAATATGTAAACTGTAAATATGAATTAATGTCTGCACCAATGTTATCAAGCATATTGTTTAGCTGTAGTTAGTTTACTGTAGACATTGTTTAATCCCATAATTCGATAATGGCGTTGTTGGATATATACAAAGAATTCTCAAAAGAACATCTTCAAATCAATTAACTATACTAAACAGGTCATTAATTCATCTATTTCATGAATACCTTAGTCAGTCAGAACAAATTCTCATTTCTAAAATTCTAAATCATTGTCTACTGATGTGATGACTTTCATTTTGCTTCCTAACATTCCCGATATGTTCACAATATCAATTAGACCGTTATATTCAACCAAAAACAATGTTCACAATAAATTATGTGAAGTCTTTCAGGGATACATACTACTCATTAAAGGCCTGAATATATACTTATGGTATAGATAGGCTATTGCGTTTGACAATGTTTGGTTACATTGGAGACCTATTGATAGGTTTCCCCAAAAATATTTTTTCTCCGTGATAATTGCTCAAAAATGTCTGCTTTTTTATTTCAAAGTTTCGGAAGATAAAACTTTACATTTTACCAAATAGTAATAAGATTAATAACGATCTAAATGTGTAAAGTGTTACCCCTTTGTACTGCAATTTAAATGAATATCGATTTAGGTCCATGTAAAAATAATACAAATAGACAGAAAAACCTCTTCACAATAGTGGTACATCGGGCTCTATATCATCCAATTTAAAAGGAAACAATCAAATTTACTACATCTTTAGTCTTAATTCCAAGATCTAGATGAAACACCAAAATTAGCCTACTTAAATTGGAGTGCAATCCAATGACTATGCATAAAGTTTCATATCATTTAATTAATAACAAAAGGTTGACATTGAATATCGACTATTCCAGCTTATCTTAATTTAGAAAATAATGCTAAATAATGAAAATGATCTCATTAATCGTTGTGGGGAATGTAAGTTGGATCATGATTCGACTAATTAAAGATTAATACTCATTTCAGCAATAGTGGTTGGATAGATAAGTAAAAGTACTTTCACACAATGCAATCAGATACCATTTGAGAGTGCATTGTTTGTTGTGTTTTGCCTTGGTGCAGATTATACTAAACAACGTTTATGTATATGTTATTGAATGTTACAAATTTCCTTTGAACAACAATATTCGGCTTTGGTCAGCAAGCATTACACAGATTAAGGGATAAATGATACATAACTCTGATGGTTCAAAAGCTTTCTCCTCAATATCGAGAGACTAAAAATAATATAGTAAGTGAACATCTAAAAACACTCATAAAGAATCCTTTACAATTAGATGTCAAAAGTCAAAACAGTACTGATAGTGTATAGAGCAAATATATCGCTGGTGCCTCGAAGTCGTAGCTTTTTCTGGTACAGCTGTGAAAAGAAAACATTCTGTAGAAATAACAAAGTGAATAACTGAAATAAAGAAAATGTCAGTGGCTAAAACATTAGAAAATTTGGGGATCAGTAGGTTTTATGAATGTAAATCATCAACATTACCAGGTTTTACAATACTCAACACTTGATCTTTCAACAGGTATAATTAACAGAAACAGTAAAGCACGCATTCCGAAAGCCTGAAGTAACTGATTCCAATCTTGTTGAGAAAATGGTTTCGCTGTTTGAACGGCCTCCAACTGTTTCGGGAACATTTCAAAATGGCGAAGTACCTCTTTCTATTATGATAGTAAGAACATTGAATGCAAACATTGAGAACATTATAGAAATATGATTTCAAAGAAATAAGAAAACAGATGAGACGGTTTCGGATAAGGTAACTTGTATTCGTTTATTAGAAGCATCAAATGTGTTATCAATATAGTATTATCAACTTTTTATTTATAAAATAAATTCCCAACAGATTTTTGGTTGACTTTTTAGTTTCTTAGTAAACTGTTCTGTGGAAACCTCACTGTAATATTTTCTGTATTTAAATTTGAAAACAAGTTTTAGAAAATACTTCAAAAATCAGAGTTTGATCTCCCCAGATAAACATTTACATATGACAGGCATTTTACTTGCAATCTAAAAAAACCAAATTGTGACCTTTTAATCAAAATCACAATACCACTGGCTAATTAATTCGTCAGTGATAAAATAACATTTCATTTAAAATTTGAAGTATATCAATCAATAAACTTAACACATAATAACTAAAACTCACAGAAGTGATACTACTGTATCAAAACTAAGACCTTAATTATTTTTAAAATATCCTACTTTAATAGATTAATATATTTTATCAAAGTAAATCATATCACATGAAATTATAAGTAATATAATCATATTATAAAAAATAATTGTTCTTGAGCAATATTTGTTAAATTTGTCATCTTCGAAATCACATGTCATAGATGAGAAATCAAAGATATTCTCATTAAACATTTGTCATAACAAAATTATTAGAGCTGGAGGTCTATAGCTTTTCAAAAACAGAATGTGTTTATAAGGTTATGCCGAAAGTTCCTTTGGTAACTGAGAACAAAAAAGCAAATTCTAACAAGTTTCAATGAACTACGCTTTATATTCCCTGACAGTATAAACTTTGTTTGAGCAGTAGCAATACTAATGATTTCTACTGACTAATGTATGAAACTACAGTATGATATTTATCTATCGGTATAAAATGATATATTGCCACTCCTCGCGTTACATCACTATGGTTTGCACTTATGAAGTAAAGACATCTGAATCACAGTTATAATGGTGCCAGACTACCGGAAATTTTAGTTTTGGGATACTGTGTGTAAATACACTTGATTACTGTAGGAACGTGAGTGACAGAACACTAACTTTCCGTACATAAAAAAAAAATTCTATTAAATTCGGGAAACCTTACGCATTAAACTCTATTTCACGTTCGTTATATGGCTATGTAAGGATTTTTTTCTTGTGGCTTGAAATGAAAAACATTTGACACACATGCTTCAGATGAGTATATCCTTGCCAATGTTTTAAGATCACAGTGGTGGTATTCCTAATTTTAAGGTGCAAGTGAATTTCATCCTGATATTAGTTTATTGTAAAAAAAATCATAATTTATTGAAGATATAACAAACGTAGACAATAATGCATGCTTGATATTGTACTGTTTGCAATCATACTGTGTGCAATTAATCTTAAGTATCTTGTTGTTACTGGTACGTTCTTGTATAGAAACCCCTCGATGCCATTCATTTATCACCAGTTAAAAGCGAAACTTCGCCACCACCATGGTATCATGTTTTGAACAGTGCAGTTTTTAAATCTGGAGACAATACTCCTAGTTTATGTAATATAATGTATACAGAAAAAGAAACAGTGTCTACTTTGGTGGTCTCACTAAGACTGCCACAAATAGAGCTATTTACGTTATATAACGACCATAACACCTGACAGTGAAACATCTTTAACAGTAACCTGCATATAACAATTCTAATGAATGTCAGTTACACAACAAACCGGATAGAGAAAAACTTTATATGCTTGAAAGATGTGATTATAACATCGATTGTCATATTGGATGATTCCTGTGGGATAAGCACTTAGTCATTTCAGTTGGTAGAATAGCTTCAATGTAAACAAACACTCTTATCATATGTAGAAAGGTCTGTATATGCTCTTCCCACCAATAAATTAAATCTGTGAAGCTGTCACTTCTGTACCTAAAATTCTCTTGTGTCTTTTCCCTACTATCTTTTCCACATCACGTGTGTTCCTATGCATTAACTTAAAAAAACGATAGTACTGAGAAGTCATACCATAAATTATTGACATGAACATCATATAATTTATTTTCCAATCATGTTACTGGAACTTTTCTTATCACATAGAACTTAAAGAGAGACACATTCATATTCTAAACTCTACAGTGCCGTATTTATCTCCACTGAACAACACATTACAAAGATTGTTGAGAGAATTATGGTAACAAATGCACTCTTTAATTTGGCTGGACCGTATATTTATTATACAAAACTTAATCCCTAGCTGAAAGGAGATAGTAGGGAAAAGACACAAGAGAATTTTAGGTACAAAAGTGACAGCTTTATAGATTTAATTTATTGGTGGGATGAGCATATACAGACCTTTCTACATATGATAAGAGTTTCAAAGAATGAGGAAATTATATTTAAGTAAGATTATGAAAGCATAGGAAAATTGCAGCTATTACTTTATTTACATGGTACTGTTTTTACTTAATTTCAACTTATAATTACGTTTTTTATAGTAGTTACAGTCATTAAATTACACTCGTCAATAACAACCAAATAATCCTTTAATCCTTAATCGTTAATTTATTTGTGACTTCGGTTTTACATTTATTAAATGATGAAAAGGATTCCATTTACCAACTATATGTTAGATAACTAATTGTTCATAGAACATTGTGATTGTAAATGTATGGTGTTCATAAGCAGGTACTTATTTTTTAATTTGTTAACAGTTCTTCTGGAATTTTAAAAAAGTAGTGGAAATAGCTTTTCATGCAGATACATCATTAATGAACAAGTTTTATACAAGTCCAAGCAATTTCAGATGGAGTCGCGGAACAAGAGTGTACAGTCAAATACAAATGGGCACACCGGAGAATGGAGATAAGATTGGTATTGCTATTGTTGTTTCATGGTATACAATAGGACAAATCGTACATATTGTACATTTTTTATTTTACATTGCAGCGCAACGACAGACAAAAATATGAATGACCTTCATGACACATTTCAAGAAATAATAAGTAGCTGATAGAAAGTGAGAAAAACTCAATAAACTAGATATAGCCGAAGCAATACCATGTAAACATCTCTGAAGTTATCAGACATCCATTACAAATATAACCCTTGATAATCACAAGACGATGGCAGTTGTAAAAACAGTACTAAGAAATCAGAAAGCCAAGATTACTTGGTTCTGCAACGGCTATGAAAACATTATGTAGGAACAACGTTAACCTTTTATATAACTGATAAGAAAATGTCGGTGGAGACACTAATACCGAGATTATTGGTGAACTGGTGCCTGGCTAGGAGTGGATTATTTACATCTAAAACATTACAAAACACTCAAGCTTAACAGGCTTAAAGGAATAGTTTATTGAAATATGTTGTATTCTGCGTTGCTTACGGTACCTTTAATTTCGGGATGTTACTCGCTTGGCATGAGGTACACCTTTCAAAGAATTACTACAGTTACTTTTTCACAAGTTTTATTATAACAACATTAAAAGCAAATGTAAATCATGAATCATGTTCTTGAATGTGTAATTAATAACCAAACATGGAGTTCTCTAGTACAGATTCTCTATCGATAAACTTTCCTTATACTGATTGATACATATTTACCACTCGGCTCCCTCTTTGGTTCATTCCGAGCCCACTGTTCGGCCGGTCGGCGGGATTTCCCGACTCCGGTGGACTTCTAGATGGTTCCTACTGCTTCTTAGCCTTCCAGAGTGAACTAACTTTCCCAAGCTTCTAACCTTGCCTTTTATCAATTTGACCAGCCCATTATTTGTAAGGGGTGATTTTCCTTTCTACCCTTACCAAATTATGGAATCGCTGTCAAATTTCCTACGCGATATCAACTGGTCAATTTAGAGGCAGCTGACCGATAACGTTTTGAATACGTGACTAAAGTCACTCGAAAACCCGACTATCTGTCTCCGCAAAACACTTCAAGCCGGTACAGATGTCTTTCTCAACAGATAATTGTTCCCTTTATGGCCCAAAAAGCACGAATTATCAGAAATATCAGATAATCGCAGGATGACTGGAACATTGAAGTAGTTTTTCTTTAATGTGTTTTCACAAACGTCAACATTATTATCGAAGATTGAGACTCAAAGCGGAACTTGGAAAGGCATTACACAATATTTCATTTCCTACATTAATCGTTATCTTTTTCCTAATATCCCCACATAACACCTCCCCCCTTGAAATGTGAGTCGACCTCGACGAACCAAAGAGCGGACCTCAAACAAGAAACTAACCACCACAATACAGGGTAACTCGAAAGTAGATCAATGTCCACTCGACGTTTACAGAAACAATTAAGTAATACCAGACATGGTAAATTTTGGAATAGAGATCAGAGTCACCCGATACTGTGGAGCAATGCAAACACAGAAAGACCCTAACACCTGAAAAAGAAACATGTAAACACATATATCCATCCATTATTACAACAGTTAAGAGTCATTAGATGTCTGTTAATCTTCGACAGTAAATATAGGTAACACGAGAGTTCAAAAGTGTACGTCCGGCTGTTGGCCTTGGAAGAAGCATTGTTCAATCATGGGTACTAGTCATTATGACTAATGAGTCACATTCTTCAACACATAGTCACAAGTTCTGCACCATGGGACCCATAGGAACAAGATTATTGCAGTCCCCGTGGATGTCTAAGGTAGATCATAGACAACATCAGATGGATGTAAGTGTTCACTGTCTGCATAACACAACAAAGAAGTCACAATTCAAAGTCACAACCACGTTGAACATTGACGTCGAAGTCAATATACAAATACTCCGAGAAAGGTCACCATTGCTTCGTCCCTGTGTGTCCTCGGGCGGTCCTATTGCAGGGGCGTCTCCCAGACGTTGACAGGGCCATTGAGTATCGGCCTTCTATTAAACATACGGAGGCATGCCTCCCATCCAGTAGGAGACCCGTAGCCTATGATATCGTAAGCTTCAGCTGCTAAAGGTAGTTGTCCACGCGACTCGCCATCACGTGACCCAATCATCAAGATTATGCCTAGCAGTCTTCAGGACGAAGTTGAACAGAACATAGCAGTGTTCAGGCAGACATCTCCTATAATACTTAAGAAAAAGGATGTCAGAACCCAAACAACATAGACAACAGATATATATAACACCATAAGCGCTTTATTACGCACCTGAATTTAATGAACTCTCGAACTATAACATAAGGTATATCTGAAAAGTTTAATGAAACATCAACTTCGATCTAGAAACCTTCATGAATCAATCATTCATCATCGAAGAAGGTATCGTGTATCATAACAACAGACAATATCGCATTTCTGTACGACTGTGTGTATCCTATTACGGACCACAACTAAAAGATAGACACTCTTGTTCATCAAAGATAATTCTGTAATACCCGTCCTCTTATTCATGATACTCTCTTTAAACTCAAAATCAGGGAGTCATTGTGACTCAGTAATTCCATCAATCAATGTCAAATCAATATTCTGACATCGTTACATGACCATTACGAATACACATACATAGCCGGATACTATGTTGAATATACTTGTACAACATAAAGACTGTGTTTGCATTTTGAAAATAACCTTATAAATACATAAAAAGAAATAAATACATTGCCAACATAAAATTATTATATATTATTTTTGGCTCCAATATATTGTTCCTTGAGTACAACACCATAAGAATAATCCCCATACTCATCTTGTATATAAATCCCATAAATCCTCAAATGTAGCAATTTGAAGAATGCTAATCATTCATTTCATGAATCCTAACTATCCTGACAACCTTAGAAAGAGACTACATCAACGTATATATATGTCTCTTATACCATAAACACGTATGTATTCACTATGTTGTTCACTATACCATATATTTTTAAAATCCATATATTGTTTTTTTGTTTAGTTTTTGAAAAAAAAAAAATTTCATTTGCCTTCTTTGAAAAATTTATATATTTTTCAAGAAAAGAATCTGAAGTATTATTTGTATATTTTGAAACTTTGGCAAAGATCGATCGAAACAATCTAACTTGGGAAGGGAAGAAAACTGTCATTGTCTGATGTATATAGATATCATAAGAAAAACCCTGTCTGAGACATTCACTGACTTCGTACAGATAGAAGATAGTTGAGATCAAGAGAAAGATGAAAGAAAAGAAAGGATAGTTATAATAAAGACTTTTGTAATAATTAATGTAGAGGATTTATATTATCATTTACTTCTTTTTTTCAAAATTGTAATCATGTGAATAAAGAACCAAAGTCATTAGTCGCCTCGTACGACAGGCCCATTGACGTAATGTTTCTATGCCGTCAATCAACCATGGTGCTATTCTTCCAAACTAAAGACTGGCTTTACCTCTAGTCATCCCGGCCACCATACGGGGTTGAAACACTTTACAATATTTCGCCAAAGACGTCATCATCCCGTCATCCCGTCGCGTAATATTATTATCTACTTACTCTCAGTTATTCTCTTCCACCTTTACTGATATAACTCGCAGGACTAGACGATACACGAAACCGACTCGAATCGCAGTCCTCTTGAAACTCTATCAAATATAAAATATATTGATCCCATTCACAATCACAATTACTTGGATATGTCTCCTTCACGAAGATGTAGACAACATCATTATTATTCCAAATGAATGGGAGGCGGTTCTCTATAACATTAAACAACCTCAACATCGTCCCTATAAATAATTTCTTGCAGCATGCATTTCATGTTGAAGACCATTATTCGTCCTGTTTCTATTCTGTAATCGTCACACTCAGTTGTACAATGACGTCGCAATCCCGTCTTTATGCACGCTTTAACTCGCCGTGATTTCATGTTAAGCACACACGTCGCCATCGAATACCATATATACTCAATCTTCTCCGTCACCGACTGACGTTTTACAAAATTCATATCTCGTTACCTGTATACCTTCTTGAGGTAAGGGTTCTCATTTCATCTCTCATTGATATAAGATCTCGTTTGTAACTCATCGTAATTGTATAACACGTAATTTCATATCTTCTAATTATATAACTCGTACCACTGCCTAATAAGTGCATCAGCTCCCAGCTGGCCTTATATAATCCATCTCTCTGTACATTATTATGCACATTATTAGTATAACCTGTAGGCAAGCCTTTGCCTTAACCATCTTAGACATGTCTGCCAAACATTTTGACTCTTCTCCATAAAATGAGAAAGTTTCAAATCTTGCAAACACACTCTTCTTGTACTATGGCAGTATTAATCGTCTATAGCATCGCCTTTATATCCCGTCAAGGCGTAATCAGTTCACTACACTATTCTGGCTCTGTATCTCAGAACAATAGGCTAATTATATTACGTATCACATTCTTTTAAATAAATTGATGTTCTATTTTACATCACCAATTTCTGTCTCCATATATGCCTTCTCGCCTGCTCGCGTATCCCATATACATGCCTTTCCAGCATAGACTCCCTCGTGTGACTCTTTTCACACTTCAACCATACATATCAGCATCATTCGCCTGACCTTTAATATATTCTTTTGTCCACATTATCCCTTATAAACCCGATAAAACAAAATATAATTGTAATAATCAACTCCGAATGGTAACTGTAGAGAGCATCTCTTAGCAAGTGTGCACCCTTGCGTCCAACACACCCTCCACACCATATAGGGATAATTATTTTAAAAAAAATTAATATGAAAATCACTAAATGCATTTTTTCTACCAACATCTTGAAGTACGGCACTACATGTACCCCACGTGTTAAAGGCCTAATCTCAACATCAAAAACTTTCTTATGCAAAATAATCAACTTTCCCATAATTAAAACAGCTAACATTATATGGATATCAATAGTATGAAATAGCTTAAAAACTCACCTTTGCCGCACTTGAAAAAGCTCCGTGGATTTACATTAACCTGGCAATATCCTCCGTTATTCCCTTTTGTTTCTCCGTACACCTAATAAGTATACCGTATACGGAGACCATCTCCCGCTTTTTGTTCCTATCACGATCTCCGAATTTGGTGTTCCTGTTGTACTCACCCCATTGTGGGTCTTCGTCCAGTCTCAGTGTGTCTCCTCTGTCTTCTGTCTCCCTGAAACTCGCCATGTTCACGGCATAACTCATATTCTTTCTTTTCAAATCTATTTCACAAGTTTCCAATTGATTGAAACATTCCTGATAAATTGCTGAACCATTGTCATCTTCTACTGAATAAGCTAACGTAGCTAATTCAACCGCTGCGTTCCGCAAAGTTGGTTTCTGTCTAACTACTAAAGATTTAACCCTCGCTGGAAGACCTTGAATAAAATCCTCTTTAAAATTATCTTCCATTTTGCTTAGGAGTGTTGCTAAATTGTGTGATCAAAACACTCCTTAACTTGAAATTGTCTATTGCGAAATTTGCTCAGCAAATTCCATTTATGTATCTTGTGTACATAACGCTACTTATAAAACATACCTAAATTAATATTCAAAGGGATCGTATTGGTACAGAGCTAAAAAGACTGGTAAACCCGCATTTCTCCGCCATGTTGTATTCTGCGTTGCTTACGGTACCTTTAATTTCGGGATGTTACTCGCTTGGCATGAGGTACACCTTTCAAAGAATTACTACAGTTACTTTTTCACAAGTTTTATTATAACAACATTAAAAGCAAATGTAAATCATGAATCATGTTCTTGAATGTGTAATTAATAACCAAACATGGAGTTCTCTAGTACAGATTCTCTATCGATAAACTTTCCTTATACTGATTGATACATATTTACCACTCGGCTCCCTCTTTGGTTCATTCCGAGCCCACTGTTCGGCCGGTCGGCGGGATTTCCCGACTCCGGTGGACTTCTAGATGGTTCCTACTGCTTCTTAGCCTTCCAGAGTGAACTAACTTTCCCAAGCTTCTAACCTTGCCTTTTATCAATTTGACCAGCCCATTATTTGTAAGGGGTGATTTTCCTTTCTACCCTTACCAAATTATGGAATCGCTGTCAAATTTCCTACGCGATATCAACTGGTCAATTTAGAGGCAGCTGACCGATAACGTTTTGAATACGTGACTAAAGTCACTCGAAAACCCGACTATCTGTCTCCGCAAAACACTTCAAGCCGGTACAGATGTCTTTCTCAACAGATAATTGTTCCCTTTATGGCCCAAAAAGCACGAATTATCAGAAATATCAGATAATCGCAGGATGACTGGAACATTGAAGTAGTTTTTCTTTAATGTGTTTTCACAAACGTCAACATTATTATCGAAGATTGAGACTCAAAGCGGAACTTGGAAAGGCATTACACAATATTTCATTTCCTACATTAATCGTTATCTTTTTCCTAATATCCCCACATAACAAATAGGGGACACATTCATAGCTTATGTTTAAAGCATCTGATTCCAAACTTAATTAGGATATGGTTCCCCGTTTATGATAGCCTTCAAATGCCGTCATGGTAGCTAAAAATGCCTTAAAGAACTTGCATTTCGCCATGATAGTAAATCAAGCTCACGGTTGTTCAATCTAACAAATAATTGCCAAGGGCAATGATGTATAAAGTTAACAAAATTTCTCCAATATCTCGATGGGAATCAGAGAGGATACTGACATCCAATCGCTTAGTCTCGCTGCTTATCTCTAAAAATAACTTTTGTATCATATAAGCTATAACTTATATCAGCTCCGTCTGTGTAAGTATCAAATTTCCAGAATTCATATTATCTAAATTAAAATAAAAGTTTTGCGGCTGCTTCAAAGAGCTCTTTGGGTTATACGTTTTAATACTTAACTTTTTAAAAGACACAGGTACTCCCTTGGTGTTTACAAATTTCAGCCGCAATGTAGCAGATGACGGGAACTCCTTATTCTAAACTTACTTCATAAAACAATATTATTATTATTATTATAATAACAAATTATTGCACACATATTTGCAATGATTTACAAAGCTAGAAAATTGTGTTTGCATATAGTTTTGAGGTGTTGTTTATGTTAACAACAATATATGTTGTTTCTTAGTGATGAAGGTCATAAACAGACGCCTCTACCTTTTATCATAAAAGAATAGTACTAGTCCTAAGATAAGCCTTAGAAAACGAAAATATCAGAGTTCAATTTCGTAAACTGTTCTGTTTTATGAGAATATGTTTTTAAACACATTACCTTTCATGTAACATTGTTTCATTTTGGTAGGATCAAAAACCAATATATACATATGAAATTATTCAAACCAAAGAGATTGTTCAAGGTTAATCTTTTGAGTTAATTGATGAACTGTATCACCATAACGCTCAACGTAGTTTACATTAAAGGAAATCACTTATTCATTGGTTCTCAGTGGAACAAACGAATATACTATCAAATAATTTTTAAAAAAAAGAGATGATTATAAATGACCACACTTAGTTTAGAACAACATTATATCCCTTCGCAGTTCATTGCCAGGCACCTTGGCTAAAATGTATTTAAAAATACTTTTTTATGTTACTGTCTTGTATTCGTGCCTTCTTATACAATCTATCCAAATAAACAATTAGCCAAGAATAGAAAGGTGAGAATTACTTTCTGGCTATCTGCATCATCCAAACCTTTATAATGAGTTGTGATACATCTGCATTTGTATTTTGCATTGACAAAAACGTCAATACACTAAGAAAATTGTTTAATGTTAGCATTTAAGAATGGCCATGAAAAAGGGACAGAAAATATGTTTCAAAAAGTTGTAAATATATATAAATAAAATATATGAGAAGAACCATCAGTTATATTTGCTTGTAATGTCGTTATGCATAATGGGCTTTCAAGTATCAAGGTACTCGACATGTGCAAGGATGATATTATTGTAAAAGTAATTTATTTATCAATGAAAATAATTTTAATCGTTTCAACTATGTTTGTTACTAAAGGAAAACATTTCAAAATCAATTTGAACTGATCAGTCTGATTAAAATCGACCTTTTTCCGAGGAATAAAAGTTTCAAAATATTGACCATACCGAGACTCGAACGTTCTCTGTCTAGGCTATCCTCTCCACAGCGGTCTGAGAAGGTAAGTTATGTTTATGATTATCTTATGACAGGGATGTAATCAGGTTTCCGTTTTTTGTTAACATCCTAATACCTCCTTACATATATTAGAAACATATATCATTTAAGCTATATAAGTTAACATTTTAACCCTGTTTCAAATGTTGCAGCTCTACGGGACTGCGGGCCTCTTGATTACACATCGAATACTGCACGTGATGCATCATATACTGCCGTAAAACATTGCAACTACTGTCAAACAGTTACCGGGAAAGGGTTATACTATGATGGTTAAACTGGATATAAGTAACCGAAGAACATTGGCAAGTAATGTAAGGGAACTTCTATTTCAACACTAAAAGATTAAGAATAATGGAATGAAGCATTATCAATGTCAAGGTCAATGACATTTTATAAAGATTTCAAATTCACCTTAAACAAAGAGATCTATCTATCAACTGTTGAAAATAAAAAAAATTACACAGGTTGCTATTCAATTACGGTCATGTGAATTACAATGAAGATTTACCATAGGAAGATGGGAAGTATTACTGCATGAGGATAAGATCTGTCGGGTATGTGAACTGCAGTCAGTTGAAGATGAGTATACTTTCTTGTTACATATCCCTTTTACAAAGCCATTAAAATATCTCGTACCCTCAAAGCACACAAATGTAAGTGTACAGAAGTAAAAAAATGTACTTAGTTTAAGTTCACCATTTATTCTTCAGATATGTGCTCGGTTGATTAAGGAAGTTATTTAAAGAAATAGGTACAACTTAAAAGTTAATTAAGATTTGATTGAGTTGTCAAAGTGAAATTAAATGTATACTATGTAGTGTACACGTTAATGACATTTCTATTGAATAAACATGAATGAACACACGACTAACTTAGTTCTTACTTTCCAAGGAAGTCGATGCTTCCAACGAATATCTTATCTTATATCTGCTTCAGTTATGACGTTACTATGTAGCCTCCAGCAACTTCCCGATTAAAGACAGAACCTGTTATTCCCTGGTAGGACAATTAACACCATAACCTCATATATAATTTGATATTCGAGGCGCTTCAACATTCTCAGTGTGCGTTCTAATCATCCCCATTTAAGTACACATGGTGCCTTATTCTCCTGAGCTCTGACGATGAAATGTGGTAGTAATTGATGACTTTAAGACTGAAATTGTCTGTTTTGAGACAATAAAATATTGCATTTCAAAGATAAAAGTAGAATAAAGAAACATTCTTTGTTTTTCTATAGCAGTTTGCTTTGATGTATGCAAATTCTTGATAATACTTTTAATTTGCTAAAATATGTGAACATATTCTATACTCTTGCTTATAACATTACAGTCGTTTATTTTTTTTATCACGATTTACAAACAAAAGACCAGAAAATAGCTTCTGCAGCTACTGATTGTCAATGCACGTCAACCACTGTTCTTTTTTAAGCTGTATTCACGTGACGAATCACGCATAATTTCGTCTGAGAAATTCCAAGTTCTAAGCAGGTAACCAGTTGGTGCAATGTTTCCTACAATTGCTTACTGCATCAACACATTCTTGTTGTCACGATTATGCATAATGCAGATTAAATCATGAAAAATGCATTGCATTAACATGAACATTGACGCTGCTAAAAGTTTACTGTTAAGTTCATGGAGCTGAACATATATATTTTGTCATTTGCATGATTATTGTAACGAAGGTCATTACAAGGTGATAACTTACCTCTGGTTTATGCTGCATAAATTCTAAACTATGCAAACAATCTTATATATGTGCACAACGATGACCGATGCTTACTAGATTGTTAACACAGTGCGAAGGAACTCTGGTGAGGTCGTACAGAAGTGTTCTTGATATAAAAATAATTTATATTCAGAATGTACGTTTACATAATAACGTTTTTCTAAAAACTAATCCCGTCAGTGGCTCGGCAACTTTGTCTGCAGTAGAGAACTGTTTTGGGTGCAATGCTAAATCAGTGTAGTACCACCCATGGTTCGCTAGTTCCAGTCGATGCTCGCAGGTTTCACCGCAATGCAAAGCCACAATGGTGTTGCGGGCTCTCTCCCTGCAATTATGCTAGCAGCTGCGATATAAGTGAAATACTGTAGAAAGCGGCGCTAAACCCCTTATCACCTCACCTCACCTCACCTCATCTCTAATAAATAACACCTGTATTTTCAAATATGAATTGATAAGGGTTTACCGATTAGCGGTACATTTAACATACCACTCTGTGTGGTACTGGATATCACAAAGTGATGATTATTTCTGATTCATTAATGGTAGGAAACTCTTTTCGGTAATAAATCTGTTTTCATAACATATTTCTTAAACGAATTTAAATGAAGTAGGCCTCCATTAATTGACTTGGATTAACTAAAAAGAGAAAGTTTGAATCAAAATATCTCCAAGTGTTTTCTTCATTCAAAACCATTTATAGCAATTGATTGGACATTTAAGGCTACATAGCTCAATGTTTTGTGTTTTGTCGTATTTTCATATAAAATGAAAAATAAATCTTAATATTAGTCGTTTGACTCATTTGAGGACAAATGAAGGTGAGTTATAAGTATAATCTTTATCATTTGTACTCCCGATTTTATTTCAGATAAATGTACTATGAGAAGGGTTTCGTGAATTTTTTTTTTTCATCAAATCGTATGCAGATATATGTTCACCAAAATGTCTCACGGTTAATACATTGTTTACACAGTTCTTGTGCAGCTGTAAATCTGATATGAAAATATTGTATTTTCAGAAGGCAAAAGTACATACTCACATTCTCAAATAAATGACACCTGCACCTTGATAAATGAATTGAGAAGGGTTTTTCCATTTGCATTTAATGTACATAAAACTTGCAATACTTGATCACAAAATCATGATAATGTTCGATTCATTGATCATCAATAAGGAACTATTTTTGTTAGTTATATTTGATTTCATACCTAATATCTCAAACGAATTTTGATGAAATGTGCCTCCGTTTCCTTTCACATTTACTGGGAAACTGAAAATTAGGATATATATAGCTCCAAGCGTTTGCTTAATAATATTATAAAAGACCATTATTGTCAACTGATTACACATTTGAGGCTACATCGCTACATCGTCACATAAAAAGATTATTATTTACCAATTTCTAGTCTCTTTGTTTTTTTTGAGGACACATGTAGTTGAGTTATAAATATAGTCATTATTAATTGAACTCTTTTCTCCTTATGAAATATGAAAATAGATTTGATCAAAAGGTAAATTTGTATATTCTGTTATCTTAATTATGCATTACATTCATAATACTTGACATTATATCTATTAGTTGATTGAGATAGTATCTACTGGGAATACTCTTAAAAATATAACAAAAACAAAACAAAAAAATATTTTTAAAAAAAGCAGGACGCTGTCACTCAAATTGCATTCAGCTGTCAGCTGCATTGTCAGATGTTTTTACTCGGGATCAATGAAGTGTCATAAGCATTAACATAACTTAATGCTTTGGGGGAAAGGTACTTACATATACTGACAGCATTTCCCTTTCTTTTCTTAGCTCATAAGTTAAACAAGATCGATAAAGATGAACAGAGCTAATCACTTTAAGTACACATTCATTATAATTATGCCCCCTATATATAACTAATGTTCCAGACAAACTTGATAGATATAGATGCCAGATATAAATATGAAATTGATACACACTTTGATCGGCACGAACAGTGTCAGCAAAAGTTAAAACTAACAGAAATAAACTAAAACAAGTCTTTTAAATATCATATATATACTCGACTGAATTTAAGAAACATAGAAATAGATTATTGTGTCGTTATTTCAATGTGTAATATTTCTGAGTTGATACTTATTAAGAGCCCCAAATGGTAGGTGATGGTGTAGTTCTATTGAAGCTAATGTGATATGCAACTTCAGATCTCAGACAAGCAATATGACACTGACATGGAGACAGATTCTTCTTGAATACTGATTATTTCTTTACACCATGTTTATGACATTTATTATAGGTGTGAAAGAACATTTCAGTCTCGTTTTATTTTTGTTGATATAATTTAATCAACTATTTACCTAAAATATATATTATTAACCCTGCTTGTAATAACACTTCTTTTCTAAGTAATGCTGTAGTAGGGCTATGTCAGTTTGATCATTATTAACCAGCAACAACGGGGTTACACAACATTCAATTATGATAAAACATAATTCATATTAATTGCCATTTAGTTGCAAGTGCCAAACCAGACACATATCATTGTGATCCTAACTCATTGATGTGATTTGCATTTTGTTTCAAGTATGTGTGTATGTTTATTCCAAAGTTCCTTATAGGGTGAAGTATGAATTGCATTTTTAAGTATCCAATTATTGCCATTCATATCAGTTTATCTTTATTATCAAACAATCATCTAAATCAAATATGGAAACTGTCTAAAACCGTGAAAATCAAATATACATGTCATCACCGCATACACTTTTCCGCCAAACCTTCTGCGGAACTCCTGAATAAAGAGGGTATTAGAGTTATAGGTTGTGTACATCTATGACATACGTTGAAAGGTATCCTAACAATATAACAGTACGCTAGGATAAAGATGGTGCTTCGAAGGCGTATCTGTTTACTGTACAGCTGTGAACAGAAAACATTCTGTAGAAACAACGCTATGAATAACTGAAACACAGAAAACGTCTGTGGCTGAAACAATGAGAAGTTTGGTGAATAGGTGCTCGGATGAATTTAAAACCACTAAGTTTTACAATACTCAACACTGATCTCTCAACAGGTATACTCAACTGAAACAATAAAAACATGCATATGCATAATCTAGAGAATCATATTCAAATCTTTTTGACGTTGTGGTTTCTCTGTGTTAGCAACCCTTCAATGTATGGGATTAACTTAAAATGCCTGAAACAGTTATTTGTATTGTGGTGGTTCAAATGAGTTGTAGTAGTATTAATCATCTGTGTTATAAGAAAACCCCATTAATTTTCACCTTACACCACTCTCAACAAATATGTTGTTAAACACGTAGAACGTTAGTATTTAACAATACTGACACTATTCAATAATATAACATATACAGTTTAGTGACTGGAGTCTTTGATGATTCAATTGATTTTGTTTTTTCTAAAACTATCGTGGATGTGTGTGTCAGAAAATACTAAAAATACCAGCTATTTTCTTCTAGTGAGTAAATACGTGTACATTAGCTCTAATCATTTTGCTATGCGGATGTTCAATCAAAATAGCTTATATTTGTCATATAACTGTGATTAAAATGACATTTTAAAAATTATTTTGAATAACAAGGCAATCGATTATACTTTCATGTGATGTTATATGGTTTTTTCATAAACATTTATCTGTTAAATGAGGATAGTTTTAAAAGGAATCTTAGGCCTTGAATAAAGAGAATCAAAGTAAAAGTAAAATATTTCAATTCATTGTCTCGAAAAAATTAGAGTTTTGAATTAGGTTACTAATGAATATATGTCTTCTGATGCGACATTTGCATCATATTCTGCAGAATAGTTTCTTTCTTGTACTAACTTTCCTGGCAAACTAGTACCAAAGTGGACGATGTGTTTGTAGTTATCTTACATAGTTGGTCATCTTATATTACACCGTGTGGCTATGTCACTGTCTTTTAGTGTAAAACTCAATCATATACCAAATCTTACATACCTGGTTTCAAAGACAAAAATTAAATTGAATTTTTTAAAAACTATTTTGAATAACAAGGCAATCAATCATACCTGTGATATTGATACTAATTTGTAATGATTTGATGCCGTAACAATATACTTAGTTGTCGTCGAATGCTACAGGTCACGCCTTCGGTGAAACTTCAAAGGTTTTTTACTGTAATAACAAATTTTGCTCTCCAGGTACGACCCCACGCTGTCATGACAAGACGTTTGAAAAATGCCAAAATCCAGTAGGTCTTATCAGAAATCATTAGATTAAGAATTGAATGTGAATGGGATGGGATAACATAATGGACAGCTGTTTGTCATAAAACACTTGTAATCCAGTCTGAATGTTTTGACAACATTGGGCAGAGGTCATAATTGATGCACACATACTGTAGGATAGTGAGCTATGTATTTAAAGCATTGTCTTACGCTTAGAAAAATACAATTTACTAAGGATAACTTAAATATCCTATAACGTAGATTTGAGGTATTTTGATGACTTTGAGAATTTTGCATTTATGTCAATGTCAAATTCGAACACATTTTAATGATAACCAAAACTGGCCATGGGGATTTCATTTGTCCTTTAATGGGATACATTGTGATTAGAAAAAAATACTTTCAGTCTCTAAGCAAGAGGTGTTCCATGTTAACCCATCGTCTTGTGTGGGTAGCACTGTAAAGTTAAAGAAAAATAAACTATTATGATATGCAGAGAGGCATGATAAAGCTCAACCAACCAATAAATCAGACTAATAAATCTGTCACTTTCGTATCTTGGATTGTTGTTTGTCATTATTCTTACTATCTCCTTTCAGCATACGATTAGGTTTTGCGTAATAAATATACATTCCAGTCAAATTAAAGAGTGCATTTGTTGCTATAAGTCTTTCATATATCTTTGTAATGTTTTTCCATTGGAGATAAATAAGGCAGTGGGAACATATTCGGGATAAGAATAATTCTCTCAATAGGTTTTATGTGATACATACGTCTCTCTCACGATAGAATTGTTCATCAGTTCATCAAAAAAGCTTCTGGCAAAGTCAAGATAATGAAGGAGAAGACGTTGTAAACCCAAATTGAACATGTAAAAAAGATAATGATAAGTCATCGTGGAAGAATAAATGGTTTCTAAGTAAAATATCTTAAATGAAACAAACGTTTTCACAAAATAATACAATTATGCTTGTAAGAGGAATACGAAGTTAATAATAATTTAGATATAAATCTAAACATAGGTTTACTTGTCTGAACAAACTTCCTACCCAAATCATTGGAATGTACGTCTGTCAGGCTTAGTGTCTAAACATGTCGACTTCTATAAAGAACTTCTGTTATACAGAGACCTTACATTTGGCCACTTCTAACTGCCCTTCAAAGACTTCTTCCCTGCTTCCATTTAACTATACAGATGTAAGAGTTTATTGCAACACTGACTTTATCCTTTTCGTGATTACGTATAACTGTGTGTCTCTGTCGTATAGTTGTAGCTTCGGGTTGTCTGTGGAAAATATAGTTATAGTTACAAAAATGAAGCAAGAATGATTGGAGTCTTAACATTTACCAAACCAGTCTAAACGTAAAGAAGTTAGTCCATGCACATCCATAGCAATAAAGCTACATGCAATATCTTTTAGCATGGTAATGATTTTTTCTGCAGAAAACTTCAAAAGCAACCAATTGATTTGTGAAGATCTTCATAGTGACTAAGACATACATATATGTAAAATATAAGTAAAGTAGTCCACATGAGGACTTTAACCTCCAGACTCTCGCTCATGATCATCTTTCAAGTAGTATTAATCTTATAACCATCTGACGTCGAGAGGAAAAGCAAAGCTGAGTAGTCAGATGCAGACAAAACATTAATTTGTTGTATATCATGATACATAATCAAGATATCTGTGTGAGCGAATATCGCATACAAGGGTTGACAGACATTATTTCATGGTTTGTCCAATAACAATATATCAAAGAGTTCAAATAAATCCCTGTAATAGATTCATTGTTTCAGTGGCATTCTAGAAGTTGCTAGTATAAGGAAGACAATGATATATGGATGTACAACTTCTTTATTACACAATGGCGACGTTTCGCTATAGATCCTTATACCGTTATCAAGCATATACCTTTATCAAATTGCAGACCTTGGTAAAATGGTTTATATCTAAATAAACTTTCAAGGAGCTGCACAAAATATATATAATGTAAATGTTATACTTCAAGGAGCTGCACAAAATATATATAATGTAAAAGTTATACTTCAAGAAGCTGCACAAAATATATATGATATAAAAGTTATAACTTGTTTTGCGCTGTCAAATAAATTATAACCTGCATTAATTTACCTGTACATGACTTAACGTTTGTTAATTTCAACAATACACTTATTTTTATTCCTGAATAATTCTTCATACTTAGCTTGCATTTATTATAATTATGCAAGACACAACATGAATATAAATGAAAATGCTGTAACATATATGTCACGGTATCAATGGTGCCATGTTATGGAGAAACATTGACTGTTTCGAAACATGTTGACTTTCATGATATAGTCATTGTGGTGGTTGGTAATTATGATGATGATGATGATAATAATAATGATGATAATAAATAACATTCACAATAGTGTTGTTCATTGACAGATGAAGGCAGAGAAATAAGAATGTCCCTCTTTGTATATCTACAATGAGGTTTAATTATGACTGTTAACGCTTAAACATTTAATTTTACAATGGTGTTTTGTGTGATGATATTCTAATGTCAACATTTCGACCAAAGATCAATATGTATGTTTTAATTGTCCAGCAACAAAGCTATTGAACGTTTATTTATATATAATCCATTTTACCAAGGTCTGCAATTTGTTCGTTTGACCTCTATCTAAAGAAGACTTATACGATGATTCAATGAAAAACGTTTTTATCCCAGTAGAAAGTTGACACCTTCATGATAGGCCTGATAGACTGTCAACCATGGTTTCAACAATTGAACGTTTTAGTGGTTTACACTGAACTTCGCTTACAATAACATTCAGCAACAGCGAGCAATGATAACTGTATTGGTCACTCATACATATGCAAATATTCTTTTAATTTTTCTTTCAGATAATAAGAGTTGGTAATTGTAGGTAGCTAGTTGTCTAGCGGTCACATTCATACACATAAAAAACATACGAGAATAATTGTTTACCCATAGATTGACCGGAATTGACATCTGCATTAGACCGTTTCCCACTTTCTGAATATGTACTTTTGTATGATTATTAGGAAAGTGAAGTGGTGTACAAATCGAGGTGAATAATGAGTGAAAAATCTCATCAATTTGGCACAGGTCAAAAACATTGTTTTCACAAGTACTTGTCCTCGAGCCTTTCCTTGCTGTCTGTACTAAACTATCACTAAATTTTAAAAATGCATCTTTAACCAATGTATGATCAAAATTTTTAATAAGATGAAAGTATTCTCGTCACCTAATAATGTTTTAGTTTGTTTGTTTGTTTTGGGGGGGGGGGGTAAAAATGTATTGTCCTCATAACAGGTCAGTAATGTTTTTGAATTTAAACATTATAATGCCAATGTATCTGTATGATACACACGAACACAGTTATTACTGAGGCCACAATGTACCAATTAAAACAGACTGAACCATAGCAAAACTTTGTTCAATCTTCATCGTGACTCTCCTTGAAAGCATCGGTACGTACATAACCAGGCCTTATTGTTGATGTTTAGAATGAATGATATACAAGCCCATATCAAAGGAGTTTTGTCTCCCCCGTTTACAAGTTGTCGGTTGTTAGATTAAAACGTCGCCTGTGTGTAAAACTGTTCCCAGATTTCATTAAATCTGTCTGATAACAAATAAACATTTCTTAAAGGCACACTTGAATCTTTAAGAAGATTTCTTCAAAGCAACTCAGCGGGCACTGAACTTGTTAATATACTTTTAAAAGGGATATTAAAAGCAACACCCAATTTACAAAGTGTTCAAGTATGCCGGAAGCTATATCCTGTTTGCAGAGTGTTAACAGACAATAAATATTCCATGAGGTCAGGCAAATACGGAAATAACTCCAAAGAGCATCTAATATTTTAAAATGTTCCTTGCAGGTCACGTACATATTAAAAATAGAGAGGGTAATTCAGTATTCATTGGAAACGTTTTAATTCGTTCAAAGCCAATCAGAAAAAGAACATTTTGGGTATACATTTCATGTTGTCTGAAACGCCAGTCAATCTCATTAGTTATAAAGTTTAAAGCATGTACTGTTTGTGATCTCTCTGTCATAAAATATATACTTTTAATTATTTTTTTTGATTAATGCATAAGCTAGTCACCGATAACAGTTTTACATATACTTCTCAATCTCACAACGTGGACCACAAATGTAGTTATGTTGGTCCAAAACGAATACCTTAAATGACAGCTAACGCCAGGAATCGTCAATAACAAGACAGCTAATCGTAAATATTTATTCATGAATGTGTGACTGATGTCAATCGTATGTATTCTAAAATGTATAGGAGTTTTGTATTTTTATCGAATCAAATGGCCAAGATGATGTTCAACATTGGGTAAGAACATATTTATTTATATGAGTAAATGAGAAATCAGGTAACCCGAACTGACAAAGTCCCACGACGAGTGGGAAGAGTGTCATTATCAGTGAACAGTGATTATGAAACTTCATCGTTTAATCACTCAATCACTTACATTTGTGTATAAAGATATTGAAATCGTTGGTAATAATTTCTATTTGTACACTGTTCAAAATCATTGTTTAGAAATCATGACAAAATTTTAGCTATAAACAAATGATGGACTGACAATCGAAAACCAAGTTTCTTTGAAATAGTATTATAGTTTTTCCGTTTTGGCCAAGGATATCTTACATATCGGCTAAACGTTGGATTTGAATTTATAATTGTGAATAATTAACGAGTTAATGTGGTTACATGAACCTTTTAGATTGTGACTCGGTTGATGTTCCCATCCGCTGTTCCGTTCCTTTTTATACACAAAAGAAGCGCTGGTAAATAGTGATTACTGGTTGTCTGATTGCTCTGGGAGCGAGGTTGACAACAGAGGTGGAAGAGAGACTACTCTATTTTTGACGTGATTTGACAAGTGGGAGAGAACGAAAAGTAGATTGGTGACATAATTATATGACTCAAGTCCTTGTGGCGGTTTATCAACAGCAAACTGTAGTTGTTTATGCTCTGTACGTTCCCAATAAAATGAAGTCATATAATGGTGTCCATTTGCTTCAACCAGGCCTCCAGATTAAATATAGAATTCAATGTCAGTTATCTCATATCTTACAAAACCATAAAAATAAGGAAACATGTAGCTCTTAAATAAGTGTATGATAAAAGAAATGTAGAAAAGTTTTAAAGCAACACTTACTCAAAAGCCAATTTAGATAATGACAATTTCATTATTGTCAGTGATTAAATCTAAATGCTGTATATTTTATGAAAACAAAACCTGTGCAATTATTCAAGTTCAACGAGATGACTATCTGCAGCAAAAGATACCTGCTGATTATAATTGGCTATGCAGTGGTTAAAATATTCTTTTTTAATTATGTTGACACAATCATAGCTCCACAATACCATTTTTATTTATAGAAGGGGTTTTCATAGAATCTCCAATTTAGAAATCATGACTTCATTTTTAACTTTAACTACTTAGGTGTTCAAAACGATTTAAAAAAAATACCCATATATCAAAAGAAGAAATACCAAAACCCATTATACACAAGCATAAAATGCACCATTAAACCAAGAGTATACCAGTTTATGGAATATTGGCTATTTTTATTGTCTTTTCATCTTACCTTCCTCATAACTAATTACTATTACATATTTTGTAAAATCAAGTTCCTTAAGCTTGTGTAAGCATTCTATTCTATAAAAAATATCCTTCTAAAATAGATATGATGATAATTCCCCAAAAGATTTCAAAATCCACGAATTTCATAATTCTTCAGTGTCTAGTTACTGGGTAAGTAATATAAGAGTGGATTACCATTTTTTGGTGTCTTTTATGATAACTTTGACGGTGTGATTTCTGAACATTGAATACTTAAACATCGTGTTCTTGACTTTGTATATGGAATTTTGCTCTTGGTTCTGGATTAAATGTTTATGTTGATGTTAGTTAGTGATTTTAAAATGACAGTAGAATGACTAGAAGTGGCTAGAACTATAGGGAGAGTGAGCGAGACAGGTGTTTTGATAAGTTTAAATTATCAACGTTACAAACGTTACAACACTTGATCTTTCAATGGAAATAATTTACTTTAACAGTGAGCTAGTGCTTGCCTTATGTCCTAAGTAACTGATTCCAATCTTGATGAGTATACAGTTGGACTGTTCAGACAGCATTCCTGTGTCTTAGTTGTAGCTTAAAATTCCTGAAGTACCGCTTTTTGATGTGACAGAAATAAATATACTATTTTGGTTTACACACAGCAACTGGGAACAGATAGCAGTTCCCATATTTGCATGGGTGTTTACACTCCTGATGGTATTTTAGTAACTTAGAATGGTTAAATTTGAATTGTTCTCTTTGTTACCTTGTGTAAATATGTGAACAATTGAGGTTTTTAGATACTTTTCATCTTTGAAATTTCCGTGTGCGAATTACTGGGATGATTTCTGGGTTTTCATCACAAAATGAATTTGTTTTTATGCCGTGTGTGCAAGACCACATGCTGCTATCAAAGCATTCTTAAACCAGGTATATATTTGGATGAATAAGAAAAGTAATGTACCTTACTAGCCATTACATTAACAAAATATAGATATGCACACGGTCACACGGTGTTACTCCCACTGAATTTGACCACCGTATGCAGAACATCATGCTGATGATGATGATGATGATGATGATGATGATAATGATGATACCATGTGAGTTACCAGACAAGACACAAATGAAGTCAACGAAACTCTACAAATGTGTACGATGTCAAAATTACAATTCATTTGATCATGCTCTGCCTTTAATGAACGAGTTGTAATGTGTCTATTAGAGTTAAATATCCTGCTTTACGCTAATTTAAGAAATGACGAAGTTCGATCTGTGATGTAAGAGACACTGAACATGTATTCGTATTGGCTCTGCACTTATTTCACCATTTTCTTATTGTTATATTGTTCTATTGAAACCCAAGTTTCGATATCAGGCACCTACATGTTCTATGAGCAAAAGCCCTCCAACTTGTAGTGTCTGGTTGAAATACAGTGCAGCTTTTTAATATGGAGACTTCATTCCTTAGTTAGTGGAGTTGGAACAGTGTCTGACTGCTACTACTACTAGCAAAAATAGGCCTGTTTAAAAACAAATCTATTAAAAGAGACATACAAGTTAACTTTGAAAGGCTCACTACAGATTTTATGTAATTTATACGTTATCTCATGACTTGACTTAAGATAAAGAGAAAGTTAAAGAACTTGAAATATATATAATATGTCATATCGTTCCATCATAGTGATAATCATTCAATCAATTATGTCCAAAAAAAAGGATCTTAGATATAAGGAAGAACGGGTTCTTTCCAACCCTTGTTATCCGAACCTTGGTCAGAAACGTAAGGTAAAAGTTAGCTAGTCACCACAATTCGTTAAGAAAGGTTTAGTAAAACTATTGCTGGCTCATGCACGTCAAAGATTATAATAAGTAAATACCTTAGACGATCTCCATCATTATTATTCATCAGGATTGTAATTATTTTGTTGAGAATAAATGATTTTCCTTGAATATCTGAAATACTTTGTTTCTTTTGTGGTTATTGCAATGTTTTTAGGCTGAAAAAATAATTATTTCACTGGTAAATTTGCATTTTTAGTTTATCAGATCTTTTTGGCTAAAACAACTCCTAACACTTTCTTTTTATTCCATATTTACCAAGGGTTGTTGAATTATGTTTGAAATTGATTGATCATATTACATCTCATGTAAGTTAAACTTTCATATAAATGATCGAATTCACTTATCAGCACGCAGATAATGCATCTTAGTTCATATAAATATTTGGGTTGCATTTAAACATTGAAGATTAGACGAAAACTGATGACTTAAACTGTCAAAAATGAATTGAGAAATTAGATCAAAATTAGTTTGTCAGTGATGACACGTAAAAATCACAAAAACATTAGTTTTCCTTGAAGTGCATAGAAAATATCGTTTAGCTAAAATGTCAAGTATAACCATCATCATTGACAAGAAACTACCTTGGTTTTTACGCCCTCTAAATACCAATCAGTTCATAATTAACCAGGAATAGAAAGTTGTTAGATCTTGTCTGGCTATCTGCGTCACCTGACCTTATATGCTTTAGTCTATCACTAACTCATGTGATACCAGAGTATAAAGTTTAAAGAAAGGCACGTTTTTTGTTATTAGTTGTCATATAAACAAAACAAATATCAGTCCAAGTCGATGCATTAAAGTTGGTACTCCCTCCAAGTTAATGTCCACAAAATGGCAGTGGTTTACTGTATTATTAAATGCAATATCAGTTTTGGGTTAAGAAATGAATAATGAGGGCGCAATTAATACAACTTGAACTAACACCATCTTTATTGTGAATGTGATGATAACGTAGTTATAGTTTTGTGAATCAGTGTCAAACATTGTAATGTATATCAGAATTACAAAATTTAATCATATTTGTGATAAAATCTTTTACTTTGAGACACTGTTAATGTTGAAAAATCGAAAGTAGGGAAAAGGAGTGGAAATTCTGCGAGAGAGTGCCGAAGAGTTTGCCTATCACTGAAAATCAAACTGTCTTTTGATTAAGGAGGGCAAATTTTGAGAATAACTGATAGCAAATTGTTTAAATTCGAACAATACAATTCAAGTCATTCTTTGTCAATCTTTAAAAGGTTTGCTTCCTCCTACATCGTTGTTTTATAAGAGATGTTCCACTCTACAAGAGACTTTCTGTCAATGCGTCACCCCCAGAAGTAGGAAGAAATGACTAACAGGCCAAACAGGGCGGAATAGTGCCAGTACAGAGATGCCTTGGAGATTGTTTTCACCTTTTCAATCAAATTGTCCCTCAGTCAGATTCAGTCAGGATCAGCAGAGTTAACGAAAAATGGATGATAACATCTTAAACATTCCACATAAATTACGATATTTTCCTTTAATCTCTTAATAGTAATAAGGAGACTAAATTACAAGTTATTTGTTGTGAAAGTACTTGAAGCTTCAGGGTATATGCTCTTTCACATATTTGAATGTATTGAGTAACAAAATCGAATCCATTTCATCTTTGATGCATAGCATCAAGACGTTTACGAAATTAAAGAAACAAATGCTGAGATCGAAAGGAATGTGTTAAGGTTGAATTCTATTGGAGCCAAATTAATGATCAAATATGAAATCATGTATCTCCATTGATGTCTGTGTCTCTCTCTGTGACTCTGTATGTCTGTCTCTGTCTGTCTGTGTGTCTGTATGTCTTTTTATCTCTCTCTCTCTCTCTCTCTCTCTCTCTCTCTCTCTCTCTCTCTCTCTCTCTCTCTCTCTCTCTCTTTCGCTCTCTTTTGCGTTACCCTAGTTACAAAAAAATCCTTACTATAAAACCCTAATCCTAACTCTAACCCTAATTTAACGCCAGAATATCCTCTATATGTTCTTTCATCAATAGTAAGAGAAATTGGTCAAGGTTTAATAAGAGTGATAAATTCAATAACGGTCAAATAAACACGAAATATCTCTAGTTTGGAATGTGTTTCCGGAAAGTAATGTCATGAATGTTTTTACATCACAAATATTCCGATTTCGAAAAATCCTGGTTCTATGTAGGTACTTCAAGAACACTAGTATGTTGTATGTTGTCGACCATTCACATTCGTAGAGGTACAGGTAAGATGTCTGACATTGTCTCTCATCCCAGAGTGATGAAATATGTATGAAATTCTCTTTCATAAGACAGTGTAAAACGTTTCGCCTCTTAAAAGAAAGCAAAATATTTAAAGTATCGTTTCACTTATAGATATGTGCAGCTGTATGACTCCATCACCACAGAAAAAAAATATCCTTTCAACGGCGTATGGCACTCTCGTCTCAAATATTCTCTTCAGTTCAATAATGGATATGTATAACTGTTTGACTCCGTCGTCTTAGATGACAATAACCTACAACTGATTATTTCGATAGTGGTATAACAGTTCATTAATTTATTATTTATTTCAAACGTCAATATGTATGTTACAAATATAAAAATGAAAGGAAAATTCGACGCTTAAACAATACTTACATGACATCAGATAATGTAATATGAAATGCTTCCAAGGTTAGAAAATAAAGCTAATCTAGACGAATTTACTCCACTTAAAGGGGTATTAATGTTCATTATTACAAAGCCATTCAATGGCGCCCTAATAGCCTTGTATAGGTATTTATCATCAACCACACATCACTGCCAGTCGGCTGTCATCACATATTGACAATTACAGTACTAATCCCTTATATCGAATTGTTGAAATCAAACAATGATGCATGTAGAACATGTACAGGTCTCTAGTGAACACTAAGTTGCCGAACCCCTGGCAGGATTTGAACCCGGAGGTCTTAATCCGAAACTGGACGTGCTAAAACTTCGCTATCCCGTTCCTGACATTGCATAGAGACAGCCCAAAGCATAACCTAATCTTGTAACTTACGAATTGATTATACAGAGGTAAAAACTGTAACATTCATGTTTCCCAAGATTGAGAATTGACTCTTTATTAAATAAAGTGTTTCGAAAGTCTACAGGCCACATGGTTCAGAAATGTTTTGCAGAAATTACGTCAAAAATGTGAGAACCATTGAGAATACAATAGTATGATGAAGTAGAGAATCTGCCATTGTATAATGTTTGAAAATGTGTTCTAGCGTAATGTATTGTCCTACTAAAAGACGTCGTGATACAAGGAGACACCTAAGAGACAATCGACGGTGGTGTCACGATAGTGTGATGTCAAAAGGGACACTAATTGCACCATAGGCCAGACGAAGAAAATACTTAAGATGACAGCTGCAATCTTTAAAGCTGTCATTATATCTTCAAGGCTGATGGCGGACTGTAACATCGCTAAATTGAATGATCTGTTCACTACATGCCATATCATATTCTTTCAATTTAACTCATGGATTTTATGATATATCTTTATAATTAAGTGCTTACACAAGTTTATATTTAAACAAGACACTACAACACTACACGCCTTCACAACTATATTTTTCTTGTGAATATATATGGATATGTATATATACATGTATATATACATGTAGAATAGACAATTGCATTGAAATGTCAATGTATTACACACTGTTTTGTTTAGATCACTTTTAAATCACTCTACTATTGGTTCAAGGCTTATCTCAATTTCTTTTTTGTAAAATTGAACTGAAAACTTTATATGATCTTGATGTTTGATGTGTTTAAATCTTTTATTCAACAGTCAATTCGATTTCTTTGAGCGATACACAAATATTGGGCAATCAAAATTAATCTTAACCTGTTACATTTCTACATCGAAAAGAACATTTACAGCACAACATATCCGCTACAGTTACCCTGAGAGACATATTTGTGCGGCGGTAACGCTCCCGTAACTATATGTTGTTTTCATCGCGTTGTGGTAAAATGAAGTATTGCTGTTAAGATGCCGTTAGAACAGGCGCAGTACATGATCTTCGCTTTTGATTATATGTACCACAAATCAAATATCAATAGATGCGTAATGTGTTGAATATATACTCTGGATTTAGTTTGGATTTGCAAACTGTGAAGGTTTTCCCTCCAAGTATTTATTATCATCGAAAATTCTTATGTGATCAATCTGTCATTATGATAAACAATTACGTGTTTTTTCACCAAAAACTTCTAAATATCGATATTAGTTTAATCATAAATGTTTAATAATAAATAGTTTTTTACTACTTGAAACTATTAGAGGCAATTAAATGACGAATAGAACATTTCAAATGCCAACATTGTGTATATTCTCTACATTTATGGTTAACGGAAAGACAAAAACCTTATTATTGAATAATGGGCACCCGGCTCAACAGCTAGAAGCAAGACCAATTTTGAATTGTTTTAAAACCTGCTGTTTATCTCTAAACTTTGCCTTTCTTTCCGCCTTTTCCCTCATCGTTTCGATACCTTTCTCTCTGTCCTGTCCACTCTCTTTTGGATGCTTGTCATGCACGTGTTTAATAACTGGAATATTGAAATAAAGCCCAACTGTCTACTCCCTTTTGAACGACACCCCCGAGGAAAAAGCAGATCTATTGCTGACATCACGTGATATGCAAGTAACTAAGTCACTTATAAAATGATAAATAGATGGCTGCAGCTGACAGCAGTCTACCATTAATGCATATGTTAACGGAATTGTCTATATCGATCCGTGATAGAGGTAAAAGAGATTATATAATATGGTTATAGTGGCAATAATGGCACGTGCATTAAGCACATTTAACTGCTGTTGAAACTCCATAATCTTCTAACACACCATACGAAAATATAACTATTGATTAACGATTTTGTAGCCTTTTGTACATGCATGCTTCTTTAGTTGCTGCGATATATCCGTGTGATTATTATGGCAAGATATGGATCTTGCTTCGCGTTGGTCAATTTCTGGCTCTCTTGGGAGATGTTATGTCATGTAATAGTAACAGTATACGATAACTTAATTTTATTGTATCAACATTAGATCGAGTTTAACGTATCTAGAAATGCTTCACGTGTTAATTTGAAACTTTGATGTTTTGATGTGCAATCATATTTTCACAATAAATCCTACCGAAGTTTTATAGCCATAGGAACACGTTAAAGGGACAGTAGCACATTTGTGATCGTTTTGTTTCTTCCCATTTTCCCAAATGAGCATTAGTTTATGCCACATGTATTATCTATAGGGGGTAAAGAAATTATCAAGTATCAAGCAAAACTACTGGCTGCCATTTTTGTGTGAACAACTTTTATTCATTTGAGTTAGGGAAATGGCTTTGCGTAGCTTGGCCGATCATGGTACCTTTCTGCTTTTTCATTAAAATACATTCTTTTGCAGTTGGTTACATATATTTTCGTTTTCGTGACCTCACTTAATTTGTCTCAAAAGGCGTGCTACTACCCTTTTAACTGTTGTGATTTGCCTTATCTGGATCTATTCAATAGGATAAGCAAAATCACGGGTCACTCAGAATAAAAGTGTTAGATGTCCTTTCTTTTATGTGATGACTTTTTGACAGACTGGAGCCTCCTTGACGAGGGACGATGAATACGGCGTTACTGATATTGAACTGACGATATGTGATTGTCGACGATTTTCCTTATCAAAGGAAAGGAAGGAGCTCCATCAGCGGATTCAATTACGCTGATGTAGCAGGATGGTGATCAGGATGACAAGGCATTTTATTGATTATCAACTTCTCTATTGTATTGATAGCGACGTTTCAGTATAACTTCTTATATCGTTTTTAAGCAGTTTTCGAACAGTTCATACATGGGGATCAGACTGATAACAGTCGAGATGGCCTTTCTAGTGCACTATAACAACATTTACTACACAAATACTGCTACCAAAGAACAAATTAGCGAACAATCTTTAATAGGTTCATATTTTGTTTACTGCGCATGAACAGTTTTGTTTTGAGTGCTTCATTTTACGTTATCGTGCCTATCTTTGCCTAATTGATGCTATTTCGTAACCTTTCCTTCCTTATCGATAAATTTTGATGCGATTTAGTCTGTAAATGTGTAAGTTTAGCTTCTTTTCGATGCAATTCCATTTTTTCTTTTGTAGGCCTTAAGAAATGACAAATAAAGTCGGTTCAACTGTCTAGACGAGAGTTACTTTAGCAGCAAGAGAGGTCATAGGTCACGCGTGTAATTAACTGATTAGTTATCAGGGAGTAGACTTAATTTACCATCTGTTACAAACGTGCGTCGCCGAGCGTAAATATCATCTAGAGTCGCATGACTTAAAGAAGAGTTTACATGGATTTTAAAAAGAAAATAAAATTGTTTCCGTTAATAATTTACAAATTATCCACCGTGGCTCTGAATCCCCCGATATCTGTCACTGTTCACCCTGCTGCATCAGTGTATTTGAACCTGCAGACACCCTTCCTATTATTAGGAAGCAGATTTGCGGGTTTAAATACACTGATGGACCAGGAAGGTAATAATATTTGGAAGGAGGTCTGCGGATTAAAATACACTGGAGCAGCAGGGTAACTGTTTACCTGGCGTTTGTCAATATTGCATACCGTATATTTCTAGAGTTCTTGCAAACACATTTTTCCGAAAAATCGTAAATAAACACGGTCTAATTGATGACAAGAACGTCAAAAGATTTTCAGGTGGGAATATATTACTTGTCCCGCTCAAACAGTATAAATTGTGTATTTCAAAGAGTGGCTTAAGAACCCAGTAGGAACGGTTCATGATACAATGCTTCAGATACCGTAGAAAGCTAGTTTCCAGTACAAGAGGGTTGCATCAACACAAGGCTATCCATTGGAAAGATCAACGTTCAATACCTTCAACATAAGCCTAAACGATGTACATTAATATGAGTCAATCAGTTTTATTGCAATCGTGAACCACAGTTGCCAAGTATTGCTATTTAACGTCAGTATTTTGATAATTGCGCAATATGTGACACAGAACACAAACGTCGGTAACGTTGTTTTTAAGTTAATTATCGGTTGTTGAAAAAATTTGCATCCCGTAAATTTTACAAACGCAACTATCTATCTTATAATTGTCTGCCACCATTAACAGCAGAAATCTCCTTGTCGAAATTCTGTCTTGGAAATCATAAATCTGTTTGTAGGGAGGTTTCAGAAATGGTAAGAACATGGCAACGAAATTGCTATTTTCTCATTACGTATCGTAACCAAAAAATGGAATCTTTCAGTGACTCTTGTAGATAATGCTCTGTTTTTAAACAGCTCATTCGTTTCAATTTTGAAAAAAAACCTAATTACCTTGATGAGCGAAAACATTTATGATCTGTTGCTCATTTTGGAAGCGATAAATTCACGGCAAGCAGTCTTTTAAAGTCATAAACAATTCAATGTGATATTTAAACTAGTACAACATTTGGTCGAGAAGGTCGAATACACCATAGATTATTGCACACATGTGTTTAACATCGAATTTAGACAATGTTTTCGTTTTACTATTATGTTGCAAGCCATAAGTCTATCAGGTAGGAATCCCCTTATTGAAGTTGTCCCTTTTATATTTGCGAAATCAAAGGAACGCTAGTTTCACCAGAGTACATATATTTAATTTTTAAACATCGAAAGTGTTCTTTACATGTCTGGACTTCCCTCTTTGTATCATAAAAAAAGACTTCATATGTTTCTAAAATATTTATTTAAACACACTTTCTATTAACTTGGCGTTTATGAAACTGAATACAATGAAGAAAAGAAAAAGAAAACAATCGATTGTACTTCGATTGATTAGACATTGGGCTACTAAGGGTTTTATTATCGTAACCATTTAACACAAAATTATAACATGAATATAGCCATGGATATAGATCTAATAGCACTTTCCATTTACAACACATTGTCCTTGGATGTCTTAAAAAATTGGATGGCCTATGAGCTTTCCCGTATATAAGCCTTTTCATGGTCATAGAACGTAATAACTAAGTCATCATCATCGAGATTTCATCAATAAACCTTTTGTCACCAGCACTTCTTGGACATTCCGGTTCACATCCTTTACAGAAAATATTCTTATTCACTTCATGTTATGTGTTCATAAATCAAAAATATTCTGACAAAACGGTTCATGCAGATGTGTCTCCCGATATAATCAATCAGACGTAAAAGAAGATCATTCACTTAAGGTTATTACCTTTGATAACGCCACTTCATGTTGACTTCACTTTGATCAAGCATTGATTCATACTTCACAAGTGAAACCTCAAGTGAGTGATGAAATTGTGACAGATCGTTTCGGTGCTAAAGTTCCTTTCAAGAGTTAAGTAAAATGATTCGGTACAAAGGATGTCAAGAATGACGGATGTCTCGTAAAGAAATTTTAGCTTTATAGACTCTTCATTTCTTCAAAAGAATTTATATCAGAATGTGAACATTTTATTAAAGGGTCATATAAAAGCAAACATGATTTTTTTCATTGAAAGAAATTGAACACTAGAGAAATCAAAATATTTGGCTAACTTGAAATTAACACAGAGTTACATGCGTTTTAGATAGACGGTCTAGGTCTGATAATCAGATTTCATAGTCGATTGATAATTGATTATGTTAACGTTGATTCGGCGCGTTGAATCAAAGACTTTTTGTGGTGAATCAAATGTTACAAACTTGATATGTGAAGGTATGTTCCGGCTCGATGATGAACAAAATCAAATGCTTACGGCTACGGATCTGGGATTCGAACCCCGCCTTGAGGGCTAGGCAACTTTGTCTGCAGTAGAGAACTGTTCTTCATGCAGTAAGGTATGGGTGAAATGCTACATCGATTTCAGACATGTACCAGCCATGTTTCGCTATTTTCAGATTTTGCTCACAGGATTCACCGCATTGCATAGCCACACCAGATTCACGGGCTCTCTCTATGCAATAACACTAGCAGCCCTGACAGATGGGAAATACTATTGAAAGCGGCATTGAACCCCCAAATCCTCTCACCTCCCCTCACCAAGATCAAGCTGAATGATTTGGATTATTGATCACAAGATAATTACTCTTTTAAATAAACCGTCATAATGACTGTAACTTGACACTGGTTTTGCGTGTTTTTACAAATTCAGATCTGCTGTGAAAGCTACAATCTTAATATGCCAACCACATACATTCATGGCGCGGCCGTTCGATATGGGTAATTCTTTGTAAATAAAAACACCTTTGTCATATACTGACTACATATAACGTTTAATTCCATTTTGATAAACACGTAAAATATGAAAGGACCTCACTCTACATGTTTAATAAACAACTGGAGACAGATGATTACAAAATATTCCCATTGCATTGTGTATTCATCGAGGAAATTGTTTGGCAATAGCATTAATTAAAAAACATTTTGTGAGGAATAGTAAGCTTGGTATCAATACATAATAACACCAATCCCGATTTGAAATTTGTCGATTGGCTCAGTAACAGAATGCAAAATGAACGGCTCAAAATGCGATATCAAACAAGATAAAATAAGGTTGAAGCGTGTGAATTAGTGGGAATAGGGGTGAGAACAACTCAACATCAGCACACTCACAAAAGTGTGGATCTCGTTTTCCCAATCTTGCAAAGGTTGGCACTTTTATAGCACATTCCTTTCAGGAATATTGGACATTAAATAACTATACGCGAACAGGTAAATGATGGTTGTAACATTACTACAAGAGATCAAATTTGGTTGTAAACTCATCAACAGCTGTTGTGTTATGTATTTTGAGCCCCAGTAACATCTCTAACGTGCAACACTATGACGACGAATATATTCAGCGTAGTAAATTACGCTGAGATCATCGCACATATTCTGTACATAGTAAAACTCTTAGACGTGCCGTTCTCATAAGAAACGTTATAAACCCTTTGGTAGTTCATGTTTCATTTGTCCATCAGTTCAAAAGGTTTGCAAGATCCTTACGTAATTCATACAGTCAATCTTCATATATAAATATATAAATACAGATTAATTATTTTCTTTACAGTTGATCACGGAAAGGTAGGTGATTAATTCGACTTATATATGCTGCAATGGTAGAAAGTGTCATTCTCGGTTAGACGACTTTATCATTTAACATTGAATTATGCAGTTCGATGGGAATTATTTAAAGCTTATTTTGGTTCATAAAAGTATATTTACTCGCTCAATGTGCTAAATTAATAGAATCGTGACGAAACAGTTCAACATTAGAGTTCTTCCTACTTGCTATTATCACAGCTTCCAAAAGTGATTGGTATAACATAAAGTCAGAAGGTTCTGAGGAGAATTTGGTTTAACTATGCATGTTGATTGATGTAAGTAGCTCTTTAACGTAACAATAATCATGACGAAACACGCAAAAGTTTTGGAGAATCATGTAACAAGAAATGTCCACGGAATGCCTAAATATTTCACGGTTAATACAGAAGATACATCAGTTACCATCTCTTGGTTTATGTAATATCAGTCAAAATGACACCTAATGATAGTTCTGAGAACGTGACGTATCGCTACACCGGAATAATCATGTAACATGTTATGAACACAGGGTGTGGAAGAGACATCGGTTAACTTCTCTTAGTTCATGTAATATCAGTCAAAGTGACACCACAAAGGAGTTACGAGATCGTGACGAATCACTTCAACAGGCTAAGTAAGGCAGAGATCATCCAACACATTCAGTACACCGTATCCCGGAATGATGGATATTTAGCACGGAAGAGCCTGTGGTTAGCGCTATTGTTCTGCCACGGATCGATACATCAAAGGAAATTGCAGCGAGTTGATCAAATCACTGTTGGACCAGACATAGCGCATGCTATTTGATAGTAATGGCAACTTATGTCTGGTATTTGAAGATGGATCTTCCGATTGCCATCTTTAGTGTCTTCTAAATCATATCGCTATAGACAGTGAGGCGTGTAAGGGAAATATTCCCACAGTGTGAAGTAGATTGTAACGCGACCTCTTGAGGATTAATAATATTTAGTTGGGATAAAGCATTGGACCATTTGCTCGGCAAGAGGCAAATAGAGAAGACTACATGATGTGGAAATGCTGATGAAAAAAGGAACTTTTCATAATAATTACAATTCATTCAATCTTAAAGGCACTGAAACACGTTAATTTCAAAATTTCGTTTTCTCCAAATTCACCTCAGTAAGCATTAGTTTACGCAAAATGTCATATGAGTTTTAGTTGGATATTTCGAATATCTAGATAAGAGTATTGAAAAAAAATAGTTTCTTTTAAATAAATTTGTAATTGAGAATATATTTGAGTATTTGAAAATTTCAAGAGCTAAACTATTTAAATTCATTATAGTCAGTATTTTCCAAATGACAAATTTGATCATAATGCAAGTGCTAAACTAAAATTTTAGCGATGATAATAGTCGATGATGGCCCTCAAACAAAATCTTTTTATCATAACAATTCAAAATGGTCAAAAATAGAATTTACAGACCACATTAACTGAACAAACGTTTATAATATAAACATATTTTAAAGACTACTGTTTCAGGCCATAAGTACCTGAAAATAACCTAATAAGTAGAAATCGCTTGACAAGGCTATTGATTAGGTTCTGTTGCTTGCCGATGTCAACTAATATATCAAACCCGTTATCAGATTCAGTGTGATAATTATGTTATCAATGATGTATCTTCGGTTCTACTTTCAGATTCATTTACATGTTATTAGACTTAATTTGCATTGTAAAGATCACCCATTACGAAACGAATAATTAAACACCGGCCATTGCTCTAAAGTTACCGTGATTAAGCTGATACTGTTTCAACTCATAAAACATACCTGTCAGCTTAACTTCCTAATAAACTTTGAAATGAAAAAAACTATCAAGCAATAATGTTATATTGCCCTTTATATGTTTCCGCTTTCTCGCGTTCTTTGAAATATTTCTTAACCTAAAACCAATTTCTTAGTATATTGCAAATGTGGGAGAATCGATTATATCTTTTTATCAGGTTTCAAATCGTCAACGTATCATCTAGATGTGACGCTGTTGTTTCAATTGTCTAAACATTAAGGAGGGCATATGTAACCATCGAAACATTAAGTTGTTGTGTTGTGAGTGATTAGTCAGTTTTTAACATAGTTGATTGGAAAACAGTATGTATATCTTTAAGTCTTTTTATTAATTCAAGCGAGGACGTATTTTTCCTAAATCTTTTCTTCTGAAAGTAAAGTTTGCTTTATTTGTTTGATTACTATGATTACTACTTGGTATTATTTTCTGACTTTTTATATTTTTTATATTACGTATCTTTAACATTAACCTTTAACGTTGCAAGGTATCTATAGAGGTGAAAGCATAGGATGCCCACTCTGTAGACCAGATAAGCAATCTAATTGCCTGCTGTGTCTACTATGCACGGTGCGAGGCAAAGCATAAGATAAAGCACATCAGCGTGGAAGCGAAAAGAAATTAAAGCAAATGATAAGGCATATGAGTCTCTCATAAAACATCTATAAGAAAGAGCATCACATACGCAGCTAACCAAAACAAAGTGGCATATGATAAGTCATCAGGGTATCTCCTAAAAGCGCTATAAGACAGAGCATCAACCCGAGGAATCAATACCATGAAACACCACAGGCTATGGAGCGTTCGTGTAGTCTGTGAAAGGCAACGTGTAAACCAGGGATGTAGATCATTGCGGTAGAGCTGCCGTCAGAAACACCTGGCGCGGATTCGTCTAAACCAACAGTCCTCTTTAAAGTAAGACAGATAAAAACAAGATGTAACATATTGCCTCCTCTGTGGTGTGTGCTACCACAACCCAGACGCTTTTCAGGGTCTCTGGCTCATATAAGTTCTAAATCCTCCACATGATGATGTTAACAGACACAGAGCAAATTACCTTAACGGAGTTACCTCCCTTGTCTAACAGGAGCAGCGCATCATCGATCGCAGTCCAGTCTTAGCGCGCCTCGATGAACGGGCTTTATTCTCCTAGTCACCGTCCTCCTATCAGGACTCGTCTTAATTCGCTACCAAGGCACTTCAAATGGAATTTACAACTTTCTCTTAAGTTGGGGATAATGGATAGTCATTTGGAAATTACTGATCGAGATCGCTTTAGATTGAAGGTATGTAGCTTCTTTGATGAATGTTTTTCGAAAGTTTTGAAAAAAGTACTTGATTAAAAAAAGGGGAGAAGATTTTTTAAGAATGATTTTTTTCCTTCATCTTCTTTGATCATATAAGCATAGGTGATGTTTCTAAATTGACAGTTTTGAAAAAGAGCTAAGTTTCCATTAGTTCTTGCAGCCTAGAAACTTGTACAAGTATTGTTAAGTAGATTATCTATTATTTATTATAAATTTTCTTTTGCATTAAATTTAGATTTGGAAATATCAGCATAATAATATTTCAAAATTTTAAATCAAAAGCAGGAAATAATAATCTCATTTCTAACAATCTCTATCATGATATCATTAATATTGTCTGCTAATAATTTGAATTATGAATTAAACCTATATCTGACACATTAACGATAAGTCGTTGATTTGGTTTCGGGTTATAGAAATATATATTGAATGCACTCATCTCGTCAAATAGCTTGAGATATGAAGGTATCATACTAAATAACTTTTAAAGCTTTAAATTGATTAGGATTCAATTTCTAAGATATCTTTGAAAGCTTAAACATGGTTTGATGAATGGGCACTGGTTCTTATAACATGTTCAACATATTTAACACAGAAATAATGCATCCTTCGACGCTTTGTTACTTTATGAATGATTATTGCCATCTCCTGGTAACTTCATGTTTGGTACTCAATAGATAGATATAAATTACATACACATACGTGCTGGTCTCAGATGTAATAAACATATCAATACCTGAACTATATCCAGCAACTAAAGTTTTGAAATTCTGTTTTCTGAAAAACATCAGCTGTGACATATTGAGATACAGGGTAATTAACCGTGTCCCCGACAGGCAGATAATTACCAGTGGTTGTCGTTCCAGGGCATTATCTGTATAGAGATCGCTCTGCTATTCTGGGTGCAATTAGCGTCTCGTAAACACAACATTACACATACCTGTATTCATTCGCCACATGTTATAAGGTGTATACACAGTGTATGTATGTCCCATTTCATCGCATTGATGTAGAATCTTGAAATAAATATTAACATCTCTCAGGGATTTGCCCTTAAGAATACGATGAATATGAGATTTATATAGCACATTAAATTAAATTGTGGATGTACAGATCAGAGTGGTTTTATCGAATGTATGCCACTTTTCATCGCAATGATATAGCATCTTGTAACAGTTACTAACAGAGTTTCAGTCTCGAACATACAATGACTATGAGATTTACATAAAAAAAGTCATTGTATTCACAAAACGGAGTAGTATCATCGCACAGATTTCCCAGTTCACATTGATGGAAACTCTTTGAATAAAGTTATAAGTGAAAACTCGCATCTCTAAGAAATATGGTTTTGAATATACGATGAACATTTGATTTATTTAAATCAATGCCCTTTTTCAGAAACTTACCCATTTTAACTAGAAGTTTAATTATTATGCAATTTGATATGGATTCACTACACATCCTTTAACAGAATGCTTTTGAACGTGAATACATATTAGGAGCGACTACATGCTACATGTACATACAAGTTTAAAGGAACCAATATCATAAATAAGCAATGTTAAAGGTTACAAAAAGGTGGTGTGCATAGTTTGGTTTGTGCCTGGACACCTTAGACAGGTAAAACGAAATGTTTTAGATGAACACCTGAAACTTTTCACTAATTTGATTTGTTAATGGAAGCCAAAATATACCTTGATGTGTGTCCTACGATATACACAAAAATATCTTGAACACATGGTGCAGTTCTTCATTTGATATGTGATGAAGGTGATAAAAAATGAAATATAGCAAATGAAAACAGTCTCTGCGGAAGAAGTCGTCTCCAAAACAGAGCACACATTCATCAAACATGTCTAGGTTTTTTCCACTTTTTCTTTGATGAATATTTTGCGGAAACCTTTATGGTAGTATCGTGCCATTATATCTGCTTTGTAATAGTCACTTGCGCTGTTAAGTTTTGTTTTTAAGACCTTTTAAGGAAAAGATCTGCTTCATTTGACTGTCCTTTATTCTGATGTTTCTTACATAAATAAGGCTGCTGTTTTTTCCGAAACTAATATCTTTATGTCTTCTTTTATAAACATCTGTGTCTTTCACATTTTAAGAGTTGTCTGCTGATTTTCTGCTGATTTTATCCGCCCTTTTAAGATGTTGAATGAAAACCTACTTGAAAAATCCAGACACAGACATCATGATTAGATGACAAAGGTAAAACACTTGCTCAAAACAGGATTGATGAAACACACTGACAGTTGAGCATGTCATCGGGTGAATAAAATAACTTTTGTGAGAAAAAAATTATTGAAAATTTTATTAGCGATAGTATGTCCATCCTAGCCATAGTATGTTCAACTGTTTTGATTAATCCCTAATTGAATTCAATTAGAGGCCATTTTCAGCTACAGGGGACATTGAGTGCTGTGATTCCCTGAAAACAGACTCTAGAATATCTTGTCTCACTAATTTTAATCTACCTTATCACAATGTGTCAAGAGTTTGCTGACATATGTTTAAAAATGTGGACTAACGAATTTAAATATATGAGAGACTGGTATACGTATTCTTCCATATATACTTCTTTTGTGTATTATTAATACTTACTTTGCATTTAAACCGGAATGTAAGATTTGATCTTATTCCGTATTATAAGTGTGCTTGTTATGTTCTGATCAAAAGCCTTATTTCCGTACACATAGATTGTATAACTCTTCAGAAAAGACCTGAAAAATGACTTTTTACACGAAAAAGTTTTAAATTGTATTCATTAAGCATCATCAACTCAATTATCCGACCTTCAAATCTCTTCCACGTTAAATGCATACATTTGAACACAATTTACTCCTCCTATTATTACAATTTACTGTAGGAAGCAGCTACAAGTACAAAGATTCTTTTCGCAATCACTATGGCCATTTTTGCTTAGCAGATATTTGTTATCAGAAGACTCAATACAGAAATCCACTTTCAACAAAGTCGTTCGAGGAGTACAGCATTTGAGTTGGATTAATAAAGATGTAGGAATTAAACTGGTCATTTATGAAAGTAAAAGAATGATAAAGATCAACCACTTAATAGAAACATCTTACCCATTTCCGACCTTAGTTAAATCCATTAACAAATTAATCCTGCGGTAGAGAACTAGAACATAAACATTGATTCTTCCTGAGATGAAGGCGTTGTCAGATTTTTATTATTAGCATTATGGTTTAGCATGTCTCCATGGCAAATCGATTTTACAAGGTTCTATATAGTAACGAATGTAAATTTCAATGTCGTATATATTGATTATAAAAAGTAGACATCTTTGTTTCCAGCCTCGTTCATCTTCTCCACAAAGCATGCATAGATGATACAATATTACTTTTACCTGAAAACATTTCGAAGAAGAAAGTCTTGAACAGAGCCTGTGAGGATCAAATATTTGTTTCTTAAAAACTTAATAAAATCTAAAGAAGGGAAACTGTTGAGGGACTATCGACTTAAAAAGGAAATGAATGACGTATAATATATGTTTAAGATTTAATCAAATACTAATGAACACTTTCTATGACAACAATTACTGAAACAAAATGACGTAGGTGATGAACAAGTTCTTTTGCAACAATCACTTAACTAATGAAATTAAATGACAAAGATGACATAACATGTTAAAGAATCATTCGGAAGTTCAATACTTATTTTCAATTCCAATAAATGCCTATAGATATCTAGGTTTATAGCCTCAATCGATGACGCAAAAGTACCGTCTATAATGATATACCAAACAGTTGTGTCAATAATAATAAACACAAACAAATAATTATTCTCAATATCACCTAATCGGTAAATCCATGCACCTTAAGAGGCAATGTTTTTCTATATTCTTAAAAAGGTAAGTATCCTTTCATTTGTAACTTAAACTGTCTTCAATTGAATGCTTATAACTTCTTAAATTAAGTGCTATCCCTTTCACTCGGCAACCATGAACCAAACATTAGAACAACAGTAATTGACGCAAATAGCTTTCTACAGTAACCAACTAGACCCAATATCCTTTAACAATTCATCCGACAAACACAAGCATAAATCGCTCCTTCATCCTCAAGCATTCTTTGTTAGCAGCTCTAGTATGATGGCTAGCCGCTGGAGGATACTTTCTGACATTGATTACCATGCTTAAGGCAATTGTTGACTTTTGCGAGATTTAATTAGAATCCAGATTACATTTGCCGTCCATTTTGACCGAATCGGAGCTTAAGAGCACATAATACCGTCTCATGAATAAAGCAACAGCGTGATAACAATACGAAAAGCTTTGATCAAATAGAGTTAACATTCATCTTATCCGGAGACAAAATTACAAGGCCGATAACAGACATAATTTCATTTGCAAATCTATCATAAAAAGTGTGTCAGAAATGTCACATTAACATGCCTTCTTTACATATGGTGATTCACTATAAGTGGTAAATAACCATATAGATCTACAGTTTCCAGCAGAATTTCCTATGCATATCTAATATATATGTAACGGCTCAGCTTAGAAATATGGAAACGTCTACTTACGGGAACAGCTGGGACAATCGTTTTATTGCAATAACTGTCAAAATATATGCTGCCAATAATTGGTTTACTAATTACAAGCATACTAAGATTTTTCAGCGCTCAATTGTTTTCACTTCCATGGAAAACATAAAAGAAATAGATACGTTTATTGAACTTCTGTTCATGAATGAAAACTTATTTCTCCATCTAAGCCTCGTGTCTTAATAAAAAGAAGTTATAACACATTCAAAATCACACACATGTTTACAAGCTACATGTGGAATAAATCAAAGAACATTCAATACCACAGCAATGAGAGCAAATGTTTAACTTAACCTTTATGGCCTTTTATCATAAGCATGTTGCTTTCGTATAGCATCACAACTTTGTATAACTTGTATGTTCCGTATCAACTTAGTAGAGTTCAAGAGTGACAGGTGTATGCATGGTACCAGTTTATCAACAAAAGAAAGGATCGGACAAAGAACAGTGTACTAAGTACTCAACGAGAGTTATAAATATCAAATTTGCAGAGAATGATATATATTTTTATTTACTTCTTTCGAAATCTTTAAATTGTCATTATAAGAAAGATTTCCTCTGCCATTTAACAATAAGTCCAAATTTACAAGTACTCTGTTACTGCGTTGTGTACAAATATCATCAAACATTTTATTTCTATGATTGGAATGCATAGTAAATTCCAAGAAATAATGGTTCAAGCTTTCACAAGTAGATTTGCAATTATATCCTTGTTTCTGTCGAAGCTAAATAGATCTATGTAATGGTGTTGAATTCTATCGATAATATACAAGCATGATGGTAAATTGTACACTGTCACTTTGCAAACCAATAAGCATGAAAACAGGGATAGCTGTAACCAACCACTTTGGAAATCAGAGAAGGATTTGGTGTTAGTAACACTTGACGGTACTGTGCGTCTGTTCACGACATGCTTTGGCACAGTATTTCACAGACCCTTTTTTCAATAAAAGACTAGATGTAAACAATCTTAAACTTATGTTATTGGTTGTAGTAACTTAATGTAGAGGTGAGGTAATTTGATATTTTAACGCCGCTTTCAAGAGTGTTCCACTACTATCGCGGCTGCTAGTATAAGTGCAGAGAGAAAACCCGCAACGCCATTGTGTCTATTAATGCGGTAGAAACCTGTGAGCATCGGCAGGAACTAGCGAACCATGCACTCAAACCTTACTGGGTGTAGAACGGTTCTCTACTGCAGAGCAAATAATACTGTGGATTCTTATGAAGATGGAATTATGAGGAGTTCTTGCACGTAAGAAAGCTAATATATATCTAAGGTAGCCCACATTGCACATCGCTTGTCGTGATATTATATTAATATATCAATTACGAGATGATATTCCCCTTGATAAAGCATATCATGTTGTGTTAAAAACTAGTTAAATGTAGAACAAAAAGAGTTGACATTTTTCGGAAATCGTTAATGACTGGGTGGTTGTTTTCCTGTTTCCTTATGGCTCATTGCAAATCTAATTGCCTTATGACGCATGTTACATGTCTTATCTGGATCAATAAAAACGAAGTTTCCATATTTTCCCGAAGCAAAACACTCTAGCTAATCCAGGATTAGGGAGAGATCATATCCAAATGTGTGAGATTAGATCTGATATTTACGTCGCCCGAATTCTCCGATGGAGGAAAACGTCCTTGGAAATGAAACAAAGACACTCACATTTGTCAAAGAGATAAAACGCAAACTGAAGAAAGAAGGCGTGTGATGCCGAGCACCTGCTTCAAATGAAATTCTGAATTAATGAAGAGATCGAAAGGTTCGTGATCCTTTTGTCTTCCTATCGATTTTGTGTTTGATGTGCGGGTCTATGTTCAAAGAAGTTAAGAGGACAGAAATAAACTGAAAACCAAGATTTAAGTAAAAAGTCCTGCACCTGCACCACAATTAATTGTTTATAAACCAGTGGATGCCGAATTAACTTGAACTAGGATTTTGCTTCAAAGTGATAAAGATGATAATCTGAATGCAAACTTATGAAGTGAGAAATGCTGAAAAATGATTATAAGATGTATTGCTCCCTTCATTTTGATTAAATATTTGCAAATATAACCAGACGGTTGAATGAGACCACTAGTCAAACGCGTTTTGAAACTATGAGGACTTGTTTGAGGCAAATATATATAGAATTCTATCATACCGTCCATGGCGTGTTAGTAACGATAGTAAATATTGTTTACAAGGATAACATTGATGGTATGTAGGAAAGAGGAAACACTCCTACTCAAACTAAACCCTGGCAACCATCGTTCCCTTTAGGTTCTTCTCTCAATATTCACAAACTCTGGTAAGTCCTTGTAGTCAAAGATACGGTTTCAGGAAACATAGAACTTAATCTTCGCCTTCCTGCGTCCATTAAACAAGCTTAGCTACATGTCATTGTAACACACAAACATCGTCCCCCTTGTGTACTAATCACACTGAGTTACACGTCTTGGTTACAAACAAACATCGTCCCCCTTGTGCACTAATCACACTGAGTTACACGTCTTGGTTACAAACAAACATCGTCCCCCTTGTGTACTAATCACACTGAGTTACACGTCTAGGTTACAAACAAACATCGTCCCCCTTGTGTACTAATCACACTGAGTTACACGTCTAGGTTACAAACAAACATCGTCCCCCTTGTGCACTTATCCTATGTTACTGGTCCAAGTAGCATACAAACCATGGCACCATTGTGAAAAAAATCTTTATCTAAGCTTAACTACAGATCACGGTTACACACACATCTCGCCCTCACTTCTGTTCTAATCACCCTAACTTACAGCACCATCTTATAGACAAACTCGCCCTCCCGAGTGCAGTTAGCCTAAGTTAAAGGCCTAAGTTTCATACACATTTAGCCCTACATATGCATTAATTAATCAATTCCAAACCTACTTGTGGTATTGCAGTATGGAAACGGATTGTATACCATATCATCCTTAATTCTCAATAACATTTAGTGACAGGAACTAGTAACAAACAGATCATCCCGTCGCTTATGCAGTAATGTACGTTTTGTGACAGTTAAGACAGTTAACATCTCTGCTACGCCTAATGCACAAATAAATTTAAGTGAAAAGGCAAGGTAGCATACTAACCTTTCCGCCCTTTTGCATTGATTGAGGTTACTTAGCCAGTTATGTTGGTTCAAATGATCAAATGCCAGAAATAAATCAAGATCAATATAGTATGTACATATTGACCCACACAGGGACAGGCAATAGGAAAAAGACATTTAATCTGTCAATAAATCTGCAGACGGAAAACCGCTAATATGATATCCATCCGTCATTCTGTGATATGTTCAAATAGATTCCTAGATACATCAGCTTCAAGCCTGACAGAAATGTCATTTGACTTATATTTATCAGAGACATTCAGTAGAGTCAATAGAGCCATGGCGTTCCTTTCTTTAGATGTTGTTTACTCAAGGAATGATTGCTCTCTGAGCTTGTATGAAGGTATTAGCTTCTTTATATCATATCCATCTTCGATTTCTTATGGTTTTGCTTCACAAACATCATTAGATTCCTGGTATTTCCGATCGTGAATCACATATTTATCATAAAGAAAATATCTCAGCGTTGAAAAATTATGCAACACAGTGGCAAAACAACTTTTTTCAAGAACCGGCAGCTCTTTATTACAAGGATATAGTCTTAATCATTACAAAGATGGAAGTGTCACAAAATCAAATGTAGATTAAAAGACGTTTTTGGTTTACGTCTGTCTGTTATTCAATATCTTGAAAACTTATTGAAAAGAAATTGTTCACAAGCCTCTATGCTTACTTTCAGCGATAGGATTCGGAGAAATGACTTCAAGACAAGCAAGATCCGGTAGATATATGATCTGAAAACTCTAGTTCAACAAATGTAAGTATTTAGTTTCTTAATTGTGATGATTATACTTTAATTGAGAATGTTTATTCAATAATTATGAACATATTGAAAATAACATTCTCTTAAACGAAATATATTTTCCTTTTATATGTATACATTGCTAAACCCTTTATATGGAAAATGAAAATATTATGTAACTGACTGACATGAAACAAATACATTTATGATATAATTTACAACTCGAGAAAAAACCCATTTCCACCTCACTAAATAAACGTTGAACTCCATCAAATATCCTCTATATATTTTTCAAAGCGCCTCGAATAGCTGACAGGTAGATGAAAAGAGAACTTGTCACACATTGCTTCGACTGCAAAGCACACGCTATATAAGAACTGAAGCATCTGCTATGCATACGCTACGTAAGAAACTGTTGCAGCTTCAGAGCTTAGGCATTGTTACAATTGACAGGGTATACACTACTTGAGGTATCGTTTGAACTGCAGAGCATATGCTTTTAAGACATTGTTACAATTGACAGAGTACATACTGCATGAAGTATTGTTGCAACTACAGGGCATACGTTGTATGAGACAATGTTGCAACTGTTTAGCATTTGCGGCATGAGAAGCTGTTGCAACTGCAGAGTATACGCCACATGAGACGTTGTTGCATAGGCTACATAGGGACATTGTTGCCTTACAGAGTAAACGATGAATTAGACATTGCTGCAGCTGCATAGGCATGTTGCAACTGTATCACATACTTTACGTGAGTTATTATTTCATCCTCGTAACATTCGCTAAATGATACATTACTTCGACTGCAGAGCATACACTATGAGGTCATGAATTGCAATTACAAAGCAAACGCTGAATGTTGCGACTGTATAGCACACTCTAAATGAGACATGATGCAAATACATCCCATACTGTAGATGAGATATCATTGCATACTGAGTGCATACACAAATTGAGGCATTGATGCGACTGAAGAGACAGAAAATTGCAACTGCATGACATACGCTATAGATTAGATCTCACCCAAGTGTCTTCCGATATCAAATGTATCAACGAGTGTTGATATATTTGATATCAGAAGACACGAGGTTGAGATTCTATTTATTATCCAAAATCATTTTTCATTTCGATTCCGGTGTGATGTCATAGCACTGTGGCGTCATCATGTTTATGACGTCATAGCATTGTGATGTCATTACTTGATGATGTAAACAATTGTGATGTCAATGAACTGTAATAGGTCATTGTTCAAAATCAACTGTCAAAAAGATATCTCCTAGGAGATATTGCTTGATCTTCCACAACCGATATCTCCTGTGGAACACAGTTTTGGATGATAAATATATATTTATATATACGCCAGTTATGATGTGCTTTTTTTAATGCTTAATGAGTATTTTGATTATTGTAATACGTATGATAAATGTGAATCACCAGACCAGTAGACGTGATCCATGCCAGTTATGAGAGAATTGCTTATCAAATATTGTATGCATATTTTGTATGCAGGTATTATTATATTAGCTTAAATTATCATTATAAAGGTCAATTAGGTTGTATATTAAGTCCAAGAAATAGAAATGGGAAATATGCCTTATCCATAACTTTCAATTATTCCATATCTATCGATTTCCTAATGAATAGTTATGAATGTAAAAAGTTTACCATCTGTTAAATTTGTAACTTTTTCAATATAGACACTATCTTACTTTTGTAATATTGATCAAGCAAGTATTTATCATCTGTCAGATTAACTTATAACCCACAATAGGAAGTCATAAAACAATATTGTTTGACACCTAACAGTGATAATAAAAAATATGGTAGATCTTCAGGAATTTAAAATAAGAATACTAAAATACAAATGATTGATAAAGGATAAATTTGCATACTTTTCAGCATTTATCATTATTTAAACAAGTATTTTTTCCCTTTTCAGAATGACTAGCAAACCGGCTATAATGGAAGGGAACGTGACATTAAAAGCCGCCATGGCAAATATGACATACGTCACGATGACATCAGTTGCCGAGAAGCCAATAGATGAGGAAGAAGATGGTCCATACACATCTCAAGCTACACTTGTCGTTGTGATTGTCATGTTGTCGCTATTTACCCTCTTTGGAGTAGTAGGAAATGCGGTAGCATTTTTCATTTATTCAAAGAAGCGCGACAAAACAACGTCAAATGCTTTCATCCTGGCTCTGGCTGCCACTGATTTCGTTGTTTGCCTTGTGGTTGTTCCATACACTATTGCCGCGGAAATTCTTAACTATGCCTTCATTTACGACGTTCCTTGCAAACTTTACATGTTTTGCATCACTTCAAACATACCCCTTTCAGCCTTCATAATGACAGCCATAGCGTTCGATCGTTACTGCTGCATATGCCATCCTTTCTTACACGTACTCACAGTTGAACGGGCAAAGATGACCTGCATCGTGTTAACATTGATAAGCGCAGGGTTAGGTACAATAACAGCTCTTAATTTCGGAGTCTACAAAATGAATGAATATGAAGTGCCCATAGATTCTTCAAACATAACAAGTTATAATCTGACTCTTTCTTTGAACGGGAGCAGCTCAAACTTCAGTGCCATTGATCTGAACCTTACACAGGTGGTACGGGAACTGGAATACGTTGGCGTCTGCATACCAGCAGGCCTCATCGTCAGTATGAAGTTCATAGAGGTGTATCAAAAACTCTATGCTGGAATATTCCTTCTGTTGCTTGTGATGATGGCCATTTTGTACGCTTTGATATACAGATCTATTTTGGTCCGGAGACGATGGAGATCAAAACGTAAGCGCATGAGCTGCTATACCAGTGTGAATGGCATGGAAACAATGGCTGCAGAGGAAACTCAACTCACTGCTATCAATGGAAATAATACGCAGGAGGAGAAGAAAGCAAAGAGGACATTTCAGAGTCGTCAAGCTGCCATAAGGGAGAAAACGCTATACGCTAACATCAAAACAGCTGCCATGCTATTCGTCGTAACTGTCGTGTTTGTCATATCTTTCCTGCCATCTTGGTTGATGGGACTTCAGTACATGCCATTCAATGTCATTATATTCAATCTGTATTATCTAAATAATGTGGCCAACCCTTTCATATATGCGTTTATGAACAGAGCGTTTCGTGACGATCTGCGAGCCTTAATGAAGGGCTGCAAGTGGATTTGATTTATTCAGCGCTGGACAATTAACACGGGACGTTGCTTAAAGCATGAAAGGATTGGCTCTTTTGAGGGACAGACCAATACGTTTATCGAGAGTGTTCTTTCTGTGATGGTGTCAATGGAAATATATAACTGTTTGACGATTGTTCAATTCTTGAAGAGTTTACGGTTAAAGCTTTATGACAAACTTTTATGACAATTGCGTGATATTTTGATATACATTGTTTCATATGTATGAGTACCTGCTATACGATTTAAGAGGGAATATTGAATATTTTGAATTTTTGGAGTACCATTAAATGTACGACAGTAACAAATTACAGGATATGGAAATGCTAAAGTGAAAACTTTCATAAATAGATTGTCGAAAAATAAATGGAATTGTATTATTGTATTGATAGCAAATTTCAATTAACAATTATTAGGTAAGATGAACTGATCGTAGTAACAAACCTTCCTGTAATTTGTTTACATGAAATGGGATGTTACAGAAATTCGCTCTTCGTATCGTGAATTTGACCCCTGTTTACGATATGTTTGTTTGCAATTTTTGTAGCCTTTCCATTGACAAGAAAAAACATGTTATTGCTATGAAAATCATTTTCATTCATTGTACGTTTTCAACCAGTACTTCATACTTTGCGTTGGGGTGTTTTCTTTTTAGAATCACAGTTATATTTTTTTGTAGATATATGATTTAATCATGCTACCCTCAGGGTGGCACACATACATTTGTATATTCATGATTGTATAATCAAATATTCAGTATAAGCTGAACATTACTTGTATCGTTATAGTGTTACTTGTGTTCACATACAACTAACGAAATGATAATTCAAATATAGTATTTTTAAGCTGATATATTTTAAGCAAAAGGCATTCTTGACATTTTGATAATTAACAATATTGGTTGCTTGTAAATTGCAAAATTGTATCATACTAAGGCCTCACTTTCACTTCATTGTAGAAAAACGGAAATAGTCATTTAGTGATTGAAACGCTGCATGCCGGTGCAAATTATATCATTTAATATGTATAAAATTTGAACTTTCCTCGTGATTTAAAATAATAATTTACTAAGCTATTTTTAATATTTAAACCATAACTGATTTCGATGTTGACTTGTTATGTCGTCTTGTAAAAATAACAAAATAGTACTTGTAAGATGATGTCAATCGTCAGATATTGAACCGTCAGTGATGTGTTATTGTTCGTCACACAATGTAAAAATTAAATACAGGAACAAAGTGTAAATAACACTGTGGCAATAAATTAAAGCCAGCAGAGAAACCTCATTATATACCCCTGCTATTGCTCAAGTGATTTGATGTAAAATTCCAAGCACGTTTTCCCAATAAAGAATCTATTTGAAAGAGTGCTGTCAATTATTACATTATTCTTACTTAGTTGTGTCTTCATTAAGTATTATCCATTAATATAAGAAATTTTGCTGTGCTTTTCAACGTCACAGACATCAGTCATCAAGACTTCAGTCGCCAAAAATATTTCAGTGAAGGACGGGTCAAGACGATTGATTATCACTTCTCACTTCTAGCAATGGATGTGACATTTGACGTGCTTTGAATATGCATATATATTAAAGTAGATGTCTTTGGCCGCTGCATGTAAGATGTTTCTTCCACAAAATGGTTTAAGAGGAATTTGACAAAACGAATAATAGATGAGTAGAGAGGAAATTTACTCATATGTTTACACTTACGTATAAGTGAGGTTTGAATTTAAATCAAACTTGTTTATGAATGCCTCATTTGTTTTAATTGTAACTTCGTTAGTCCAACCCGAAAACCTATGGTGATACTAAACAACATCAAGTTCTTGGAGATTATTTCCGAAAAACACAAATTAACAAGCCATTCGAAGAACATTCTGACGATTTCTTTATTACAGATATTCTACGTTTTCGTAGTAGGTTAAACGGGGATATGGACTCCTTAAAGACAAACTTTATGTTTGGAGTCGTTTAAGTTCCAAATGATAAAAAACATCGAAACAGCACTCAACCCAATTGAACTCACAAGTCACTCTCTTCAAGTCAAGTCTTTTATTCGTTTGAAGGCCATCGGCCCACATTCAAGAATAAAATATACAAGTAATGAGTGCATAACATACATGGTAAGCGTCTGTTTTAATATCATACATTTGGGCTTGATATAATGCATGGAAATGTTTATTAATTATTTCATACTCTTAGCATCCTTTAAAGGTAAGTTAGCGTTTAAGTCAACTTTGCTATACTAGTTTTTAATGCTTATTTCAATGTTACATAACTTAATTACTCCTTGGGCTGAATGAAGAAATTGTAAAAAGGAAGATAAGTTCAGATTCCAGCTGAAGCAATGAAAAAAACTCCTTTCAGTCCAAATAAATTCTGTTCAAATTTCCTATTAAGGTAAAGGATTCACTCCAATCATGTTGTTTGATACAAGGATATGTAAGATCCGCGGTACTACATTGTATGCGACTTACACATTGTTGGAGTCGAATATCAAATGCGGTACACAAAAACTGTTTAAATCATTTCCCACAAACTATGATGCACTAATAATTAATAATAATATTTTCTACAAATGATATATTAATACGAATGAGATTCGAAGATGCATTTCGAACTGTACATCGTACATTCGTATGTGAATTCTGCTACTGCATATAACTCCAATTTTTATGCAGGTAAACTATTGGTTGACAACAAATCATGCTATAATGTTCGCATTTGAATATATTGAAACAAACATTATTATTAAAACGTTAATTGAAGAAATTATATATACTTATAAACATGAATGTAGAAATACTTGCGAGATCAACTGGCTTGATTTTAGTGGCCAAACTTCTTTTATAAAACTGTTCATTGTCACAATTGCTTAAATGGTCACAGGTCGATGTTCATTAAAATTCTGAACGCTCTCGCTAACCTTTTTGATTATTTCATACATACTGTTCTATGGCTGTCCTATTGAATTATTCTTCAATTAATATTTTGTTACCATATTGATTGAATGAAGGGAAATTGAAACATGATGAAGTAGAAACATTCAGCACGTAATGTCAATAATAGCTTCAACGCTAAAAGAATGTACACACTCGAGCTCTTCCTAAAATTAACAAGCAACACGGCACAATTTGCAAAGTCAAATTCTTATCAATGACAAGAACACTTTTTCTTTAAGGATATCTTGATTAATAAAAACAGACATCTTTTATTAAGACGTGCAATCAGAAAGTGAAACAGAATGAAGCTGGTCAAAACAAGCCCTGAGCCCTGTGTCTCAAACTCCATTCAGGATGATAATAAAATGCTTAGGTTTAAACTTAAAAGACGACAGGAACAACATAACCTGTTTGAAAAGGTTAATAACAAAACATACGCATACTTAGAACACGACATCATGGCAATTAGATGTTATTTAAACTTATATGTGATAAACATTTCATAATACATTTTTTTGAATTTTACTTTCAAGCAGGTACTCGCACAGAGGGGACAGCTACATCCTTATTTATAGCATTCAGGTTGTACGTTCCGATGTTTCTTTACTGGTACCTCTTGTTAATCTACTTGCTTGGCTGTTGAAGCAAACTTAAGTTATTTTCCAAAACCCGAAATCAATGTTTACAATTGAGAGAAACATTATTTTTAAAAACATTAGTTTTAAAACGAACATACCGAATTTTATTTCCTCCATAACTACGGATGATTACGTTGAGTAATGAGATGTTTTGAATCGCGGAATGTTATACATTTGGCAAGATCTTATCTGTATTAGGGAAACTGTGAAGACATAAGTCTTCCGAAAAACTTTCTAATGACTCCTTAATGTAATGAAGTGTATGGACTACCTTCTCTAGCTTCGTCTTAATACAGAAGTCGAACAGTTAGGTCTGTATTGCAAATTTTGACTGTGAAGGGAATCAGCCGCGAAGTGATAGTAAGGTTGATGAAAAAGATACATCTTCATTGGTTTTCTCAAATTCACAGCATCACCTTTTTTTGATAAAATAGGAGGCAAGGAAGTAAAAATAGTTATATATAGTTCATGAATCCACCGTATGAGGAAAGAAACGAAACGAACAAACTCTCACTTTACTTTTTAGCTTTTTTGTGTGTTATTATTGAAATTGTGATAATTATGTGTAATACATTCACTTTCAATAATTAAAGATAATGTGATAATCATTTGATGTGATATGAAAAAAAAATGTCTCATTCACAAATAATGTTTTTCATGTAGAACTGATCAAATGAGATAAATTATATCTTAATTTAAATTTTACTCTGGCCAATGTACAGTTTGTGAATATTTGAAAATGGTCAGTAACAAAATGCATTAATTAGCCAGAAGCAGCGATATTCTTTAAAACCTACGACCCATTTTCACTTTTATAGAAAAGAGAATATGTTATGCAGTCAACGTTTTTTCGAAAAAACATTGACAAAAAAATAAAACATTTGTCATTTAGTCAGTATTGTTGCAAACGTGAATAGTTTAAACAAAACTAAGTGAAGTTTACAGTAGCATGGTATTCCATAAGTTTTGCCCTGCATTTATTACCGATTGAGTAATTTTGTTTCTCAAGCAAATGTATAATGACCCTGAGCTTGTCTGTGCTGTTTTAAGTTAAACATATCAAATCATTTAGCTGTGATCTCTTAGAAAGAGGATGCCGGATAATGCACAATTGAATCTCAATCTCACCAGAATTTGGTTTATTCATTTTCTAGTGCGTAATTGGAACTTTTTTCTTTTTATTATTTGTTAGAAGATATTTTACAACAATTTTGTACGATAAAAATACTAGACAAAACCAAAATCTGATCAAGCAAAAATCATTCCTCAAGCGATGGCAATTGGTAGCACACGTCTTCGACACCTCTCTGGACTCTATGTCTCTCGTTAGGTAGACACTTGTTATTAACCACAATCGACATGCATGACTTACTTCTTCTCATATATAAATTAATATTTCATTGCTATTCCTTTTACGTTTCTCCTTCTGTTCTTTTCCTATTTTACATACTATAAGAATAATGAACAAGGTGCTAAAATATACGGTTGATCTGTCCCGAGTGGATTGCCGTGATACTTTCAAGCTTCGAGGGACAGATAAATGGTAATTCCGAGCTACGAGTTAGGTTTTGTCTTCAGTAATTAAAATCATTCCTAAGATTATTTAAAAAGTCATGAAGGCGAGTTGCACGTTTACTTGTTCATTCTATGTCATTCTCATTCCAAGTGCAGAGAAACAACGATTATATGTAAAATGTCAGTCGCAGGTATTCATGACGTGTTTATGGATCATATACTTTTAAAAAAAAAGGGAAAACAATACGAAAGTGGGGAAATGCACTGCTGTTTTTATTCGAGATAACCAGTGTATGTTACTATCAGGCGCCCACATGAACTTTAACAGTTCATAAGAGTGACTTATCTAACGACCCCATTTCACTCGCAAATATTTTGCACTGTCAAAAGTCAAAATGAAGTTTTTTTAATTTTTATCTTATAATAATGAGTAATTGCTCCACCAATCCTCAGATATTCAGCAATTCTTTGTGGCGTCCAATCACGATATTGGGCATTCTGTCCTCTTGCACGGCCAATTCCTGCAATGTTGTCGTTAGACGTTGACGTAGACGAGCAAGTCTGCCGATCAAGTACCAGACATGCTCTATAAGAAAAAGGTCAGGAATCATGGCTGGCCAAGGCATAGGGAAAATAAAGCGACGCTGGAGGTTTTCATTCACAAGAAGGCACGGGCATTATCATCTTGAAACGTCGATCTGCAGATTGATGTGGTCACGGTAGTACACACAAGTGACCTTCCTTAAACAAATTGCAAGTGCAATCTGTTAGTCATGTTGATTTCTCCCCACACCATAACAGACCAACGCCCGAATCGGTCATGCTGTCTGACGTTTTCATGTTTCCATTCGTACAGTTGGGTGTACTTGGTGCAGAGTGGATGACGTGCCTTGCCCAGGGACAGTACACAGGACATGTGATATGCCGTACGTTATGATTTTAAAATTCTATAAAAACGATATAAAAAGGGGATTAATTAATAGCCAAATTTATGTTATAAAATGTTGACTTATGACGTCAGGATTTAAGGCATGAGCGTGACGCCAATAATTGGAAACAAGATTTCTATAAGAGATACAAGGACGAATACGACAATATCAAACAAGATATATCATTGACATAAAACCAATCAGAACTTTATTTACGTAATCGCTGTAATACTAAAGATTTTGAGTTATAACATTTTAGTATGGCATGGTGAACAATAAAAAAATTAGCTTGTATACAATCAAATCGTTCCTTTTAGCTTAAGATAAATACGGAAAGAAAACTGTCTGTTTGTTTTGCTTTCCTGTTGAGGTATGATAAGTTTAGGTATAGAGATATTCACAAGTTTGACCGTCGGTATTGATCCAATGCATATACAATACTGTAGTCCCTAGATTTGATGTTAATGTGTCAAACATTATGTTTTCGGTTATTTTTCGTAAACCTGCGTTATGATTTGGGTGTAGTAAGGTGATGGCAGGGTTGAATCGATTTTGTCAAAATTGTATAACGCTGTACTGACTTTTTTCTCAGTGATGAATTTTGTTATTTCAGTGCAATAAGTTAGACATGACTGTTATTCTTCCATACAATTTAAACAACTCATGGTGATTTACATTACGATAATGTTTATTTACAGAAGATCGATAATTTGAACTTGAGTGCTATAGTAATGATATAATAATACTGTTAGTTTATAATTTATGGAAACTGTATGAATTGAAGATGAACTTCTTTCGGTTTTGTTGTATCAAGCCTATGGAATTCCTTCCCAAAGATCTAATAACCTAACGAGTGTCTGTAAATCATAAAGTATTTAACTACTTCCATCAGTTTAATGGCATCCTGTAATACACATGACATTATCGCCTTAGAACTCGTTACCATTCATACACTGCGTCTGAGACGACAAATCTCCTATAGATTGACAATACCAACCTATTTATTTTTAACAGCTTAAGAGTAGGAGCCACGTGTAGACATGTACATATGAAACAATATCATTATAAAAAATATCATGTACAATGACAACCAATCAGTATGGTTGGAGAAATAGTTTCTAGCACTATGTCAATCAAGAATCAGATGATAATAAGGTTTTACTTGAATTGTCTGCAAAATGCAAAACAAATTTCTTGTTATTTTCTTACACTACTCATGAAGTTCTCTATAAGTATTTATTTCCGACATATCTGCTTCAAATACATCTTATCATCTTGTCTAGGATTTATTAAATTGATATGATCTGGATGTTTAAAGCGACTATTTTGCTTGCAAAATGGAGGTATAACTCAGGGACTGGTAGTATTGCATTAACTACAGAGCCTTGATCTGATGTCTGTGAAAATGATCGTAATTGCTCGTAAAATGCGTAAAGTAACATACATTTACTGATACAATACCACATCTGTCTAAACACAGATAACTGTTTTTTAATAAAGAACAAATAATGTATGTTCAAAATAATGTTTATGTTGAAACAACTGTGCATTATCAAAACAAAAACAAAACAGGTAATGTCTCCGAAATGTTAATAGCTGTCGTTATTTTTTTGGATAAATTTCACGAGCATATCCCTATTTGTCCTTGATTTTAAAAGCAACTTACAACAATGATTGTCGTGTTATAATATTGATAAGCAAAGTAAAAAACCAATTAAGGTTGAAATATCCAGCACATGTACAAATCAATATGTCACAAAATTCTGAAAATAGTTTACGAGTTACTAGCATATAATGGATGTAAAAGGGGTCATGTCAAATGTGTTGGGAAGGGATTGAAGAGAGGGAGGTATGTTGCATTGGTGACAATTGCATCGTGAGAAATTATTTTGGAGAACAAACACTCATTCTCTTCCCTGAGGCAATCTTCAATCCGTGAGTGCTATCGTGTGAACTTCGTCACCTTGGATTTCAATTAGAAAATTGATTGAGAAGATCACGATCTCTTTGTCTCATTCTCTTTTTCTGATAATCTACATTGATTGGGCTGTGACTATATTCAGAGAGCTGGAGAGACGGACAGCTTTGAAAAAAGGATAATTCGAGGAAAACTCTTCGTATGAATTTGAATAAAGACACAAAATGTAAAGGTTTCGTTTATCAAACAGGGTTAACGTTTATCGATAAAAATATTGAAAGTGATTTCATCAAAACAACTTTTGAAATAGAATTTTCCAGAGAAAGAGAACAGTAGATTAAAAAAACCTATTTTTCTTTTAAAAACTCTATCAATCAGGATTTAGATTCGGTTACCATTAATTACTGTCGTTTGATAACCAATATAGCAAACACCATGTACCAAAAGGACATAATTCATCATTTAAGAATAAAACGTTTTTATTTTTTAAAAATGTTTATGGATAACAATCGTTTATTTGCAGTTAACATGAGAATGAACACAAGAGAAAAAGTCATTTGAGTAACAAAAATAGATTGTTTTGGTTTAACGCTTATGAAATATTTCAAAATGATAAGTCTCTTAGATTATTAAATAATGAGAGGTTTTAAAAAGTCTCCTTTAGTAATTATATATTAAATTCTTAATGTATATCAAACACACACAAATTTACCGTTCAAGTCGACAGCATGAATTTCATCAGTTTTATCAAAACTGGTCATTAGATGTTTGTTTAGTAAAATTGCCTTTTCATGTTACCATAATCGAATTCATAACATTATCAAATAAGTGATATATGGTCATTCAGATCAATTGTATCAGAATATATATAGCTTCATTTGAGTGATTAAGTTTTGGTCAGATAAATCTAAAACGATTACAAAAAGGAAGTGAAATGTTTTTAAAAGAAAATTGAAAAATTCAAGTTTCATTTCGATATGAAGTTTTTATCGGATTAATAAATCTCATGTTTTTCAATTGCAAATCTTGAAAATTAGATTTAAATTAACATAAATCATTTCCTAAAAGGAATAAAACAAAGATAAACGAATTATAGAGATCACATCTATTTCGTGTAATAATCTAGATCCTCACTCAATATCCAATCTTTGTTTGAACTCCTCAATAATAATATCAAATGTCAAAGGAGCTGAACATTAAATGATTTCAATTAAATATCAAACCATTCGACATTGCAATACCGTTTAAGTTGAACAGTAGAAAACAGGAAAATCCAAAAAAATGACAATACAAGTTTTTAGTATGTTCAATGGAGCCACCTGTTTATAAAACAGAAGTATAATCTCGACCCCCAGATATCGACAGTGGGATTTTCACAAAAGATGTACCAGTTGATGACTCAGTGAGTCTATTACTTACCTTTGGTTATGTTATTTCATGGGAACCAATTATCTCAAACTGGTGCTTGGATATCACTGTCAAATAATAATGACTACTAAACTGGAACCAGAATTTATGTTCTTTCACTTATACAGGAATTAATCATAACATGAATTTCCAATTTTTTAATATGGAAATCAAACGGACATGATAAAATGAGAATTGGTATCTAATACCATAGATATATCCAATCATTACTCGTTCATCTTGTATTTGTTTTTAATGTAATTTTCATCCATTTGGCAAAGTAATGGTCTAGACCCATGTATTAACATATTTGATATACAAATTACTCATTCGTTAAATTTGAGAATAGCTAAAACTAAACAATATTACCTTTCTTCAAGTCCCAAACAAAAATAATGTAATGAAATATAGAAATATTATAGTTCGTATATGCATTTGCTCTTGCTACAGATCCCTGATCCGATCCACTATAGACGTCTGGAATGTGTGACCTCAAGGTAGTAGTTTCCGCATTGCAGTTTATTGCCTGCAATCATCAATTTACAGATCTTCAGATTCTATAATTATCTAGAAGATATTTCAAAGCTAATTTACAAATTCAGCTGATCTGGTATTTCTACGTAGTATTAAAGAGGCAGTAGCACGTTTCATGAAAGATTCCTTTAAAGTGTCCCCACGGACATAGCTTTATGACGAATGTATTAACTTCAGAAATGCAAAACATATCTTTGCTCAGCCCGATCATGGTTAGTTGAGTAAACCAAAATATTGTTTCAAGCAAAAACCACTGGCAGCCATTTTGTGTGAATACCTTTAAATGATTCATAGGTTAATTTGGAAACAATATTTTTTTTGTTTGCGTGTGATAACTTAATTTTTTCTTAAAAACGTGCCACGTCCCCTTTCAGACAAATGGTCTTTGTAATGCAGCAAAATGTAAATCATTAGCTTTAAAACTGGTTTTTATATATTGTTTTATCATTTCTAATATTTTATTTGTCAAGAGTTTAATTGTTACATCCATCAACACTATCACTTATTGTCTCACCTATCAGCATACATTCAATTACAAAAAGTGAGGCTACCCCATAACTAGCAATCACAGAGAAAGAAAAGGTATTTACTTTGTTTTTTCATTAAATTACTCTTTATTTTTCCTCTTAAGAAATATTTACCTAGTATGTATATATATATGCAATTAATGGAAAATAATAACATGAAAAATAACATGACTGTTGCCACTATCAGCATTAATGTATATGAACTGTTACAAATTACAAAGGGAACATGTTGCCTCGAACAAAGTATTTTTACAAATCCACCACATGTTACGCTCTATAGTGAAGGCCCTGGTAAGTTTCCCACAGTCCTATCCATGAGATATTGATAAAATGTATCATTATAAAATTCAACAGGGGTGTGCAGGATTGAAACTTGAGCTGTCCCAACAAACAATTATTTCTGATAATCAATTCAATGAAAACATCGAACACAACAATGAAGTAGAAAAAACTTTACAGAAAATATTGACAGGCAATTGGCAAGCGCTTCTTTCAGCCTAGCAAACCAAATTTCAAAACGTCAACTATTTAGCTTGTAATCAGTTGATTCTAACATTAAGAGGATATTCATAGTTAAAAAGTTGCATGCATTCTTATAAGTTCTTACTATGAAGGCAACTCAAATTTGTTTTGACTTCTTTCCATCGACTTTGCCGATAACAAAGAGCATAAAGGCTTCAGCTGTCAAAGCTGTAAGGTCACTAACCATCCAGTCCATTACCCACGATAGGCTTTAGAGTCAACTTGTGGCAACATCTTGATCTTGAACCTTAAATATTACAGTCGTTCATTATAAAAGGTAGATCAAGGTAAGAAGCAATGGTATCAGCGATATATTTGATCAGCTTGTCAAAAAGTTTATTTCTCGATAAATCATTTGGTAATATTTGGTAATCAACATTACAAATGGCATGCATTCTAAAACGTTCATCCTTTGAAGGTACTGAGAGTATTTTCTTATATAATAAATCTATTAACTTAATTTCCAATCAAGATAGTTAGACGTTGATACCGTTTTTTCCCCCCAGAAACCTAATCATAAAGAAACGACACAGGGATGTGTGCTGAAGTTATACTGGTTATGTTACAGGGAACAGTAATGGTCTCGTTACTCAGCATGCCTTCTTCTGCTTCACTGTTATGTTGGTATTTCGCTGATATCTGCAGATGATTCCTTATACAAATATGATATTCATATGCATGTATCATTTATTCATCATAATCAAATTAGCATAGAGTATGAACAAAAACATGTATAGTTTTCTTTGTTTGCAGTTCATTTAAAAACTAAATTCAGACCAGAAGAGGCTTTGAGTATGCTTTTTATCATTTAACATATAAGATTGATGCTGTACGTGTGAGAATGTACTGAACCAATTAATTTCGGTGCTGTTATAATAGATATTTGTGTTTTGCTCACAGAAAAGTATTTAGCACATATGTGACTTATCAGAGGAAACGATAATGTGAATGCAACAAAATGTATTCCAGATGATGTGGACTATGATTTATTCAGCTTTCGATGTGTTATAGTGTTGACACTGTAATTGTTAAGCTCCAGGAAGCAAAATAACAGTTAGTTTGTAAGTGTTATATAAGTTCAAGTTACACAGAGTATGTTTTTTTTAAAGTTTATAAAGCTTTATAAACAGCCAAAGCACGATTTGTCGTGAGTTAAGTCCAAATCGCCTCCCAAAACGTACATTTCTAAAATGCAAAAGTTATATGTTCTTGGGTTCAATAATAATTGGAAAACGGTCATAGAGCCGCAAAGTCTAAATTCTGTGTCTCTTTGACATGCATGTTAATTAATAGACCTACTAAACACTATCAACCCATATTTATTAAGTTTCTAAAATAACGTTTGAGTCAATATCGCGCCCAATTGTCGAGCTTTCGACCACAAATCAAGAACTAAACTTGGTTCTTTCACTATACTAAAGTGATGAGCATAAGAATGCTGATTTTAAAAGATACTATCGTAAAAAAATCTAATTTTAACAGTTTGACTTATATTACTCAACATACTTTGTACTCTTTTAAAAACTCTATCAATAAATCTGTAATATATATTATATATATATATTGGTTTGTAAAAACAAATCATGGGCAATGGCGTCATCATTAGACCTGAAATGCCTTCCAAAAGTTATTTCTTCTGAGCAACAAATATAAGTTTAGATTAGGTAGTTAAATCAGGCGAGTGGGTTGGATGCAGAAACGTTGGATCTTACAGTCATGGCTTGTTAACATGGCAACAGCTGTTATGTGCATTGACCCATATGGTTTTGGTATAGTGACACCTTTTGTTTTCTTGTCTCATTATGAAACAAGTGCTAAGTGAGCTGAATTGATCTAGATTTTAATTATCAGCTTATTTCTAAATGTTTCACATAACGCTCATTTCCAGAAAATGTACCATAACCACCAGCATTTCCATGAAAGTTATAGATTCAGAGATAAGTTAACGTTTTTTATTAGAGAAATTGACATGTGTGCATTTTGTGCTAGGGTTAGCCTTGAGTTGAATAAGCACAGGCACACAATAAAAGAGTAGGGTAGTCAAACACTCTCATTTACCATGTTTCATCAATAAAGCTCTATCGAAAACTTTCAACCAATAAAATTACACTTAAGTTTCAATTATCTTTTTTTCAAAGTGTATTGGAGGTTCGCTGTAAGCAGCTCAAAAGCATGAACATTCTTTCACAATCATCATTTTATTAATATATGGAAAACATCCCAAGGCGTAACATTCTATAAGTTGTCTAATGATAGATACCACCACCAGATACGACTTTGACCTTTAAGAAAGCTCAATTAGCTATAGACATGAAATAGCTTCTGTATCTGAGAGCGTGATCAAAGGATAGCAAGATAATAAACAACACTATAGGTATATTTCATCTAACTAGCCTTGTCTCTATAATCACTATTTCTGCAATAGATCACTGGTTTCCTGCAATTAGAATACCAATCTCGATTGCAAATGAGGTGATAATGTAGGACATATTGTTGTCAAGAATAAGATACAAGAGTCAGTGAGGATATTAATGTGCAAAAGGAATAAGTGTTTCCTCTGATGCCTTCATACGAGTAAGAAACCATTTCCGCAATTCATTATTATTTTTTAAATAATTATTCACAATGAGAAAATTCTGTTTCTAATGAATCATACGTGTCAACATACTCTGTATCTAAAACACTTCAAATCATCAAGTTACTACTTAAATAATCCTCTAACTTACTTTCTACAGTGACTATAAACATATTACAAAATCATTATTTGTGCATCAAAATATCTGTATTAACTGTTTTTTTATTCTACATGTATCAATAATAATTATTCTTAAAACGTTGTTTCGTTAGATACTATTTGGATATTGATAATAATTTTATTCACATATACAAGACATTTATCAATACCTCTTTTAGAGAAACTTAGTTATATATCCTTATCAATTAAAATAATAACAGTCCACTTATGGAGCGCCTTTGCAGGAAAAACATCACGCCCCAGCGATGAGAACGGGGTGGAAAAGATTTAGGCAAAGGCTTGTAGGGATAAATGAATATTTAGGTGTGTTCTGAATGAACCATCATTTTGGCAATCCGTACCTTTAGGGGGAGAATGTTCCACTGCTGTTGCTTGAGAGAAAGCTGGGTGTCCATTACTGCGCAGTTTTGCTCTTGTCACAATGAATAAATGTTGGAATTCAGACGGGAGGGCTCTGGGTGGTACATAGGGTTGGAGGAGCTCACAGAGATAGGATGGAGTAGTTTGGGAATGACACTGGCAGACAAGGCACATAAATTTAAAGTTGATTCGTTGTGGAACAGGCAGCCAATGAACCTTCGAGACGTGTGAGAAGTGTTCCATGGCCTACGATCCAAGAGAACCAAACGCGCTATAGTAACATCATCCATATTTTTCTGTAAAAGATATTTCAAAGGTTTTGTCACACAACTCACACAGGAGTGTTATAAGAATAAAGATTACTAATTATTATTTTCATTTCGATCTAGTTTAATTGTTTGAATATTTTTCAAAGAACATTCTTAGCGAACTGTTGAATATTACTTCATCTATATATTAAAGATAACACTCTCGAATATATCAATTTTATATTCAATTCCAATTATGTTAATAATAAGAAAAATTATTACATACATGTAAAACTGTAAAACTCATTCCCTTTTTTACATAAATGCAATTCAAGTGCAAAGAAACACTAAAGACAAGCCCTAAATAAATTGCCGAAGGGAATCAGCAAAACTGAAGTGACTTGTACTTTGTTATTTTTTACTGCCACAAAGTATTTGATTATTACAACGTTAAATCCTTTATACTCAGTGGTATTTCTTGAGTAGCTATTTTGAAATTTCTTGCGTGTGATCATTGTCTGTTATAGCTGCGACGATTTGAAGGTTAACTGACCTGTCGTTATTATTTAAAATGTTTTCCCTTGATGATTAGTGTGATGAAGCCAAAATGAGTTTGAAGTCATTGTTATTTAAGGAGACATAAGAAAATGGACATTCATTCCCTGCGTCTATGTAACATTTATTTTTGAATCTACAATAAAGTTTACTATTAGGTAATTCATGTAAATGATTTTTATGTATATAGATTTATACTAACTTGTACCCACAATTAATGCCAAATCATAAGCACTTTTGTAAAATTGTTTATATTTAATATGTTTCTATGTTTTGAACTTTGCAATTTTCTAACATCTAAAGTTGTCAAGTCGATTGCAGATTCTTTTACCTTCAAAGAATAGCTGCAGTGTTATATATCATGCGAAAAATGTGATTTTATAGTCATTTTGGTCAATTTCTTTGAATCTTTCATCAATGAAATTTCGATAAATCCAGAACAGATATTAGCATCTCCTAGCAGAGTCAGTTACAGGTCGTCCAAGTTATCATTTGCTTCAAGTTATGAAACTGTACAGGGATAAGCGGTCAGGGTATTATTAAGCCATGCTAAAATGTTTACCTCACTTTTAAACAGTTTTGATGGAATACCGTTTTATGTATTGCATTTTGCGATTTTGTAAGTTTTATGTCGCTTAAATGAGATGTTGCACATGTTTTATGAAACTTTACACTGTTTAGATTATTTTCTTTCACCTATACCACTAAGAATAATAGTTGGAATACTGCAGTTTCTGATATTTCATCAAATCAAGTTATGATTATGTAAGTCACAGACTGCTATAGCAACTGGTATCTATGGAAGTAGATTTGAACTTCATCGCAAAATATTATTCTAATATGTGCACATTGGTTACATGACTCATAAAGGCTGAGTCATCTTATTTAGATGATATTATTTCACGTTAGATAGGCATGCACGAATAATAAGTATACTGTCTGAAATATAACACTTCTAACAATGTTTATGATGTGTTTTTTAAAATATTGAATAGTTGATTTTATACTTATGTATCATTTTAAACGACGTCTTTGATGTATCTCGAACGGGAACTTTATAAACATTATTTATTAACACTAACAAAGTTGTATCGGGAAATATCGAGTCACTTTTTCTTAGAGGAATTACAACGAATTACAGAGAACAAATAACATTTTGTTTAATTTCATTGAATATTACCTTGGTCAAAGATAAGTCGTTTCATTTCGTAAGACAAGGTTAAAATTTAAGCTCAATTTTTTAAATCTATTAAGATTTCCTTTCTTAAATTCGAATATGATTTTTTTGTACAATGAGCTTTGAATTGTAATTTTCTCCGAGTGTCCATGCTACAATGTATGTGATTATGTATTCAACTCATTTATCAATCAAAGCATTACCTTCTTTTGACGTATATTCAAATTCACTATTATCCTAAATAGCTTTAATCTACACGTTTAAGATACTTATGTCATTAGCTAGATATGTTTTGATGTCATACCTCCTATTCATATTTTGGGGTGTTTTTGTTAATCTTATTTTATTTAATATCAACTAATACCTATTTTCATATACAAAAACAAATTGTTGTTTAATTTGTTTCATCATTATATCCAAGAGAGTGGTTTGAAGAACGAAAATTGATTTATTAATAATCAATGTAATTAACTAATTATGTATTTTGACAGGGATCATGTCAAAATATGTGGAAAGGTTTGCTAAAATTACAACATCATAAGGGCCCTTTGGAAAAAGCAATTAGTTTTGTCAGGATATATAACGTAAATACTTGAGATAACATGTTAGTTACTTGTGTTTAATAGCATTTGTTTAAAATGCTTGTCATATTATATTAGTGATTTAATGAAGCATCGTTAGAATATAAATAAGGTTGACACATCAAACACATACACTAATGCATATGTTACAACCTGCAAAACGTCCACATTATATTAAGATAGAATGAATGTAACAGGGATCATGTCAAATGTGTTGGGTAAGATTGGCATTAATGACAACTGCATTTATTTGCGGGAAATATTGTTGGAGATAAAACAAAAATCAATTCTCTTTCCTGAGGCAATTATAAATCAGAGATCGTTATCGTGTGAACTTTGTCACCATGGATTTAATTAGCAATTTGATTGAGAGGATCATGAGCCCTGTGTCTAATTATCTAGGTCTGATAACACATCTTGATTGGGTTGTTGACTATAGTCAAGAAAGTTGAAGAGAAGGACGCCTTGAAAGAAGTAGATGAATTTTAATTGTATTAATTTGATTTTCAAAAAAGGTTAAACAAATGGAAACGTTTTATTCATGAAACATGGATAGGGCAAACATTTCTCTAAAAGAAATTTATCCCCATAAATGAGAAAACGAATGGTCATGAAAATATTTTTTAAAACAGCCAATCAATCATTATCTAAATATTTGTGCTTAAAGTAACAATATCATCAATGTGTATTTTTTAAGTACCATTACGAAACACTATCAAACAATGTCACAATGATGTACATATATGTTATTGACAAAAACTATTGAGATTATTGCAATGTATATTTTTTTAATTCACAACCTTCATTTCTTTACAATTGACGAGAGAGACAAAACAATGAATAAATATAGATTGTCTCTTATATGGTTAAATTGATAACAAATTATCAGATGTATTGATACATAATTTAAAACTTCTGTGGCGATTGATCCTAGAATTCCTTAAACTGATGATCAGATCCGCTTGATCGTTTTAATGGTCACTGAAAATGCTTACTATATAGACTGCCTCCAAAAATATATATATGATATTTCTCTTGCATCTAATTACATTTTATGAGAAAAGACCAGATAAATATTATATAAAATCTATAAACCTTATTAAAAGAAATTAAAAGAAATGTGTTTACAGAGAATAAAAACATCTAAGTAAGCTAATAAGTCGAAAATAAACATTTAGAAAATGAAAACGTATAGATCAAAGGCAAACTAATTAAACAAATCTCATGAACTTTCATCAATAATTAAAATGTTTTCTTAATATCACACGGCGGTGTGGGTAGCGCGCTGAACTCTCCCGCAAATGACCCAAGTTCGAATCCAGGTGGAGACACAAAAAAATTGTGACCTGGGCCTACACTGTGTTGTGTCCTTGGGCAAGGCACTTCATCCACATTACACTCGGTCCACCCAGCTGTACAAATCGGTACCTGAATGGATGTACGGACCATATATCTTAGCTGCCTCGTAAGTGCAATTCCCTAGAGGTAATTATGTACATTGTACCGCCACTGATCAGTTCTGGATTGGATATTAGGCGTTAAAATTATCATTATTATTATCATTATTATTATTATTATCCAATCTGTGTTTGAACTCGTCAATAATAATATCTAATGTCTAACAGCTGAACATTATTCCCAATAGATTTTATTATCACAAAACCAATCGTCATTGACAAAACTATATTACTTTGTAGTAAAAAGTGATCAAGTCGAATTTTCAGAAAATGACAATTCTAAAAAAAAGAACTTTGAATTTGTTCTTCGGAATCCATCTTTAGCATCATAGACTTACTTGATAAGTTCGACAGTGAAATAAATAGAAAAGGTTGACTAATTGATAGTTCAGTAAGTCAATTCAAACAAAATGAATGAACTGCATGAGTAAAATGAAAGTAATAAACGTGTGTTACAGTTGCATTGAACAACAGTAATACTCTTCAAGTAACCAACAAATATACTGTGCCCGCTGAGAATTCAATCCAAATCGTTAAAATCTGCTTGTGCCCTTTCAACTATATTCAGCTTTGTTGCTGACCCGATCAACTATCCAAAAAGAGTTTCAGTTTCAACATTTGAAGAACATTGCTTTCCTTCTTAAACATTGTAGTTTTTCCAATTATCTTATAAAATTGTATTCTGTAGTTTATGCTTTATTATATTTTGAAATTGGTCATGAATATTTTTTATATATCCATCAACTCTCTCACTAATGTCCTGATAGCACATAAGCATCGTTGATGAGGTTTCCACAAAGTGAGCAAATGCAAAGAAGGTACAAGTATCTATCCTTTTGGTACATTAATTCTTTCATCAATTGTTGTTGCTGAGGAATCACTTTACCTTTTTAAGATTATAACGTGACAGTTGCCGCTACCAGGATCAATAAGTATGTTATTACAAATTACGTTCTTTAAAGACCAGAAATAAAACCTACATAGAAAGTCCGTCACCTACATCAATGAATGTTCACAATCCATCGCATGTTACCGTCTTCAGAGAAAGCTCCGTATATTAAGTGGCAAATAATAAATACATTTCCAAAATTCAAAACCAGAAGAATGTATATATAGTTGATTGACAGCATAAACCGTATGATAATAAAACTCCACAGGAGGATGCAAGAATGAGACTCGTTGTACCATGGTTTCTTAAAATATTGTTTATGATAATGTACATATGATATCACACAAAAACTATTCAAGTTACTGCCATTGCCATGCCTCTAACTAGGTAAACAACAAAGTGATAATTCATCAATCAAGTTTAGATGTCACAGAAGTATGGACAAGTACTCACATGTCATATGAGTAATGTAGGAACAACTGTGGAATCCTCGATTAGCATCAATAGATGGAAAATAACAAATGTAGCGGAAACTGTGATAAACATTTTTAAAACATTTTGGACAACACTAATGACATATTTCATATTACTACGACCGTTATGATTGCCCATCTGCAAAAGGTGACTGCTTTAATACAAGTAGAACACAAATCTAGGTCGTAAATTAGGTGATCAGATTGGCAATGTTGTTATCAACGAAGGATAAAAGACACATTGAGGATGTTACTGTACAAAGAGACAATTTTATTCTTTTGATGGCTTCATATACACATAAAATACCAACTATTTTTTTTTGCAATTTCATTTTGACAGAAATTATTGCACTTCTTGCAAGTATTCAATGACGGACTATCACAAACAGAAAACCTTTTTCATTGAACCAAGCGTCTCACCACACAAGTACTGAATCTAAAACCATTCTAATTCTCAAATTATTACGTGTATATCCTTCTAGCTACTATTTGAATGATCTTTTGACTTATTTTTTTCAGTGAATAAAAGAATAGATAATCATTCTATGTGTTCCTAATTACCAATACATTCATTACGACCTCCTGACATAAGGCTTGCAAAGTTCAGTTTTAAGTTTATCAAGAAGACATATATTTCAGATTTTAATGGGCTTATCAAACATAATTTCTTATTATGTGATCTTTCACAGGTCATGCAACAATAAAATGTGAAAAACACATTGCTTTTCCTAAAAACAGTTATAGGTAATAAACAAATGTCGAGGGGAATTAGCAAACATGAAGTGACTTACTCAAACTACTATTTCTTAAGTTTCCATTTCCCCGATGTATGTAATTATCACATCAGTGACAAATTTGTTCTCACAAGAATTGAGTGATTAGGTTTTTGAAAATTCTTCCTCGTGATGCTTGACATTTCTAGTTGCCACAATTTGAAAGTATTTTGTTTTTTTCTTTCTCCCGTAAATTGCTTTTTACTTGGTTATTAGTGTGATAAAGCCACACTAAGGTTGGAGTCTTCTCAAGTGTGGACATTTTTAAGGATTGATGATAAGATGGATGTTAAAACATGTGTGTCCTTTGAATTTTAAATCTGTCGTTATACATCATATTAGCTTATTGGTTTAAAATGTAATATGTATATTTATATTAACTGTTAAATACCTCTTGTAATTAAACCCAATTTACAAGCGAACCATCAATTATGCTTTTTTGGCAAATTTCTATCTTTGTTATTTGATATTTTACTAAGATCAGTAAAAGATTGCAGAAAAAATATTTATCTATTCAAACTGGTTAGCCACTTGTACCACTCTCATGTCAAAACACTTTTAGACTACACAACAAATCCACAATTTAAGAAAAATTCATACCAAACCATTTTACCAACACTTTATTCAAATGGCAAATCATTTCGGTTGAGACGTTTTGATAATGTGAAAGCGAAAATAAAACATCGTCCTTTGACGTCACTTGTATCAAGTGTTGGACCTTCAGAGGGAGTTCATCCAGCATGTTTATTCTATTACGCATAGAGCATGATTCATTGTCTAACTCTGCAAATTCTGAGGCCAAAACCTTCAATCACCTTTCCTGAAACCAGAAATAAACGACGATGGAAAACCGATTGAATAAACTCGAACGACGACAATGTATAAGCACAAGAAGTTTTGCAAAGAGACTAATTAAACGGCAACAAATGTTACGCCCTAAAAAGTATTACATTTGACGCCACTTAGGGGAGTAATGAATGCAAATGCACATCACAACATAACGCTATCGTGTTTGTTTACTCTTTGTTAGTGGACATGGGATTTCTCACATTCTTATGACTGAACTTTAATGATATTTATGCTCTGAATGTACAGAAATCTTTTTGTTTTAAAAAGGAATTTACATTTAATTTTTTAAAAGTACATAGTAAAAAAGGTTTTTTTCCCTTCAACCATTGTGATGTTTTAAAGAATATATCTTAGAGGAGAACTAAAAGAACCCTTTTTCATGTAATGCTTACTATCAAAGTTTATTAACTGTATGAGGAAATATCAAGTTAGTTCCAAACGCTTCAAAGAGAACTGTCCTGTTACATCCCGATGCAGTGTTTGTAACTGGGTACACAACTTGAACCGAGTGCAAAAGAGAGATGCCTTTAGATTGTGTGTGCACCACAACCATTATCTGATCTGATGTTTTAAAAAAGTATTTAGTACCAAGCACAAGTTTTTTTTATATAGGCATTTAAATTTTGAGGTACATTTTTTATACTTGAATGTGATAACTTGTTTAACTGGTTTCTTTAAAAGATATCACTGAAACAAATCAAATTATGTTTAATAGTTTTTATCTACTTCCAAATAAAAAAATTCTTGTGAGATGTATTTGTACAAGGAATATCGATAGCACTGTTAGATTGATTGTTCTAATTTGTGAAAGCATTTTAAGCAATAACAAGAAGCTGAATCATGCTGAAGGTGTTTAGTCAGCCAACATCAGTTAATGCAGCAATGATCTTTCCGGTACTTGCATCATACTCTAAGACATACATTCAGTTTAGTGTTGATGTCTTTGTCCTTGATATTTTTTCAACATTGTTTTAACAGAGGTTTTAAGTAGCTCTGTATCACAGATTACATGATCTTTGGACAAAAGAGTCCTTATCGCTAATGAACAGTACACGTTTAAGTTGTCAGGGACAACGAGGTCAATTTCTTTCTTAATCAGATATAAATCAACGTGATAGTGTCTGAACCATTGCCAGCTTCAGGTGTTGTTTTAGAAAAACAAACAGTTTGAAAACATCGTGAATACTTTGCAGTTATTATTTCAAAGCTGATTAATATATTAGCTATGAAAATGTACTTAAGATTTTTTTCCATGAACACTTATTCTATCGGATGATTAAATCAACTTTATGTAATCTACATCAATTATAACTGTACTCTTTTTGACAGAATGTTTAGGCATCAAGTAGCCACTGGAGTTAGCTAATATTGTAATAGAAAGGTTTGTTAAAACATTAACATATACTTCATCTTTCTTGACCAATCTATTCAGAAAAGTTGTCATTAGCCAAACAATTTGATGTCAGACATTGTTTGATACTTGAGGTGATTTGCTTACTTTTTCAAGTATTAAGAATATTTTGAAAAGGAATGGATCTACTTATTTCTATAAACAAACTTCAATACGTTGCTTCATTGCTTCAAGAATTAAACCGTCAATGCTTGAGATAACATGTGAGCTTTGAATAAAGGAAATAATTGAGAAGATATTGATCTATGTTTTATACTCTTTACTGGATATAACATATTGACGTTATTTTCCTTTAATTCCTTTTATTTTGATTAATTTAATAACGATGCGTTGATGTATCAATACAATACAATGCAATACTAAACAACTTCAAGAGGAAAGGGTATTTCTTTTCAGGATTATGAAAGATTATGAAAAAATAATTTATTATATAATATTGTGAACAAAGAATGCAGATTTATCTAACACATATCATCAAAAACTACTTCAGTATTGAATTATTAACTCGTGGTAGTATCATTATTAGGTATCGATTTAATGAGTCGAATATATAAAGTAGTTTACTTATCCCACATCTCTCAAACACCGATTATTGTCTTTTAAGTTATATTTTGCAAAACAATCCATACACAGCAAAATTCATGCTTTATCAAGAGTGGAAATCAGTTGTTGTGTAATAAATGTCAAAAGTTGTCTTAATTGCTTCCTAAATTATTCGGGCATATCCACATATTTGTTTGTGTTCTGAAACATTTACTTAAATGGTCGTTTTGTTATGTTATTGATTGAATCAAGTATAATTTAGACATCCAGCATATAATAACACAAAACGTTTTGAAAAATTGGTACTTGGATAGAATCGACATCATGTCAAATGTGTTGGGTATGATTTGCGTTAATGACAACTGCATGTGTACGTGAGAAATGTACTTGAAAATGGAGCAAAAACTCTCACTTTCTTCCCTGAGGCACTTATCAATCAAGGAGGGCCATCGTGTGAACTTCGTCATCCTTGATTTCAATTAATAAATTGATTGAGAAGATTATGATAGCTGTGTCTCATAGTCAAGTTCTAATAAAACATCTTAATTTTGTTGTGAATAGATTTAAAAGTGACAAATGATGAATTTGATTTTTTAAATCAGGAGAGTAAAATCCATAATAATAGCTAGACAGCCAAATTTATTTATCAAACTATCACAAGCAAAATAAACCTCGCCAAACTTATACAGAGTGAAAACTAAAACGGGATGTTTTAGAAACACTAACTTACTCTGTGGCTGTTTAAATCTCATTTTCAGAAAACAGGAAATCCTAAAAAATGTCCAGCATAAAATAAAATGGAAGCAATCATTACTATCGGTTTTGTATTAATAAATTTAATGTGTAAAACAAATTTTACATTGGGATTGATAAAAAAGGTCCACTGTCCAAAAGCTCAGTAAGTAAAAAACATTAGGTTGTTGTTCCACTGGTCATCTTTCCTGTAGTGTGAAACTGTCCATAAATGATGTTTGAAAGTTCACGCCAAATGCGAATCAATGCTCTTTCTATTAGGTTTTGATTATTCAGAGCATATTTTAGTTTGACTTTCCAGAAGAAAGACAAGGAGGGTAATGCATGAAAAAAATGTATATTTTTGGAATTGAGAATTATCATTTCACATAATATAAACACCCATTTAAAAACCCGTCCTCTTCACCCCACCATTTGGCAAACTAATGACCTAAACCCACTTAATAACAAACCTGACATTAAAACTATTTATTTCTTTTGTCTGTCTGTGTATGGATAACCCGAAACAACAGCAACTTTCTTGAGGTCACCAACTCACATAGTTTAACCACTTTAAATGTTGAAATCATATCCTTCACATTTGAATGTGGTTATCCCTGGCTATCTGGAAGATCCCCTCAGCCACTGAACACAAGAATATATATATAAGTTTTTAGTTTCCTCATCTGCAGTGCATTGACTTCTATCATAACTTCGACTTTTTCATCTGAACATATTCCAAAGCTAACATGCAATTTCACCTGTTCTTGTAGTCAAGTCAAACTTACTATCATTCAATAAAGATTGATAGTCATTTTCATCCATATTTTAACAGCCATGTCGGGCTGATGTTCTTTACAACTGGTTTTGTTGTTGGTCAATACACATTGTTCAAGACTAGCGGTGTCTTGCATTTCATATCAGCAGATTTGCATCATGAAATGCATTTTTCATTGGTGATGCTTCATTATAATGAGCGAATGCAGAGAAACATTTCATCAATCTCTATTGTTCGTTTAGGAATCCTTCAAATCTTATCAAGGAGGCACTCGCGTGAGGGGTAACAATACTGTTTTACCTATGAACCACAATGTTTTTATGCTATAACAAATTACGTTCTTCAAAGACAAGAAACAAAACCTACGTTAGAAAGAAAACCTCTTGTTACCTATATCAAAGTATTTTTACATATTCAACACATGGTATGTTCTTCAGAGTAAAGTCTTTTTTAAAGTTGCACTTGTTGAATATGTTCCGCACATTCCAATCCCTAAGATATTGATTATAGATGACTAGTTTCAAAAAGCTTATCATAATAAAACTCCACAGGGGGTGTGCAGGAATGAGACTTGCAATGTTACCACTTACATGAACTATCAATTCTCAGCGTGCTATCTTCGATTTAATTGACAAGACAGGTGGAATTGTTTAACGAAGAGAATGTTACCATGCCACACTTCAATTATCTAACCTTATTTGAAAACGACCACATAGCTCACATGTCATATAACACCTATCACAAATAGTATCTCTGATAATAATTTAAATTTTGAAAAATGATTAATTGCATTGTATTGATACACAACCTTTATTGAACCCACTTACAAAAATGTGAATGTAGTGTATATCCTTTAGGAAAAAGAGGAACCATTACTAGGAATTAATTTATACAACAATTACAAACCACGGGTTCAAGTTAATTTGAGAATATCTTTGACAAAAAGAGAAAACCATCAGTTACATAAACAAATAATAATAATAATAATGTATAGTTCTTTTATAGCGCAGTTCTCCTCTCAGAGGACTCTGTGCGCTTTTTTCTTTTCTCTGAAAAATTGACTGCTGAGATTAAGCAAAAGCTAGCCTAAAGAGATGCGTTTTCAGTTCTGACTTAAAACTTTGAAGTGTTTGCTGAGTTCTGAGAACTGGAGGCAGCGAGTTCCAGACAGTAGGTCCAGCGCACTTGAAAGCCCTTGCACCTGCTGATTTAAGGTTGAACTTTGGGGTACACAGAGATGAAACTTTAGCTGATCGTAGATTGCGTTCTGGTTCATACTTTGAGAGTTCACTTGAGAGATAAGAAGGAAGTTGACCATCAAAATATCTGTGCACTATTGTTGCCAGCTTATACATCACTCTGAACTTGATTGGGAGCCAATGTAGTTCGTGCAGTAGAGGAGTGACATGATCATACTTTCGCTTCTTTAGAACAAGTCGAGCTGCAGAGTTTTGAACTGCCTGGAGGCGATCAATCTGTTCTGTAGGTAGACCATAGAGGGTAGAGTTACAGTAGTCCAATTTCGAGGTAATAAAAGCATTTACAAATTTGGCAGTAGACTCTGATGTCAGACTCTTCCGTATGGATGCAAGCTTTCGTAGTTCGACATAACATCCTCGACAGATGTTACCGATTTGGTCCTTCATGCATAGTGTGTTATCGATCTTGACGCCAAGGTACTTGACACAGGGTTGGAATTGGATATCTGTGTCCCCGATGTGAGCAGATGTTTCCTGAATTTGCTGTAATCTGGCTTTTGAGCCAACTGACATGAGCTCAGTCTTTTCTGTATTCAGCTTGAGCTTGTTGCTTGTCATCCAAGACAACACACTAGCAACACAAGTTTGTACACCAGTCTTTACTTGGTCAAAGTCTGCAGGAGTGTTACTTTTAGACACCTGCGTGTCGTCGGCATATTTGTGATAATCACACTCGTGGGTATGAATAACATCTGATAAAGGCTGGGTGTAAAGGGTGAAAAGAACGGGCCCGAGGACCGAGCCTTGAGGTACTCCGTATCGTAGAGGCTTGGCAGAGGACTGTTGGCAATCAAGTACAATGGACTGTGTTCTGTTTGTGACATATGATGTGAACCATGTAAGGACAGTGCCTTTAATCCCGAAAGTAACCTCCATCCTTTTCAGTAGAATGTCATGATCTATCGTGTCAAAGGCCGCGCTTAGATCTAACAGCGCGACAAGTGACACAAGTCTATCATCTGCTTTATTAAGAAGGTTGTTGAGTACGCACAGGACAGCTGTTTCCGTACTGTGATTCTTTCTGTATGCAGACTGGTTGATCTCAAGGAGTTGGTTTGATGTGAGATGATCAAGTAACTGTTTCAGGACGACTTTCTCTAATAACTTGGAAATAAACGGAAGGTTTGAAACCGGCCGGAAGTTTTTAAGGATGTTAGGGTCAAGTCCAGTCTTCTTCAGAATTGGTTTTACAACTGCATCTTTGAAGGACTTGGGAACAATACCTTTTTGAAGAGAGAGATTAATAATTTCTGTGATTACAGGTGTAATTTGAGATATGCATTCCTTGATCATGGAGGTTGGTAGAGGATCCAACATGCAACTTTTTGGAGGTGCTTTGGAAATCAACTCAAATATTTCGTTCTCGGTCACGGGTTTGAACTCAGACAATGTTTCACCATTGAAAGACTTGTATGTAGCTGGTTCATGTAGAGAAGCATCTAACTCTTGTCTGATTTTGTCGATTTTCTCTGTAAAGAATGTGCTAAACACTTCGGGAAGGGAGGCCCTTTCAATATTGTTTGGAAGTGGCGAAGCCTTCTGTCTACCTGTCAGTTCAGAGAAAACAGAATAAAGATCCTTTTGGGATGAAGAAGAATTCACTTTTGAGCAATTGTATTCTCTCTTTGCAGATTCTATCTCAAACTTCACAGAGTTCCGTTGTGCCTTGAACATTTGTCTGTCAATTGTCAAACCTGATTTCCTCCACCTTCGTTCAGCTTTCCGTCTATATCGGCGGGCAATCCTTATACGATCACTCATCCATGGTGCTGATGGGCGGTCAGTAACAGTTCTGGTGACGAGCGGAGCTTGGGACTCGAGTACCTCTGATAAGGTCGTGTTGTATGTTGATACAAGGGATTCAAGGTCGTGTTGGGGAGTTTGAGATTTTACCACTTGAGAGAACTCTTTCACTTCATTTTGCAGATCTATCCTTGATACGCATTTGATGTTTCTTGTGAGTATAGTACGTTTGAGGGGTTTGGATATCGTTACATCAATGGTACAGTGGATTGAATGGTGATCAGATAGATCAGCACAGTCTTGAATAGAATCAACAGTGATCAAATTGTCATCCTCTCTTACAACCACCCAATCAAGTGTGTGTCCATGTTTGTGAGTTGGATCTGATATTAACTGACGCAGGTTGAAATCATCTAGAAGGGTCTTTAGTCGTTTCACTAGAGGGTTGTTCATATTGTCATAATGAAAGTTGAAGTCCCCCAAAATAGATAGGTTACTTGTTTTATCTGAACACATGTTCAGTAGTTTAGAGAACTCATTCACAAAGTTTGAGTTGGACTGTTTGTTTGTTTTACTTGGAGGTGGTCTGTAAATGAGATAGAAGATTGATACAGTTTTCCCAGATGAAAGCTTCAGTTCTACACATTCGAAAGACTTGAAATTCACTAATTTCGACGATACCTTAAGAGAGAGATGTTTCTTGATCATCACACCAATACCACCGCCTCTTGAGCCTGTTCGGGGGAAAGAGTGAAACACATACCCGCTCGGTGTCATGGATGCTATAAAACCTTCGTCTCCATTAGGGTATAACCAGGTTTCCGTCATCAGCATCATGTCTACTTTGGAGTCAATGATCATTTCATGTATTTCTATACATTTCTGACGGCATGACCTCACATTCAAGTAAAGGACTTTAAGGTTGTTTTTCTTTTCCTTTTTAGTATTTTTACCTCTCTTTGTTCTCTGTATTTTAGTAAGTCCTAGCTTACGTAAAAGTTGAAAAGTTGTTGGTTGCAGTCTTTGAATACACTCCTTGACAGGGATATTACCACATTGACAAGGCATCAATGAAATAAGCTTGTCCCTGGTGTAGACAATAGCCTGTTGATTGGTATCCATTGTTAGGCAGGACAGTGGAAAGTCAGCTTGGGTGGTGATCAATGTCTCAGTGTTGAATTTGCATAGAAATATATACAGTATTTGCATCAAAAACCACATTTCTAATGACACCTTTTTTCCTTCCAAATTCCATCAGAACACACAAAGTATCACTTCCAGATTCTGCTGGTAAAATATTGAATCTTCAGGTGGATCATAAACATCTCAAATCATACAAATTTGTCAGAGCAAAGAATAGGCGTGCTACCTCTACAGTGCACACCTATATACAAATAGGAGTGTCATTGTGAAAACATACATCATGTCCATCAGTATGTATATATTACTAGACTAAAGGTAACAGCCTTTGTCAGCCTCACTAAGTTCAACCAGTGATCCCATTTTCTAATATGATAAGCATTTTTTGCTATACTCAGGTATAAATTTTTAACCTAAGGAACGTTCAAATTCCTGCCTTTCCCAGATTTTGAGCAATAACGTTATCAAATCAAATCGCAAGTATGAACTAATCAATTCATGTTAATATATCAGTTGTTAAGTACATTGTTTAATAATGACAACAGGTTCGGGAAAAGAAGTAAGCAAGTTCTTCCGATGGAGTAGTTATCTTGTTTACTGATTGAATGCACCTATCAGGACAGTGAGTTATTGGCATACAACGTATGTTATGTACATTTTTTCTTATCTTACATATTTCAGTGACAGATTTATCGAGATGGACTATGTATTACTTATAAGGGAGTAGAAATATATTTCCACATGGTTTTACCTAACAAATCTTAAATGCATTCATTTGATAAACAGACTTTGAATCTCTTGTCAAATGGATCGGTACGCGCCAAACATTTTAAAAATCAAGTCTGTTATTTCCAGATAATTCCAGTCTGGATAAAAAAGAAAAAAATACCTTGATTGATACCTATGACTTGAAGCTTACAAACCCCTCTTGCGTCAGTGCAGTTATGATGTAATAAATGGAAGTGGGTACAGGGATCCTTTTTAATGAGGTTTAAATTTGCACCAATTTAGTAAATATATTTGACATGAATTTTATGTATACACTGATTTCAGGCACCTCGAGTGTTGCTCTCATTAGATCTTCCAAATTGAACAGACATATTTCTCGTCCATAACAACTTCCCTGACACTTGGCTGCATTAGGTGTGGCTTGTAATAGCCATATTCTAAAATATTTCTCTATGAGGTAGGGTGTCAAACAATTGCCAACATTTAATGATATCATAATCCTACAAAAAAGGAGGTAGCTCAAAAGATTGAATGGTCCAATTCAAAGTACGACCAAAGTTTTGATGAGAGGAAGTATAAGACGTTTCTTCTTCCTTGTCTGAAGGTTATTCTAAGAATTTATGCTTGATGAACCATTTTTATACACCTGTTGCATTTATTATCGTGGTGCCTTTCAACTGCTTCTGTGAGTAAAGTAGGGCCTTCTGCATTATTAGAAATGCATGTGCACTTCTGTTGAGATGACTAGCCCGTCGCTTCGGCAACACTATCGTCGATAATATGTATTAACCACAGATCATCGTTCGATGACATCCGATCATTGTTGTAATCAGGCAATTGTTTCATTGTTATTTTACCTTAAAACTGAAAGCACAGTGTATTTTCTTTGATAGATCCCGGTATTTCACCGCAATGTTTACAATGAATGGTGTAATACATTTTCTTTGGTCCTTTGTCAGACCTTATTCAAAATCGACAGAAAGAATTCACTATCAGTATTTGAAAGACAAACTTCGTTCACGTATGATGAATCCAACATTGCCAAACTATTGTTTACTGCTCTAAATATGCATTACTGTATGTTGTCTAGTGATATCGTATACATGACTAAAGACAAACCAGATGATTATCCATTTGTAATATTTTTGTTACTTTTTAAGACTAAGTTATTTTTTTCTATTAATAGCATCTGAACCTTACGCTTAAGATTTTCTTTTTTACCTTAGAACTAGTCCATAAGATTGATTTTACTTATTCAACTATCAACTATAGGGTGTCAAGAATAGACCATTAGAAATAAATCATTAAACACCTTGGTCATCATATTAGTTTGACAGCCCTGATAGACTATTTTCATGTGTGTTATATTATTGTTGTTCTTTTCTGTTGACGTTTTTTTTCTTTCTTTACAAATGCAACAAACTGTCACACATGGGACAAAAGACTAACGAGAACGACCGATGTTGATTCCAGTTACTGAAAGTTTTTAATACCAAATTTGCCTAAAATGCAAAACAAAGTAAAATTGTAAAATTCAATTAGAAATGTTAATAGCTCACGATAACATTTTAAGGACTTAAAAACATATTAAACTGCTATGGAAATATTGATATATCAAAGAAAATGATGATAATACCTTGCTCGATTGAACGAAATAAAAAAAGAATAGAAAACGAATAGAAATAGAAGAACGATATAAAAACATATTTAAAGGTGTCCATGTGTGCCCACATCAAAACAAAACAACTGATTAACTTGATATTTTGTGGGTAAATTTGTGATAACAGAACTGTTGCAGTTTATTTCTAATCATTTTCTTTTATTGCTTTCGTCAAAAAATATGACAGGAGTGAAACTTATTTTATGTTGCACATTTGTCTTATTGTAAATAAGATAAACGTTTTAGAAATTATGTTGTTGTTACTTCAACAGCATTATTCACTACGAGCATAAAACAGATATTGTACTAATGTAGAACATTATGTCTAAATGTTTAAAGTTACCATAATTATTTTAGCGTACATACTAGGTGTCATATACTAGGTGTCGAGAAAATCTCAAGTTGGATTTTTACAATCACTTTCACAAATACATTTATCTCAGAAAAAGATTTTACACTAGACTTAAGAAACACTTTCTATTAATACATTAGAATAGTATGTTTTTTATGATGAAATGTTTTCCCTGTATCTTTTCAGACCTGCATTTTATTCTTGTTTATATTTTCTTGTTGCACAGCAACATAATTAACATGATTATTGTGGAAAATTTTCCATCATATCATGCCATTATTAGACGAGACCATGAGGTATGGGGCTATGTTTTGATAAAAGATTATGCTGCTTACGTCATGTGCTCATATTGTCAAAAGTTATATAGCATAATCTAAGTTTTGCGATAGCAGCAGCAATGTTTATATGTTTTATTTTCTTCAAGTAAATACAATAATTCTTACAACAAAGTCCACGTCTTCTTCAGATTAATATTTATATTCGTAATTCAATGCATATGTCACATTCTTCAAATCTTCTTGTATGTTTAATACATTTACATCATTTTGGTTTGTAGCCAATCAGTGAAGGAAGAATATGCACCACATTAACGCACACACTTTTACAAACTAGACTTAGAAATATATGACATATCTGACTTATATATGATGTTTTGTAATAGTTCTGTCAGTCTTCTGGCATCACATATCATTTTAATGGCTCATAATTAACTATCTCAAGTATTATGAAAAACACTTTGTAAGCATTGTCAAGGATGTTTTCAATGTTGAGAAAATTATAGCAAGTAAAAATAATATTCTGCCAATATTCCATGCCAAAATGGAGAGCTTTGATTAATACTTTACAATAGTTACCAATGTACCATGTTCTATTAACTCATGAACACCTATAGAAATGAAATGAAGATTTGAAAAAAAAAACACTAGACTTACAAATTATGATTAAGCACTTCCATTAAGAAATATCCAATTTAAAAACAATCTACATTTCTAGTTGATACGGCATTATAATAAGCGACTAAAGTTAAATGATCATTCATCACTTATATTTATTTCTTTTTACGCTGTAATTATATTTTCTAAACAAGATTTGTATAAAATGACAATCACATGCTGTAATCAACTCTTAGTGACGCCTACAAAGCAGTGTAAGGTAGCAAAATCAACCGTTGAAACCCTTTTTTCTTATAGTTCTTGTAAGATTATGATAATATTCAACATTACAAAGTGGCATCAATATCTTAACGTTCCTAAAAGGAAAGAACTGAAAGCATTTTTAAAACTTTTATCACGATATCTGAATGCGTTAGTTCAGAAACCTAATCATAACGAAATTTCACAGGACGTTGTGCCATATCTAACATAAAACAGTAATGGACTCGTTACTCAGCATGCCTTCTTTGAGTTTTACTGATATGTGGGTCCTGATACACAAATTAATATTAAATGAAATTGAATAATAGAATCAACATGTTTGACCTGGAAAGATTATAAATAAAGTACTTGTATGGTTTACAAAATTAGCAGTTTCTGAAAATCTATATAAATATCTAACTAGATCTATGTATATTTAATATCTAACACATATAAACCAGAAAAAAACTTTGAGCATGTCTTTTACCATTTTATGTAAAATATTGATGGTGTACATATAAGAATGTGCTGCCACACTAAATTGGAAGGATCCCATTACTATTGTTTGTGTTTTGTCATTACTGATACTCTGATTCCATTACGATTATTATCAACAAGTATTCAGGACATGTGGTTTATCAGGGAAAATAATTCCATGAAAGCAACCTAATGTATTCCAGAGGTAGATGTATATTATGATTTACTTTGCATTATATTAATCAAATCAATGTGTTATTTTCATGGCTATGGTTTTGTTCAGGAACCAAAATAAATAAGTTTCTAAGAACGGATGGCTAACAATTAGTTCATAAGCCTTAAGAGAGTCAAACGCATTAATCCATTTAGTCCGTATTACAATCATTATCAATAAAATGAAATTACATGTATTTAGAATAAATATTTTATTACTTATGTGAATATATTTCAATGTTTGGGGGACAAAGCATGAAAATAAATTATTTTTCATTCCGAAAGCTGGCTGTGTTATTAAGAACAAATAAACGAGAAACTTAAATGTTCCTCGATGGCTCCAGACATATACAAGTATATCGTAATTTGCTAACATGAACATGAAGGAATGATCATGATGCAGAATCTGCGAACTGAAATTATGCATTGTGATGATATGATCATGAAATACTAGGTTGGTTACAATGGGAATGTTTAGTGCACCTTTAATAACCACCTGGATGTGACTTAGAGTGATAAATTCCATTCGATCTATCAATTGTTGACATCGATATCTGACGCTCAGGTTGTCCTAATCATGCAATGAAAAATGATACAAACAGTCTTACATTTGAGCAGATGTATTGAAGATTAAATCTATGATTCTTTATTATTTCTCTTCCAATAAAGGAGCCATATCTGTAGGATATAGTTTGCAATGTATTTCTAAGTCAACAAGAGAGAAGAGAATACTAAAACATTTTGTGCAATTAAACAGCGGATCGCTAATTTTTCTTCAAACTATAATATTCAGCGGATTCAAAACTAGCCTTTCATAGTTACGTCCTACAATTTCAAAATTGTTGTTCATTCAAAAAAACAGGTAAACTATCCAGGACATTTGGCACAAACTAAAATCATATTACGTAGGGCTTGATAATTATTGTTAACCATTTACTTATTGAGATTTTGTCATATCCTTTCTTTATCAAATCATTTTAATAGATCATTGAAGGTTAATAATCGATCTATATGCTACATCGAATCTTCCTGTAATCCTCATCTCAAATTGAACAATGGCAATGCATTTCAACTCTTCTTATAACAAGTACTTCAATATTTAATTTAATATCGTTAATCTTGAATAACTAAATTAATTCTATACAATAACAACGTTCATAACGATGCATATTATACATATCGTAATATAAGTTAGTTTATCACTTGACACTTTATCAGTTACAATGCATGGTGACTCCAATACACTTGTACTATCAATGTTAACACTTCACCTATCGTCGTTGCATCGTCCTTTGTTCCATTTCGTGTAAATTCTATGACTAGGGTGGCAAAAACAGATCTACGGCAATGACGTCATTATCGGACCTAAAATGATTTTTTCAAAGCAGGAACTAGATATAAGTATACAGGGGTGTTGATGTGCACGATAGATACTTGTGATATGCATATAACATGAAATGATAAAACGCTTGCAAACATTCCGTAATTACTATTGCTTGCCAGAATAATTTTTTAAAAGTGAAACTGTTTAACTTATTATAATTGAGATTGACAAATAATTTAAGGTGCTAAAATTGCCATGTTTCCATCTAGGTAAACAGCAAAATGGAAAATTCATCACAATTTTAATGTCACAGAATTATACAAAATTTAAGGTCAAATTTCACCTTTCATGAAGATCAATTAGCTTCACTTAAAGAGGCATGTGTATCTTAGTTAAAACTATAGAAATATAATGAACAACACTATTGGTATACGTCATCTCACGAGGCCTGTCATTGTAATTATTACTCTCTATCTCTCTCACTTCTCTCACTTCAATAGGCCACTGGTTTGATACAATTAGAACACGTATCGCGTTCGGAAATGATGTGACCAGATAGGAAATGTTGTTTTCAGGAAACGGATACAAAAGTGATTGAGGATGTTTATGTACAAAGATAACAGGTGATCCTTTGATGGTTTCATCTAAGATATAAACCATTTCTCAATTCGTGATGACGTGAAAACGATAAAATATCAAAGAAAACTGTATCAATTAAACATAATTTTAACACACAGCAAATTATTTTATTCATAAAACAAAGGTTTCTTAATGCATTTCATGAATCTGTTGCAGGGTCACGAAGAGAAAACAGCAAGGTGAATGCTGGGTTCGAGTTCTTTATTCCAAGTGGAGGAGTGTTCTATATTAACACAATTACACAAGACATTGATTAGGACCTTCTGTGAGATATTTAGCTCAGTATACTAGTACATTAATCCGAAAGATGCATCTATGTATACTTTACTTTTAAATGATCTGGTGTTCAATGTTTGCAACTAATAAAATACGAATTATAACAATATGTTTTATCATAGGCCCTGCGACATGTGAAAAAAAACACAATAAAAGCATTTTTTTAGAATAAAGATATCATTATGATTTACTTCGAGTATTTGCGAATAATTTACAAAATGTTAAAGTATCAATATATCTATGGATGATTTCTTTTGATTATTCTTAAATTCAAATGATAATCATTAAACGACACTACATAAATCTAATAAATTCAATGAATCAAAGAACTGTAATGCCCATACAATACACAATACACTCCATGTACAACATGAAGGTAACAGACAAATAAATTTTCTGGGGAATATGTAGGAGCAGAAGTGACTAACTCAAACTCGTACTTTTTAACATTTCCCAAAAGCATGAAACCGTCACATCTTTAAAACTTTTGTTCTCACAGGTATCGGGTGATTAGCTAATCTTCACGTTCTTGCTTGTGATGATTGACACTTCTACCTCCCATTATTTGAAGTTAATTTGTCTTGTATTTCGTCTGAAAACATTTATTTTCCTTGTTGATAAGTGTAATGAGACTATACTAAGGTTGAAGTCATTGTTATTCAGAGATAAATAAGAAGATGGATGGTATGTGTCTATTTGACATTTTATTCAAAATCTGAAATGAGGTATTATATTAGTTGATGAAAGTATTTGTGGCACTCTGATATTCTATATCAATGTTTAATAGTGCATAAAGTAAGTGCCAATTACCAGCAATTTTGTGATTTTAAAAATATTTTGCAAATTTCTATTTTTTGAACATTGCCATTTTATCAGACAAGTATTTGTCCAACCGATTGTTGAAAAAGAGCTTCATCTGATTCTTTTAAACTTTTGCACAGTTCCCATATCACACCACACAAAACTATCACGGTATTGTCACTGTCATGGCTCCAACTAGGTTAACAACAAAATAGACAATTCATCCAGTTTAGATGCCAATTATGTATGTACTGTATATTTCGGAAAAATCAGTTAGTAACACATCAATAAATATCAATATTACTAATGTACTGGAGACTGTGATCAAAGACAAATGTAATGATTATAATGGTATATATAATGGTATCTGGCTTGATATAGTTTATCTCTCACTGTTATCGGTGACTGGTTTGATACAATTAATAATAATAATAATAATAGGGTTATTTATATAGCGCACATATCGACACAGATTGCATGCTCAAGGCGCTCCCTGCATTATTACCCTGGTCTAACCCAAGCTGCCGATTAAGCGCTTAAAGGTCACCTCCAACAATCTACACCAGGTACCCAATTAGTACTGCTGGGTGAACAGAAGCACATTTTGAATAAAGTCCCTTGCTTAAGGAGACACCACAAGTTTCTCAGCTCGTGTCTCAGTGTGGGGCAGGGAATAACCCGTAAAACTCTCAGTTAATACCGCAACGATCGGATAACCCACCCATCCGGCGAGTCACGCCAGATGTTGCTGAACTTCACTGATAGCGGTCAACTGAGCTACGCACAGGACCACGTGCCACCACACCATTAGAAAATACATCTCGCTCGAAAATGATCATGTATCAATAAACGAATATACAAGTAATTTAGGATGCTAATGTACAAAGTGCATACGTGAATTCTTTAATGGCTTCATATAAAATAGAAACTTTTAAAAAATTGTCGTTGTTTGCAGTTAAAATGAGAATATGTTTTCTTGAAGATTTACAAATCGTGTTATATAAGAATACTATTGAGATATATCTGAACACTTACATTTTTAGTTCCTTATTTGTGAGGCATTTTAAAGAAAGAAAGCCCATTAGAATAGATATAGTGGAACAAGTAATGTAGTCATATTGTTGTTCTCACCTAAATAAGATGATTCAGCCTATCAGAGTCATTGTCTGATTGGAAGTATGTATCCAATAAGGAAGATAAAAACAAAGAAACCTGAAATAAGTCTTAAATAACTTTTTCTAAGCATTGGTCAACAAAAGTGGGAATAAATTCTCTTTGAATGGAAAGATTTATGATTTCTGGATTGTCTGATATATTATGCAAAAAATACTGAATTAGAAAGTGTATGAATTCCCTCAAAGAAATATCTATTTTGCCTTGATTTGCAGGGAAAGTGTCTTTGTCTTTTTCTTTCAACACATAGTTCAAAGGCAATGGTATACTAAAGGATTTAAAAGTATTGTATAAGAAGAGTTATATGGGATGATTGATGATTTATTGATACACTTTGATCTTTATCTACTTTCATAATTTGAGAAGTATTAATTTTGAAAAATGTTGAAATCCTTTGTAATTCATTAAAAGCACTTTTAGATATTCCTCATTCCAATGGTCAATTCTGTTGCTATTCGTCATAAGAACACTTATAATCTACAAAATACATGCAATGATATAAATCAATTAAAACTGTTAAAATCATTCAGTTTTTTATAACAATGAACTTCAAGTGCAATGTCAATGTAACATGCAAATAAACTGTCTAGGGGAATTAGCAAAAGTAAAGTGACTAACTCCCACTTGTACTTAATAATTTTTCATTTCCCAAATCTATTTGATTATCACACATGTGAAGCTTTAAATCCCACAGGTATTGAGTGATTAGGTATTTTGAAAATTCTTCCTTGTGGTGACTGACACTTGAAGTTGCCATAATTTAAAGGTAATTTGTTTTGTCTTATTTTCTGTAAAAATATGTCCCTTGATCGTTTTGATGATGCCACACTAAGGTCAAAGTACCTGTTATTCAGGGATAGAGAAGAAGATGAACGATATATGTATGTGTCTACTTAACTTTGAAATCAAAATCAAAATTTAGTATTAGGTAATGTATGTCCATGTATATGTATCACTCTGCTTTTCTACATTAGAGGGAACTAGTGTTAACAGTAAGTTCCGATCTACGAGCGATTTACTTTACAAATTCTATGTTTTGTACATTTGAGGATATGTTCAGCCCAAGGCAGAAACCCCATTAGAATAGATATAGTGGAACAAGTAATGTAGTCATATTATTGTCCTCACCTAAATAAGATGATTCAGCCTATCAGAGTCATTGTCTGATTGGAAGTATGTATCCAATCAGACAATGACTCTGATAGGCTGAATCATCTTATTTAGGTATTCAATCAGACAATGACTCTGATAGGCTGAATCATTTATTTAGGTATCCAATCAGACAATGACTCTGATAGGCTGAATCATCTTATTTAGGTATCCAATCAGACAATGACTCTGATAGGCTAAATCATCTTATTTAGTTATCCAATCAGACAATGACTCTGGTAGGCTGAATCATCTTATTTAAGTAAGGACATTTATTGTTTGACATAATAGGCATGAACGTCGTTTCTTATTTTGCTTTCATGTTAGAATAGTTTGTTCTCAACCAAGGTATCACGATAAAGAACCTTTGTGAAATATATTGGAAGAGAATTAATGAAAATTATTTTATGAATACTTAGTACCCTAATGCCAGTTGGAAAATATAAATACAGCTTGTGAGGCCTTTCTGTCTTTCCCGATGCAAAGAAAAAATATGTTTGTAGCTTGCTACATAACTAACATTGACCTAGTGAATAAGGAAATCCAATGATTTTAGATTGAATGTTTACCACAAATTTTCTCAGGCACCTTTCATAATTTTTGATAAATATATATTACTATGGATTTTCCGTCTAAGCTTTTTTACAAAATATTCTCGAGTTTCAAAGTCAAGAAATATATTTTTTGTTTGTGTACTTCACGTAATCCACGAATATCTACAACTCGTTTTGCTAATAATAATAATAATTTGCTAATTTCATATAGAATTTGTGTGGAATGTTTAAATTTGTTCAGAATTCAAACCAATCTTATTAGGTATATCTATGGAAGAATTCAATTATGTTTTAATACAATTTTACATTTCAGAAATCAACCATATGTTATTTTATAAGTTATGTCGTTGAGTATGTTTAGTTGATGTTCCAATGTTTTTGAATGCATTTTGGGTAAAAAAAGAATAAGATGATTTAACACTGTTTTAAGGACAGATATTATGTTGTTGGAATCAAATACTAGTATGTCAAACTTTATAAATGGTGACATATTATCAAGATGTTGTTGCTTCTGATAATTAGCATGTGACAATATAAATGTTGAAGTCGTGATATGTGATCAAAACCGGACAATTATGCGCAAATGAGTCAAACGTAATTTTCGAAATTAATCTAAAGCAGACACAAAGACAAACATGGGTTGGTTGTGTTTAGAAGGTCATCAAAATGATATACATGTAAATGGGGCGCAGCATTTCGACTTTTTAACGTTTCCCGATTTTCATTGAAAACCAAAAAATATCATAACTTTCGCATTTTAGAGATAAAAATGCAAGCTTATGTTAGGCGATTTAACTTAACTTCAGTTTATATGGTGTATTGCCTCTTTAATAAGCCACATAAAATATTAAAAAAACATACATTGTGTCTCTTTAACCCATCAGTATCAGTAAGTCAATCACTGACCTTCACTTACTTCCGTCAAATGTAACATAGTAAAACAACATGTAGCTAAATATTGATGCCTTTGGCCTTGAAAGCGTTTGCTAACATTAGATATAATAGGTTTAATTATCCATGTATCACAGATTACATGATCTTTAAATCATGGCTTAATGGCTAAATAATTGCCTATTTAATTAATATTTCTAAGTAACAACAAGGTCGTTGTGTTATATAATCAGATATGTATTTACGTTTGTTTTGTAATAGTGAGAGCATTTGGCTGCTTCAGGTGTTCTATTAGTAAATAGCTGTTGAACAGTTGCAAGCAACATATAATAACGATAGTAAGGAACCATGCAGCGATAGCATGTAACGCTAAAGTAGATATTGAATAATACATGAATCTCGTTAAGTGAGCTTCATAAAAGGATATCCTCAATGTTTCAAATTGAATATATCGATTGCTATAAAATGGAAATCACGTTAGATTTCCTTCCTCTATTCGCCGTCTGTCTTTGTTTACACTTTAAGTTGTAAATGCATTTTCTTTGATGGATTATTCACTATATGGGAAAATGTATACAACCTTTGAAGTAATGGTCTTAACATATTGAATATTATTTGAGTCATAACCCTGTATTCTAAGCAGCAACGTTAATGTCAAGTAGCATTTTAAATATAATGAATGTCCGTATCTTGATGATAGTTTAGGGAAAGGAAAAGTTTGAGAATTATCATAGACAACAAATATCACCGATAATCTAGCGTATATCAAGAGAGTGCAGATTTTATTGAATGACATCTTCATACAAAAACATTGCCAAATTTACCTTTCCTGAAGAGACATGAATGTCTTTATGAATGACGCATGTTCTTCATGAGAGCAAAACACATTTTCAAGCAGGTGTAAATATTGACTTTCCATTAACAATATGTTTGAACTCCATAAGAACGAACGAACGATTCCAGACGCCTCCTCATGTCTTTAACAATCTCTGTTCGGTGTTGACAGCTGCAGTCAAATCTTTAGGAGTGATGACAGCACGGGCTGTATTAGGCATGGCGTTGCCATCCATAAAGAAGGGTTTTGGGGCAAGAGAATTGTTATCAAACATGAGATATCAGCCCTGTTAAGATTCTCCTGTGAAATTCGTTGAGTTCACTACGGACGTGCAACCCCTACCATATTGATACCAAAACTGAAATCATATCCACACATATGAACGACGCCCATAATTTGCGACAAAAACATACTCTAATCATAAAAGGTCACCCATCCATGATGCATCGCTGCAATGAACACTCTTGTCACATAAGGCAAGTCGTCCTGCTGAGCTGGAGACAGTTCTGGCTACTTGATATATCTTCTCTTCCTATACCCTACCGTTTTCTGATGTGGACTTAATAATAAAATAAGGTTATGTGATAATACGTCACAGTTGTCTTAGGAACATCCTGGCATTTCTCTTGCCAATGATTTAGCACCGTGTAGCTTCTGTTAATTTTCGACGTGCCGTGTCAATAATGATACTTGAAGTTCAAGCCAAGTCAAGTTGAAACAAAATAGTAATATATATACATATATATAAAAGGTGAAAGTTCAATCAAGTGTACAGTCTTAATAGTTAAAAGCGTTGATAAAAAAACAACAGCACATTTTCTCCTACATGTTTCGATTTACTCTTCAGGGAGAATGACTACATTGTCTATAGTATCAAAACTATCTTAAAAAGGGACTATATCTTCTAAATTAATAATTCTTATAGACGTTGATATTCGCTATAATAGACGCTAAAATCATCACAACATGTGAACAGTTCAAAGTTACATTTGTATCATATATTGTCCAAATAAAGACATATGTGACTACACAATTGATTTAGTGTCAAATAGAATATTTGTTATGTTATTGGTCAAATCAATCAAACCTTATTAGGAAAGTAATGAGCATTTACAATGAACGAGTTTTCCAGACCTGTATGTCAATAAAAGCTGTCGCATTTCGACGTGTCAAAAATAGAATTCTTTCTCTGATCCTTGAGTTGTCATTTCAAACGTGTGAGGTTAAGTTTGCATTAATGACAAAATAAGAGATATATTGCTGGATATAAATTATCTTTTTATAGATATAAAACTTATATACTCGATATAGCATGTAAAGTTGATAACCCAGGATTTTAAACGAAAAATCTTATTAAGAGGGTCATTATCCCTGTCTCACCATAGTCAAGAACATGACATTACAATTGATTTACATATGCAAGTAATGACATAACGTCCCAATCATGAGGACTTCACAATATTATGACAGAACCGCATCAAAACTCTATTGAAGTGTTCACAGATACAGATTTTTCATAAAAGAGGATCGATTTGGGATCCTCTTCTATGTGTGTGTTCAAATATCAAATATATAAACATTTGTAAAAAAAGTAAAAATAACTAACTTAACTTTTAACAACCGGTGTTGATATATTTGATATCAGAGGACACTTGGGTGAGATTCTTTTTATATTTTAGTATCCTTAGTGGTTTTGTTCACCTCAAAATATTTACATAGGATATACATTGTTCTTATCTATGGTCCACACGTACATGTATACATTCAACATTGCCTGGCATATATTTTTATGTTTCTGAAATGATTCCCAACTCACCATGCTGTCATTCATGTACCAGAGAATGTAAACGACATTGTTTTTTTATATAACAATTCTCAATCAGCAGGTTACTCCTGATACATATACGATATACATGTTCATACTATTCTCGTAGTTTTTTTTAATTTCAAAAGGAAAACGAATAAATCTAAAATGGCATATCTACCATTTAGATAAAAGCATGTTTTCTGTCATTCATGGTAAAATGTTGGGAATATGGTGACGCTATTACTGTTAAATGATCAACTAATTACTGGCATCTTGTTTCCATTTCTAAGATTCTCATAGCTTTTCTGTTGATTAAAAAAAGTTTTGAAAATCTGTTGAAAATATTTCTTTTTACTGAAATTTTATCATGTGTGTATCAGACCATTAATATGTAAATCTAAAGATGTAAACTTTCTCATTATTCAAAACTGGCAAAATGAATTGGTAAATTGTGATGTTATGGTTGAATTATGCTGACATATTAAAATAAAAATTGTAATAAGAATTTACATTAATCGTTTCCTCTTTATAAAATCTTAGCTGAATACTGCAAACTGATACAGACACAAATGCATTCCACATGTATTCCCTTGACACTTGGCTCCATCAGGTCTATTTCTTTACACTATTGTAATGGATAATTTGTTGAAGATACATTGATGTCAATGAACTTACTGTAAGGCAATTGTAAGCTGAATGTGAAACATATTGAAGCTGTTTAAAACATCTGTGCTTTTGATAATGTTAAAACTGAACTTTTTTCTTTTACATTTTGTAAGACTATAACAACATGCTATCAAAATCAAATTGTGGACACTGCCAGTTTTGTACAACTTGATCTTCAATTCGAATCATTACAAAGTTTTATTCAAAGATTATTCAACAATGCAGTCATTGAAGCTTTACCCATGTGAATCTTTCCTTCCTTCGACTTATCACATCGTCTACTATGATATTACCATACACTATAATATTGTATAATATTATGTTTAATGCAACAAATATTATTTTTGAACACACATATCAAGTTCAGCTTGGCTACCCTAATCCATGTCATGATTGAGAGATGTTCATAAAAAATTAACTCGTGCAAGTTTGATTTGATATCGCTCTAACGATAATGTATTTTGCATAAACCTATTTTTATTTGGGAAGATTTGGAGAAATAACATTTCGAAATAAATATACATGAGTTTGAACTTCAACTTTGCTACATGCTTTGTTGTTAGTTTTTCATGATAATGGTAACATATGCCTTTGTCTGTTTCGATCAGTGGAGTTTACTGCAGCCTTTAAGTTAATTTCACTTTAGAGTTCATTCATTTGAATGAGATGCTGTTTAGGAGAGAAGAATCTGAATACCTTTTCCCACAAAGGAGCAAGTAATCGACTGTTTATTACAATAATTTTTAATTTGCTACCTGAAATGTTCTTCTCTCACACTTAAAAGATTTAATGATAACTTATTCATACTTCCTTGAAAAAACGTATAAATAGGTTAGAGTGAAAATGTAAATAAGGCCAGTTGCTGCAACGGTTGATAAATTCATGTTTAATAAAAGCAACGTCATAATTTTCTTTCTATCATTATACGTTCAAAATGATGAGTAAAATGGATTAAAGCTACAGTTTAAAATTCAATGTTTTCTTACTCTGTTGCCTAACAACTTTGCTGATAAGTTAACTTTCCTTTTAGGAAAGGTGGCTTATTCAGTGAACATGATTCGATATTCCAAATATGTTGAGCATTTCAGAAGAAATAGGAAAACTGTTTTGATTATACACTGTCCCTTCGAGAATGAATTGCATCAATAGATATGCTAGAATCATGAAAGTGTGAAGTACACATTTATCTTAAAACAAATGGGAAAACTGTTTTAGAGATTGTGCACTTCTGTGTATTTGAATTATAATTTTCCAAATAGTTCTCATATGTTTTGAAAACAATTGATGTACCACAAGAGATTGTTTTCTTCTGCATAATTAGATTAATACAACATCATCGCATATCCTTTCTGATAACAGGGATCACACACCATTTATGCTGAAATAGTGTAATTTGATAAACTAGATGCATTGAATAATTGAATTTATCATAATGCAACTGTAACGATCGTAAGGGAGATCTGCGCTATTGAATTTCCTCACCGTCAACTCAACTACCATCTTATCCTCAGCAATATACATACAAAACGTGATAATACAGAATCATAATATTCACCACAATTATTATCTCCTAAAAACATCAGGGGAGAAACATGTGTCTATCACATCATCAATCTGCACTACCAAACGTCCTTGACATGTTCGTGTATCAATTTCATTTAATCTTGCATGTCTTAACCTGAAAATAATTCGATTTTGGCCAAAGTAATCTGATATCGTAAATGGGCATTGTAACTACAAACCTAATTTTACCTTGAAATCTAAATGGTTCTTGGTTTTCATATTTCCCATTAGATATCACAATCCAGCTGCACTGAAGCTGTGGATTCAGAGATTTTACCTTTGATTGGATATACACAACAACACAAATATTTCTTCATAGAGTGAGTCAGTTGAGATTTAAGGTGTTTACAGCATTTAACTGATTACGTTCAACAAAAAGAGAGTGAGAAGATGAGGAAGAGAAAAGAAGAGAGAAGGGAAGAGAACGCAAGGCCATAAGGCTCTATGAAGCAACAAAACCACCAAAACGCGATCAAGTGATGGTCATCATACAGTGAAATCAGGCATATAGTTATGTATTAATCCACTGGTAAAGAGACATAAGAAGAAATATATCAACAACTTTCACTCGTTTAAGGATGTTCGCTCTCAGTCACAGTTACAAAACTCAAATAACCCTAAATCATAATGCTCTTATATAATAAACCAAACTAAAGCGGTAATTTCTCAATTTTGATGATTTCTGATTAAATATTCATCAAAATAAAGAAATGTAGTATTTTCATTTTGAAATAATTCACTATTTTGCTGACTCAGCAATTTTAATTGTAACTATTATTTGAGCAGGTTCTATTATCTGCTTAACCTAGAAAGTAGATGTTGTTTGTATGCGTCCAGGTATATTTTTAGAAAAAGAGTTAGAGAAAGCATGTTTTTAGTACAAAAATAGCTTGAATGTTGATAATTTAATTGAAATGTTTAAATACATGTTGTGCCGTAGCGGCTAAAAACCCACAGTACCATACATAATTTTTACTTTACTCTAACATGTTTTCATATTTAAAAAAGTTTAATACAGGAACTAATTTAAATTTAAGATTTCGCAAAAAAGGTCATCATTTCCCTATTGAATCCCATGTTAAATCTCTGACTGACAAAAGGATCTTTGTCTTGAAATATTTCGAAAAAACCCACACTAAAGCCCATTTTTGGGGGTTGATATTTCAAGCAAATACAACTTTTGAAAAAAAACAAGTTAGAAAAAAGTTTAATACTTTAAATTTGAGGAACGGACATCTTTAAGCAAGGTTAGATGTCTTTTATTGTCATTTGACAACAACAGAGATAAGCAAAATGTATATCAGCGCTCGAAGGAATCCAACATATAAGAATGTATAGGTTCAATAAGCGACGAATATTTTCTTTATTCTAAGAACGCGACGTTTCGACACAGCTTCTTGGGTCGTCAAGCAATGCTGATAGGATAGAGGAGGTTACATTTATATCATAGTAAACAGTGTCAATTAACAGATGCAATAAACAAAGAAAACAATTTTCCAATGTTTACAAGGTACATGTATGATAAAGGGATAAGGGTTAGAAGCCAGAGTTGCACACAGTATTATGTAAACATGTAATTGGGTTGAGGGCAGAGATGTACAAAGCTAAGGCTAAGATGATAGCTTTGATCCCTGTTCAGAGTGGGCTTTTGTCGTTTAATCCACAGTGTACTTTCTACGGGTAATGTCTGATTGGCCAATTTATTTTATGATTAGGGTTTGTTTTGATGTGGTCCACTATTGCTGATTTGCTGCCGTATTTGCTGGTTGAGGTCTGGTGCTCTTTGACTCTAGTGTTGATAGGTCTAGATGTCTCACCGATGTAGCTTTCTAGGGTTGCTAGGTTTAGATTGTTGATGGTTGCGGCCATTAACTCTAAGTAAGTTGTTGAGGGTAGTTGAGGTAGAGAACATAGTATCAATTCCAGCCTGTTGTTTCAGTAACCTGCTGATCTGGTGGGATGGTTTGCTTATGTGCGGAATTGATATGTTTTGATCTACATTTTGTCACAAGCTATCACTCTTGACTCTTCTCATGCAAATTGGCCATGTCACATCCGAACTGAACTAAACAGTAAATAAAGCGACATGGAGATAATGTCATTACAACATTCTATGGTTTGAAAACTGTTAAAAGAAACAATACTTTCGCAGCAATACAATTCCTGTGCAATGTCGAGGGAACAGAAAAATGCATCGCCGAAAAACATTAGCAAACAGCAATGACTAACTTGAACTATGTTAAACTTTATTTCCCCAAAGGATGTCATTATCGTATCTTTGAAAACCTAGTTTGCTAAGGTTGCGGATGATTAGATTTTTCAAAAGCCCTTTTGGTAAAGATTGGCATGTTTAGTATCCTTGGGTTGACGGGTCATTTGTCTTGTCGTATTTCCATGGAAATATATTTCCCTTGATGATAAGGATGATGAAGCTCCACTAAGCTAAAGTTTTTGTTATTAAAGGGTTCATAGGAAGTTTATGATGCAATTTAAGGACGGATTGAATCTGAAATGTAGGCCTATTAAAGCAAATCACATGACATACGTCAAATTCTATAAATTCTATATTCTATGCAAGTTATGACTTATTACCTATGAGATAAATGTATCAGACTTTAATTAACCAATTATTTTGTGTAAAACAATAAATATTTCATTATGTTTTTTCAAAGCTTAATTTACACATTTGCTATTAGGATATGAGGGTCACGAACTAAAAATAGTTTTGTCATGAATGCGTGTAATGACACTCTTGAACTCTTGAACATACTCATACATCCATTGCCAACAAACCTTATTTCTTGTAAAAAAACAACTCCTCTCATTTTCTTTACAAAACAGCTCAAGTTCATATATGTAAAACAAAGTATTCACTTGCATTATCTAAGTCGATTCATTGCCCTCGCAGAAAAAGGAAGTTTCTTATTCTTAAAACTGTGTTCATTTCTGATCGCATCATCTTCTGGAATGTCAATCAAGGATGTGAAGGCAATTGGTTCATCGTATGGATTACTCACCTGACAGTTGTTGAACTTGTTGGAAGTTATTGTGGAGATTTCATTTTTGTAAAATCCAATCAAACATCCTGTAATAACTCTGCTGGATGTTAGCAAATATCTGTTTGTAGTAGTGAGACATACTGAACCATTTCTTAAGCCTAATTTGTTCATTTTAATTTTACCTAAAAAAAGATGAATATTGCATTTCTCTAAGAAAAACTCAAATTGTAACCGAAAGGTTTTAATCTGAGGACTGCAGTGAATAGCACTATGTTCGATTATTTATAAAATACAAACACGTCTTTGATGGAAATATTGATTTATTTAGACCATAGGCCGTACTAGCTTATTGTGACAAAGTGCTTCAGGGTAGCGGGTGAATAGCATATACTGGCATATTAATTAAGATCCATACTTGACACTGTTTCCTAAAAACATTATAAATTTTATATTAGCAATTTAGTTTCAAAGACCTTGATTGACCAGTCCTATAAAATCATATGCAATTTGTCCATAGCAGAAAAATGGCGGCGCCCATGAAAAAGAGTTTTTGCCACTTTGTTTAAAATTGACAGGAGAAATTTTTATCATGCACACATTTATTTGGACAAACCTGTATGAGAGCGGTTGAGTTTTGGCATATAAAGAAGCTCGTTGCAGCCAGGTTACTTGACAACAGTGAACCTGTAGTACATTGCCGGTTACCATAGACGCTGTTATCAAATTTATATGTACAGATCTGAAGAAGATAAGTTACCCGGAAGGAGGAGGGACGACTCCGACCATCAATCGAGTTTCCTGACAACAATGAAGTCAGTGACCTTGTTGCTTTCTCAAATTAGGTTTCTGAGAATATTTAATTAAATTCATGTCATGCTTGTTATTGTTCAGTTTTCGATCACTTGATTTTGAATTAAAGTAGCTTGCATCTGATTTAGATTGACAACTCATTTTCATAGGTTAGTACACTCTTTGTTATTTAAATTCATAGAGCTAATAAAGGTATTTTAAAGATTCAAATTCATCGACTTTGTCATTGTCTTTGTCATTTTTCGATCTCTTTTATGCAACACAAAAATTACAAATACCACAAAGTTTGATTGCAACTTGTATTTCAATTAATTAAGTAAGTAGAAGCTAATTACATTGGATAGTAACATGACTATGATATTGACTTTAATATGACTAAAACTTTTGTTCATAGTTATCGGTTAAAATGGTTATGGTGAGTTACGATTATGGAATTATCAGCTTTTCATGAAATTGTTTCGATTGGCTATGATAATATTGGCAGCACATACCATGATGCACAGATGCGATGCCCAATATTTTTGATAATATTTATCAATATACTTATTTTTGTAATAAAGCAAAAAATTTATTTTATTTTGCAACTAATTATTTAATTTTTGATTGATTATTTTTGGAATTGATAAGTCATGGACTTACATTAGTTTTTTGTATAAGATCACAGAATATTGTCATAAATTTAAACAACAAGGTATTTGTGTTATAAAAAGGCAAGTAATTGACTTTTAAGTGTCTTTTTCAGGTGAGTCAAAAGTGAAATATGTCAGTATTCGTTTACTCTAACTTTTAATATTTGTGTGCAGATTTCCACATCTAAGTCTACTGCAATCTTCCATCACCAAGGTCGAACTAATCGTCTTTCACTTTCTTTCGCAAATTTAAATCAAAGTAAAGGTTAAATAATGAGGATTCTGATTTTGAATTCCTTCAACCTGATTCAAGATCCTGTGTGAATTAGTCCTCTTCCAGTTGCTGCTAACAGTTCTTCATTCATTTTTATGGTCTATGGATTTTTAACAGGAATTCAGCCGTTGGTCAGCGGGAAAAAAAGCTTTTCAGAATTTGTTTTCCACAAAATTTCTTTTGCCAAAAGTCGGCTGCATAAAATCTTTTGGAGAATAGAATTTACAGTCACGTCCGTGTGGTCTATCACATTAAAGAGCCACTCCGTGATTTTCATAACATATTATATACCTTTGATACGAAGGTAAATGTCATATGCGGTGATATAAAATCAAAACATGTTAACTTTTCATGTCGAAAAGACATATATATATATGACAAATACTGGTTTTCCATGAAAATCTAATAACAGCCTTATAAATGCGCTGAGGTGTAGATATCACGTCCAATATACTTGGATACTAGTTATATAACCTAACAAACACTCAACTCCTAACTGCCCTCCTGGCTGTTTTAGGTAAGTCTCCAAAATTCCGTTTGACTATTTGACGCGCGCCACTGTCCGGTTTTCGATCATAATTGCGACGTTCTACCTTCATATTGTCACTGTACAAAAACAATAAGCTTTAAAATGTGTCTTTTTGGTAACAGTCGATACTTCGCGATCAAATGACACCCTTGATTAGGTTTGGCACATATGACTTCAGCAACTCACGGAGTGGCTCTTTAATTTCCAAAAGAAATTTAGAAAAATATTGTATTTGATCGGGGTTTTTTTTCGAAATGTACTTTAGATTAAAAACGACCGTCTGTTTTAACAAAATGCAATTTATCAACAATGCAAATGCAAGCGAATGGCACTACCAGAGTGGCGACATTTAACCTAAAATTTAAATATTTCAATCACACTTATAGTTACTTTCGACCTGACCGCAATCTGTAAATTTTTTTACTTTATAGACATTTTCTAATGAACCACTAACTCTAAGAACTTGAAATCTATTGTACAGAGTGCCACCCTAACATCCTATTTTTATCTTCTTCTCCAGAACATAAGAATCTAAAAGGTTGAAAACTTGTGTCTATGTAACTTAGCCAATTGGGAATAGAAATAGTAAACTTAAACTTAGGTATTTTTTTCTTTACTTAATAAATGTAGACATGTGTCTTTCTTGTTAATGTGTATTGATCATGAACAACAGTTCTTGTCTATGACAAAATATATGGACAGATTTGTATTTATATATCCATGTTTTCATACATTATTAAATTTACCCTGTGATTACAATTATTTTGAGTTATCTCTACAAAACTTCTAGCAATATTATTAGATTTGATATTTTAATAGACTTGCATTAGAAAATGATATTACATACAAATCAATCGTGGAAACAAAATTTTTCCTCATTCCTGTAGCCTGTGTCTTGAATCCATGACACTTAATGCCTGTTAGAGTATGGCATACTCTCCTGTATATCGAATTGAGGGTGTAAATTATTTCTTTCATTGTCAAGTTTTTTAACAAATTCAACTAGCATTATGCAAATAAAAATAAATATATATAATTCCAGCTAAAGCACTTGATGCCAATTACATTGCATTGCATTGTCTGTTTCCCTTTTTTGCATCTAAAATTCTAATTTTTTATTTTCAAAATATTCCATGCATAAAAAATATACTCTATAGATTGACTTGTGTGCACTGGCATGCACAGGGGTGACAAATATGCAATCAGATCTCCAACAAACCTACAATTACATTGACAGTATTCACCTTTTGTCCAATTCTCAAAATGTAACATACAGAATAATGATAGAGCATTAATGATTAAAATTTAAATGCGAATTATTTTCCCATTTGAAATTAAGCAATATCTGGTCTGGTCAGTCGTCATAGTAACCAGGTACATCAAAGTAATAAGTGATAATCATATTTAATTTTTGATAGTAAAAGTTGCTTTGAAGTCAATACTTATCCATATCCATAGTTCTTTTACCATAACATGCAATTCAAATTCCATCCACGCCCAGCGCAACAATGTTATTTTAAAAGTCACTTTATTCTATAGTGACCAAAATGTTTAAGGAGAACATTACCATTTTTACCATTACCATTTCCATAATCAGAGGATGATAGAGTTCGGTGTAAAGTAGTTTTATTCACCCCTGAGCCTGAAGCACTTTAAAATTTGAGCCATTATTTCGAGCTTCGGCCTTCAGTCTGAATTTCAAATATAGTTTTCGTGATATTCTAAGAAAACCTAAGATAATAGAGAACATAATGTTAATGACACAATGATCACGTATTCAGGATCAATATAACGTGATGGAAGGATGGAACATACCAACGGATCCTGGATTCACTAAAGATCATGTCAAAACTTCTCAGGTCATATTTCCATTAACGACAACAACACGTTTTCACTGAAGGAATTTCTTGTAAAGGCATGATTTCTTTAAGAGATAAAACGCCAAAACGGAAGAGATAGCATGTGAACCTGGTTGCCTGGGAATTAAAAGATTGATTGAAAAGAGCATGGTACCTGTTTCATTCGTAATTGAACTGATTGGCCTGGTTGTTGCGCAATAGCAATAATTAAAGCCAGTAGCTTTAAAAATGAAGACAAGCATAATGAATCTCATTTTCAATTGAAGGGTTTAAACTAAGAGAATTGCAAATCATGTATCATTTATATTCGTTTAAGTATACAGAAGTGTTATATTAACAAAGTTGTTTTGAAATATGTTCCGAGATAACATATTCCCAGTAAATTATTTAATATCGACAAAGGCCTTAACGATTTTACAAATTTAGTATTTTAGTATCAATGCGGATTTTTTGGAGAAACATTATTGAAATGATATAATTAATAGAAACTCTATTCATATCAACTAGCATCTAGGACTAAAAACTGACGTTGTTGACATCATCATAAATCGCTCTTGCCGGCCAGTTGTCATACAGCCGTCGCTGCTGAACTTATCTAGACGCAAGCTTCTTTTTGTGAAATGTGGACGTTCATATGAAGGCCATTGTGATAATAAGAAATTCTGTATTGCCTTCGTTAGCTCAATCGTTTATAAATCATAAAGCATTTACTCCTTCATATTACGGACTTCGTGTTGACGAAACTCAGCGGTTGTAAACAAAAGTTAGACAACTCTTTCATGTCTAATTTTAAACACTTTAATAAGATATATATATACGTGACAGAAACGTAATTGAACGATCGAATTTATGCACAGTATTGTTTTTATACAAGCATATTCACCGGAGAAAATGCAACAATTGAAAAAATATGATGAATTGAAAATTTGAAGCGTCTTAATTGGTTGCACTCAATCAGCTGATTGCAAAAGTAGAACGGCATAATGACGTCACTATCGTAAAAAATAATTTGTTTTGGATAGACAGCACTCGTTGATACCTTCAACTGGTTACACAGCATTCGTTGATACCTTTCAACTGGTTATACAGCATTCGTTGGTACTTTTCAACTGGTTACACAGCATTCGTTGATACCTTTCAACTGGTTACACAGTATTCGTTGATACCTATTAACTGGTAACATAGCACTCGTTGATACCTCCAACTGGTTACACAGCATTCGTTGATACTTTTCAACTGGTTACACAGCATTCGTTGATACCTTTCAACTGGTTACACATCATTCGTTGATACCTTTCAACTGGTTACACATCATTCGTTGATACCTATTAACTGGTAACATAACACTCGTTGATACCTCCAACTGGTTACACAGCATTCGTTGATACCTTTCAACTGGTTACACAGCATTCGTTGATACCTCCAACTGGTTACACAACACTCGTTGATACATTTCAACTGGTTACACAACACTCGTTGATACCTTTGTCAACGAGTGTGTAAACGTAAACTCATGACGTCATCATCACAAATATGGCGGCCTCCGTGGACGGTACTGCCGAAGCAATGGCTCTGACAAAATGATAGCTAAATACATGTTATTAACAAGTAAAAGGAAACGAATTTGAGTGTACACAAACGATTATGAGTTTTTAATTCAATTCAAACGGTATCATGTCCCACCATATAAAGACTGTGGATAAATGAAATTATAATCACTGTCAATTACCGACAGTGAGAATTCAATGTGTATAGATCTAGCACGATGCGACGTGCGTCAAAGGGATGATAAGGCCTGTAAATGTGTAATTTTCATGAAAGAAAACATAGTTATCATCATCGTAGCTTTGACTCTAACGCGTTGAAATTCCTATGAACATAAATAGACAATATGCATTAAAATCATATATAATTGTTCGTATGTTACAGACATTAAATAAATCAGCATTTTCAATTTTCCTCATGATGAACAATACTTAGGAAATCAGAAGGAGTCAGTTGAATTGTAATCAAGTTTGACTCTACGACCAAAAGAAAGGCTTTGTAAATTACTAAACAATTTATGATAATTTGTTGACGTGCAAAAGAGGCGTTACCTCCAAAAATGGAATCTTTACTTTCAAATAGTTGAGAATGATATGGGTTTTTTTTAAACCTCAAAAAATCTAAATGAGATCTAAATATTACGCAAATATCACAGTGTTAAAGGGTAACCATGTTTTGACATCAACACTTGACGGGAGTGTTAAGAACTGTACACATTTATTCGTATTGTCATATTTATGCTTGTTAAGCTTAGAAAGCATGTAATAAATAACACTTGTATATAGAAACAAAAACCGTAAATGCTGTGTGCTGGAAGTTTCTGTTCTTATTAGTAACTTGCTACAAGAAACAAAACGATCTGCAGATGTGTCACTTGGTACAAATGAACTAGCATGATGCAGATAGACCAAAGAGGGGCAAAGCAAGAGTCATCTACTCCCAGGGGGATAAACGTTAATGGTCTTGATTTGAGAAGTAGTTTCCTCTCTACGAGGTCATCAGCAATGTAAATTGTTTGGAAACATTGACACTACACTATAAACCGTACAATGTACGATGCATTGGAATCTGCACCCAGAGTCAGTTTAAAAGCATGACATTGAAAATCAATGATGTAAACTGGTCTAGGCTAATATGTTTGGTAGTTTCAACTATGAAACTGATAAAGATTTCGATTATCAAAAAAACCCATATCCATAATGAACAGGGTTGATGGCCGGACACGCGTCTGCAAGCGACATACTGCCTGGTGTTGAATTCAGGAAGTGAAACCTAATTGAGATGACATCGTGATGGTAGGGAAGGCATTATGACAAGAAAACAGGCCTTGTCATCATCAAAGGCCATTACATTGCAATGTTTATATTGACCCCTTATTCACTATCTATTTCACTCTCTAGTCGTCGAGTGTATCCAACTGAATCCAGGTTCCTTCAGACAGGTTTTATTGGAGTCAGTCTTTCAGGTATCATATACCAACTGGATATTGCTATTCATCAAACAGCTGTTGTCAAAATATAATTCTTCAACACACAAAAAATCGGTATCCTGCAAAGGCCAGATAAATCTACTGATGACTCTAACCATAGAGTACCTGAGGAAACGAATTATAAGTCGCTCTTAAAAGCAAAATTACTTTTGTTGAATAAGATTGTTCTGATATAGGCACGCATCATTACCACACGTCATTTTTATAACGTAGCATATGTACATGTTGAATTAGCCCTACCTCTCTTTTAAGAAATCCGCTTATGTAACATACGTTACTACCAATGTCCTGATTTTGTTTAGAGTGGAAAACAATATTGGGAATATCTTTTATGTGGCCTTACTAAAATGTCTGCTAATGACCTCATTAACTATGACGTCTTCGTATGTGTTGATGTAAGTTTATGAATTAAGTTGTGGAAATATTGTAAGTATTATTGATATTTCATTGGTGAAACAAATAGAACGATCTACTCGTGTTGTGTACATGTTGTGTTTGTCTTTGAGAGTTATGTGAAAGAAACGTCAATTCTAGATCACTAGCATGTACACATGGATACTAAAATTCAAAATTTAGAAATGGAAAGAAATATTTTATCATTGCTGTTTTATTAATAGGTTTTTTTTACATTTGAAAACCCTAAAAAAACTAAATAACATTACATTTTTTTTATTTTGAAGCAAAACTTAAACCGACGAAACTAAGAATAAAGGTACTGCCACTACAATGTTTCCAACTAAATCAACAGACGGATGGACAAGTAATCACAACTTAAATGTCGCATAAGTAATTTGGGAACAATAATGATCTTTCAGAAACCTCAATCAGCCACAAATCAATATATGTTATGGTACTAATGTATCTGAGACTGTAGTTAAAGGTTTCGGATGTATATGAACAACACGAATGTTATATGGCATCTGATTAGGCCTTCAGTAGAGCTGTGTCTGTCATTGGTGACTTGTTTCCTGCAATTAGTATACAAATAACGTTCGGAAATGAGGTGATCAGATAGGAAATGTCATCATTAGGAAACAGATACAGTAGTCATTCTGGACATTAATGTGTAAAGCGAATAGCTTAATCCTTTGATGGCTAGATATAAGATACTTACCACTTCAATAATTCATAAAGATCTAGTTTTGGTAATCGTGCAGGGTTGAACAGTCACTCATAACTGTTAATAGGATTTTCAACGATGTCATTTTATTTCACTCCTACTCTAAGATCTCAATATCTAAATTATCTAATGCTAATATCAACTGTCCATATAAGACTACAGTTCGTCGGTCATATTTGGCCATTGATTTCGTTCCAGTCATTGAAGTATATTTATCAATATTTGTGAAAGTTGAATACTTCAAATTTAGCACGTTAGAAGTTGTCAGTTATCGTGAAAACATATAATTGGTGTATACATTTGCGATATGAAATGAGTACAAGCTTTTGAAATATGAAATATAGACTTTGTTGAAACAAATACAATGTATCATAAATTACCTCCATATTGATTTTATGATGATCATCAGAAAATGGCCTTTTTTACCCTAGTATCATCTCTTTGAAAGGCATTCAAACAGCTCATTTTAAAAGTTGATGATATGAAAGATAAAGACGATCTTTATGGATAAGCAACTTCTTTATTCTGTGGAAGCGACGTTTCGACATAGATTGCTTGACAACGTCATTAGAATATATGTGGAAAGGTCGCTTCCACAGAATAATGAAGTTACTTATCCATACAAATCGTCTTTATCCACCCCTGTATAATGTCAACTTTAAAGGTCACGTTTTACCCCTTTAATTATGTAATTTAATTAAGTAGAGATGTTGAATTTGCGTATTCAATTATGTGAAACAAACTTGGGCTGTATGCTTAGTAACACTTATGCACGAAATTCTGACAAAAATAGAGCCATTTGCTTTGTAGTTCATCAAGCTATCTAAGTTTTTTGCTTTATATGTGGTTACAGGGTCATCATATGGATGTTACAGGATCACTGAATCCATTTGTTGAAATCCTCAAGGGCTGAGGAGTCTGTACACAAGATTTCAGTTTTCTAGGCTTTTCATATTTGAAAAAGGGTTTAAGGACGTGGCCTCTGTCGCCCCTAAGAGGGGTCATCAAATCTATAAATCATAATCCGCATCGGTTAAGAAGTTTGTAAGCAGGGTTTCAGATTTATGGAGCAAGAGGCATTAAGAACATAGAGTTTTAGGGCATGGCTTCCGAGACCCTTCAGTGGTCAGAGGGTCACAAAATCTATAAATCATCTTTCTAGGCTACTTGCTTTAGGAGATAAAGGTGAAAATAGGATTTAAGAGCTTTGACCATGCAGCCTTATTAGGGGTCAAAATGTCACCAAATCTATATATTAAAATCCAAAACAGCTAAGGAGCCCACAAGATTTCAGATTTTCAAATCAAATGAATCTGGAAAAGAAGATTAAACAATGAAAAGTTTACAGACGGACGGAGTGACGGACGTCGAACCCATGCCATAAGTCTATCGGGCCTTTCAGGCCAGATGAGCTAAACATGCTTTCCTATTCACTGCTCATAAATGTTCATTATCAGTATTGGTTATCATGTAAACCTATCCAGTCCCTTCTTATGCTTTCAACACTATTTCACTCCTATCACGGCAGCTAATAATATTGAACGGATAAAGTCCGCAACACCATTGTGGCTATGCATTGCTGTGAAACCTGCGAGCATTCACTGGAACTAGCGAGCCATGAGTTGTTCTGCGCTGAAGCCCAATGTAGCATTGTAAGCAAACCTTACTGCGTGTAGAACAGCTCCCTACTCTTGATGCGAAGACGAACGCGCTTACAACTGCGATATCCCGCCCCCGTAAAAACAACGGATTCAACTATGTGTACAGACGCTTTCAGTGAGTTATAAACCCTAGTGTACAGTACACAATCCTGTGCACTTAAAAAAAGTAGTCACTTGGTAAATGGCCATGTTACATGCAGTGTGGGTTCCAATTCATGCAGATGCAATTGGGTATCTTGATGTGCTAATAAATTGATGTGCGTTGTGACTATAAAAGCTGTATTCTCTCCAAGATGTTGAGATTGTAAACAGATGTGACATTATAAATGGCATACAATGACTGAGGGAGATATTGGTGCTATACAGATGTTCCCATGTATGGAGTATGTAAATAAACACGTTCAAAACACTGCGGATGGAAATACATTGTGATAATAAATAAACCTGTTTTTAACATTAAAGCTATTACGGAAAATAGGTCAAATATGATTAAATGTCAGATTTTAGAATATGGTGCCAGATTGTCTAATACTTCAAAATACGCTATTACAGCAAGGATAACCTTTTGAAAAGGCTTTCAAACGCAGTCTTTCTTCAGATATAAAATCATGTTGAAATCTTCAAGGAATTAGTAAATAAGATATGAGATTCAGCATACGAACAAGGATTTCTAAAGACATTGATCTGAGATGTTATCATGAGCTATACTCTCTTTAGCAGCTTTTTGTATTCTCTTTTTAATGCTATCTCACATAATTAACCTTTATATGCAATAACTTCATGATATAATTTATAATCAATGAGGTCCAGAACTATCTTATTGTATATTTAGTGCGAAAAATGCAAAGCAATGAAGACGGAAGTTTACCTTAAAATACACATCTATTATGACTCCTGTGTTGGCACATAATTCTCGACATGAGCACGTGGTTAAAAATACGTTAATCTACCGCTGATTAGGGACACCATGCTGTGAGAAATGTTATTACGTTCTCAACTTACCTTGTCAATTGTAAACATAAGTTGTACGTTTTTAAGATATTTCAAAAATTGATGAAAATATGTTTTTACTTAGTGACGGTTGTGTAAAAATAAATTGCAGTTGCCAGTATTTGCCATGAGAGGAAACACATGTCTTACTACAAGAAGATGAAGCCGATTCATTGCATTTAAGAGAGTAAATAAAAAAATTTTTTAATTAAATACATGACCTGCGTAGGCATCTGATAAAATAACCTCTGTCATTTTATATCATTTATGATAAATAATGAAAACAGTGAAGCAGCATAGAGTTATACTTTGAAGGTGACAAACATCATTATTTCATTTGAGCTATGAAAGCAAATGAAGAAGATTTATTTTGACGATTAGTGTTTGTCTGCATCTTTTATTCTACACTCATTGCTTAGTATCTATGTATGTCCATTTTGTCCATTTAATTTAGATTTAGTTTCTTCTTACTAGTTAGATAATCTTTGATGAACATAGTTAATAATTAATACGCCTTTGTCAAGAATGGAAAATATTTTAAATGAGTCTTATTCTTCTTTCTATAATACATGAAACACATCATTAATTTTTCCTATAGTTCATCATTCACACAGTAAAAAAGGGAGAATGTTAGTTGAAACACATCGTTTGCAATTCTATACTATGCAACAGACAACTTAAGCTTAAAGGTGCTCTTGGTAAATTTCTTCACTTAAATACAGCGAAGCTAAAAATCAGTTCCTGAAGATAAACACGATTTTAGAAAAGCATAATAACGATTGAGTAGAAGTCTAATTCTAACGACATTGCATCATTTATTTTGGAAAATAAAAACATAGGAATGGACAGGTTAAATAACCAACATTCCGTCATGCTACTTTGTACTACCCTTGTATCTTGTGCATTAATTATGCTGTAAAGGTGAGGTGGGGTGATTTTGGTTTTAATGCCACTTTCAAGAGTATTTCACATATATCACAGCTGCTAGTATAATTGCAAGGGGAAAGCCCGCAACACTACTATGGCTACAGTATGTATTGCGGTGAAATCTGCGAGCATAGGCTGGAACTAGCGAACCATAGGTGGTATCGCGCTGGAATCCAGTGTAGCATTGCACCAAAAACCTTACTGCGTGTAGAAGAGTTATTTAATGCAGACTAAGTTGCTGACCCCCTGGTGGCCTCGACATCGAAGGAAGATAAAGAGAATTATTTTATTTCGAATATTTACATCTTGTTTGTATCATAAGTGTTATGGTGGTTTACATGGCCAGTCGAAGCCTACGAGCACCTGAGCTGGACAGATAGATGGCTGATCTAAATTTTATCCTTCTGTTGTCAATATTGTCTTTCTTGCTGTCTTTTCTTTTTACCCATCGTTTTTTTTCTCTATCAACTCACTTTTGGACGTTTTTGCGTCCACGTCTGAATGACTGAAATATCGTTGAAAATACGAAGAAGTGGTCCCATTGTGCGCCTAACGAACGGTTTGTCAACTTTGTGGCCTAACACAGGAAAGAGGAAAGATTTATTGCATATCATCAGGGAATTGAAGTAAATTACATTTGTATACTTGAAATCAAGTCTATGACGGTAAAGGATAACCCCAAAAACTATCAGAAATCGCTTGCTTGCCACTCGAATTCGCGCACCGAAACCCAATAGAGGACCTATCCTTACACCTCTTCATCGCCGTAAACGTATTACGTGGGCCAGAGGGCACTTAAGGTTAACTCAACAAAAGTGGAATTCCATTGTTTTAGTGACTAATCTCGATTCACCTTGAGATTTGCCGACGGCAGGGCACGTGTGTATATCGCAGACAAGGTGAACGTCAAGTTCAGGTTTGCGTAAGTGAAGTTGACCGATTTGGTGGCGGCAGCGTCATAGTTTGCACATGGTCGTTCTCCACTGGTTTTTGTTCAAGTGAACTTAAACGCTGTCAAGTTCAGGGATCAGATTTGCAACCTGTTCTCCTTCCCTTCATGCAGAGACACGACCCTGGACTAACATTTCAGCATGACAACGCTAGGCCCCCATACAGCTGTTCTGACGCAGATTGTTTTCATTTTTCACAAATGCTAGTGTTCGAAGCCCCGAACTCAGTCCCATCGAACACATCTGGGACAATGGCGACGTCTTCCTCGGGCACTGTTCACTAACGTTTTAAGATCCATGAGGAGGCGTTGTGTGACTGTACGAGACGCTAGAGGTAACACAATCGTTACTGATCACCTCAGATCGATTATCGTCATTCTGTAAAATTCATTTTGGAGGGTATTCAGACGTCATTAACGTTATCGAGAGTAAAGACAAACGTGATTATGTGTTTCTGTCTTCTGGTCATACCGAATTGATTTTCGCACAACATACGGATGCAATCATTGATTTAAAACAAACATTATTTTTTTGTGGCAGAAAAACTAAGGGTCAAGTTTTCATTTTTGCTCAGTTTATGTCAATTGGTGCTTACATGCTCCTGGATGGGCCACCGGAGGTCGCCGGGTAGAAGCCAGACCAAATTTTATTTGTTCCGTAACCTGCAGTCTTTTTCTTACTATGCCTTCATTTATGTATTTTTTTCTTATACTTTAAATGTCATTCTCCCTGATCTCTCTACTCTCCTATGGATGATTTTCATCCAGGTATTTGATAACTGAAATAATGTTGAAAGCACGTTAAACCCCAACTCTTTAACTCATTTGCCAATTCTAGTTTAGGTAAATTAATCCTAGGTATGTCAGTTTCGCTATGTTCACAATGTTTACTATTCACTTAAGCATCTTCACTTTGCTTATCTCTCTTTGACCAAGAGGTCATCAACTGTTCATAACCTTTTCCGAACTCAGCAGATACAGCAATTTCACTTTTTAAGGTCTCAACATCATGTTCATATTCGGTCTGAAGCTCGTTCCATGAAAGTCTTTTATTAAATATTTGTTTTTTATACTCCACTTCTAGCAAATTATGGAAGGCAGGATAGCGAAGTGGTTATCGCGTTCGGCTTCGGATCAAGAGGTCCGGGGTTCGAATCCCGCCAGGGGCTCGACACCTTTGTAGTAGAAAACTTTTCTACATGCAGTAAGGTTTGGGTGCAATGCTACACTGAATATCAGCGCAGTACCTTTCATGGTTCGCCAGTTCCAGCAAATGTTCGCAGGTTTCACCGCAATACTTAGCCACAATGGTGATAAGGGCATTCTCCCTGCAATAATACTAGCAGCCATGATGTAAGAGAAATACTCCTTCAAGCGTGGTTAAAAACAGCCTTAACACAATAGTTGCTAGTACGTGACAGCCAGCTTTGGACTGCCTACTTCCTGTTATCAGCTCTCTATTATTATTATTATTATTATTATTATTATTATTATTATTAAGAACTCACTATGTGATAGAACACAATTCTCCAAAAGAATGGCCATAAAATGTTTGATATGTCATACATATAAATCAGTTAATTACAGTGTAATCAAGTCTCTAAAAGAAATTCATTGCAAAACGCAAATAAAGTAATAAAACACTATAGTTATGTAGTTTAAGTAATATAACGTCAATAAAATCACATCTTCACCACGTCGCATTTCATAAACATAAATGTGAAATGTCAAAGATTGCAACGTGTGGCTGATCTGTTATCACATTCATTTCAACAAAAATGTCGATGCAGGCTTTTAGTTGGGCTCATTTGAAATATTGGTTTTTCTCTTCATCAACTGACTGGTACTTGTTTATAATTAAATGTTTACAATGTTTCTCTTTATAATTAGGTGGGTGGGTAAGCTTTTACTGATGTTCTGTAACCTTAAACCCATCAATACTCATTTACTAAAGATCTGTGTTAAGCGCCTTTAGATAAGGAGATGTTTTTTGGACGTTTTGCCTATATTTACTTCATTTCTTTCTGAAATGTGCATCAGCTATATATTTAACATTCATCTTGTATACGTTTCAAGCAGGCTACTGTACATGTTTGATTATTTATGGTTTTCAAGAGCTCTCAGGGGAAACCTCCTGAAGAGAATATCAAAACATGCGAGCAATAAACAAGGAGGTCACTGATTAATCTTTCTAACGAGAACATGCAAAAAGGGAAAAAACCCTCATTTATTGCCATGCAAAATGGCAAGAGGTGGATAATTAGAAGGACTATCAAGCCATTAGCTGGGCGTTTCTGTTTAAGAGGAAAAAACAACAATTGGGGAAGACAGAGAAGTGTGCACTTCAATTTTTTGTCATGATTCTAGTAAAATTCATTAAACCTCTTGATAAAGTTTAATCTTTAAAAGTGTGTTTTAGATTTGTTCTTATTATAGAAAGAAAATAATCTCGTCTTTCTATAAGAACTCATTCTCTCCCAACAGAGGTAGCTCCGTCATAAATTATTATGCAACCTCTGTCTTAATACGAAGGTTTCCGGCAGTTCCCCACAGCGGGACAATATAATTTATTAATCGAGGTCAGTGTAAAAACATTTTGTAATAACAACATCTCTTAGAAAAAGTAAACAGTAATCCAAGAGTTATTTGTTTAGGAGATGTTCACACATTCATATTAAAATATCAGTACCAATTGTGAGCATCAACAAAGTATTGATATCAACGCCTCATGGCCTATATCAGATTTGTGAAAAAAACATGTAGAATATCATTACAATTCAACCAATCAATCAAATATCTTCTCAAACTTCTCTACAACTGACCCAAACCATGCTCAAAAGGAAATAAGATTCTGACAAGAAATACCAAAGACTTAAAAAGTACAACTGAGAAAGGGATATTGTTTTATTATGAACAGTGGTAATATATCCTTCAAGAATTCTAAGGAATGTTATGACGTGAATCTAAATGTTTTAGAAACTTATGGTATGAAACATTACAGATATATTTCCCTGGGGTAGCCGAGGGTGAAAAAATTTGTGATAAAAGAACTTTGATGCTGTAAATTTAGTTCAGAAGATAGTATTTCAATTTTCATATTTTTTCATACTTTTAACTCACAACATGTCTATCTTATACTGTTCATTAATACTACACACATTCTGATGATTACAATATACTCTACCACAGAGAATGAATGTTTATGTATTTAAAAACATGAAAACCAAAAAATACTTTGTACATGTTTTGGAATTTTATAAAAGAAAGAGATTTGTGTGTCATTTAGTCAAGAGCTTTTGGAACAAGTTGTTTTTGGAAATATAATAATTGTGCCCATATTCCAAAAATGAGTCAGAGCCGTGACGTCATTTTATTTTGTAAAACTGTTACAGATATACATTTTTTTGCAGTTAGCTGTGTATTGTGCAGAGTGGCTGTCTCCTTGTTAAAGCTTCATTAACTCTATTTCCAGGATCCTACTTGTTTTTCCATTAATTATATCATTGAATATAGATTAAGATTAAAGGTGCTATACCTAAAAACGTTACACAAATCTATGGTATGGCCAAGTCACTGGATACAGCGCTTGTCAGTGAGGATCGTTTTCATAGTGGTTTTTGCTAGATCTTATGCGTATGTCTGGTGTTTTCCAGACCAGACATAACGCAATGCTTAGCTTGATATCATATGTGTTACCCTACTAAACAAGTGCACATACAGCTGCATGCCAAAAGTTTGTTCACATATATGTATACTAGTGCAAATATCATGTAATTTGAGATACCTTTGAAGTATCGTAGCGTTGCGAAAAATAAACGTATACTATTGAATTTTCAATACACATATGCAGATCCATTCTTCTTTAAAGCAAATGTTTATCATACCCCACAATTACCCGTAACAGTTTTGGCATGTCATTGAAGTGACCAGGGGTCACAATTCCGAAAACACGATTTTTTATTTTTCTCCATAAAATCCTTTTTAAGTTATCATCTTCTTTAAAAATACGTCACGTTTGTATCTTAGCACAAAGTCAATGTGATTATGTTGGTTTTAATCTCAGAGAGTCGATCTGGAACATTTTATTTGACATTTAACGAAATCGAAGTTCCGAAAATGTGGTCCCCTCTGTCTTAATCAATATGCCAAAATTCGAATTTTTGCACCAGAGACAAGACGATCCCCAAAAAGAGTTCATGAATGGCTATTTCACACATGGACAGTCGTTGATCCATTGTCAATTCTGTTGAAGTTATCCTATTGACGTTGAAACGAAACCCAAATTTCATGATATTTGCACTACGATTCAGTGGTAAGTGAACAAACTTTCGGTATGCAGAACAGGCAGACAGCTATGTAGTGGTAGAATGAGTAGGACACTCTTCCTGACTGTTCTTTCCTGTGAACGCCATCATGGGAAATATTCTGGTGAAAACCTCAGGCAGAATATAAAGAAGAAACACAACGTCTTTTTGTTGGTTAACATTCAGAGTACGCTAATCTGTTTGTGATTAGTAACATCATTTGTGAATTGTTAACACACTCTTTCAATTACCTGAGCAATTGAACAGATGTGTTGGGATCTTTGAACAGCGGTATGTACACACGATAAGCATAAGTGTTAACAATTTGCTAGCTACAAGCATGATACTCTTGTCGTTCTTTACCATTAGTAAAAATACTTTCCTCACCATTAGCAATGACAAAAAAGCTACTATTTTATACTAATCATGCAAGCAAATACACAAAGAGTTATCTTGCAAACAAAGGATTCTACTAATGCAAAGCATGTAAGGGCATATTATTTATAAGTTAAACTCGTCGAATAAAATAACCCTATGTATTTATACAATTAAAAATAGATTCGCCATCGAGACAAAACGATTCCCTTTCCAACAGATGATATTAATTCGGAGCTACATGTAGGGAAGAAATACAAATAGACCTGCTTTGAAGAATTAACGATATACACTAATAGACTTAGCAAGATTACGTTTAATAGGAGTAGTCTTGTTCTTCTTCCTTTAAATGTGCAATGTCTCCCAATGTAGAAATATATCGGGTAAGGTGATACGGGGTTTAAGGCCACTTTCAACAGTGTTTCATTTATATCAGAGCTGCTACGTTTCTTGCAGGGATAGAGCATACTACACCACACAACTCACTTCATTTGGTCTATTTTCCATTTAATCTCAACATTGAATAGAGTTATCATGAAAATCTAATAATTCGGCTTCTGTCAATATACACTGTAAATGTGGCCCTGTGTTAACCTTATCAAAGAGAGAAAGCTGGAATTGGCTTTCTTCATTATTAAATAACAGGGATTGTGTGAGATATGAGTGGATACTCAATACGACTGAACTGACAGAATAAAGGTAATCGTTCTCCTTATTATAAGAAGGTAAATTACATTTGCGATGTATACACTGCACGGGCGATCACTTCTCTCAATGGTTTCTGTGTTATTACGCAGTTCTGATAAATTTACCATTCTATGTCATTTTACGGTAAAATGGTCATGGTAGTTTTCGATTGACATCCTCTACATAACTAGAACTGCTGTAATGCATGTAAAACAAAAAACTGATCCATTGTATATGTCTTTTGAAAAGAGGAGCTGTGAATAATCCTTAGTAGCTTTTTGTTTAAAATAGACACTCAAGATAAATAAGTACTATCTTATGTGCCACGTTATTTTTCAAGAAAAAATAAATTATTGAGGCTTAAATGAACTTGGTAAATTACACATTGCTTATATGAGGCTCGTTTGTCAAGATTGTCGGATCCAACATTTCCAGATCGAAAATTATCACTGCACACAAAACAATCTTGAGTATTACATCAAATGGCAAATATCTTATCTATCTTCAGTGGAAGTACAATAGCCGTGTGCACCTTAATCAAAGAGAAAAATAAACGTTCTCTGTATTGTAATATGATTTCTAATCACATAAAGTGACCACGCCCAGTTCCTGTATGGAGTTAACATTCTCTATCCTTAACTTCATGCAATATTTCATATCCTTAAGTCTTAAAATGTTGCCTCATCTTAAGCTATTATACTGTTGCTTTAATATCAAATATGTATTAGATATTTTATAAAACATATCAAATATGTATTTGACGCTATGATAACCGGTTTTAGCAGAAACATAAACTGGCAATAACGTACCAGAACAGGGATATATACGTTCACTATAACTACGTTTATTGATTTGATCAGTTTAAGAATTTGTCGCAGGTTTTCATAGCAATGCAAGTAGATATTATGAAGAGTTAAAACAGTTCTACCAACTGGAAACAATCTTTAAACAAGATGCACAGGAAGTGATTCCCATAACTGCAGTTATTGAAAGGTGTTCGTTAGATACTTTGACCTTAATCTACGACTATGGATAATCGAGAGCCTAGAAAAACATTATTTTAAATATTTTTACCTCCTGTAAAAAGGAATAGAATAAACTTCCATTTATTTTGAGAATTTTAAACAAATAAGAATTTTAACGCACTATAGTGCATTATTACATCCTCATCAGGGGTTCATATTCAAGCACATTTTGTAACAAAAAAAAGAATACATGAATGGTATTAAACATTTTATGATAATTGAATTAAAACATATACAAAAATACAAATTTGAAAAAAAAAAAAACGAAATTGAATTTCACAACTGCGTTTTTAAAGGGCTTATTCAATATCAATTGAAGTAACATGCTATAAGCAACTAAAACTTTCGATTATCATGAGAGTTTAATTATAATTATAATCAGTTTATGGATATATTTATGTTTGAGTGTAGCACGAGTCTGCTTAGATCATACACAAAGGTTTAATGTACCATGTATATGAAGTAGCAAAATTATTAGAATAACAAGTAATAACTCTGTAAAATTTTATGAAAGACACTTATATTGATGTAAAAGATATGCAAGGATCTGTTTTATCATCAATGATAAAAGCTCTTGAATGTAAATGTGCTCGTAATCTGCAACTCAAATATCACTTTCCATTAACCAAGGAACACCATAGGAATATTCATCAGCCCAGGAGTACAATGACCTGACTATAAGGATGTTGACTTGTCATGTGAAGTAGTCGTACTGCACTTTCAGTCGAGCAGACTGTAAGTTCTGTCATTTACACAAACTGTTTACTTTGGATTCTAATTAACTTCTAATACGAGTATTAAGTGCTTATTTTGTCCCTGCCTCCGTCCTTGCATTTTGATGCGTTTCTGGGCACGAAAGTAGAGTATTTTTTATGTAAAAGTGCTTCATGAAGTTTGTACACTGGTTTTAGAAAAGACCAAACATAAAATGACTCCTCTTGTATAACGGTATATATTTATTTCAAATGCTTTTAAGAATTAGTTTGTGTGTTTTTTTGTATTAAATTCTAAAACGTGAATCATTACATAAACAGCCCAAAAAATTTCAAAATGAAACACCTCGTTCTTTAATAATGTTTTAAATTGTCACACATTGCTTCAAAAAATTCATAGCGACTTTTACATGCAATGTCAATTAAAACTTATTGCATGATATAGGAGATGCTTAATTCCTTTCATTCCATTTTACCAACTACAAGATGAGATTCATGACCTGACCTATGAATGCAAATCAAGTAAAAGGTTTTTTAAAGCTTCGGCTGCTACAACTTGGTTGGTTCACGAGCAGATATTGTCAGAATCTACTGCTACTGTATGAAGTTATAACAGCAGTTATTGAGAAACGGCTTATAATGGGGGAGGAGTAGTTAATTGATAAGTACAAACTGAATATTTTGATAAGTTTTTTTGTAACAAATTCAACTACAATCATACTAACGGGTTAAGCGATTGATAGCCTAAAAATGTATGTAAAAATGAAGAGCAATTCAAATAGGTAATATCTCAACAGTTCACATAAGAGTGTTTCCAATAATGTGCAAAGCTACATGTAATTTAGATTCAATAAAATGAGCACCCATCTGCAATTTAGTCGTATCATATGATTATCTCTATGTAATTTCACCCTGCTCATATTCCTCCTACAATCAGTGTCGTCTCTATTCAAGATTGTCATAAGCTCTATTAGTCTAGTAGTTAAATCAATAGTATGGTAGCAAGGCAATCAATTAACTAACAATAATTTCGAGTTGAATGAATCTATTTTGTCTAGACATGCACTCAGGGCAGAATATTATTCAATCCTTATCTTTTATTCTGATCATCTTGTCAATTCGATATGTCTGTTTGTCCTAGTAATGAATATACTGACAGGAAGAACTGCTTTCCTATGATTTTATGTCTATCGAACGTGACGCATTGACTTTTAGACAAATCTTTCGAGCCCATGGGCCTTAAGGTTTATACAATTAAGTTTTTTAACGCAAGAGATAAATCAGAGACATGTTATACTGGACTGAGATATAAATGAATTATTACATGTGTCTGATTTTCAAACATATTATTCATCTAATTCACATACAGAAATCGAAGAAAGTTTCTAATTGAGCACCAAAAAACCCCAATCGAATTGAAAAATTTTGTAAAATACAGGTTACTCATCACTGGTATGAGAAAATGTGTGTAAAAGTCTCAATCTTTTCCTCAAACATTGAGATATGTTTCTTACGTTTATCCTAACATGTTCTTATTTTTCATATCTCTAAATCAAATATGATTTTCTAAAGTGGTAAAATTGTAGCAAACCATATCTTTAGTTATCAACTTAACCCAATCATTATTGAATCAATGAGTTTATCAATGATTAAATTCCTATGAATGTTGAGATGCCTTCCCTTAGAAGTAACATGCTGACATTGAATACATTGACTTAAAGGCAGATAATCAATAAACATCTAGCCAATGTAAGGTGTGTGGCAAATAGAATATTTAAAACATCATCTTTCAATTATCTATGATGAAATACGATATTTGATAAAGAAACGTACATAAACAGATAGTGCCAGAGTGTCCATCAAATGAATTCGCTTTTATAACATCATTAAGTTATTGACTTGGCTTTGAAGGCAAGGAAACCTTCAGATGTGAAAATAGACACACTTATGCAGATCGTTAGGGAATAGGATATTTTTAAAAATACTGAAAAGCTTCTTAGTGATTTCTTTGTCTTTGGTTAACAGAATATTTTCTGCACAAACTAACTATAGTTTCTTCATCAGAGAGCTTCTCAAAGTTCAACAGATGTGGCTTACTTAAGCATTCAAACAATAACAGGTTGTACTCTCGTCATAATCAACTTTGATATCTTTGCAGAAAACTGCAGCTGTAAGCTTTGTTGTAAAGAAAACCCTAATTAGTAAAGGTTTTCTTGGTTTTAAATTTGATAGCATATTTTACATGTTTCTTTGAGAATATTTATCTATTTGTATAAAGGAAAACTAAATCTTAATTGAAAAGTAATTTGTTGTCATATTTTATTCATGTTTCATGTACAAATTGTAAAAGGGGGATTTTTCTTCATGTACTTCACTGTGTTTCGTTAATTGGTGCCTCCAGAAATTATGCAGTAATGCATTTTTCTAAAATTTTGACACATGTGTATAGAAAATGTCTTTATACATGTTTTGAGTAATACATAACAAGTTTTCACTCAAGTCGAGTCACTTTACAGAGCTTTTAACCTTGCATCATATTTGATATGGTTTATGTGATCATTTAAGCAAACCATTTCCAAACCCTATTTCCGTAACAAGATTATAACAGGACCGCATTACTAGGGGATATTACTAGAAGCAGATACATTAGATGTGGCATTAATCTATATCGAGCTTTATGGCCAGATAGAAAGCTAACCAAATGACAGTTTAGTGTGATGCGATGTGTTTGTTGTGCTTTTCAAGACCTTTTAAGAGAAATAACGTCCTTTATTCAATATCTTAATGAAGTTTTACATTACTTATATGCGACATAATTCATCACAAAAACGTAAATAACATGTAAAGGTATCTAAACCTGTTCACAACCCCACATTCAGTGAAGGATGCTGTCACCCTAACAAAAGTATATATCTGTGCCTAAATAACTTTCCATTGATATCAAAATGTTTTTCCTAATTAGTCCTAACGGCAAGGGAATGTCGTGCTACCAAACTATTTTACAAACAGTAAACTGTTATAAGTACTTGCATATGCAGAATCTTTGGTTAAAAGCTTATGACTCATCTGTTCAATTAAGCAGGTGTTAAGAACAGTCCGTTTGAATTACTTGTTATTGTTGTACCCTAATAAAGTTCACCCCAAAATGTTAGTTTAAGATACTTTTCAATATCGTTCATACATATTTCTGGAGCTCATCTAAACATTAAGACTAATAAACTAATAAACAGATTTGTTGACTCAAAATACATTTTTGAATGTTGAAGAACTTAGATATCACCATTTAAAAGGTAAATGTAATTGATATATGCATATCAGGTTTTAAATAGAAATATAGAAATAAAAAATTGTATTTGTTTTTCTTTCGTGGTTTCCGTTCAAGCAAAAAGATAAACATCTCTGTCTATCAAAAGCACTCCATGGAAAAACCTGAATAGAAAACCAAGAGATAAGTTCAATAAACAAGAACGACCCGATTAACATGTCTAACGAGGATATTAAACAGGGAAAAACTGTTATCATTGCCATGCCAATTGGCAAGATGGTGGTTAATCAAAAATGCAGAGGGAAGCTCTGAAGAGTAGGTTCTGTTTAGGAGTAAACAACAGGAGTAAACAACAGCAAATGTAGGGGCCTTTGCACGAAGAGTGATTAAGTACATTATGTCAGTAAGGGAGAAATGAATGCCAATGTATTAGGATATGGATACAATTCTTAAATTGATAAGAAAGAACTATTCAATGAAAATCGCCCATCACTATCTTGAGGAATGTTCATCAACAAGGTTTGAAGCATTTTAGTTTATGTAGAGTATAATAAATGAATATATGTTTCATGTGGTAAAAGAAAATTAAATAGTTTGCAAACAAAATTGCCCTATGCTGTGAGTTCAGTGCATTGTGATTTAAACAAATGTGAAATGAAGCCTGATAGCAATTGCACTTGTGGAAATTATGTCGAAATCTCTTATAATTTTTTCTGTTAATGTTCACTGTACAAAAACGAGAGAAAACCTTATGTCGTCAGTAAAGCGCATACAACATTCATCATGTATTTCTGTTACTCTTCAGCTCTTGTTAGAGGGAAGTGCAGACCTGTCACTTTGTCAAAATGTTAATATATTTGAGTTTGTTCAAATTTATATTTATGCTACCAAGCAATCTGTGTAAGACATTAGTTTTACATTCATCCTCCCTTCTCTTCCTATTCTTATTCCTATAATTTTTTCTTGTTCTGTATCTGTCATCATTTAAAGATTGAAATGTACAATATTGTAAATACCAACTCGCTAATCACGCTTTGACAATAATTTCCTGTTACATGCTTCACATGCGTTCAAAGTCCACGTAAACAATAAGATTAACACAACATCCAGTTAGTTATTTCGTACATTCGTATATGTTGATTCACTGATGAAATCAACGTTGAATGTTTTCCATCATTCTACAGATGTATTTTATTGCTGTGTATTTACGAAAGGCAAAGTGTCGTTTGCTTTTATTGAACCTCTTCTTATACTTTTCTGTGTAAATGTGACATGTGTTATCTGTTTTGAATCCACATGTTTAATCAAGACACATTAAACACAATACTGACGTGAGATTCTACATTTTTATTTTGACAGAGACAAGGCAATAATGTTAACATTTATAAAAGAATGTGTATTTCAAAACATTGGTTTTATTGAGGCTTCATTAAATTACCATAACGAAATAGTTATGATTTTTATAGGTAAATAATTAGTATTTGTATAGCTGATATTCTTGTTATTCACGTTTGTTTATCAATAAGGTAAAGCAAATTAGTATATGGTGTATGTATTTAGCCAAATGTTTTTTTGGCAGTGGTGTTGTCAGGTCTCTCAAAGCATTTGAAACAAAAATACAATTAAACATGAGAAAGTGGGAGTATATAAAATGTAAATTGGGTTTATTTCATATTACAGATTCCTTTAAACCACTCATAGGTGATTTCCTCTTCATAATTATCCGTTATTTAACACAGATCATTAATTTGTTAAAACATTTGATACAACATGTACTTTATTACAAGTACAATGTACATAAATATTGAACTTACAATCTGAATTTTCAGTTTCTACAAATTGTCTATGCACAACATATAATTCTTATATTTCTTTATTTTAGCGCAAATACTAAAGTTCTTTTAACGATGAACTAATATATATTTTCACCATGAAAGCAGTAGACTAAACAAAATTACTGGAAGCAACCGTTAATTCCTATCTTGTTTAAAGTCATAAACAAAATGAAACTGTTCGAGATGTATCGATTCGTTATCATGATCTCACTGTGCATTATAATGCTTTCTGTAAACTGCATTCAGAAGAGAGTAGCAATAGATATTCTTAAAAACACTGATAGAGAAAATATTATTTACGTCATCATTCAACAGAGGCAAACACATACACTTATGCATGTTTGGTGTACATTGGACGGCCAGAAACTTGCCTCGAGTTATAAAAATATTACACAGTTGAGAGAAATTTACACTCCAACACAAATAAGGGACCAAAAAATGAAACTTTTTCTTGAACTTGTTCATGATCCCTGTTATCACTACAAAAGGTCATGATTTCCACAACATATCTTTATTAAACTTGGTCAAACTGTTTGTTGCTCTCATGACACACATTGTTATATTGATATTTGTACATGTTGAACAACCATTGTGTGGTTTTGAATACCGGTATATATTTTAGAATATAAGATACACTGTTGATCAAATCATATATTGTGCTGTTCTTATATATTAATTATTGTGTAGCAAATACAATGTTTAGGTGTTGACGTTTCCACATCTTAAGTAATCATCCTCGCTACGGATAAAACATTTCTGAATATCTGAATATTCAATTACAATTAAATGCATCACTTTGAGATAGTTGTCAATCTACCCACAAAGTTTGACGTGCAAGCACTGGCACTGAGTTTAATGTAGCAGTACACTAATTTTTGGTTAGGTATTATCTCTCCTTGTTTGTCACATCTGCCCTGTAGGTTTATCAAGATTACCTTCAGTCTTATGTGAATGTACAAAGTAGGGCGCTTTTTAAATTTACAATATATACAGTATAACGTAGGCGTTACTTATGCAGTGCCTCAATAATTTTATGTTATCGAGAAGAGCTGATTGATATTTAGAAATTAATCAAATATTCTTCGCAGTTTATAGCATAATCTAGGTGTAGACTTTGAACTCACATGTTACTGGTACCATATACTCTTTGATATGTGCTTTACAAAATGTCACATAAGTAAGAAACTGATAAAAATAGAAACTATCTTTGCTGAAATAGTCTGGTCACTTTGTGATGTTATGATGATTACATCGGATATCATATATGCGATTTTAACTAAAAATGAATATGTCATGTCGAATCGATGTTAATTAACAGCAGAAGTAGTAGATAGTTCCATCACAAGGTAATATGGCATGGAAGCTGTACGCAAAGTATGGATATGCTTTTATGAGCATTCCAAACATATATCGTATTACCAGTATACGTATCCAAAGAAATCCTTAATCCTTCTGAGCCATGTTTCAGAACTCAAGAACCTTGTGTTACTGTGTGTACGCTTGAGTGTCTCTTCTTCCTTGTAACTAAGGGTTTACTTTACAAAACAAATCATCCTGCCATAGTTACAAATAGTAGTGGTTTTAATATTGCATGCAAATAAGGTGAGCAAGGTAAGTTATAAACACTGGTGCCTTTTTATTTGCCATGATGAAAGTATCTGTTGATATATCTCAGTTATATGTACAGTGTTACATTTGATGTTCATTTACATGATAATAATGTTAATAAATTTTATATTCTCCTCAAGTAACTTCATGTGGACATGTTTGTAGTTCTCTATCGGTAGTAGAATGTAATCGAATTACTTTGACTAGTCTTTTTACATTTAAAGCAATTTATATGTACAATATCAATAAAGGGTTAGTGGTTAATTTCAAACATTTGTGAAAAAAAGTTTTATTCAGATTGATATTTACTTTGATAGATTGTGTTGTGTGACGCATTGTGTTTTTCACAAGTGCAATTCCATTTTGATTCGTTGGTCTAAGCACAAATTTTATTCTACAAGTTTATCCAGACATATCTATCGACATAAGTATTCTAGGTATCTAGGGATTTTCGTATCTGTTACAAGGTTAGTCAATGTGACAGCTTCATTTCCCAGGATAAGTAACAGTAAATTCTTGTTGCACTGTAATCGTGTGGTGAATTAATAGAATTCAAAGGAAATGTGTAAGTAACATTTTTCTTAAGCTCATTATGGCTTTTTACTTACACGACGGCAGCTACATGGTCTGAATTAAGCGTCCCCCTGTCTTTCATTTTATTATCAGAGAATTAAGTTTTAACATAGTATGTAATTTCCTTGTTAAGAGCTCAGCTTTACAAAATATCTGTTTATAGAGCTTTCAGATGTATAGACTTGATTTGAGGTATGTTTCTATTGATTTTATGTGCCTGAGAAATGCACTAAAATAATTATAGGAGTGAACAATATAATTAAATCTTTGCTTTTTTAATGTTTTTCCGTCTATACATGTCTTTTAATGTTTTCCAAGAGCACTAATGGAGAAGTTCCTGAAGAGAATACCAAAAGATGTGCAATAAACATGGACGTCACGTATTCTAACGAGGTCATTTAGCAGAAGCATAAACATGCATTTAATGCCATCGCAAGGTGGTGGATAATTAGAAAAAGAATTTTTCTAGGCGCTTCTAAATTGAGAGAAAATGACAGCAAATGTTGAGGACGTGGCATACAAGAGCGAGCACCTACATTATTTGACTCGTCGTTAGCCATCCATGAAAATAGAGTTAAGTGGAAGCTTATATGGTTACTACATTTTAATCACCATTAATGTGTCGTAATTATTTTCTCATAATGAAAAACCTCAACGTTTAACCTTTTTAAAAGAAATGTCATGATACAAAGATGATTCAAATTTGGTCGAAACTCATCCCCATGTTTCTCGCAAACATACCAACCTTTTCTGTTTGTTTGGATATTAGGAAATCTGCAACAAGAATTGTTGGTGAAAAAGGGTATCGCCTGTTGATAATCGTTGGTTGCGGTGATTATGTTGTTTCAACAAAAAGCTAACACAATGAAATTAACGTTATTGTCAATATTATGAATTGCCATACTATGAATTTAATCTCTGTTAGAATAGAATCGTGTTTGTTACAGGATAAATCAAATTGCTGGTAAAAGTGACTATTCCAGGAAACAATTGCAGGAACCAAAGTTAACTAGAGATAAATATCGAAGCACCTTCTTTGAGTCAATCTAAAACGGGACCCTTGAAAAGGACACACCAATTTTGTTTGAGTTTAAAAGCTACTTAACACATGTTTTGAATTTTTTTTGAACAGTCAGTGCGAAATGTCAATCTTATACATCTCGCTTACATTGTTGGAAGTTAGTGGGTGTGTAAAACCCCTAAAACCTTTCTGTGACATATTCAAAGAGACACAATATCATTTGACTGAAGCAGCTCTGTATAATGTGTATATGTAATTGGCAACAAGAATGAGTTATGTATATAGAGGATGTTTGATCAGTGTTTACTTACCATATACGACACGATTACCTAAATATAAATATTTCCTGAGCGAGAGCAAGGGTTATATTTAGCCACGAGTATTGTATACATAGTATGGCATGGACACGAATAAAATATTCTTAAAATAACTGAAGTATAAAGTTAAAGAAAATAATCAAAATCTACATCCAAGCATAAACAGATAAAACACAATATCATAGGCGATCTGTGACTTCAAAGTACTGTAGTGACGTGACGTCACAATGACAAAGTGATAAGTAGCTGTGGTACATTGTGTGAAAAACAATAACCCGTTATGATTGGACTCGTTTGTAATAAAGCATAAATATATACCTTGGTAAAGGTCTAGACATAATCGATTCACTTGACAGAAAATGACCTGCTTTTCATTGACCGTCTTATTCCTTAGAATATAATCATATGAACTTTACGTTACATTTTTTATTCAACTATACCATTTTAGTAACACTGTCAAATTATTGAAGACCTTTTTCCATATGATCGTGCTTTCATCTAAATCATTTCATTGCAGCTTTATGAAAAATCACCTCAGTTACATTAAAACTATGCGTCTCTTACAACTGTAAATTTATGTAATGATGTCACATGTTGTTGCTGTTTTATAAACGTATTATTCAACTTTATTTATTGTGCGTTATCTGAGAATTGCATAAAACACAATGTCATGCTGAGGGAATGGAAACGTTGCTTGGGAGCAAATGTGATATGTTCAGAATTCTATTTTCTGATAACAAATTGCCTGATGATACCACAAACTGTTTAGAAAGGCTGAATGTGCGTTCAGCGTCAGGTTGGGACTTTTTACATGTATGATGTCATTTGAAACGATGATAGGAACTCAATAATATTTTAGCAATGATGAGAATGGATGTACACCATCCATCTATTAGAACTGAAAAATGATCCTGAAATTATATTTCAATATGCATAATTGAACAATCATAGTTAAGAGTTCCATTGAGTAAACATTTAGGGATTATATCAAGATGCAATTATAAGTAACATTTTATAAGGAGGTACATAGTATCTGAAGAGCTCAGGAAGAGAGCTTTGAACACCTGTTCGTGTCGTAGAGATTGGGACTGTAAGATGGACGAGTCAACAGAACAGTATGATTAGTTTAAGCTGATTAAACTTTATAGTGTCAGATATTCCAAACTTTATCGATGGTTTCATTAGACCTAGATATCCCGAGGCCCAACGCCCAGTCTAATGTATTAAGACTGAGACAAGTTTTTCTTGATCACAAATTATTTCTTTCAAATTCACACCGATTCGAAGTATAGCCTAACTCATTTATAAGGTGGTTAGAGTAGAATAGCCATTTGTGTATTTTCATGATTATGCATGATTAAAGCGCTCTTTTCTGAGATTCTATAGCCTTTTTCATCAACAAAAACTATAAATACTATAAGTTTGTTAAGATACATTAAATGTTTTGATATTCTCTTCTCAGCCATGATATACCAATACAACTTTATAAACAAGTTTTATCAGACTAAACAATGGTCCGTGAGAATTATATTCAAGGTGGCAAATGACATCCACACAGTTAGTAATGATTGTCATTCATATACAACCATGGATAGCAATATTATTTTGATGCTTGAGAACCAATCTAACCGTTACGTTTTTATCACTCCCAAGAATAACATCTTCTATACTGCCTGTAAAACAAATTTTCTTAAAACACTTATCTAATTGAAAACCATTTTGTTGAAAAATACATAGATAATACCCTATTGATATTTCTATCCAAAGTTACTAATATATTTAAATTATTCATCATTGATATGTTGACCATAAACAGCACAACGACTTCTTCATTACATGTTACCTTCTTTTACAATTAACAACTTATGTTCTGCAACGTCACTACGTCATGATTGAGGGATACTCAGCCCTGAGTGAATGTCTAGACAACATCGACTCATTGATACAATTGCATGCATGTAACTAAGATAGATAAAAAGTATCTTACAGTATCAATCATCAGAGACGACCCTGTTTGTAGTTTGAACTATTATAACTAAGTATTAACACATAATATGAGTGAAAGAACATACAAATAATCACATGCATGGACAAATTTAGGGATTGGATGTTCACTTAAATGGATCTAAAATAGATGATGCTTTTCACATGGTTTGGGATCTTTTATGTTAATTTTCATATTGTCTCTTTTAAATCTTTATACTTTTTACAGACATTTTTGGATTTCGAAAACCTTAAAACTTAATAATGTAATCGAATTTGTTACAAAACAAAAGTGACCAGTTATGGTTATCATAAAAATATTCAGTTTGTTCTTATACATGAATTTCTCCCACAACAGTTCAGGTTCTCAAAATTTCTGCTTTAACGCTATATATTAGCACTGGGCTATAAAAATACTTGCACAAGTCGCATTTTAGGTCATGTTATATGACTCTCTTTGTAATTACCCAAAGTTTTTCATATGAAAATTACGAAATATGTCCTCTGAATGAACAAAGGGTATCAATTTTCATTCAACTGGCAACAAACTAATTACTATTGTTTCAGTAGCGACTCAAACGTACATGTATTTAAACTTTACAGTGGCCGAAATAAACTTTGGATATATATGTAAAACAATCATCACATTAATACCTTAACTAGAGAGGATTTGGATCCAAAGTCAACAGAATGTGTAAGTAAAATAATTTTCAGTCGACTTAGCTGAAAGGGCAGCACAGCTAGCTATGTAACTTAACAAGTCAACATCTTTACAGTTATACCGTCTGGTCGAGATATTTGAGTTATAGAGTGTAAGCACGTTTCCATTCCAGAACTGTTATCACTGATAAAATACTTGCCTATCTGTTACACTTAAATGTGCCTCTCAAGCAATTTTATAGAGTTGCTACTTTTTTTTATTAAATTTTTATAATACGCTTCATATACAGTGTATTGACAGCCTAACTAAAGATGACTTTGTACATAATCTGCCCGCGAGTACACATGTGATTTGGAGGATAATTGTGTTAACATGTACCTATTGCATGGATGCTACACAGAACTTTTCTCTCCACCTTTCTTTATGAGTTACATTGTTTTTTTACAGACGCAGAAAAAATATTGAAAGAGTGAGATAGAGACAGGGTTAAGTGGACAGGTACATGAACAAGAGACAGAGTGCAAGAGAGTGCAAGGGACTCACTGTTTAATGTTAACAAATACATGACCATTTTGTTTAAATTTGGGGTGATTTTCCGAGAATATGTACTTTTCTAAGTGATATTGATATTCTATGCAATGAAATAGACTGCTGAATTTAAAAAAAATTAGAAGTAAATCTTCTTTAATAATAAGACTGTGATGTATCAATACATTTGCTTTTGGGTCCCCGAGTAGAAATTTTGCAATATCAATGTCAAGGCTGGTTCTGGTTCTAGAAATGTACCATGTTTCTAACTGTAAAAAAAGTTTTTAGTTTTCTCACATGAATAAAACAAATGCTCGAATGTTTCAATTTCCCTACCGCAAAGAGTACAGAGATTGTCCTGACAAATAAAAACTTATCATAGAAAGGATATTTTTGAAATTATTCTGTTGATGAATTTAAACTGGAAATTCCTTGCCTTATTTTCAATTGTAGTAATCTTAATTGCGTAAAAGCAGTCTTGTAAATAGTTTTCAGATAGAGTGACATTGAGCTTAGATTCCATCTGAAGGTTATTCAAGGTAAGAGCTTTGTAAGCACACAGTAACTGTTGGAAATAGACAAATGAATTATCATCTGAAATGCATACTTGTTGAATGATAGTATACTCTGTATTCACACCTATGTCAATATCAGCTGTAGCCTTAGTCAGATCAAAGTATTGTTTCGTTATGTATTCAAAAATCTGAAATGATAAAGATATGTGTGTTGAAAACTGAATTCCCCTTTTTATTGTTACATAATCCCTAATCTGTCGCAATTATTTCATAATTGGAATAAAATTGAGAATTAGAAGGGATTCAAATTCGTCAATAGTAGTAATCTCATTTTTATTGATACAAATATAATACACTACAACATCTTTCCAGTAAGATTTTTAAATAATGGTAATAAATGCAAGAGCAGACGGGAAGTTTGTCATACCATTTCTACCACTACAAAACTGGCTGAAGGTTTACAATTTTAAAGGGGTATATGTATTTGTTTAATAGAGTCTAATTACAATTAAAAAATAAACACACGGGATGTCAAACTAAGTATTGCACAATGTCCGATCAAAAAAACCAGGAGACATGCAAAAGAAGGCCTGCCCTGTAATCAACCAGAATTTCGAAGACCTAGATAAACGCTTACCCATGTCCTCTTTTGCATCTATGCGAGACATGTTGTAGGATACAAAAGATTTGTAAAGCTATGGAAAAGTGTTGAACAGCTTACGACATAAAATATTCAAACTGAGTGGTCTTAATCAATATGCAGTCATTTTAAATTTCTTAAACTAGAGAAGAGAATAACAAAAGGAATTTTCCAATAAACTTAAAGTAATCGAAGCCTTTAACAACCTCATAAATCACCTGCAAACATAATTTCATGACTAAGTAAAGAAATCGCTTTAAGCAATCTTTATCCGTAGAAGAGCTACAAGAAAGGTTTCTTAAAAGCGATCACCAAAAAATGTGTCCAATAACCCCACAAGAGCACAGGCAAAAAATCTTTTATCACAAAAGTTTATCCATTTGCATCCAGACTCTAGCGTTGGTTTTAATGATGATAACATTCATAAAAATACTACTTAAAAACTAAATAAAAATGCTTTTAGCAAGCTGTCTCAATACAGGAGGTACAACAAATGTTTCTTAAAAATGGAAACCAATAAATCAGATCAATAACCTGACAAGAGCAGAGGCAAACAAACACGTATGAAGATATTTCATTCAATTTCATGGCATGCCTAAATCGGAGCTCCAGAAACTAGCCTCAAGGCTTTAAGCATGCTCAGTTTAAGAGCCATGTCGATTGCTATATCAGACAAGAATTCTTTGAAATAGTTTATAACCCGTTTTATACTTTCTACTGGCAAATTCATGATGAATTTCCAATAGTTTGGTCATTAACATTGGTAATTTCCTGGCTAAAGGAGGTCTTTTGGAAATAATTTTCAAATATAATGTATGATATGAGACAATGTCGACTGATACATGTCCGAACTTTTTAAGTTTGTTATTCATATTACATGTGTCAGTCATTTAATTTTATTAATGAGAATAATCATAAAAAAACCGCAAGATTATATTACGTTTTCAGTTCTAATTCTATTAAAGTTGTTTTTTACATGAACGAAAGTAATATGGAATAAAAAAAATCCGAGAAAATTAATACATCTTATCACTGTATTTCATTCATAAATCATTGATGTGGAGAAGTTTTTTGGGAAACATCTTTTTCACAGATACGGTGTAAGGAAACATCATTACTACTTTCCTCGACCACATTAAGATTTACATGATTAGTTTGAAGTTATTTATGCAACAGCTTTCAAACCTTCAGATTATCTTTATTTTCAAAGATAACTGATAAAATTAACATCTAAAAACACGTAAAAGAAGGGAAATCCTAGGGCTTTTATAATTTAATCCAGAGAAGCGCAAATGTTCCATGCAACTTCGGAGTTTAGATTAAATCAATCGTAAATTTTTGAACATGATATTGCAGAATTGATATGGAATATTAATATTTGATCCGATAATGGAGTACAAATTTGCACGTAAGAAACTTTGAAATTCTTAAAGATAAAGTAAGGTCAAATTGCGTTTGGACGATAAGAATGTTCATTCATTTCGATAACTTTCTTAGTTAATATCTACTAAATGCATAGAGAAACATATGAGAAACATACAATATCATTTGACATTAGCAAGTTCAATCCTACAAACCTATCGAGTACAATTTACATTCATCTTTAGTTGTGCATTTCTTTTGTAAATGTTATTTCTTGTACAATGTTATTTTTACACATGACATATAGAACATATTTAGGCACTCAGAACCAGTGATAAGCATTAACACAGATAAAAAACATGTCAAAGTAAATTCATCGCAGGATGTTACTGCACATATAGTATAGACTTAAATGTTAACAGTGTTTCTTACATAAACACTCTATTGAGATAAAACTGTACTCAACGGAACTGTACATTTAATTAATATTTCCTGTCCTCCCCTTGTATCAACAAGTAAATTCGATTTTTTTTGGTATTGATTCAATGTTGATTAAGAATTTAGTCGTGTGTGGGTGAGTGTCAAGTAAAGCCACAGCACACGCGTATGAATTTTTGAAAATTAGAGGAACGATTATTTCTGTCATATTCGAATTTCAATCTTTTTAAAAAATTATAGGTAATGTAAACAATAACCAACTCGTGACGAGAAATGACAGATTACCGTTCCCTCGTTATATCAATTGTGTAATTCTCTCACAAAAGCTCGATAATTATTAAATTGATAAAACTCGGTAAAGATAATCCGTCATTCCCCGTCACTCGTTAGTTGTTGTCTACTATATGTTTCATTGCACCTAGATGTGATGTCCGTTGAAATGCTGCAACAAAAATAGTATAATATAACGCTGTATATTACGTATCTTATTTCTGGTTCCCATTGTGCAAAATGATATAAAAGCAGAGAGTAAATCGTACATTTAGCACCCAGTTTCTATTAGTTTTACTACTATAAATATAACATCTGAGTTACTTTGAGACATATGAGATGTTGTATGGACAATAGGATATAACACTTTCACAGAAACATTGAGTGTATCAAAAATATGTTTGAACAAGTGTCTTATCTGATGCTTATCTGATGGTTTCATTTAGTCACCATCTATGTTTGAAAAAAACCCAAGTTGATCTTATTTGCTGTGATTTGAATGATATCAAAGTAAACGGCATTTTAATGATTTATATGTACATATAAATTCATCATTTGTTTTGTCTTAACTGAAACTGGATGTAATTTAGTAGTATTTGTATTTTGTTTAACTTGAAACTTGAAGAAATCTTCACGTATTGCACATTATTACAATATGAAATTTCTTCCACTTCAGACTAATCATATGTTTATATCTACATACTTTTATTCTTATGGTTTGAAAATAATATAAGTTCCATCTGAGATGTTGACATCTCCAATGGTAGACAATATCATACAATGATTAACTCTATCAGTCTTGTTCATGTACCTGTAGCAGCAATTTAATAACATGGCAGTCAATTAGGAAGCAGGTTATTTTCATTGCAGTAAATCGATTTTGTCTAGACCTTTACCCACGAATATATGTATATTATATATCACTCCCTCGAGTTTACACTCAAATATGGTCTTTATAAAGAACGCTTGTATCATATGATATTGATTATCTTTGAACGTATCAGAGAGCCTAACGTTTTTGGATTTTTTAACATTAAGTACTGATTGTTTTAGCAAATTCAACATTACTATTTTTGTTTCAATATTGGTAATACTTGATTGTGTTGAGACAATTTATGGCATGGTTTATTCTTTAAAAGTGCATTATTTTTCAAAAATACATAATTTTGTTTTATCTTTGGCACATTTCACAATACCATATACGGTTACATGAGTTAATGATATCTTTCAAGTGACAAAACCAAAAATTTCTATCGATTCAAGTGAATAAAAAACTAATTATCTTCAACGATTTCTTCAACAGATTATCATCTCTATTGTTTCCTTCTGTTTGCTTTAAATATATGTTCAAAATTAGTGATATTTATTGAATCTGAAGAATTGAGAAATAACGACAGTATAACGCATCATGTGCGTTTTGATTCAAATCGTTATTTATACCTTTATAGTTGTACTTTAAATTACTATTTACGTTACAATCATTAGTACTTCTCAATAGTGACATTTTGTTTTGGACATATCAAATGTGTGAATGAAACACCAGAGTATAATCAAGTGTAATATGTCAACTTGTCAACTGAAAATAACTAAACAAAGTGCTTAGATATTTAGTGAGTGCAAAGTATTTATCTAAATCATAATTAAAAGTGCAAAAGATATTTACTCCCTGCTGACAAGTTACAGAAAATGTAAATATATTCATGGAAAATTTTCAAATAGGCAAGCAATGATAGTTTTCCAAATTTACATTACGACACTCTATGGCAGAGAATGTTTCTTTGATAATTTTTTTTGTAATTACAAAAGAAGACATAAAATATAAATGATAGACAAGATCATGAGCAGGTACTGAAATTTTCTTCATAAACAAGATGCTATTTTGTTTTCACGAGAGATAACTACCACATATTAATGATGAAACTTTTTTAATCATTAAGTGTATATTCATCACTATATTCATGAACTGACGTTATTAACACAATGTACATGTAAGTGCTCGCTCTGAAGCCCCTCACGGCTGGAGAGTATTTTCTGTATTCTAATAAACCACCACGTGCACCTTGCCATTTGGATGGCATTAAATGGTTGGTTTTACTTCTGGCTACTGTTCTCGTTTAAATCCATTTTATCTTTGTTTGATTGTGCATCTTTGGGTACACTTCAGAAACTTCTCCCTTAATGCTTTTGGAAAAATATAATAGACGTACTTCTTGGACAGACAAAATTAATGAAATTTGTCTCTCATGTCCATTACATCTTAAAACAAGCTGGTCAAGTGCAAGTTCAGCGTTAAAATATGAATATATGCAACAAGTAACAAAACTATCCCATTATTTAGACTAAATAGATTCAAAAGAATTCGATGTTCAATTTTCTCAAAATCATACTCCAAGGACACATTATACATGTACCTCAAGTAAGATATTTCAAACACAGAGAAACAAGTGACCTTAGTTACATTGAAGGATCGCCATTCAAGCATACACATGGTATGACAAGGTTATTTGGTTATCAAACATGATGTACGGGGCAATTTTCCATCTGTTAAGGATTTGCTGGGATACGACTTCTAGTTATAAGATGATAAGGCAAGATAAGGCAAGCTTATCGGTGCTTTACAAACGAACTACGAAGTAATTTACTTTGTCAGGGAACTATCTACTGATATTGCCTTAACCTACAACATCGATTTAAATGAGGCACACTCATTACAATCAAAATTGCAAATATATTTTCCAATAAAATCACCCTCACATCACAATGTGACAAGTGTGTGACAGCTAAGATATTTTCGGATTTCATCACTTTCAAGTATATGTGGCATTTTGTATAAATCATGTCAAAAGGTATATGGTATTGGTTAGAAATGAATTCAAAGTATACATGTAAGTCATGTTTTAAATTGCACAATTCATTTGATTTATTTCTCAGTAACAATCAACTATTATGAGTAACATAAAACCATAAAGCGCCTATGTTCTACTCGATATCTAACGTAAATTGAAAAAGCATCCTACTGTGAGGATTCACATTAAACTAAAGGAACTCTTGATGAATCTTAATGTCTCTCATTACAAACATAGGACAAAGTTTTTCGAGGAGAAGGTATGTGAGAAAAAATCTTAATAAATTTCCTTTTGGTAGAAATTCAATTAAAGTCGTGTTCATGCGTTATAATCTACAATTCTTGATATCATTTATATCATAATTCAGCAAGTTTGAATACCATGTCTTAAAATTGATTAGGTTCTTTCTAGCCCCACGGTGGAACATTTAAACTTCAGCTTATTTTCCTACATAAAGAAAACAGTTTATTTTGGCATGAAAATAAGGTTACAGTTTGACTTTGGTATGAAACCGAAAGAGACCAACAAGAATGGGTGATTTGATGAATTATAGATTGCAGAGTCATAACTTCATCTAACAGTTGCAAACAACATTACAACACTACAATTTTGGTTGTAAAACATAAGTTATCAAATGTACTAATTTTGTTTAATGTTAGTCTTTATTTTCATATCAACAATAATATCTTCAAGTTCATAGAATGCATCTTGTACATGTTTGATACGTCTGAACATGGATTTATCTCGTGTATAAAAAATGATTTTATGGGGGATCATCTTCCACAAAAGCAAAGTTTCATTAAGGATTCTTTTAACTTTGTTATTTGAGAATAACAAAATTGGTTATCTATATAAAGCAAACGTCTTCGTAAGGGTGTAATGAGCGTAACTGTCCACACTTGATGGCACTTGCACATGCAATGTTGAATTTTGATGACCTACCAGTAAGCAAGCTTTATCTTACAAATAAAGCCATTTATTATTAAAACTGATACAAATATGTAACATAAAAGTCCTAATTGGAAATATTTTCAAAAGCATCAAAAGGAAAAAGTAAAAAAACTAAATAAACAAAAACTTCTAAATTTCTGTTTGACGTTGTAACAGAATTGATTTTATCTTTCAATTAGTAATTGCCTAGCTTCTCCTTGGCAGGGACATTCATATTCAAGAAAGATATTTTGCTTAATAACCACAATTTAAACAGAACAAAATATAAAATATCATATTTTTTAATTAATCAATCGAACAATAATTAAAAAAATGCTGTGTCTTTGAACAACTTACAAACAAATTTGACCACAATGATAATATCAAAAGTTGTGTGTTTTACACTGTTTCATGCTGGTACCTTTGGAAGTGATAACACAGATCATGGAGTTCAACGAAGTCCTTTTTTTGGTCACTCATTCGTCGTGGAAAGTTACTTGCTCTCAACCGGAAAATGTTTAATGGCTCGAGGCAAAATTCTGCTATTTCGATTTACGCCAACCATGCAATTGAACTTGGTCATTAATGTATGTGTTTTTCTGTGCTTTAGTGGGACGTTAACGTTATTTTAAGTATCTGATTTTTTATTGGAAACATCTAATGCTACTCTTTTCTGAAGTCAGTTTATAGAAAGCGTCGATAAGCTAAGTACATGTTGTTCTGAAGAACCACCCAAAATCGTTTTTTTTAACAGATTTACTTTCTCTAGTTAGTTAAACCAAATGTATTTTAGAGAGTAGATGGCAGTTTGTACCAATTTTCTGTACATTCAAAGTGAACTAGGCTAATGATAACATGTATTTATTCATCCTTAAATGAACTATAATGGTGTGCACTTATAAGAAAGGAAATTTTAAAAAAATACTTTTTAGTTTGCTATAATTGTTCAAAAAAACAAAATTTCAGGTGGTATTTACAGTGCTAGGTGTTTAATAGCCATTCATGATTAGGAGTAAAACACTGAAATCCCATCTTTCAAATTGCCTTTATGTTTGACAATGTGTTGCAGAATAAAGTACACATATGTGAATATACATGAATATTATCAAAATGACCAAATAATGGAACAGAAATAAGACACACAAGCAATATATTGCTTGAAAAACAACAGAAGGCTGATTGGAAAAACAAGGGCGCAGTTTATTCATATATTTGTGACGGAACCCTGGGGGATGAAAATATACCCTATTTCTGAGTGCCGAATAGATGGTTTAGGAGCAACTCAGATTAGAGGTATGAACTCACTGGGGTAACCACAGATGAGTTCCCTCTCCCACCCCTCCTGTAAGCCACAGGTACCTATACTCCGACAAGCCGTCGGTAATCAATTGTCCTGCAAGCTACAGGTAACAGCAGACTCCGGTAAGCTACCGGAAACTCACATTCCTGCAAGCCGCAGGTAACACACATTCCGACAAGCCGTCGGTAACCACCCCTCATGCAGGCCGCATGTAACCACTTTTTCCGGCAAGCCACCGGCTAAAAATACTTACCAGTGGAAGAATGCCCCCTGAGAGGGTCAACACATATACATAAGGCACTCCCCCATTAGATCAAAAGCATAGCACCTAAAATTAGACCTGCTAGGGTATCACATAGACAGGTATGTAGGCAGTAGACCAATGACCAACCAGTAGGCTAAGCTTACCTAAACTGATAATATCCCCCAGGGTCCCGCCACAGATCACATACCCATGAGATCACCGCCACAAATATCCTGGTGAGTTTAGCATAAACTATTCTCCAAAGCTGTCTGGATTTCCTCCAGAAATATTGCTATGCCAATATCAGAGAGGTGGACATCATCTTCTCTATACAAAGCTTGGTTATCTGAAGAGATGTCATGACGAATTCTGATGCCACCAACCTTTGAAAATTTTAGGGTGGCAATACGATTTACTCGTTTCCTTTTCCTTTCAATGGCAGCTTCGCTAATAGCACCTTGCCATACCCTCCTTGGAAGGATATCGGACCAAAACACCTTAATAGAGGGCATAGCCAAATTCAAATAGGTAATTAGCTCCTCTATGTTTTGGGAAAACTGGTAACTGGTAACACTTACCAAGTCATTAGATCCAATGTGAAGAATCAGTGCCTGAGGTGTAGGTGACGTCTTTAACTTGTGTCTGAGACCAGGAAGCAGATCCATCCACCGCATGCCCCTTTTGCCCATCCACTTCACATTAGCTCCACTCTTGTCCAGGTGAAGATTACGACCAAATCCTAGGCGGTCTACATTTTTCATTGCCCAGTAGACATAAGATGAGCCCACGAACCAAACATCTGAAAGCTTTGGGAAGGTTTTAGCACAGCAATATTGGCAGCAATGTTATCTATACAAACCTTACTCTGATGTAACTCTTAAATGCATCAGACTTCCATCGTCCCCAAGATTTGATGGTCTCTGTTGGAATGAATAAAGTACACATATGTGAATATACATGAATATTAATATCAATGTTCATTCTGCAGATTATAAACAGTGTAATCATTTTATATTTGTAAGTAAATGCAATATAACTGCTAACATTCAAAGCCAGATAGATGAAAATATATCCATTTGCTTCAGATCTGTCTCTAAAAACGACTATTTAATACCAAATCAGTATTGAGTACCCTGTATCTTAGTATGACTTCAGATTGAAACGAAAACAATAGATAAAACGTGTCACAATGAACACTATTATATGGCTATCTACAGAAGGTTGATTGAAGCGAAATCATACGTTGTCTTTCTAAGTGAGGTGAGGTGAGGTGAGGTGAGTTGGTGTTTAACGCCGCTTTCAAGATTATTTCACTTATATCGCGGCTGCTAGTATTATTGCAGGGAGAAAGCCCGCAACACTATAGTGGCTATGCATTGCGGTGAAACCTGCGAGCATCGGCTGGAACTAGCGAACCATGGGTGGTACTGCGCTGAATTTCAGTGCAGCATTGCACCCAAACCTGACTGCGTGTAGAACAGTTCTCTACTGCAGACAAAGTTGCCGAGCCCCCTGGCGGGATTCGAACCACAGACCTCCTGATCCGAAGCCGAACGCGCTAACCACTGCGCTATCCCGCCCCATCTTTCTAAGTACTTTAATTGTTAGCTAAATATGTCCAGTAAGCATTTCACATCATTGCCGTTAATTTAACATCATATATGAATGTAAAAACTCCCACAGAAGGTTAACGTTACTTTATCTATAAACTGTACTTTAGAAACCACCCAGCACCTTATACAAAATAAAATCACTTCAAATTAATCAGTTAATCACTTGTAATTCTATACTTATATCATTCAAGGAAAAAGAATCTGACATCATTCAAGGGGGTGTGTGTGGGGGGGGGGGGGGGGGGGGGGGTCTGATTGAAGCAATTATATCATAATGACTACATGTTTTAATTGTTTGTATGTATGTATGGTACGTTTACTTCATATTTTTGAATGAGCATAAAATAATAAAACTTTTACAATATTGATGAACATAAATTGTAATAATGATGGGTAATCGCATTGCAAAATATGTTTTTCAACCCGTAACGAAATTCATCAGAAACCATTTTGTCTTATCGAAATTAAATGTATCAGTCATTGTATACAGAGTACAATCATTTCTTGGTAGAACCCCCTGAAGCTGTTTTCTGAAAGAATCTAAATGAAAGTTTTTGAATAACACAATACACGTACCAGTATGATTTATCTAGTTTAGGTCACTTTTGTTTATATAGAGATCTGCATGATCAAATCGACATCACTAATGAAAATTTCGATTATAGCTTGCTCATTGGTATCAAGGGAACATATAGTCTCGAGACGTATACAACTGAAATCAAACATAACCGGAAACTGCAACTGTTACAGGTGTGATAAAACCGCATTTTAAAAGCAAAGGAAAGTGTGAACAGCATTATTTATTTTCGATTTTACCACGAGAAAATTGGTATGTTTTGCAATTGATAAATTATGATGTATACTCATATACAATCATAAAAAGTGGATATAAATACTTTGTGAAAGACCAGATCATTTCAATGAGAATTTGTGGAAACAAACTTTGTTTTTTGTTTTCAAAATGGGAAAAATATCAATTCACATTGTCGTTAATGAAATGTCATTGACTTTTCCTCAATTTACTACAACACACATGAAGACACTTTGACATTTATCAATAAAAAAAACATGTAATTTCTAAATCATGCATACCATGTCCCCCTACATGTGTGATTATTTCCTGCAAAAAGAAACAGTTAAAGGCTGGTGGGTTCTCCTCTATTTCTAATTAACCTCCACCTTGCCATTGTGCTTGACATTAAAGGATTGTTTTCGTCTCTGTACATGTTTAATGTGCTCGTTAGAAAGATATATCCGTGACGTCCATGTTTATTGCACACATGTGTATTTTCTTTCTCGAGCGAAACCTAAAAAAATCTAATGAAATTGTGTTCACCTAAAAAGACAGGATGTTGAAAACATGTGCCTCTCTTTTCAGGAAAAAAACGTTAATTCCAATAAGTTCTTAAACAATATAAATAGTAGCCTGATAAGAATTATTTTCCGTATTCGAAATATATCCTTTACTATTAAAAATATGATTATATGACAGAAATATTGCAATTCACAGATGCATATATAACAAAATTAACAAATACAACTTTTCCCCATAGATCCAAATCTAGAAATGTAAGAGTAATTTACATATTCAAGTTAAATTTAAAATTTCAATTAATTAGAAAATAAAATATAGCAAGAAAACTGCTTTGAATTCTATAAACCAGGCCCACTCTTTGGTCATGTCAATTATGTGAGAATACAAACAAAATGCAGTTTACAAAGATTATGCAAAGTATTTAAACATTTTGTTATTTAATCTTTCAATAAAACTTTAAACATAATTATGAATGTTAAGTCTGATCTAAGCGTTTTGAAAACAGTATGTTATGAGGCTTTCTTTTCTGCGCAATTGTACATTAATAGTACATTTTGTATAAACGCCAAAATACAATGTTTAAACTTTGTAAACTGCAGTCTGTGTTTATTGTAATGCTTACATGTTACATGCCCATGTTAGGGCCAATCAGAAGTGAGCATACCCCTTAAACTTCAAAGTCTGACTTTATGTTGAAATGATTCATCTCATAAACAAAAATAATTGTGTAGCTGGGTCAGTTATTCAAAAAGAGGAAGAAAATCATCCAAAAGAGAGTTGACAGATCAGGGTAAAAAAGGATCCTGATGATGTGGAAACAGACAGACAAAGGCATAGTGATAGATACAGAGAATATTCCTGTCTTAAATCTATGATCTTAACTTTACGATCGTTTCGAAAATTACCTAAGACAAAGCCAGAAATGACTATCCACAAGGTTACGGCAATCTAAGCGCTAAGATAGCTTCGAAAATCTACCTCCTCGTTTTCATAATTCGTTGAAGTATACGCACATATATAATCCATTTATAATTGGTAAATGAATCATAATATAAACATTGACTGTTGAATGATTGGAATGGAGATTGAAATCTACATTTTGACAACTGCTTTTGCCGTTCAAATGGAATATGTGGTTCGGGGTATAACGACGCTTTCAAGAGTATTTCACTTATAAGAGGGTTGCTAGTATTATTGAACGGAGAAAGCCCGCAACACCATTTTCACTACGAATTGCTGTGATACCCACGGGCATCGGCTGGAAGAAACGAACCATGTGTGGTGCTGCGATGGAATTCAATGTAACTTTGCAACCAAACCCATGGCAAATAGAACAGCTCTCTACTCTATACAAAGTTGCTGAGCTTCTTGATCGGTAGTCTAACAAGCTTGCTAACAACTGCGCTATCCCACCCCGGTATTTAAATATACATTAGTTTAAAAAATACATCCCTGAAAGAAAGACGAAAACACACTCCAAAATAATTAAATATTTAATGAATACTTATCACAATTGACAAGCAGGCAAAAACTTTTCACTCACTAGAATATAACTTTGAACATTCACACGTTCATGAATTGTACTAATGAAAGCGATGTATTAAACATTATATATTTCAATGTACTTTATTTTTTTCACAATACAATCGTTAAACAAAGATGCTATAGCAATCTGCAAAATCACTCTTGAAATTGGTTAGCCTGATCATTATTTGATTTTGATAAGAAATGTTTACCTTTGATTATTATGACATTGAAAAATGTGATAACAGAAATGCAACCCATTTGTTTTGCAGATTTCTTCAAATTAATGTTCGTCTAATTGAAGATTTAGCTTATGCATAAAATCATTGTACACATGGCTGAACAAATACCAATCAGAATGTATGTGTAGGCACCAAACCACGAAGAAGTCTTTGCGTTCTTTTTTGAACGGATAACAAATGAATAGATTCAATTTTTAAGAAGAAAAGCCATGTCAAATTGACAACCGATGGAATTCTCACTGACAAGGGTTTTCTGAATAACTGATATTACAGTTTCTTACAAAGACATCAAAGCTGCGTGATAATTGTAAAAATTAAAAATAGAATACAATGACGTTCTTGTTCGAGTTATCAAGTAAGTCACATCTGCTGATAAACTTTTAAAAGCACTCTTCTGAGGAATTTCCAGTTTATTTGCTGAAAATTATATTGTAAATCAAAGGCAAAGACTCACATTCAAACTTATCAGACGTTTTTTAAAAGTTTTTCTTATATATCTTATTTCCAAATTACCTGCATTGAAGTGTTCAAGTCACATTTGAAGGTTATCATGCCTTCAAAGCCTATTGAACAACTTACTAACGCTATCATATCGAACTATTGGGATTGAAAATGTCGCACTATGTTTTACTATTTGACATTTCACATTGACATTGATTTTAATTTAAACTTTGTTTTTATGTAATTTGCCATACGTCTTCCATGATATCGGTCAGAATCTGAATATGTACCATAGTGTTACATTGCTATATTGAACACCTGCCTTGAAGAAGATATTTAATGAAAGCTACTAGTTACTACATACGAAAGCAGCCTATCAATCACTGGTAATGTATCATTGACAAACACATTGATTTGTTAGTGATCAGGCAAATATTACCATCAATAAAGAATTTTTAAAAATTGAAAGACAAACATTTGCACCATTGAGTAACATTTGTATGAATGTTTTAACAATTCATTTCATAGCAAAAAATAAAACGTAGAGATAAATAAAAAGGAGCTCATATCGTGATGTTTGTAGAAAACATTGATACATTTACATAGATAAGAAACGAATTCATCCCTAACCGCTTTCGTTCATATCTGTAAAGTATTAAGCACGAGGCATTACTATTTCAAATAATAAAGGAAATAAACCTATAGTCCACACAACTTGCAATTTGGTTTGTTGATTGGAATTCTTTAGATCTAATCATAGATTGCTTTTATGTCTGATTGCAGATGAGTGAAGTAGATGAATAATATCGTTTTCAAACTGAATGTCATGTATGGCCCAAGTTAATATTATAATAATTCTAAATGCTCTCATGATCAAGAGTCGCCCACTGGAATTTTCATTATGACATGGCTTGATAATGTCATTTTTCATGAAAGTGACGATATAGCATTTAGTTTTACATTGTCCAATCTACAGAAAGTATATGCTGTTTTGCTTATTTTTGTCGGCCAATACACAATACATACATATTTGTTCCAATTTACGAAATGGATACAGTGCAATATAATGTTGTTATTTCTGTCCTTTGCTGAATATATCTTAAAGATATAAATTACATTGTCATCTATAAATACCTTACAATTGGGTACAAAGAGTAAGTGAACATAGTAGTGTTTGTATCAGCATGTACGATCATAAAATGACAACACATATTGAGCCGGATGTAATCTCATATGTAACATACAACATTGTTCATACATGTTTAAAATCAATCTTCCTATTTTTACATATGGTGTTTGGTCTAAAGTGAGGTGTTTTCTTGAAACAGTTTTATCAATGTCTGCTTTTTGCTGTCGAAATTGACGAGTTGAGAGCCCTTGCCTGAGGCTATCTTTTGACAACTTATCTGTATATCTACAGCTTCTATGCGGTGGTGGTGGTGATGGTGAGATACCTCTCTGGAAAAATGATAACTGATACGCAGGTAGTTTGCAGCGAAGAATAGTTTTATCGAGATTCTAAAGGCCACCTACATGTAGGTTCAAACCAAAATATGCCGATTTTGATAATTGACGTTAATTGAAAAACGTTACACCATGCAGATGGTTCATTAAAATCATGATTTTCATATGCCTTTCTATGATCGAAAATGGGACCATCGGCCCCAGAAAGTATGGCGATGACATAATTATCAGTAGAATTCAAGACTATTATTTTATTACAAAAAACTAATGGGATGTTGAAACACAACAAAACAAGTTCGTTTGAGCACATAGCATTTTATGATATTCCAATTTAAAAAGGTGGAACAATTCTTTTGGTGTTCAATTTAGAATATACAAAATGATCAGATACAAGATAATCAAGGGTCGAGTGATATTCAGCCCTGAGTGAATGTCTAGACAAAATTGATTTCTGGAACTGAAAATTGATGCAAGTTAATTGATTGTCATGCTACCATATTGATTCAATTACTAGAACTTATAAGACTAATAGGGCTAATCACTATCTTACAGTGTCTATCATCTCAAACAGAGACGACAGGGATTGTATATGGAACTTTTAGTATTATCTAATAGTCAGAGTGAAAGAACATACACATAATCATATGATTGGACAACATTGCAAAGGAGATTCATTTTATTGGATCTAAATACCTCGATGTTTTTTTCATGATTGGGGAACACTCTAATGTGAACGGCTTATATAGTATCTTTTTTAAATGCTTATCATTCTTATAGACATATCTCGACTTTTGATCCCTTTAAAATATTCTTATGATTGCAATTGAACTAGTTACAGACGTCAACATGAGTTCTCATGGTTATTATAATATTCAGTTTTTCCTCATACATGAACTTAACCGTTTATGCTGTTAAAAATGCTGTTATAACTTTCTTATCAGCAATATATTATGACAATTAGCTAGTTGTAGAAGCCAAAGCCATTAAAAATCTTGCTTATTTGCATTTAAAGGTAGTTTTATATGACTCTTCTTGCAGTTTCCAAATGAGAAAAGCCTAAGTGTTTTAATTGATATATGAAAGAGTTTCCCTATAATGACATAGGTTAAGTAAATGATAACAAAAAATATACATCATTTATTCTAATAAAAGGTTTTTATTGTGTCAGTATTGTCTCGTGTACATGTATTAAAACATGAAAAAAATAGCTTTTTAAAGATATGTTACAAAGAGTTTGTAATAACCAAATTGATACCTATAATTCCTCATTTCGTCTTTCTAAAAATATTGAACTAAAACGGGTTTATCTCTAACTTCTGTTAATACTGCCTGGTTCTACTACAAAGAGAAGGACATATTGAATTATTTTCAAAATGTTGATTATTTGAGTTGCATTAAACATTGCCCCATGCTATCCCATTAGGTTTGTTTAAAATAATATTTATGTGCTTTTTGAAAATAACTATAATAACAATGTGTGACAGTAGAGTACAATATTCATCATCACAGAACAAAGGATTTCAATTTTGACAAAGTTCTAACCATTTATGTAATATTTCACATACTAAAATTTATCAATATAAACACATCAAAATACAAGGATAAATACAGGAACAAAACAAGCACATTAAAATTGCAAGAGAAGTAGATTAGAATCCAAAGTAAACAGATTGTGCAAGTGACATAATTTACAGTCTGCTCAGCGGAAAGACCAGAACAGCTACTTAACATGACAAGTCAAAATTCTCTTAGGTCGTTGTAGAATTTGGCTGATGAATATTCCTGTGGCGTTCCTTGGCTTAAGAAAAGTGATATTTTAGTTGCAGAGTACGAGCACATTTACATTCCAGAGCTGTTATCATTGATGATAAATCAGATCCTTGCATATCTTTTAAACCAAAATAAGGGCACTTTATGCAAATATCATAGAGATGCTTAGTTTGAGATACCTATTCTACGCTTCTTGTTCACTGCATTGACACCTTAACCTATGAGCTAAGCAAACTTGTGCAGCACTCATAAATGAATACATACATAATCTGCATACGAGAGACGTGTGTAAGTAGGTGCATATTGTGTTTACATAAACGTTATGCAAAAATTCTACACAGGACATTCCCTTCTCTCTTGGTGATATTTTCGAAATGATTGACAGTCACTGCTGTATCTATAAAATATGGTATGATTATAATGTCAACTTCAGTTTGCAATTTCGCCAGTCAGGAAAGCAGCAGACATTCAAAATAAGGCGTGCTTTGTCAGGATCAGATCATTAGATACCTAGAACAAAGGCATAGCCCTGTCCTCTACTGCAACTATATGAGACATGTTGTAGGATCCTCACTGACTTTCGCTGTATGCAATGACTGACCATACCATAGATACGAAAAGTTTTGTACAAGTATCGATCTGTATACCACCTAAAATATAAAAACAAAATGAGTGTTCCAGCTTAGTTCCATAATCAATATAATCTAATCGCCAATCCTAGATTCGTTTTTGCATTAGCAGTTATACATTTCGTAAACTTGAGGAGAAAATAACAAAAGGGATTTCTCAATAAATTGGCACTAATCACTCCCTTTAACAACCTCCTAAATCACCAGCATACAACACTTGATGACTTTATAATTAAATTGCTTTATGTAATCTGTCTCAATGGAAGAGCTACAGGAAAGGTTTCTTAAAAACGAACACCGATATATATATCCAATACCATCACATGAGCACAGGCAAATACATTTTTATTAATTCTTTTTTATTCAATTGCATGTTTGGCACATCTAGACTCTAACATAGTTTATGATGATAACATTCATAAAACTACTAATTTTAATTAAGTGAATAAAATGCTTTAAGCAAGCTCTTTCAAGAAATGTTTCTTATATAATGGAAACCAATAAATCTGATCAATAACATCACAAATGCACAGACAAACACATGATCAATCTAATCAGGGGTTTGCATACATAGGAACTCCAGATACTCTTTATTCATGTTCAAGTTAAGAATGTTATGTCAGACAAATAGACTTTTTTGAAATAGTTCATTAAAGTGTTAAGTAATCTTATTGATAAAAATAACTATCCATAAATAAGCAAGAGTATAACATGTTTGCAGTTTTAATTCTATGAAGGTTTTTTCTTTGACCTCAACAAAAGTAATATAGGTTAACATTTTTTCGTTAAAAATGACACGTTATCACTGTTTCATTCATAAATCATTAATGTGAATATACTTTTTGTGTGGAACGTCTTTTTCCCAGAGCTGTTTTAGAAAACATCATTACTCCTCCATTTAAGCCTGTCTCAAACACTTTTAGATTTACTTACTAAGATGGTTTAAGGTTATTTAGGCAATAGGTTTGAGAGTTTCCAATCCAAATAAACGTCTCAAAACGCATAAAAGGAGGTATTGCCTGCAGCTTTCATAATTTTAATCAGAATAGTGCAAATGTTCCATGCAACGAAAATTTGATTAAAACTATCTTAAAATTTTGAACCAAATCTTTCAAAACTGATAAGGATTATAAATACTTTGTCAGATTATGTAGTGCAAATTTGGACATATAAAACTTAGAAAAAAATTAAGATAAAGAAAATTGTAATTGCATTTGGAGGATAAGAGTTTCATCCACATCGATAACTTTGTTAAGTAATAGCGTGGAGGGTAACATGATTTCTCATAATCTCTAAAAAGCCGACTTAAGGTCTCTATTTGACATCCCTTTATATAAACAATATTATATTTTACGAGGGGAAGTCCATTGGTTCAAAGAATTCATTATAAAACAGAAGCCATGGTTGTCTTATGGATTTTTTAAATATAACCTCCCTGGACCTCGATGCACTTTGCCCTTTTGATTTTAAGACTGTCTATAGCATTGCGGTAGAAGTCTTCTGACTGGCCTCTCAGCTACGCCTTGAGTTCATCATCATCGCTAAAATTTGTACCACACAAATGGGATTTTAAATTGCAAAACAGACAGAACTCCCTTGAGTCCAGATCTGTACTGTAGATGGATGGTTAAGTTGTTCAAGGCCACATTGATGAAGTTCACCCTGTGCTGTACGACTCTTGTGCACTTGAGCGATGAAATGAAAAGGCATAACTCCAGCAGTCAACCTGAAGCGCCTTGTCTTCTTGATCACCGCTCTCAATTGCTTCAACATGTCAGCATAGTAGGCTTTAGTGATTGCAGTTTTAGGTGGTTTATAGTCTGTAGGTATCACGTTCCGTGAATCCCAGAACATGGTCCCAATGATCTTACCAGCTAAAGGCTGAGTTCTGATTTTCTTTAGTGTGTGCTTTAATTACTTGGGTTTTCGCTTAAAGAAAGGAACCCAGGGATGCATCCACATTTTATCCCCTGTAAATAGACTGGCATGAAAGCTAAAAGAAACAGGATGGTAGATGTCCAAGAGCTCACGACTGGATTCTACTATCTTAAGTTGATTTTGTGCATTTAACGTGTTTCTGGCACCCGTCATACAGACACCTTGGACATGTGCAAGCGCTCATGAATTATGGTGCAAACACTTTCATGTGAAATTACATGATCTAAAGATATCTCGTTCACCTTTATTCAACGATCGAGCATGATAAAGCAAAAATATCATCTGTAATGACTGCAACAGGCCTTCCTGATCATGGATCATCGTCCAAGGAGCTGCGACCTGCGACCCCACTTTTACTCAGCTGACATTAGACTATTGAGGGACTTCTTTCAGCTACACATACATACATTTATATATTTCGGACACAATCAACTTTTCTTTCATGAGAAACTTGATAACCCCAGAACTTTCCATGATTGCAGGAAGTTACCTGTGTTCATCAGACTGTAATCAATGATCTCAATGATGACATCAACGACGATGCTTTCAGGGATGTATCAACACAACACTTAACTTCTCGTGCAGCACGTTATCAAAGATCTTATGCTATCATGTCAGGTACCTTATATGTGTATGTGTCTTGTACAAGTCGGTGACTTTATGGGTGACAACTTGTTTGGGTTTTATTGTATAAGTTATTAACAATCTTGTACAGTATCAGTTAATGAGTTTTCATTTGTTCTATGAGATAAAACTTTTTTCAAAAGTTTCAATTATGCTGAATAGTTGTTTTTACCTAAAGGACCATAACCAAATATATACAAGTGCTCTGTAGCTCATCTATTTTATTATTATTCATTATATATAGATAACCACTTTTGTATAACATAAGAACTTTGGAAATGCAGTAAACCATGATAAAACAACTAAATGTATAGAGAAACAGAACATTTGAATTATCAACTAGTAAATTGAACCCCCTCACCCTATCTTGTATAACACATTTATTTTTAGATGTACATATCCTTTGTGCATGTTAGAACAAACTTTGGAGTCAATAAAGACAATGAGAAAGGCATTCCAAACCAGTTATCAGCTTTAAAACAGATAAGAGACAAATCAAACTAAACACATACTCTTATGTTTTGAACAGTCTAAAGCTCATGTAGTCCCCCGGTAGCAACAGGTAAATCAAAAAGGTCAACGAGTGTTTGTAGAGATTCAACGTTGATAAACATTTTCATATATTGACGTTTTCAAAAACATAAAGCTTCTACAAATATACAACAATACCATTGTACTGTAGTCTATACCTTAACCTATTAAAATGAAATCTAGGCACACTAATAATATTTCTTGAAATGGTACCTCTTAACCATCAATTAGTAAAGTAACTCTCTTACGCGAATGATAACAGTGCCTACAATGCTTTTGGAGTAACCTTTATTACGATAGAATCGAATCAGAGACTTTATGGGTCATCTTACTTTATCATGAAATCATAGGAGATCCGGCCATCTTAGCCGATTCATATGAATAGTTAATACATAACGCATAAGTGGTGACATATTTTCATGTTTCATTGCATCAATGCCTCGGCTACCTATTCCGTGATGTCCCTACTGAAGGGAGTCAAATATATTCTGCTTACATTCTAAATTTTTTCTCATAGTCACTTTTCTTAACTGCTGGTAACGATATTGGGATTTCACTAATGAATCTTATTCATGTCGCCTATATCAGATTGGACAGCAACATTAACTGAAATCTCTTCTTTGTAATTCCTAATCAATGATTGATCTCTCTACAGGTGAACATTATCTGTAAATTTTAATTGAGGAAACTTTATATGAAAAAATTATCCTAATGTATAGAGGGAAGTGGTAAAAATTCAGTGTTGTCTCTTTGAAGTATAAGAATATACATGGATGTATATGACATATTACAAAAGACGTTATTCGCAGTAACAAAAATATTGTTACATCATAACACTGTATCTTATTTATCTTGTGAGGTTATCGGTTGATCAAAATTAATAAAAACAGAGAAATTCGATAAAATGGAATCATCAAGATGGATCATTTATTTTGATACAATTTCAGCATTTAACACATTCTATATTCAGCAGGCAGTTCCTATTAGTTTTACTGATATAAACATAACATCTGAGCTACTTTGAAGCATATCTGCTGCTGTTTGGAAAAAGAACATAAGACTTTCACTGAAACATTAAATACATTAAAATAAGCGATGGTCTCATTTAGTCACCATCTATGTATAAAAAAACCAAGATGATGTTATGTGATGTGTTTGGAAATTACATTATCGATAATATCAAAGAAAGGGCTTTTTAATGATTGCACGTACATATAAATTAATCATAACTTTTGTGTGAATTTTTGTCCACTTTAGTTCAATCATATATTTATATCTACATACTTTTCTTTTTATGTTATGAACATGTCAGTGATTGACAATATTATACAATGAGTACCTCTGTCAGTCTTGTTCGTGTAACTGAAGCAATTTAATAACATGACAGTCAATTAAGTAGCAGCTTATTTCCAGTGCAGTGAATCGATTCTGTCTAGACCTTCACCCAAGATTATTTGTATATTCTTATGTCACACATTCTGGTTTACAATCACATGTGGTCGTTAAATAGAGCTGCACCTGTCAACTTATATTAAATTTCTTTCAAAGTGTCGCAGAACATAACGTCTGGTGGTTTTACAAATCCAATAACTTCCAATAATGAGAGCACGTTGTATAACAGTGGCATTAAGTACTGCCTTTTTTACGAACATTCGAAACATTACTGTATTTTACTTGTTTCCTTGCCTGGCAGGTATTATTACATTTTTTTGAGAATATGTCTGGTTTGATTTAGTCTCAATCCCACATTCTGTTTTCAGTGCAATTTAAAGACTTTTTTTTCTTGATTTGGTCTTTGGTTTTGTCACATTTCAACAGATATATACAGATATTGTGATATAAATTCGTAACACTGTTATAATGTCTTGAATTAATAACAATCTAACATATCATATTCTAACTTTCTGCAAAAATAAACGAAAACACAAGCCCGTTTATATGAACCAGTTTCATAACATATTGAATACCATTAACTTTAATATTTCATTCGTTTTTTAAAAAACAGTTCAAAACTTGTTTTCTCTTGTTGACGACCACCAGCAAATTGAGTTTTTTCTAAGCAAAGCTTTATCTATACCTGTTGATTTACTTTACCCAATAAGTATTATGGTCTCCTGTACATTTCAACATAACACATCATTGATAACGATTAATATACTCGTATGTTACCTATGAAAAGTCAAATCATTGCTAATTTGTATTGGCATTATCTACTACTGTTGCTGTAACTTTACATCGGTTCGAATGAAACACATTCATTATAGAAAGCTATTTTCCGCTGAAATCATCCTCACATCACAAGGTGACATGAGGCTTAGGATATCAGACAGAAAAGGATCCAATGTAGACATTTATTAATGTTTAAAATTGCATAGTGTATTTGATGAAATTCTCAGTTACAATTAGTTCTTCCCGTTAATGCATTCATAAAACTCCTGCAAAACCATCATACGCCTCTGTTAAAATCTTAACGTAAAATGAAATAGAATCCTACTGTGCAGATTCACATTAACCAAGGGAAATCTTGATGAATCTAAATGGCTCTCGTTACAAACATAAGACCAAGTCTTTCTGGGAGAAGGTATGTGACAAAAAATCAGCCTACACGTGTTCCTGCGTTATAATCTACACTTAATGTATTTCATATTTTTTTCATAAATGTCTTAACCTACATTAGGGTTTTTTCCAGCTTCACAATTGAAGGCTTCAACTTCAGCTTATCATCACTGTATAAAGTTTGTTTTGGCTGGAAGATCAGGTATCAGAACATTGACAAATAACTAGTATATATCAGACCGAAAGAGACCATTGAGTACCAGGACCCTGTAATGAAATTTACTTCATTTGTTTTATGTAAGTCTTTATTTCTACATCAACAGCAATATAGTAAACTTCATCAATGCAGTTTCTAAACGTGAGGTACTCTTCACTCCTGACAAGTGAAAATATAAGTTTGCTTTAAAAGTCTGGTTATTGGCATCGCAACAAAAAAAATATACTAAGAGCAGAATTTTGAGCGTTTGCAAATCTTGAAAATGTGTCACATAATTTTCGTTTTGATCAACAAACAGAAATATTACGGGTTTCTGGATATGCGTGGTCCCGCTATTCAATGCCACATAAAATAAATTTTCCTGAAAATATGTTATAGTCTAAATGCTTTCCTAGAAGCTCACCATTACCTTCCAACCATGTTTGTAATATTTGAAATTAAAGGGGCAGTAGCAGGTTAGAGAGGCATTCTAGAAAGTTTGATTGGTACAAAATGACGAGTTTTTTTATGCCTTATCAATTTTGTCACTCCAAAAACACTAAATTTCAGTTAAGATGCTTTGAAAATTGATAATTTTAAATAAAGAATTAGATAATTCATAGAAAACCAATGTCTTCTCAAGGCTTTAATGAACATGACTGTTTACATTTGATGTAGCAGAAAGAACAAGACGTGTAGTGTTGACGCTTAATGATGTAAAAAGTCTTCTCCATAAAAAGAAATCCCTTCATTGTAAACTCTGATCCAAATATCTATCATTAAATCTATCCATTTATGCTAATCATCAAAAGAGAAGTAGGAAAAAATTTCACAGACACACACCTCAACGTGCTGTTTGATGTTGTAACAGGATTGATGTTCTTTTTTAAAATAATGATTGCTGATCTACATCTTGGCCGAGGATATTCATGTTTAAGTGTTCATCTTGCTAACGTACCGGAAGTAAATCAGTACCAAAAAAAATCTGTATATCATAGGAGATTAAAAAGTTATGTCAAATCATAGAAATTTTATTCAATCAAGCAAAGTAAAAAAGAGCTATATTATGTTAGTTTTCAAGCTGAGAGAATGTTTTATTTTCTTAATTTCTTTCTAAATATCTATGATCCAATAATGAAAAATTAACACTTTTATTGTGTCTTTAGTAAATTGCATAATAGGGGCTTATTTAAGACTGTTGTGCTCAAAGCAAAGATCCTCGGGCATATTTGTTTGTACTTTTGTCAACATTAGACTTACATGTAATTATTGCCTAAGACCCTTAATGTTTAGACAATTAGGAATAATTAATGACTATAGAGTGGTGTGAAATACGTTCTCCGTAAGATTTAATAGACATTATTTATCTTAGCTGGGAAGACTCCTAAGTTTTTCCAATGATTTACATAGATTCAAGCAAATGCAATCAACAAAATATTGTTTTTGCTACGCGAAATAACATATAAGCGTAAGGAAATAACATATAACAAAATCATGGCACACCACTGTAGGTTACTTTCTAAAATAAAATATATACCAGTTTTCAAAGATGCGTCCTCTAGTTGCTCTACAAGAAAATTTTAAAACTAACAATTAAAACAAGAATGTTTTTTCATGTTCATTCATCAAGCAGTTTGACCAAGTGTTAAAAACGAATCATAGCATTTTGTAGGGATAAGATGGATCATGAAGAATTTCATCGAATTCTGTTTCTCATTCGTCATGGAATCTTATTTGCCTTCTGTTGTAACGATAAAAGGAACAACATTAAAACTGTTCATTATGTATATTTGTCTTCGCTTTGAAAATTGAATCAAACATTGTTGATTGCATTTTGTCTGACTCTCTTAAGCCTGATTGCTGAAAGAGCTCATGACTTTGTGCTTTTTTTTTAATACTCACTGTGTTCATCTGAGCTGGAAAAGACTTTCAGCATTGCTGAACACTGGGTAAGCTAATTAGCCGAGGCTGCTTGGCTGGCTTAAAGCATGGCTTCAGATTATAAGCCTCCTACACATTATCAGTAGCTTTGACTCAGATCGACTAGGTGGTCATATTTTATCCATTTAAAGTAGTTAAGTAAATAATGTTGGCCCTGTTTAAAATAATAAGCGTAAACATTCCATCAGGAAAAAAGAATTAAATGATGGAAATATTTCTTCGTAGGTTTGCTTACGTAGATATCCTGTAATCAATCACAAAGAACGGAAAAGGAAAAGGAAAGTTAAAAATATATCTGTGTCAAGGAAAAATTCAAATCTTCTGGTGACATTACTTCGATGCCATCTCAAATCATTAGAAGTGAACTTAACAACTTACATCAATAGTATTGCCATCTAGTTGGCCCCACAATCCAAATACAAAAAAGAAGTAAATCATAGCTGCTTCTGCATAGATCAAGACAAGATATACATCAAGACTTTAGTCTCCTCTACCGTGCAAACGTAGAATGCTGTGTTTCGAGAATCAACTGTAGGGGATTTAAAAAGAAGTCGTTATTTCTTTCTTATTAACCAGAACTTTGTCTTTCTGAATGATTGTTTTTGCCTCTGTTTAATGTCATCTTAAGAAAGATAACTACAAAATAAATAACATCATATGTATACTAGCCTGCGTAAAATGTGTAGAAGATGAATGTTTAAGATAGAAATAGAGAGCCGATAAAGTAAATATAGTCAAAATCTACAAAAATATCTCCTTATCAAAATGCACTAAAACAGTTCTTTTGTAAATGAATATTTATGAGATTCAATCAAGATATGATATGACAGTGTAGTGAACGTTCATGTTTGATTTAAATGTTTTTATCCTCGTGAAACGGTACTCAATACTAAGATGGCCAACAGCCTAAACTCGGACCGGATTTTGTGATCATTACACTACTAATAATAAACAAAAAAGTCCTTTAGATATTGCCCAGAAATAGTTCTCTTAAAATGTCTCGAAACAAAATATATATTTTTTGTCAGACTAACAACAACTAACAACTAACAACTCATTAAAGAAATATGAAAAACAAGATCAAGGATCAGTTAACACCTGAAAAAAGCCAGGTTAATTGAGGGAAACGTTTAAGTTAAGTTAATGGGTTTGGAACAAAAAGACAACAAACCATATCTATACTATCATAGTTTGATTCCATTCAGACGTTGCAAAAATGTGTTGGTATTTAAGTTCTCTGTTGAATAAATCTGAAAGATTAAAGTAACTTTATCATATATCTCGTATATAACTTCCCAGAACATTGAAATATTAATTCATAATCTGTATCAGAATGTTAGATCATTAAATGGTTACACACATTGATCATAATGTCATTTCAACAACATGTTTCATGACTTTTATGGCAGTAAAAATCAATCTTCATATTTTTACACATGATGTTAAGTCCGACGCAAAATGATGAGTTTTATCAATGATTCTTTTTTAAACTGATGGTTTGAGAGCCTTTGCGTGAAACTATATTTCACCATAATAACGTTTCTGAAGATCTACACCTTCTTTGATAACTGAGAAAATTATGGGATTTATTTAAGGTGTTATGAACAGGTCAGTACAATAAATAAAGTGTGAATACAGCCCTTAAAGCTTCAAACTGTGTTAAATCACGATTACGCGATGTTACTTTTCTCACCAGTATGGAAATATATAATATTGTGAACATCACGATGTCATTGACCGTTAGAGTAGAAGTACAACTTCACTACATTTTCCACTAACTTGAAATTATGATCAATAAGATAGTATGTGCTCTTTGACATATGTGTAAAAGGCATACAGACGTAACTCAAATAATATGATTACTATTTGAATATGAAAGGCATACAGACGTAACTCAAATAATATGATTACTATTTGAATATGAATGGTATGGTTTTGAGATGCACATTTTTTTACTCCAATAAGTAATAATGGTTAAATGGATAATTTTTAACTCAATATTTTGAGTGTAGTTTGGCTTGACAGACTTTTCGATTTATTACTGTATAAGCATATTTTCATCACCTCTTTCTTTCCATGTACCATTCCATGTCATAATGGCATTTTCTATTCTTTTCATATTTCAAATCACTTTTATTTATTCCAATTTAATCCCTTTAGAAAATTTATCAACCACGTAAATTAAACTCCAATTTTCTCAAAGCTTTCACTTTATCCCTTTCATCAGTTATTACTTCCGGTGAAGTTTTTTTTAATTTTTATTAATTTATTAATTTGTTTCCTTTTTATTTTTCTATAACAACCTCCTAGTTTTACTTCAATCACTCAGTTCATATAAAAAATAAAAATAATTATAATCGATTTAATTTCTATTACGTAATATTATTTGAGTTAAGTTTCCTTTGTTTTATTTCAAGTCTCGCGAGATTTTAATTTCCCTTTGTTTCAAATCTAGGCATCGCGAGACTTTACTTCGTTTTTTCCATCATCTTGGCAGCAAGCTACCGTGCCTCTGCTCGTAATTCCGAATCATTTACGATCCACTACGCGTCTGCTTGGCTTATTGGTTTCTATTATGTGTGGATAACAGTGCTACGATCGCAAGATGCCTCCGGTTCGTCGAGTTAATAAGAGGAAAACCCGTCCACGTAACAGGTCGGACAACCCTCAGAACTCTGAAGACGAGACATCGGACTCTAATGACCTGTCAGTCAGAACATCCACGGCTCGCACTCCATATACGAGCATGGATCCCACCAATCCACAGAACTGGTATACTTCCACCTTACGTCGGAAAATAGCGTCTGAATTGGGGATTGAACATCTGCCAGCCAGTCTGACAAGAGCACAACTTCTGCAGCTGTATCTTAAAAACAAAAGGACCAGTGCGACCGAGACCCCTCAAGATTCAAGCAGTAGGCCGAATGTCCCATGTAGTGTTTCATCCCTATCGGCAGAATTACCAGTTGATTTGACAGAGTCAGCTGAAAGAAGGGAACACCCCACACAACTGGAACTTCTTTCCAACCAAGTCCAATCTTTGCAAAACTGACAGAATGATATCTACTACTGCACCGCAAACCAGGAGACCAGAGCCTTTTCAGTCTACACACTTTATGCCTCATGCTTCATTCCAGACACCAGCCATACCAAAACCACACTTCACCTTGGCAACAGCCCGGGCCAACTCCTCAGACTCCAGCATTGGTAGTGACCCCAACGATGTACCAAGCATGGACCCTGTTTCACCGGCCTTACGGCAACAAATCATTGAGGGTAAGGACGTTAATCTTGCCCTTCTTCTGTGCCCCTACGAATTAACCCCAAACTTAAGAAAGATTGAACTAGGAAATGGCGAACTGCACCTGAAGCCATCCTCGGACCACAGATTGCAACAGCCATTGACCCTCCAACAATTCATAAAAGCTTTTGAGCGATACAAGAACATCATGACAGAATGCTACCCTGATCTTGTTCAATCTCTGAATAGATATCAAACTATGCTCATCAACCTGGCGGAGGAAGATGAACAACTTTTATATGTGTATCATAAGATGTTCTCTGCGAAGTCTGCAGCTGCTATTTCTCAGCTTAACCAACCCTTAGACTGGAGCAAAATGGACAGAGATCTCTACATCAGAATCTTTCACTCCAAGAAGGACAGTCATTGTAACCACTGCAAAGAGATAACACACTCGACCCAATTATGTCCTCTTTCAAGTTCGGCTCGTCCCCACCCAACTGCCAGATCACCCTACAGCTGGAAGTCAAGTACAGACAAAACTGATTCCAGGGACCGTCCAATTGTCCTCTAGAATGGTCAAGCCATCTGCAACAACTTCAATCTGGATCACTGTCATCAAGAGCACTGCAAGTATCGTCACGTCTGCCTTGCTTGCCGTAAATCCCATCCTCGTAAACTCTGCAGCAGACACAAGACATCCAACAAACGTGAGTGACTAGATGCAACACCATATCCAGTCAACTCTCCTCTCTCAGCGACACTCTTACTGGATCATCCGGATAAAGCGATGGTGTCCTCTCTGATTCTAGGATTCAACTTTTGATTTCGTATATATTTCCTATATGCAGGAATTTACTATCAACCCAGGTGAAAGCCAATGCCCAAGCTGTGGATTGTTTAGTACAGTCGGAGCGTGACAAAGGTTTTTTAATTGGCCCTTTCACCAAACCGCAATTCCCCTGCCATCGTATCAATCCTATCGGACTGGTAGAAGGGAAATACTCTATAAAGAAGCGCCTAATTGTTGACATGTCTGCCCCCTACAATGATTGTCAACATCCCAGACTAAACTCCCTAATAGACAAAAACAAATATTCACTTCAATATGTGCGGATTGCTGACGCTATTCAACAAATTAAAGCACTAGGGGTAGGATCAGTGATGTCCAAAACGGACATATCGGATGCTTTTAAACTTTGCCAACTACACCCTTCCGTATGGCATTTACAAGGATTTTAATGGAGGAGAAGATTCTACTACTATACCCGCCTTGTGTTTGTTTGCCGCTCCAGTCCAAAGATCTTTGACACTTTGTCCACTGCTTTATGTTGGATAGCTCAACACCACTACGGAATATCCAACATCCTGCATCTGTTGGACTTTATCTGTTTTGACCAATACCCTTATCAGGGAGAATGCACTATGACTGCCTTGCTACAAATGTTCAATGACCTTAACATTCCCCTAGCTAAGCACAAGACAATGGGTCCAATCACCTGCCTAGAATATTTAGGAGTTACACTAGACTCGGTGAACATGGAAGCTCGACTTCCATTGGAGAAGATCAAATGTTTGTGCGATATCATTTCAAGCCTTACATCTAAATCCTGTGTTATCAAACGTGAAATGTTAGTAGTTCTAGGACATATGAACTTTGCTATACGAGTCATCCCAGCAGGTTGATCTTTCATCAGTTACCTTTTGACACTCGCCCATTCTGTTCAGGACCTGAAAGACAAAGTATTCATCTCATCAGACTGCAAGCTTGAATTTGAGATGTGGAAGTGCTTTCTGCAGGGATGGAATGGAATATCTCTGTTCATTCAGGAGACATAAGATTCCCCTGATTTTACCCTGTTCACAGATGCCGCTGCCTCTACAGGATATGGAGGGTATCATTGTAATATGTGGTTTGCAGCTACTTGGCCCAAGGAACTTTTTGACCTCGCAAAGGATGAACTCTCCATAGCCTTGTTAGAACTGTAACCCATAGTCACAGCTGCTGTATTGTGGGGCGCTACATTGGCTAGACGTTGTGTTTGCTTTTATTCTGACAATATGGCCACTGTTCAGATCCTTCAAAAAGGACGATCTAAGTCACACGTTATCATGCATTTTGTTAGACGTTTAACATTAACGACCATCCAATACAATTTCAACTTTACTTCTAAGCATGTACCTGGGAAATTGAATGTTATTAGTGACGCTCTATCACGTTTGCAGATATCACGCTTCAGACGACTAGCACTAGAAGCCGAAGACCTCCCAACACCTTGCCCTCTGATGAAAGCCCTGATGTTTCCAACACCGGAGGTGGTGCAACTGCAGCAGCACAGAGAGACAAGGTGAAGAGAGACCTGGAGCACCTGTGGTCATCAGCGGTGTCACAGACGACACTAGGTGTGTACAAAACAGGACTCAGCACCTATATAACCTTCATGTGCCTCTGTGGGATAGTCTGGAATTCATAAAATTCATTTATAATATGGGGTAAACTTAGTCTATAACATTAAATCATCATCAGACATAAAGGTTTAGAAAAGTATTATCATATGATCAGAGTGGAAGTACATACAAATACTCATGTGATTGGACTAAGTTGCAGAAAAGATAAAGAATATTCATTGTATTATTCGATGTCATAAGTATAAGATTTTTAACAGTCCTTGTCAAGTACATATTACACAACTATCCCATCCCCATATGGAAATTTTCTATTCCTGACGCGTTCTGCAAATATATGTTGATGATACAGTTTATTGTTCAGTCACTGATACAAAAGATGTTGTAATAAACAAAACACATTGATTTGTTGTCAATTAAGGGTTTATTTGATCGAACAAAACATTTACATTTTGGATAGGCGAGGTTGTTTTCACAGTGCAGTAAACATTATCTCTGATAAGCCAAATGCGTAATGACTTTTAAGTAATACTGTAATGGTATTAGTATACCAGTGATATATCTGATCACTAAACAGAAAATGTATCTCCACATTAAAATGTTAATATGTATACATTCCCTCTTGCACATAAATAACCTTATACGTTGCATTTCAGGTGGCATATTTCGTTACTCAGTTTACTAATACAGTTCGGAATACAAATAATACCCATTCATTTGGTGTATTAGGTTTACATCTTCGACATATACATGTAGGTCACATAATCATATTCAATGTAGTGTTTATGCGTACTTTATGTATGTCAGTTTTATCATATAACATTAATACAGCAACGCTGTTTACATCATATCCCTGCTTCTTTCAAACATAATCAATAAGATCAAAGACAGGATGCTGAGTGTTGCAATAGTGTCTCTTACCTATAAAAGAACATGCAAACCATAATTTTCGACGCAATGTAGCTGCATGGTTGGCCAAAAGTGGTACTACACAGAGCAAATACCACGCTGAGAGTCTTTGTTAAATATGATTTAAAGTCAGTCAATATTCTTCACTTCAATTTTGGTAAATTGTGTTTACTTCGGCCATTAAAGGGTCCATGTTTCAGACTGTGCCAAAGAATGTATGCTATCAGCACACAGTGACTGACGACTTAGCCCTAATCACCGGTTGGACATGTTGGTCTTTAAAAGCACATAAATCCAAAAGCCAAACTCAGTTCATGATCAGTAACAAGCTACAGTTAGTCAGAAACAAGATCTCAAGAGGAAGTCATTGAATTCGTAACACGAATTTCTTCATAGCATCCTTTTTAGTGTGACGTTAACGTCGTTTTGAATTACCTGTTCCTTCTTCCTCAGCTTATTATATTTGTGCGATTGTCCATTTTTTCATAGTTTTATTATTAGGTTTTATTCAAGCGTTCCTGTAATGTGTAAACATTTACTAACCAAGAGAAAGGACTTGATCAAAGATAATCTTGGTAAGGAAAATTCATTGTTTTGATACGTGTTTTAGTATAGTAGACAATATATATACATAAGGAAAAAAGTTAAGCACCCCCAAGTTTTTCACCAGTAAGTTTTGTCTGAGAATAAAGAGGACCACATTGCAGTAAAAGTAATTGTATGATATGATAGAATCATAATTTTGCAATTTAAGAACGTAATTTCATTAAAATATCATTTCGGATATTTTGAATAATTGCAGTTATACAAATTGGTAATTTTGAGATCAAAAGGTAAATATGTTCAGAAAGTCAATATGTTTTGTTTTAATGTGTATTATTCCATTATTCCTATTCCACTGATCAAACTTTATTATGGATCTCTTAAGCAAAAGTCACTAGTTACAGCAGTATGGACCTCCAAATGCTCATTTTTTGGAAAATGACCCATTCATAAAAAGGAACTAAGTGGGGCAGTTTTAACCGTAACAACGACTATAAAGCAAAAAGAAGTATTGGGTTACTGAGTCAAAGTGAAAGAAGACCACCTTTATTCCAAAATCGTCTGGTTATGGCCATTTTCTAAAAATTAAGGAAAATTCTTATCAAATTTCAAAACCCAATTATGTCCCTATTGTGAAGGAAACGTGTTTTTTTAAAGTGTAAAATTGTACCCTATAACAAAATTGTTGTTCATGACAACTAACATCAGAATCCACCGCATACTTTTGACAAACGGACGATAGTTATTTTGGGTGAAAAATCAGTACCATTACGTTTTTTATCTTAAGTTCTCAAAATGTCATCATGTATGATGATTTTAAAGATACAAAGTCACGAAAAACTTTAGTTTCCATGTCAAGGGGATCCAATTAGTCATATTGTCGTGTTTTTTTCTCCACAGATGCATTTTGCAATTTTGAAAATAGGGTGGGTGCTTAACTTTGTTCTCTATGTATAGCATAGTTTAGATATCTTTAAAAAGACACTTTGTCATGTTTTAAGACAAGAAATATCATACGGAAGAGTGAGTATATTCAAAACAAGAGACCATGTAGAATGTTCAGAAACAAGATGAAACAGAGGATCAGAAACAAGATGATCATGATTGAGGGATGTTCAGCGGTGAGGGAATGTCTAGACAAAATCGATCCATTGAACTGAAATTTGATGCTAGTTAATTGATTGTCATGATACCATATTGATTCAATTACTAGAACGTATAAGACTAATAGGGCTAATCACTATCTTACAGTGTCTATCATCTCAAACAGAGACTACAAGGATTGTATATGGAACTTTCAGTATTATCATATGATTAGAGAGGAAGTACATACAAATATTCATGTGATTGGACTAAATTGAAGGAAGGATTTTCAGGTTATTAGATCTTAATTACTTGGTTCTATTCACATGATTGGGGAACACTCTAATGTGATTTTGGCGATCTTAAATGCTTATAATGTTTGTAGACTTGTATGGAAACCCTTGAACCCTTTTTGTGATTGAAGTTAATTTTGTTACAAAAAAATAAACGTGACTTCAAATCATCAAAATAATTAGTTTGTTCATAAATTTGTCGTAACCTTCTCCGAAAAGGTTCTCAAAATACCGCTGAAACTGTAAACAAATACAATATTTAAAAAAAAATACGTGGGTGACAAGCATCCAAAAGAAAGTGGACAGATCAGGAAGAAAGGGATCGAACGGGAAAGGGTACACACGTGAAGAACGGCACGGTGAGAGTTAGAGAGCAGGTTTCAGTACGACTCGAATTTAGTCTGGCTTCTACCCGTCGACCTGTTGAGCTTGGGTGAGTCACCAAGTGCATGTAAGTTCCGGCTGGTTTAGCTCTAGGGGTCTCTGAAGCACGCAGACCAGTACACCACGAGGCAGTATTGAGTCAACTGGTGACGTAGGTATAGAAACCGAAACCTTAACAAACTAGTGTTAAAGGAACATATGAAGATATGTAATATTGGTGTGACGATTCATCGATATAGATCTAATTTAGACACTTAATCAGGATATTTATATCATGCTACCACCAGACCCACTACCTTATCGTGGTGTGGTGGTTTGTGTGCTTCAGAGACCGCGAGAGCTAATAAGCAATAACTAATAGCCATATTGAAAAATTAAGGACAATCGAGATAATCTACCCAAATATTAGCAGTTTCTAAATAAATCAGTTGATGACACTGCTTAAACGAGATAATCAGATGTGAAAACTCTTAACGAATGTCAGACAGTTTAATTCGTGCTCTACTTTAATAACAGTGAAGCAGAAAAAAACAGTTTAAACAGCGGTTTAGTTAATGCGATTACGTTTTCGATTTGACCGAGTAATGATACGAATATTTTGTTTGAAAATTACTGGCAAATAATGTAGTAATGATTGCATTTGATTGTCGATTTTGACATTGAACTGTATTAAAAGCTTTCAAGAACGTTTCTCTAATTGCTGATTTCCTATAACAGTGTTTATTGTTTTACCTGAATATTTAGAAATGTACATTTACATCACAGTGAACAACAATACATGCATTATAACAGTGTAAGAAAAGTTCATTTAACGTTAATATGACATGAGAAAATTAATCCAGCATATTAATCTGTGTGTTAAGAAGCACAAGTAAGATCTAATTGGAATTGATTGATAATTGATTTCTCCAGCCATGGTATCATAACTAAAGTAGTTTGCTCACTAAGTACTAAAGAGTGCATTCACCTTGATTGGATAAGTACAGTGTTATTGAGCGTCTAGTCATATCCCTGACAGTCACTGATTACTTGATAGTCACAAAAAAGCCAATTTCAGCTTTCTCTCTGTGACAAGGTTAACACTGGGCCACATGTACAGTAGATATTGACAGCAGCAGAATTATTAGATTTTCAAGATAACCCCGTTTCAGGTTGATATTGAGTTAGAAAACAAACTAGATGAACCGAGGAGCTGTGATAGGAATTCATATCTATTCAATTATATATTTCTGCCTTGGTACTCATTCACGATTAAAGCGAAAATGTATTTGATTGATATCAAATAAATATATCAAGTTATATTATTTAAAATGCGATACAATTGTATGTGTGTGTTTTTATATGATTTTAATGTTAATCCAAAAGTTGATTCTCCTTTTCTGAAATTTTGGCTGTATTGTATACAAGAACCAAAAATGAAACATTATATAGACAATAACTAACGAGTGATGGGGAATGACAGATTATCTTTCCCGAGTTATATTAATTTCGTAATTCTCGAGCCTTGTCATTCCCGTCACGAGTTGGTTATTGTTTATATTACCTATAATATACCTTGAAATATTAAAACTCGAATATGATAGAAATAATTGTTCCTCTATAAAGGATTACGGTTGCGAATTTCCAAATTCATACGCGTGTGCTGTGGTTTTGCTTGACACTTACCTACGCACGACTAAATATTAATTCTTGAAAAAAAGTTTCAAAATAATAGCTAAATGTAGTTGTTGTTGAACGTTTAATCCTGTTTTCATAACCGTCAATCAAACTAATTACATTTAACAGTTTTGTGTTAATTTGAAGAGGTTAAACTACAAGACGGCTGAACTTGTGACGTAACCGACGACATTGTGACGTCATAGCCGCTCGTGTCTATGACGTCACTACGATAGAACGGAACCAGGCGCTTCTTCGCGACTTAGCTTAACGTGATAAAGAACTTTTTCAATAATTGTTAATTTCTATGCTTATGTACGTGCAATAAGGCAGGCTTATTTCACATTGTTTGTGGTGCCACATCTGAGAAATGACGACTGGCAACTATTTGGAATAAATAAAGATTGTTAAAATTTTGTCTAAGGGTAAACAAATTACCAGTCCGGACAAGCTTGAAAGATGAATGAAATAGTCCCGACACTACGTTCCTTTTCATTGGTTCACAACAACCAATCACATGCAAAGAAAATGAGTAACTCCCATGAGACTTACAGGAAAAATATTACCCTGTGTCCATCTTCCCATAAGGGTAATATATTCAATATATAGAATAATAATTGCATACTTCTGTATTATGTTTCAGAATAATAACTGATCCTAATCCAGGCCCACAAAAGAACGAATTACATGACAAGACTCTATCTTTTTTTCATTTGAATACAAGAAGCGTAAGAACTAAGTTTGATTATCTCAGCGAATATTTGTCGGATAACCACATTGTTGGATTTACAGAAACACATCTAGATAACAATATCGATAATGAATCACTTAAATGGACAGGTTACCATAACCCTGTTCGTAAAGACAGGAACTCATTTGGGGGTGGAATTATGATCTATGTCAAGAATAATTTTGCATTCAAGAGACTGCTTAACTTGGAAAATACCTACGATGAAACAATTTGGATAAAGATATACCTACCAAGAACACCATTAATTATTTGTTTAGCGTACAGACCCGAGTACAATTCCTTTGAATTCTGGGAAAGATTAGATTCAAGTATAGAAAATGCTTTAGACATTACTAGTAAAATAATCATTATTGGTGATTTGAATGCTGATCTGCTGTCTTGTAGAGGTAAACACATAAGAGATATTATGGTTACAAAAACTTTACATAACATTATAAATGAACCTATTAGGATAACACAACATTCCAGTACTCTTCTAGATCCAATCATAATCAGTGAAGATGTCGTTACAATTGACTGTGGAGTTATTGAATTTGAAAGATCAATTAGCGACCACAAAGGCACTTATGTAACATTGACTACTGAAGTAAACACACAAATGGCATACTCAAGGGAAATAATGTGCTTTAAGCAAGGTGATTATACATCCTTAAATGCACTTATTAATGAATCAAACTGGGCTGAATTGTTCATAGATTGCAATAATGTAAATGAAGCTTGTGAAATATTTTACAAGAAGCTAAATGTATTTATAAAATATTGCATTCCGACAAAGAAAGTAACTATTAGACCAAACGACAAACCATGGTTCGACTCAAGTTTAAGAAGAGAATGCAGGAAAAGAGACAGGTTACGGAAAAAAGCAAAAAGAACAAAATCGGTTAATGATATTGCAAAGTTCAAAAAGCAAAGACAAAAAGTTAACAATATGAAATTTTATGCAAAAGAAAACTTTAATGCTAATATTGACAATTTTCTTCTCGACTTGTATGTCGAAAACAAGAGCTCGTACTGGAAACTTTTACGATATTTAGTTAAGCAATCTGGTTCAAGTACCTGCATACCTCCTCTAAAGTTAGATAATGAACATGAAAGTCCAACTTGTTTTTCTGATTATGAAAAAGCCGAACGATTGAATGAGTATTTCCAGTCCATTTCAACATTAAATGATAATAAGAACTATCTGCCATGTTTCAATAAACGGACGGACGCAATTTTTGACACTCTCGCTATTACTAAATTAGAAATTGAAGATGTCATTAAATGTTTACATGTGAAAAAAGCGTCGGGTCCTGACAAAATAAGTCATCAGCTCCTAAAAAATGTTGTACATTCAATAAGTTATGTTTTGTGTTTGTTATATAACATGTCTTTACAAACAGGTGTGTATCCATTAGAATGGAAAGTTGCAAATGTCATGCCTCTTTTTAAGAAGGGAGATCCAACTTTAGCTTCGAACTATAGACCAATATCACTTATAAGTTGTGTTGGGAAAGTATTTGAAAGAGTTGTTTTTAAGCATTTGTTTAATTATTTTCAAACAAATAAACTTTTGTATAAATATCAATCTGGTTTCCAACCAGGACATTCCACTGTCCATCAATTAATTGAAATATATAACAATGTTTGTGAATCTTTGGATAAGAAAGAAAATTTATGTTTGATTTTTTGCGATGTATCTAAGGCATTTGATCGTGTTTGGCACAGGGGTTTACTGCTTAAGCTTGAAAGTTATGGAATAAGCGGACAGTTGTTGGGCTGGCTAAGAAGTTACATAACTGATAGGAGTCAAAGCGTTTTTGTTAATGAATCATTCTCAAAGCTGAGGCATCTAAGTGCTGGTGTACCACAGGGATCCGTGCTTGGCCCTTTTTTATTTATTGTATACATAAATGACATAGCAGACGAATTAGATTGTCTAGCGCGCTTGTTCGCTGATGATTCTTCTCTTGGTTACTCTTCACGAGATACTAGACTGATTGAAATAAATCTTAATGCCAACCTCAGCAAGCTCAATATATGGGGTAAAAAGTGGTTAATAAAGTATAATCCTGATAAGACAGAAGCTATCGTATTCTCCACTAAAGGTGAAATCATTACGCCGAAACTTTATTTTGATGGTGTTGAAGTTAAAATTGTTGACAAACATAAGCATCTTGGAATAACCCTAGCAAGTAATGGAAAATGGGCGGTTCAAATTCAAAAAATGATACAAAAAGTTTCAAAAATGGTTAACTCAATGCGACTTTTGAAATATGCGTTGTGTAGAGATACCCTAAGTAAGATTTATATCATGTTTATTCGTCCACATCTTGAATACGCCAGTGAAGTTTGGGACGGTTGTACTCTTGAACAGTCTAATAAGCTTGAACAGATTCAATTACAAGCGGCAAGAATAGTTACTGGTTTACCAAAGTATACACCGATTAGATTTCTTTACTATGAAACTGGTTGGGAAACATTACAAGAACGAAGGAGAAAGCGAAAATTGTGTTTAATGTATAAAATTCAAAATTCTATAACGCCTCAATATCTGAACGAATTGCTCCCAACTAATGTTGGTTCAAAATCAAGTTATAATCTACGAAGTTCACAAAATACATCAATTCCTAGCACAAGACTTAAACATTCAAAAGAATCTTTTTTTCCGTCGACGATAAGTTCTTGGAATAACCTACCAACCACCGTTCGTAACCTAGAAAGTATTTCACGATTTAAATCACAAATTACAAACATCAATGCATGTGCACCCGCATACTTTTCATTTGGTAAAAGAAACCTTAATATTATCCATACCAAGATGCGTTATGCAGTCAGTTTCTTAAACTTTGATTTATATAAAGTTGGAATAGAATTTAACCCCATCTGTTCATGTGGACATCCTGTTGAGAATTCTTTTCACTATTTTTTTGATTGCCCAATGTACAGACAACAAAGGTTAAACTTAACGTTATCAGTAGAGCGCATATGTACATTAGCAGATATACCAATTAACCTTAAACTTTTGTTGGAAGGAAGTGCTGACTTATCACCTTGTCAAAATATAAATGTATTTAAGTCAGTACAATCATTCATTAGTGAGACAAAAAGATTCTTGTAACATATCATTTGTATTCTTTGTTGTTATATAATTTCTTATCTGTCTTCTTGTTCATGCTCTGTCATCACTGTAAAAATTGTAAATCATCCATGTACATTCCAAGGAGAAGGTATTCTAAGTTGGAGAACTTGTTCCTCATCCTTTTCTTCATGAATAAAATATGTTTAAACTAACTGATCCTAGAACATGTCTTTTGAATCAATAATTACAGCAAATACTTTCATGCATTTTCTTTGTATTTCTTTCTAAAATGTAGTTTTAAAATGTCTTAGTGTTAATTTAAGTGGAGTTCCTCTGTTCAATAGCAAAAGTTTTTTTTAAAAGTATGGATAACACACGAGAAGTTAACATGAATGTCTTTTCGTATATGCAGTAGTAAAATTCTGTGTTTTCAAGATAACTCTTTATGTAATTGTTTTCATGATAAATACCAAACAGTGACTTGATCTTTATATCATTGCTAATGGTTAGAAAGGTTTTCTCCTCATTGTACAGAGCGACAAGAGTATCATGCTTGTAGCTAGCAAATAGTTAACTCTTATCATTATCATGTGTGCATAGCCATGTTGAGTGCTCCCGACACATCTGTTCAATTGCTCAGGTAATACGTGTTAACATTGCACACATGGTGTTACCATCATCAATATATCAGCGAACGTCGAACCTCTGGAAACGATGATTCATGTGATAAGCAATTGAAGTGTGAGCCTATAAGGGTTTGAGAAGTAATACTTTTATATTTATCATATTTGTAATCATGTCTTAGTACAACACAGTTTAAAAAACGCTATACATGTAGTTGAGTTTCACTTAATAAGGCGAACCCGTTACGAATTGATACAAAGAAAAAGACGTGATTTCTTTTTTATTTCACTGTGGGAGTTTTTCACCAGCATTCCTCTAATTATGGTGTCAAAAGAGAAAAGCAGTCGGGAAGTGCATCGTATGATATCTACTACTACAAAGTCTGGTTAGTCTGGTTTAACGGTTCTTTGAATATTTGAAATAGGGTCATATAAAAAAAGCTTGTACACACCTGATGTCACGTTCAGTGTAGCATTATGTCTGTACATTCAAATAAAGCCAAAAAAACTTGAAGACGTGCATACGCCCTGTCCTCAAGTGCATCTATTAAGTTCTATAATCGAGAACAACTCATTGCTGATCCAAGAATTCTGCTCCATGATAAAATTTACATTAAGTAAGAAAAGGATTTTTTAAAACATCTCTCCAACATCAACATCAATCCTTCCTACAACCTAATAAATCACCAGCAAACAGACATCTACGACTTGCAACTGAAAATGCAATCCGTCTCTATGGAAGAGCTACAAGAAAGGTTTCTTTAAAAAACAGACGTTAAGGAATCCGTCCGATAACTTCCAAAATGCACAATCAAGCACACACCGATGAATCTTTTATATTTATTTGCATTTGTGACAAATCCAAAACCTTGCCTCGAATTTTCTAATACTAGCAAGTCGTGAAAAGATCACTTTCAAAACGTGAAATAAAATTTCTTAAAGGTTTCTTAAAATACCGACACCAATAAATCTGTCCCATAACTTCACAAGAGCACAGGCAAACACACATGTATGACAACATTTTATTCAATTAGATGGTATGCACAATTCGGAACTCCACAAATAAGTCTGAAGGAATTAAACAATTTCAGATTAAGAGCAATGACGAGCACGATATCAGACTATTGAAATTCTTTGAAATATATAAGTCCTAACCTGTTTTATATTTGTTGATGGCGATATTAGGATGTGTTTTCAATGGAGGTCGCATGCACAGATTTTTCAATCAGTATATGTTTTGAGACAATTTTCGACTGATAAATAGCATTTCTATAAGATATTATCCTTTGTTGAATAACTTAACTACAAAGTATGTCAGAATTACCAATTACCAATACCTGTTTATGTATCATCCCAACTGGGATTCCAAGTTGGGACGACCCATCTTAAGATGGGACGGGGCATACTTAAACATGTTAATAATATTCATATTTAAAAATTAATTGTGTCAGTAAAACTTTTTTTTAGATAATTTAGTTCTATTCTTTTCACACCTACGAAGAAAATTTGATTTGATGTTCATTTACTTCACTTTCTGACTCGATTTCATCTGTTATCGAGTACGAACGATTCAACACTACTCAAACAATTATTTCATAAGTCATATTTGATTACTGATTGAATCACATTTGTTCAGCGACATAACAAAATCAGATCAATATATAGATTTATATTTAGATAATATTTTTCAGCATTTTTCAAACGACAAATACATGCGTAGATCGAACAGCTGTAAACAGAGAGAAACCAAACGGCTTCACATTTCACAGAGACATATTTGTATCTTAGTTTCTTTACAAAAAGGTGGTATAAGCTGTTAACAATCAAAGATATGACGTTATTCTAATACAGATCCAAGTTTTACAACACTAGTGATAAATTGCGTTTTTTAAAATATACATTTAAAAAACGTACCTGATACAAAGAAATGAATAATCCATGCAAAAACCTTCTATAAGCAGAAATTAAGGTACTCTCTATCGTTACAATTCAGCACTGAATAGACTGAATATGTTAATGTGACAGCTTGGCATGACAGAGGCAATGACTGGGCACCAATTTGCCCACCGTAGGTAGTGTTAGGCTAAAACAACATATGGAGACACCATCAGCCAATGCTGTTTTAACAATCAATTATCTTGTTTACCTACTTGGCGACTTGGAAATTAAAAGTTCCTATTACCAAAGTCTGGTTCCCAAACAATTTAGATATTTTCCAGTAGTGCCAACATAGGGCTTGAATATTCCCTAGTAAATCATATCAATATACTGAAATTTTCCTTAACGGCGACAAACCTTTTTCACAGAGTGTTAACGAATTCCTAATAATATCTGTTTATCATTTCGTAAATGATACCAACCGATTTTTAAAGCTCTTTCCTAAAATATGTACAAAATCTAAGGTAGACAAAGTTTAATATAAATTTTAGTTTTGTAAGAATAATTGCAAATGTATATTTCCATCAATGTCCTTGTTTTATGTTTATTTCAGGAAAAGAATTTATATAGGCATTTCCTGCCTTGCTCATCATTTTTCCTTTTTATATATATATTCTGAATTCTGTGTAACATATGTTTTATGGAAATAAAATACTGTTTAAATCATAGTGTTATACTTACTAACCATTATATGTTTACAGATATTGCATATTCTCATACAATGAAATATGATAATATTTTACAACAAGCAATGACAATTTCAATATCAAATTTGTATAAGAAATGACAGCTTATATATCAAATTTGTATATGCAATAACAATATGAATCATTTAGTCCTCTTAAGACATGTTAAGAAGCATATTTAAGATAACAAAACGATTAGTTAAGTAGACTTTCAGCTGTAAAACAACAATAATACACTGAAATGTATTTCTTCCCTCTCACCTACTCATCTTATGTGACTCAGTTGATTAACTTATTAGCAGTAACAACACACAACAATTCTCTCAATTCAACGCTTCTAACAAGCCTAGATAGACTCTTGTACATATAAAAACAACCTTTTCATACTGATCGAAATCTCATGTTACCTCGGGTTAAGTAGAAGGAATATTTTTTCAACTTTGTACCCTGGTTTGTGTCAAAAGGTCTTGTGAAGGTAAACAAAGTTTCTTCATGAACTCAAAGTCAACAATCTCCGTTAATAATCTTCTTTTAGTACTGATAGGAAATGAGTTGAAATATTGTATTTCTGAATTAGCATGAAGAAATTGCCTTTGCAATATTGAATATCTGAACCGAATTGTGTTGCAACTGTACATCGTATTGGTTTGACATAACTTTGTGTTGTATGTTTGATGGTTTCAAAATATTATTTTTATTGACGCGGCATTAATATAAGCTTCCAGCTTGCTTGCAAATCTATTTTCTTTTTTTGGAAATGAACAAAATATGTTTAAACCATAATCTTCTTGTGTAAATCTTGGAGGTGAGGTGAGTTGGGGATTAACGCCGCTTTCAAGATTATTTCACTTATATCGCGGTTGCTAGTATTAGTGCAGGGAGAAAGCCCGCAACACCATTGTGGCTATGCATTGCGGTGAGTAAATCTTGGAAACTAAGTTCTAAATTTTTTTAAATTATATTAAAAAGCCTGTTTTTTCTCCATAAATAATCAATGGATGATGTTAGATTTCATTTTGGTTACTTTACATGATTAACTTTCTGTTTATGAAAAAATACTTTCATCGCAATAACAACACAATAACAATAAACATAAACATTTGATCACGTCTGCTTCCTATCAGTGATATTGCCGATAGGTTACTTACTTACTTAGATTAAGAGTTTAACGAGCGCTTTCCAGCGAATGCTGATGTCACGCTCGGGCCGCAGCCTTTATAAAAAGGTCTAAAAAGGGGGGAAAATATTTTTTGAGAGCCTGGTCTAAAAAGGGGTGGGATTTTGAAATTTAGAAATTTGGAATAGTAGTAGAGCCTAGGTTAAGGGAGAGAAGGAGGGCGGGGTTGGGAGGGGGAGAGGTGTGTTGTGTTGTGGGTTGTTGAGTATTTTAGTTTTTAGATACGGGCCAGGAGGCCCGTATCTTTAAGGTATATGCCTAAGGCATGATGTATGTGTGTTTTATTTAGTGGATTTAGTATTTGATGTATGTTGGTGGGGTTTAGGCCGCTTGTTGCTAGTGTTGCGTTGAGTGTTGTGCGTTGTGTAGAGTAGTGTGTGCATTGGGTGATAATGTGGTGTATTGTTTCTGGGTGTTGGCAATGTGGGCAGTTGGGTGATGCAATATGTTTTTGTTTATGTTTATGCGTGTTGAGGCGGGTATGCCCCGTTTGTAGTTTAATGATAGTCCTATCTATATTGGTGTTTTTAGAATATATTATTTGCTTGCCGATAGGGGCCAATGCCTTGATAAATATGAATGATAATCATTGACTAAAACAACAAACGATCGGCGTGTACCTTATTGTTACAAGCATGCTCATGTACATTTGGTACCCATTCTTGTCACTAATTGGAAGCTGACACACAGGTATTAGTGTCATAACCGAACCGGATGTTTACCAAAATCCCTTCTTTCGGACCCCCTGTCACAATTAAAAATATTTAAGAATATGATGAAATAATTTATAACATTTTGTATAAGAATTACTTTTGAAATCGTATTGTACTATGATGAAAGACTCGTATACGATGAGATATAGATATAGCCAATAAGTCATGAAAATCAACATAAAATCAAAATATCTTTCGAGGGCCTTAAAGCGCTATCTAAATGATACATGTTATCATGTTCTTACTAAATTCAACATTAGAATAAGAATATTATGAACAAGTTAAAGTATCCGCCGTCCCATCTCAAGATGGGACGTCCCAACTTGGAATTCCAAGTTGGGACGCGTCCCATCTTAAGATGGGACGCGATCCCAAGTTGGGATGATACATTTATATTGAAAAACAATCAGCGGGCAAAACATTGCATTACAGGCGAGTCGCCTGTATTAAACATATGTTATTATGTGTTAAAATCAATGACACAAATGCACGATATAGAAATGGTATAGTTAAAATAGTTAAAATATGATTGTCAGTTTGGTTTGATTTTGCCAGAATTCGATATTTCTGCATTTTGATTCTATAATGATTTTCATTATACTTAGACAAAAAATATTTTTGTTTACATTTTTCATTTAAACCTTACATTTGATAACTGACCAAACATATGAGTTAAAAAACGAGTTACATTTCGGAGATTTTATAGTTACGTTCGGTATGGTACAAATCTTCATGCAACTTCGCATTTGAGAAAATTAGATTAAAAGTATCTTAGAATCGGGACATGAAATGAGATATAAATACTTGATCCGATTAAGTTGTTCAAATTTATACGTATTAAACTTCGAAAAATGTTAAAATAATTGCATTTGGTGATATTAATTTTCATCCACGTCGTAAACTGTTCTGAGTTATTTTGGAATTGTAATATGATCGCATATAATGCACTTTTTCGACTTCTCAAATATCACTATCTCTTGATAGCCGAAATTTAGTTTCTATTAGATTTTACTTCAATTTACTATCTTCTTTATTACATAACATTATCTTTGAGCTTATTCTTTTAGGAATTCTAATAGGTTATTCAGTAACTAATAACCGGTGATGAGTGGTTGTGGGAAACAAACTCCAGAGCAGTGATTGTTACCATTATTCGAGGAAATTATTTTACTAACACTCACACCGAATATTCTTACAAGATATTCAAACTCAATAGTTTATTTACAATTTACTTACGTTTTACTCTTATTTCTGCGTGTTTATGCATCATGATAAAAACGATATCAAAAACAAACTTACAATTCATCAAAGGTAGGAGTTAGAAATTTTAGTTTGGAAACATTAGTAAAGTTTTATTTTGTTTATGACCAAATGGTGACTGATATTCTAATTCACTGTTATATTAACTATAATGATTACCATTTAGGACAAAGGAATTTAGAATTCTACTTTTTTAAGTTGTAGGTTATTAAACATGCAGATTGTTATATATTTTTTCATGTATATTGTAATTATAGTTAAGTCCATGTTTTTAAGGGTGTCCAAATAATTTTGCTTGCTAAATAACCGATGATGAGAAGGAAATCCCCAACATGAAACGCAGTCTATGATAAGAACTGAACCAAATTGACGTTGTTGTAGACAGCGTGATCCCAAATATAAGATGGTTACAATCACTTACATTGTTTTACATTTGTTGTAAAACATATTCCGTAATGTCATACTACTGTCTTTTTGTATTGAAAAAGCAAATTACCAAATGAGTTATGTTTTCTTAATGTTTAAATTTCCTATAAGTATAAAGTATATAAGTATCATACATATATACACACATATATATATATATATATATAGAAAATGTAAGAAGTATCAATCGAGGAGAAGCATATATGAAAGTATTAAAGAATACAGAGATGTAAATCAACTTTCAAAATCATGACTTTATCTTTTTTTATGATTTTGAAAGTTGATTTACATCTTCTCTGTATTCTTTAATACTTTCATATATATATATATATATATATATATATATATATATATATATATATATATATATATATATATAAATAACAATAAAAATCTTACTACATCATTTTAGTTCTCCCTCGTGCATACTTAGTCCTACTTAAATTGCCATTATTTCCTCTCAACTGAAAGGATAAGGTTTCGTCTGTTGTTTCTTATAACAACACATTGCTAGTAGCCTTGGAAATAAATGATAATTTATTTCCGTGTGTTTTTATCATTGTTAAACAGATTAATGAGTAGCGTCCTTGTTTATTGCACATGTCTAATGGTGTTTTCCCACGGAGTGCTTTTCGAAACCATTAATGAATATATGTGTATATTTTCCTGCTTGAATAGAAACCATGAAGAACTGCCAAAAACACCCAATTTGTTTTTTTGAAAGTTTTATATCAGATATTAAATAAGTGTACTTACCATGATAGATAAAGACCTCCCGCAAAATATGTCTTAAAGAATCACTATACAAAGATCTTTAAGAAATGAATACTTGTGTGTTTATGCTTAAGTAGAAGAAATGGAGACCAATTACAAACGGTTATATCATAAAATAAACACTGAGGATAGATTTATTCAAAACATGTTGCTCTTTGTTGACTGGAGTAAAGCATTACATGAGCCTTCGAAATATTTTACTGACGCAGTTATGTTAAATTTTACGTTTGTAGACATTAACTAATCAGAAATAGTGCAAAATATACTTGTATAAAATAATGCTAACAGTCTGTCCTTATCGCCTGCTTAATCTAACAGATGTGTCAACAGCTTTTAAGCAAGGTTTCGGCATATGCAAGGACGGTCAGTATACACGTTTACTGTATGTAACTTAGTTTAAACTCTTGCCGTCTAAATAATTATGAAAAACATTTTTGTTATCAATGATAAGTGGTCTCTTCCTTGAGGCCGACAGAGATACATAAGTTTAGGTTGACAGTATACATCAATTACTGTTGCGTTGTGAACAGATATATATGCTTATAAACGTTATAGGTGTTTTTATACGGAATATGATGAATACAAACCTGCAGTCAGATATTAAATAAAATATGTTCTTTCCCTTAAAATGTCCCGAATAGTCGAACAAACTCATTTCAGCCTAACACGTGTCATTTTGATAATTTAGAAGTAACATGCAATTTGATTTGATTACTGAAATCCGTTAGGGTTAATCATAAAATTGCAAACCAAGTCGTTTCAGATGAATAAGGTAGCAGAACAGTATCATTTTAAAACACGTTGGCATATAGAATAGGCCATCAGGTCTACCGATGTGTTTCGGCCAAAGAAAGTTTAATTCTAATGTTCCGCAAAACCAAGACTTCCCACTGAATTACCAATTTGTGGTTGCTTGCTAATGCCATTCACACGAAATCGAACAGTGAGGCTATAGCATTTAGTCTTGCATTGTGAAATGTATAGGAAGCAATGATGTTTTGCTCCCTAATTTATGTTTTTATCTGATAATTTTAGATTAAAATCTCCTGGCAGTTGATTAGATCTTAATTTTTAACCAAGATGTTTGGTCTTATGTGAGATATTTTCTTCAAACTGTTTCATCAGTGTCTTTTTTTAAATTGACGGCAACCGTTGCGTGAAGCAATCTTTCATGATAAGAACTTATCTGTAGATCCAGTACTTCTGTGTTGTTGATCATGGTGAGGTATCCTTCCGGAAATCTGATGACTAGTACGGAGGTAGTTAGAACATATTATTTTGCTTAGATTCTAGGCTCGCCCTGTAAAAGCTAAAATAAACTGATCATGATAACTGAGAACGTTTTGGGATTTATGTACGTCTTTCTGAACAGGTATATGTACCAAACTTATATGTCAGTATAAAATGCAAAGTGTTGATGCAGTTTTGAAAAATTCAAATCCTGATAAATCACGATTACGTGATTTATATTTTCTTACAAGAATGGGAATTAAATATGTGAACTTCACAATGTCATTGACCATCTTTATTTTGATTCAGCTGAATATTTTTTCACCATCAACATATCATTGTATAATACCGTTCATTGCGTCCAAAGCAGAATTTCTTCGATTTTAAAACGACCATTAGTGTCGACAAGGGAAATACACATTGAGGACATATAGTGTCTATAAAACAGTATTTATGTCAAATATATAAATTTATAATCTGCATCGTCATACCAGGGAAATTCACATGGAAGGCATATAGCGTCTATAAAGCAGCATTTTCGTCAGATATCATGGTTATAAGTGAGAGATAAAGGATATTCATTGATTATTTGTTTCATAAGTATGAGTTTTTTAACACTCTCAGTCGATACGTTAGATAATACTGCTCTAATGAATACACATGCACTGCGCAATACCATATGGTTAATTGCTAATGTTATCTCTGACAGGTCATATAAGTATGTTCAATCTAGTGTGCATATGACTTTATGTGTGTCAGGGATTATATTCTGAGGTTTATCATGTACTTTAAGACAGCACTGCTGATTACATGATCTCACTGCCTGTTTCCAACATAATCAGTGAAATCAAAGAGAACATGCTGAGCATAGCAATACTTTTCCTTATCCATGAAATATAAAGTAGATTAAAAGTTTGGCACGCAACCAAAATGAGTATCATAGAGTTTCGATTTAAATTACTAACAGTGGTAAAAGATTTATCAGAAAATGTAGAAAATGACATTGATATTTATTAAGCTAACACCATTTAGATGTAACGCTTGGAATTTGAATAAAATCAAATCAAGTTTTGAAAACTGAGTTATTGTTCATATTGCGAGAAAAGTAAGGGGTACACTTTCATTCCATATTTTAGATAATGCTTGCTTCCCCTGTGTTGTAATCTAAGATACATGATTACTTGGAGTAAATTTACATTGTTGAATGCATGTCTAAAACTAGTGTTAAAAGTGTAATTAAGGTATATAAATGTATGGATGGTCAATTATTTTTTTGCGCTGCGCTGACATTGTACAACAAGAATATCCAAGGGAAACAAGGAGATATCGCATAAAAGTAACCAAGTATTGATTTATAACAAATAGCTAAATTCCCCTCAGCAGCATTTAAACATAATTTCTTATTTCTTTTGTTTATAAATGTCTCTTTTCCTTGCATACGAGTACGAGATTAATTCTTGATAATTTACTACTGATATCAACTGTGGTATATACGTGGCAGGGTTGTGTGTCTGTTTACATCATTGATAGACAAATTGATAAGGACCAAGATATTCGCAGTGACGTTGTTAATTCAAAATTCCAGTTCAAAACCTAATTCAAGAATGGACAAACTAAGTCAATCTCTGGATAAAAATGTGTAATTCCTAATAATACAAATCAATGAAAAAGCGCTGCTTACATTATTACAAATATAACTCCAAAATTTTGACGACATCCCTGTCAAATTAGGGAATTGGTTAAGGTGTTAGTTCCTCGTCACACGTGGAATAATTATATGTATATAGGCCTATAATATTTTATAAAAGTACCTTTGGTGAAAGGCGGGGGAAATCCGTGACACTTGCTTATGCCAACCTAAGTTTTAGTTGCCACGGCCTTAAAAACTCTTCTATATTTCAATGCAAAGGTCATGTAATGTACTTTTTCGTGAAGTAGGTCGACCACTGCTTTACAAGTAACTAACAGGCTAATAGTAAATAACAAAAACCGGTTGTCGCTGTGTCAGTTGTCAGTTCTAACAGCTTCTAACACATTCTACATTTAGGTGTCCATTTTCCATTACTTGATACTGATATGAATATGACAACTGAAATTCTTGATGATATTTGATGTTGTATGGAGAATAGGCCATAACACTTTCATAGAAAACACTGAGTTTATGAAAACTTGTTATTGAACACGTGTATTAACTTTTCATTTAAAACGAGGTTTTAGATTTGAAACTTTAAGTTGATCTTATTTCCTGTGTTTCAAAATTATATTATCTATAACATAAAAAGGAATTATTTGTAATGATTGACATGTGCATAATAATCAATCATATGTTTTGTGTAAACTAAAAATCGAAGTATTGTTATTATTATTATTATTTATTATTCTTTTGAAACTTGAAGCAGACTTCATCTATTGTACTTAACCATCAACTTTTACTTCATTATCTTTTTTTTACTTTAGTCAAGTCAAAAGTTTATATGTCAAGTCATATCAAGTCAAGTTTATATGTATATACTTTGATTACTATGGTATGAAAATAGTTAAAGATCCATCTACGACAATGACAATTCCTATGTTAATGACAATATCATTCAAATATCTGTGATAGAATGATAGCTGTCAGGTTTATGTCACTGAAGCAATTAAATAACATGACAGTCAATTGTTTAGGGCAGTGAATCGATTTTGTCAAGACCTTCACCTAAGATTACATGTATACCATACATCACACACTCTCGTTTAAAATAACATATGGTCTACAGGTAGAGCGGCGTATGTACTATGGTATCGTCCAACGTGTAAGAAGGTTATTGTTGTTATTAATTACATTTCAACAATGCGAGCAAGTGGTATATAACTGCCACCTGCTACTGGCTTGTTTAAGACAATTCAAAACATGATACTTCTTTCCCCATTGGCATGTAAGTACTATTGTATTGTGAGAAAGTTTTTTTATGGTTAGGTTTTAAAGCCAACCTCCTTTCAGTTCAAAGTAATGTATTCAAGAATTTCGTCTGATAAACAAAAACGTTAAGGGTTAAGTTACATGGTATCGCTGCATTCCAAATAACATATACTGTAATGTTTATATAAGTTAATAAGAACTTTCAAAATCTTATCTTTCCTCCATATTGAAAGATACGAATCAGCAAAACTTAGAGAGGAGCAACACAATCGCTCCAGTTTAACGAATGATGTATCACATCTTTTGAGAGCAACAGGTAAAACACGTTTTAAAAATAGGACGGAACTTATATCTTAATGTTTGCAGAAAACATTAGGACTTTTACACTGATAAAAAAACAATTCTACACATCATTTTCTCATACAAGTCACGTGCATTAAAAGGAGGATTCGATGCCATTAGTTGTTTATCCGCAAACATAAATTTCCTTGACCATTGCTTTCAGTTGAGCGAATAATATTTTAAAGGCCTATATAATCAGCTCGACCAATAACTTATGTGCCCAAGGTGCAATACTCAAAGCATTTTGTCAAAGCTATAGAGGTCAAACAGTGATATTTTGCTCCCACAAGTAGGAGTATAAACATTACTTTTAGTAAAATCAGATTGTTTGGTGTACAAGTCACCATGAAAAACGTTTTGGCAGTTGCGAAAAACCAGAAAATAAGCTAACAAAGATTCACTTACAAATTGTCACTTCTGTGAAACAGACTAACAACCCATCACATTTTAGAGCACATATGGTGTAATGACTCATGAACTGCATCGACAATAATCATTAAAAGTAAGATTAAGGGGCTTTTATCACAAGACATAAAACCATGTTTATGGAGGAAAACTTTTAAATTTACGTGTATTTGTAAGAAAAACCCTACACATTGTATCTCTTATATCATAGATTTATCACCTTCACAAAATGAAGACGTTGCAGAATCATGTTGTGATGATGGGTCTTTGCTGAAAAAATCTCATAGATATAATTATTTTTATCACATATATAAGTAACTTCCCATGCGTTAAAAGTAGTAATGGAAGATAGGTGATTCAGCATCAGCATGTAAGATCACAAAATTGCTACATACATTCAATCGAATGTCATTGAATTATAAAAATACAACATTTTTTATATCATTTTTATGGCAGTTCACATCAATCTTCCTATAATATACATGGTGTTTGGTCTAATGTCAGATGAATTTTGAAAGCACTTACGTCAATGTCTGTACTGAATTGATGGGTAAGTAAGTAGTTCGTTGAAGAAGGTCTGTGTAAGTTAAGTTAATATATGCACAGCACATGTCTATGTATACGGCACGCTATTACTCCAATTTTTAAATATATATATGTGTGTGTATAAAATATATTTAACTGTTCTCTATATCACTGTTGTAGATTATGAAAAATAAAATTCTGTTCCGTTTACTTTAAACCCATCATCAATTTGGTTTGATAACCTGCATTAGTAACAATATATTCTCTTCCTTTCCTGTCCAGTCCTATTTGGTAATTTTGATTCTATTAAAGTCAGTTTTTAGGGACATGAAAAAACATTACTTGGGTTTATCTGTTCCAATAAATATTACATGTTATCCATGTACTTAATTCATAAATCTTTTTGTGTACAAATATTTTTGTAAAACATGTTTTCCCCAAAAGCGGTTTAAGAGAACCTAAGTACATACTTCATAAATGTACTCTCTCGACGACATTAAAATATACTTGATAAGTTTGTGTGAAGTTATCTTGGCAACACGTTTCAAACTTTTAGATTATCTTTATTTTCAAAGATAACTAATAGAAAATATCGTGAAACACTTTCAACAAGATAATTCCTGGAGCTTTCATAATTTCGTTCAGTTGAGCGCAAATGTTCAATGCAACTTCGGAGTTCAGAATTAGATTAAAGCTGTCTTCAAATTTGGGACGTCTTTTTGCAACACCCACATGGGTTATAAATGATTCATCCGATGATATGGACGTATAAAACTTCGCAAAATGTGAAGATGAAATAAAGTGAGGTCGCATTTGGATGAAAAGAGGTTATTTGTTAATAGCTTGCACAGTAACACGATCGTTGATTTGTAGACACCTGGTGTTTTTAGATTTCACATTTGCGTACTAATATTCTCTATACATTACGTTATCAAAGTGTTAAGGAGAACTTGTGAAGAACTTTTTTGTTTTATTTGTCATGTACAAGTCGTGTTTTTGCGTAGGCTTTAACTTGTGTGCGCTTATTTTTATACTAAAATTGAGTTACGTACAGCAGTAAACTATTATGATAGTTTCAATTATGCTGAATTAATGTTTCACTGACATGTACATCAGTGTTTTTGTATCAGATAACAGTTTTATAATATGTAGTTTACCAAAACCCCATAAAAACTGTCATTCTTTAAGTGACTTTCAACATCTTTTAGAAATAAACTACATGACCAGTATAAAGTGCCGGACTGACATGAATATATACAAATCTGCTTTCTCATCACTACGTGCATAGAGAAACAGCTGAAGACATAAATATAGATCAAACAAGTTGATTAAGGTTACGATGGCAAAGTGATAGGAAGCCAAATACTTTTTATCATCTTCTTCCGCTGATAGTTAATCAACAATAACAGCGATAGAAGTTTGCATTCGTTGCATGCTACTTTAAGGCTCACCGCAACTTGCAGATTACTTTCTGATTGCTCCCAACTACAGAGGAAAATGTTCAATATTCATATATCATTGTTACAAATGTTGAATATTTTTACACGTCTCTGATTTTGCCTTTTAATTACGACAATTTACTCTAAAATAATTTTTATGCACAGAAGTCGGGTGTTTTGGGAATTAAAATGGCAATGAGAATATGAATAATATTTCGGATACTTCCATGTAATGTATGATATTCATAGTTTCATATTGAAGTTATCTTGCATGCCATCATTAAGGAATTTTACCTGTTCACGTAGGAAGAAGATCAAACTGAAGATTGAGAGAACACTATTTGAAATGTTATGAGCTCGTCATGGCTCCAATATATCATTTTCAAATCCGAAAAATCGCTTCTTTTTGTCAAATTCATTGTCATGAATGTAGTGAAGTAGCCCAGCTTTACAACAATTTTACATTAGTAAGTCGATGAAGAATGTACTTGAGAGGAAGTTGATTAAGGTTAAATACCTCTCGTGTTAGTAAGGATCTCTGACACAAGAAAATCATTAAAGGTATATTTTACAACTTCCTGGGGAACTAACCTCATCATAAATAGTGTTCTCCTTCAATTTGCATTGAGGAAAATACTTGGGAACCAAGGGACAGATTGATCACTAGTAATAATAGTTCAGCAAAAAGGAAGCTTGTTATTAACTCTCTTTATATAGGTCATTTTGATAAAGTTAAAAAGCAATAACTTTAAGGTACACACGATTTTGCTTAATTTATCTTAAAACCGTAACAATAAACTAAACATACTAAATTATAATGATATATAAACAGATAATGTTCGTTTGTTGAAAAAACACCTCACATATATTTTCTATTTCATTAAATGGCAAATCGACAGCTTATCATTTTCAAGATAACAATATCGTCTTCTGTAATTGTAATATGATGTGATAAAAAATAGTTATTGAACCACATTGTCAATTTATATATATATATATATATATATATATATATATATATATATATATATATATATATATATATACAGATAAAAAACAAAAGTCTGGAAATGATTTAAATCCCCGACCGGTTTCACACTATTCAGTGATCATCATGGTGATCACTGAATAGTGTGAAACCGGTCGGGGATTTAAATCATTTCCAGACTTTTGTTTTTTATCTATTTATTACTTGAACTATGAAGAAGTTTTTTTGTGTTAATATATATATATATATATATATATATATATATATATATATATATATATATATATATATATACACGTCTGTTTTGCAATCATTCATCAAATCCCATATCTTGATGTCCGTTGATGAATTAGTTGAAATTCGTATGCCATTGTTTTAACTTACTTTTTATTCATTCGGCGCAATCAACTGCTAGTACTGATAAAGGATTTTCATTTTCCAAATCTAAGAATACTTTGGACCGCCTATATCAGATCAAGACAGGGACAAATTCTAAAATAGTTCCTCATAAAAATTTAATCTTTGACAGGTGAAGATTACATCTTATCTTCAGCAGAGGATCAATTAAATTTGATAAAGAATATGATAGCAAAAAGGATAATGTGAAGAATTCAGTGTTGTGTTTTGAAGTACATCAAACTATATAAATCTTTGTTTGTTGTGAAAAGAAAAATTTGGTTTTCGTTGAAATTGGTTCTGGAACACTTACTCTGTTCAGCATAAATTAAACAGCTAATTATGTCAACTACAGTTTGAGAAAATCTACATATTAGCTTACTTGCTTGATAGACGATATCACAAAACTCATGATAAGCAAAGATGGCATAACTATTTATGAAGATTTCTTAGTTTATCATGCTGCGAATACAAGAGAAAATGCAACATCTAAGCTACCGTAATATATTCTGTAATTTTGGTGCATTTTGACATCTCTTTCATCTTGTAATTTGATAATTTGATGAAATGAGTTTGTTCTTCTATATGAAAATAAAAACCTTATGCTAACAGCAATATTGCTGACTTATTGCAAATATTTTACACTCTTTACGCTTTGAGCTTGTAAGATTCTACGTTGGTATTTTCAACAGGGTAAAGTACGTGAAGTGATTGTTTTTTACCAAGAAGCTTGATTTGAGGTTTATGAAATGCAAATGGTTTAAAATGCAAAGGTTTTATAGTGAAAGTCATAAAACACGCAATTTTTTTATTTAGAATCTATCATATCAACAATAATCAACTTCTCAACATTACACGGAGGTAAAGCTTGATCACGACGTCCCACATGTGCTGTGTTGTGTTCATGTCTGGCGATACAGCTGGCCAAAAGTGTTGAAACGGATGTTCAATCAACCAATTGTCGACGGGTGGTCATTATCATCTTAAAGGCTTGGTTTCTCTGGACATCAATGAGCTGAGGGATGGTTGACAAGTGTCAGCTTCCCAAAATTGCTGTGGTTGTTGTGCAAGGAATGCAAGTGCAGACCCTGACTCATGCATCTTTTTTTGTTCGTGACATTTTTCAACTGTTGTGCTTTGGACACTGATCCTTGTGTTTCTGACCTTGGGTAAGATGTGAACCTGGATTAATGTGGGATATGGTACTCACACACACAGGATCGCTACCCTCAGTTCAGTTTTCTCATGTGTCACCCAAAGTGTTTTTTGTGTCAACATTTACCTATTGCACTTTTAATGCCTTTCGGTAATTGAATTGGCTTTATTGAATGTTTAGATAATTTTGAACTTATGCAATGTATGTATCTGAACCTTCTATGACATTCTTCTTAATTGTACTAAACATCTTAAATGCAACTAGTTTATATATTCTTTACAACTTACAACTTCCTCGATGATAGCTTAACAATTAATATGACATGAATAAGTCATCTGACAAAAAGCGCCAAGAGCTTGTTAACGAGAAACATGTTTTACCATTCATCAAAGTGATATTTATTTACTTATAAATAAATAATATAGCTCATGTTTATCATTTGCATTTTAGATTCAGCATTTACATATGAGAAGGTCGATTATTTAATCCTATCAGAGGTATCTCGCAATATTTTTGTTGATGAATATATATGAAATATTTTATTTTCTGTGCTAAAATACTACAAAAATATTTTATTGATAGAAATTATCCGCAAAATGTCTTTTTTTCAGATTAACGAGATTACTAAAGTCCTTCAAAATTGTATTGTAGAGGAAGGAAATTTATACGCAATTTGATAGTAAATTATCACATGTGCATTATGTTACTGGCGTGAGAATTGTTACTGTCTACATTCATGAAGTTCTAGATAAATAAGCTGAGATATCATCACTGTTTTGACAATCATACCCATGTTATGCTTTTTGTGAAATAAATGTTTAAAAGAATGTCCTTTTCCAAAACATGCAGGTAAAACACTTATTCATATAAACCTCGAGATTCCCATTTGAATGTCATGATTTTCATACAACGATACCTGTTTGCTTTTCCGGGATGTCATTCTTACTTAAATTTATCTTTTTATGTTAAAAAAATATGGTTATATAATGGAATAGCTCTATTGAGTGTTTGGTAGTTTCAATATGTAGCATTTTCACATACGATAATCTTTACTATAGAATTGATTTTAAGTTAGTAATCCAAACAAATTTGCCTTAAGTGTAATCCAAACATTTTATTGAAAACTTTGTTTTGCATTTACCAAACAAGGTTTCTTGGTTCAGAATATGCTGGGGGTTGTATTCAGTGAACAAACCGTAACTGATGAATCACACGTAACGAAGTGTAATTGCAACGAGGAAAATAAACCCCATGTCTGGTTTGTAAACTGTGAATGTCCAGGAAATCTAAGACCGCATAAAGATTTTGTTTGTCAAAAACATAATCTTTAGATGAAACGGGCAACTTACTGCCCAAGGCAAACATTAGGATAGTCGAGAAACACGCAACATTCATTACCTTGCTGTAGCCGTCTTTAGTGAATTGCGATTTTCTTCTATTTTTTTAAAAGTGCTTTTAGTCTAGAATAAGAAATAAAGTAATAAAATTTATATTAATACACGCACCAGTAATCCGGTTAAGTATGTTCATGAAAATGAAATCATCAAATACAATTTTATGTAAAGAAACAAGTAAATGACATTTTGCAACGTGAATAGACCGCTAATTAGGATATTTTGGTTACAGATTGTTTAGATTTCAGTTAATAACTTTTCAGCTAATAATTAGGTAAAGCGTGTTTAGCTGCTAGAACAATCGGTGATGCAGGTGTTGATTGTCTATGAAGGCATAGGTTAAAATCCCGGAAGAAATCGAAAACTCACCGCTGCCAGAAGGCCTTCAAGTCTGAAAGGTCATTTAGCAGAAAGCCTTAGTCAGAACAAACAAGTGAGTATAATAGAAACAAATGGGGGTGAGCATTGGATTGCGAAAATAAGAATGAACATCAGCGAACGTATAACAAGAAGATTAAAGTAAAATTAAATTGAATATGTAAGGCTATGGCAAACAGGTGAATATGGTTAAACTCCCTATCATATTAACTAAGCCACAATGGAATTGTACAGGTCGGCGCTTATTTGTTAATACATGTCGCTACGGATTTGCAAATTTAACCCTAACCCTTTAATATGGTTACCAAAAGGAAGATTTACAGCATAAAAAGTGAACAAAGCTATTCATATGGGTGGATTGTTTCTCCCTATGGTATAGTATGAAAAATACATTAATTATGTAGCTAGCAAGAAGTTTATTCGTATCACATGGGCATAGTCATGTTTGAAGCCCTACTACATCATTGTTAAGGTAATTGAAAGAGCTTTCTCTTACTTATCACTTGAGGATAAACATTAAGATCTCACTTTAGTATTACCTGTATGTTTGTAAGTTATTTAAATTTGATTAAATTATATTTTAATTGATGTTTAGTTCTCATTTTTTCATGGAGAACCCTTTTATCTTCAAGGTAAATCTCTCTTTATTTGATATATGGATGCTTATTAGCCATCATTGATAATATTGAAGAATCGACGCAGAAGGAATAATTGCAAGATTGTATATGCTGAAATTGGAGCCAATGAATGTGTTGCACATTATTCTTTGAGGTTAAATTTCGATGCGATGTCAAACCCTTGACCTTTTCTGCATTACAAAACATTTCACTAATAGAAAGCGGGAGTAACAGGAGGTTTCTCATTTAGTTGACTCTGACACATATCGCATTCGACCTCATAAAACAGCGGCAAACAAACAAACATGTATGACCAAATGATTTTAAACCGCAGGATTGGCATAAAGTATAACCCCAAACAAGTGACCTCAAGCTCTTAAACATTTTCAGGTTGAGAACAAATAAAAACAATGAAAATGCTCTGAACTGTTTTCGCATCTGAACTGCTGTGAACTAGTTTGACGATGTCGGATGTATTTGAGAGAATATTGATTTAAGTTATTTGCCTCTGGTTTTATCAAAGAAAAAAACCCAGAAAAATAAACGAGCGTTTGTTGTACAACTTTCACGGGGATAAAACTTATCGTATCATCTTTTAAAAACACACACTTCTTTCTGCTTCAAGATCATCGTAGAATATAGAATATACTCACTAATGCGGACATAATGTTAAGTTAAACAACTGTCATGTTTCACGTCGTCAAGTTCAATGGGATAGACTTTCATTTAGATGCCATCGAATCAGAAATACTGAAGACGTTTTTTTGTGAAAACAGAATTTAAGGAAAGGTTACTAAATTTACTTGAATAGTTGAAACGGTAATACAGTGGAGGACACATAAGGCAATCAAATAAACTTTAATTTACGTTTACGATTTGTCAAATAGAAGCAATATATCTCTCAAAACTATTTGAACATTATTGTTTCTTGAATTGAAAATTAACAGGTAATGTTTAAGCAACTTCTATACTTTTTAGTGATGTAAAGGTACTGACATGTATGACCGACCTCGTGAAAAAAAACAACTTAACATATATCAACATTAGATATCTTACCACGATGCTTTTTCATGTTAAGATATTTCTATTGTAACCTCCTTGGATACCAATTCTTTTACGTTCTTGGCTGAATAAATAGCGGAGAAAAGAGCATAGGAGGCATATCTTTTAATTACTATTCTTACATTAGGAACATTTGAACCGCTGGTATCGATAATGGGATTTCACTTTCCAAATCTAAATATACTTTAGGTTGTCTATATCTGATTGAGACAGAGGCGTATACTGAAATATCCCCTTTGTAGTTCCTCATCAATATCTAATCTGTCGACAGGTGAACATTATCTGTTATCTTCAGCAGTCTACCTGTATATAACACAGGAATCTCAGAGAGTACAAAGGGAAACATGGGAACTCAGTGTGTCTCTTTGAAGTACCTCAAATTAAATACGTCTACAAGCTATTGTCAAACAGCAAAAATCTAAATTCGTTGAAACACTTTTGATGAACAGCATAAACTAAACAGTCCGTTAGGGCAACTCCATTGTGGGATACTCTACACATTTGCATCTTACATGATGTCAAGTTATTGGCGATATCAGAAAATACGCAATACTCATAAAATGCATAAATCCGAAATGATCATTTCTTAGTTTATTATGTTGCTTTTACAAATCTGCAATTTCAAACTAAATTGATAATATACATTTTTTTGGTGAATCTTATTTCTAACATTATAAGGTACATTATGTACTATTACCAATCTTATCAATTAGGGTTAGTGTTCAGTAGCTTGAAATGTTGTGAAGGCGGAGCGAGATTTAATAGATTGTCCTCATCAAGACGGAACCATATCGACGATGATACTTAGTTTTTGATCATTAAGTCACTTACACTTCTTTTTTCAAGCAGGCAAGTGTTATGCCGGGTGATAACATTACACGATCTGGGCTACCTTGATGTATCATTGATACAATGATGGAACAATTTGACATTTTACTTTACAAGGTCATTCTGTTTTTATCATCAGGTGACAAGGTCGTGTTTTTGAGTGAACGAAAGCATATAGCAACAATGGAGTAATATTGTATTACCTTCAAACATTATCAAGCAAACTCGTTTGTGTGAAGACATCAGATATATACGAATTGGTCAACAGGATATATAATTACAGTAGGTACATCCAGTTTGATGTTAGAAATACATACATTTCTCATTTCATGCCGTAGTCATAATACAGTTGTGTTGTACTGTCTGAACATCATCCTATTCACATCTTAGCGGTTTAATTAGGGAAAGACCAGGTGAAAAAGCTTTCCAGCTTATACAATCACAGATTCAATACAACACATGATACAATATGACATGAGCGTGTTCAAGTTTGGATACGTTTCAATATGGTGTGTCTAGCAACCTATTTGTTCAGCTATACTCAAGGAGGTGAAACTGTAGTATCAACTTTAAACAGTAATGTTTTAGTCATGAAAGCATGAATTGAGGAAAATACTTTTCTATTTTCACTTTAACTAAGCTCTTGATTTCCGTTTAGAATCGTTTTCAGGCTATAATCAGAAGTAAATAGTACATATGATGTAATAGCATAGTTACTTTAGTTTAAAAAAAGAGTAGTGTAGGGCGTTTTCAGATTGATATCCAAAAGTGCAACCCGGAGTGTGTTAAAGATATATATTCCATTTGTAAGAGTTCAGATCACTACAGTCGTCAGTAAGGGATTTGGCAAAATCTAGTGCCATGATTAGAGTAAAATAAAGTTTATTTTCTGTTTTAACAATAAGGATTTTCGATTCGGAGAGTGTACATGATTTTATGGAGTATATAGAGGATACTAAACGACATTCCATTTAATACTCTTTTTAATAAACGTGTTAACGATAAAGTATGAAACGAGCGAAAGCGAGTTTGATACCAAACCATTAACGAGTTAAATAAAAAGAGAATTAGAATTAGAATTGCCGAAAGTGTACTGAAAGAAACATTCTCGCGACTTGGCCGCCATTGTCACGGTGGTGCTAACATTGTGACGTCACAACCACTCAATATTGCGACATCATACGTGCAGAGGTATTTCACTAGTTTAATATCGCGGTATAAATATTACACTGCAGTATCTTACACGGGCGAGTAATAAAGAAGAGTGTTCCAGTTTTTTATTATGCCAGATAATTAGGATTTGGCAAAGGAAGCTGTTCGACAGTAAAACCCTTGTAACAGAGCCATTTCTTCGATTGTACCTTGCATTTGCGTATACAGAATAAGGGATCAAATCACATTGGGGGTTTATGGAATTGACCAGTGTACATTTTTGAGGAGTCGGTTAGTTTGTGACAGTATCATCGTTCATACAAGGACAGATATGTAGTTTCACTGTACAGTGTGTTGTGACTTGTGTCACGAACGGCACCACATATCGTTTTAAGTGCATTAGATGGAAGTTTTCTTTGTGATTGTTGAGAAGTAAAGTTATCCATATTATGTAAAAGTTTGTAAAATATAGTTTACCACCTATGATGTATTTGCCAGCTTTATTAAATATGTACTCATAAGTTTCGAATGTTTCACCTTTGTAAACATATTTCGTGTATTTAATGATCGTCAGTGTAAAACCGGAAAAGTCATTCTATTCATTTCGTTTCATGTCTATGACTAAATGTCACAAATACACAAAATGTAAAACAATAATTGAAATAGCTCAGATATAACATTAAGTGTCTACAAATATTGACCTGTTATATGAGAGAACCTCACTCCTTGCCTCGTTGTAAAAAACAAATGTATTAATGATTATGTAAGAATGTACTATGTACCACTGTGAGTAGTATTAGTGAATAAAGAACTTGAACTTGTCATATTCTTTTTTACGCGAGTAGATAACAGCAATTCAATTCCATATTACAAGTGATCCATTCAAACGTCCCTTGCCTAAGTACCTAAATCTTAACTCTACTCGCTCATCTACTTACATACTTCTCGAGAGTGTGACACAAAAACTGTGAATTTCTCCTTTGTCACAGATTGTATGTGCTGGCTTGTCACATCCGTTCTTTCAACCACGTATTTACTGATACCTGTCTGAATCTGTGATTGCTATCTAACCGTCATTGGACAATGCCCCCTACCACTTACATATCATTCATCATCTGCTGAGAGTATCAATGAAACAGTGCTTAACGAGCCAGAGGTTTGCAATTACATTAGACACACTTGTCAGTGATTCGTAGCTTTCAGTGTTTGCAGAATATTGAAAGTTACTTTTATTAACAGATATCAATAGAATAAAATAAACTCAAACAAAAAATATCAAGTATATCATGTCATGCTATTTGATTAAATTGACCATACTTAGCTTAATAACAATTCAAACTTGTTATTGCCACTACAAAACGAGCGTTAGCAAACCTCAGAATTCAGAATGTCAACATAGTTGAAAGGAAATTAGGCTTTATTGACACAGAACTAAAACGAGAAGTTCCTTTTTATAACATTCAATTCAACGGATAAGATGTGACATTTGTAATCTAAATAATATTTCAAGTACAACATATCCATTATATGTTTAAAAATAACCCCAAGTAATTAGTCTAAAAGCACAAAAAAGCTTGTTTTGTTCAAGATATTTGCTAAGCTTGCAATGCATAGGTTGAATACACTTCTTGCTAACAATGAGTAACCATTTCTCAGCAAACAAGAGACATATTCTATCCATCTTTTAATTGCTGTAATGACAAAATTCCTTAAATAGGACGGGGTGGGCTTTTGCAGCAAACTTGGACTACATAGGAGAAATTCTTTGACAACTACCAAGGATTGATGACGCGTAGTGGATATAACACACACATGGATCAGCATGAATTCTCTTAGTTTTATCTGAGGGCTCATGAGGAAAATATAATGATTTCTATAGAACGCTTTGAAAACAAAGGATATCAATACTGATGATCAATATAATTGTCATAGACAATGTCTCTTTTGAAATGCAATTGCGGTATCACAGGGTCTTAGTTTTCATTATTTCAGCTTCAAAATTTATTGAATAAATGTACAAAACTATTTGACAGTCTATAATTACAAACATCATAATTAATGCAACAGACAAAAACCATAACGATCGTTTGGTAAACTTAGTTTTGATTTGTTTTCGCCTAAACTAAAACATTCTTGTGTAAAAGATAAGAAAAATAATGAGATAATTCGGTTAACAGCATGCTTGTTCATGTATATCCGATTGATCTTTAACTATTGGATAATGGGCATGCTGTTTACCGAATTATAAATTGATTGATTTTTAACATAGATCACACCACTTAACTCTAAACCTGTCTTTCTCTCACTTTGACCGTTTTGACTCACCTACCGTGAAAGGCCCGATGGGCTTTTGGCATGGCATGTCGTCTGGCGTCCGTTCTTCCGTAAACTTTTAACTTTTTCATCTGTTTCTCCTGAATAACTGACTCAGGAAATCAGCAATCTTGTGTAAAGGCTCCTTGTGTAATGAGGTTTGTAATTTATCGATTTGCTGACCCTGTGACCACTAACCTATTTTCATCTTCTTCACTAGATCCATGAGATCTCTAGAAAGCTTAAACTTTGGGCACAGACTTCTCAGCTGATAGGGATTTCTTATTATTAGATTAAGTGACCTGTTACCCCAAATGAGGGCTACAGGGACGACGTTTCAAAAACTTATCTTCATCTTCTGATCCAGAAACTAAAACATAAAGACACTAAACTCAAATGTACAGAGTCCTAGGCTGACGATTATACTTAAATAATTTGGTGTTGACCCTATGATTATTAATAAAATGAAGTATAGCTAAAAAGATGAGCTAAAGAGCCAATGATTCTATTTTACCGTCTTTTTGCAAAAACGTTTCGCCCAGATCTGTCCCCTCTACTTTGTTGAAGCACTTTAAACTTTAACATTTGATTAGAATATTATATTAATAAGTCACGGCTTTTCTTCAAACTAGTTTGAATTTTTAGGGTGAATGCCGCCATAACATTATTCAGAGCATACTTACGTAGTCTGTGATCTCCTAATGAATAATCCAAAGACTGGTTTAGTTTTTAGCATAGGAATTTTTCTCTATATATGTAAGAATAACCAACAAATGAACAATTTACGAAAGAAAAAAAATCTTAATCATTTTAATTGCTCCTAGAATAAGAGCGACTCTAAAACAGTTTCTTCTTCTCTGATGAATTAGACATACTAAGACCTCTTACTATGTAGAAGAAATTTGAAATAACATACTAAGAGTTAAACGCATAAGTAAAATACTGATGAAACATTTCCCAGATTTACTGTGAGACCTTCTGATTGCATTACCTTAACAAAACTTTTGACAAAAAAAGGTTTTAAAAATGATTTGATTTATTTTGCCGTGCTTCTTCTGCAGAAAATGTGTTGCTATTTATTTGTACAATATATCAATTGATCCCTAGTATAGGCTGTGAAACTATTTAGGATTAGGTCAGACATGATGTAAGGACGTTTTTCCAGTTTTAATTTTAGGTCACATATAAGAACACGACTAAAGAAACAAGAGATCCATTTCAAGAAATGAAATGCAATGTTTAGAATTAATTGACTATTTCTAAACCTATATATTTTATTCAACAATTATCATTATTATGTTTGTGTTGGGTAGACAATTGAGTGTTAATATATCCGAATTTTTTCCTTGACGTAATCATCACATTGCCAGTCAATTTCGTAGTAGTAAAGATTGCAGGTTATAATTGACTTTCTTCAACCTCATCACCATGGAAAAAAATGTTTGTTAGGCATTGACAAGACAAATTTAGCAAATTGAAAAAGTCAATTGGGCGAGCTAAGGAGGCTCTTGTAAACAATGAAGTAATCAATAACTGGCAGATTTTAAGTGTTTAATTTGCGAGGTTGAAAAGCTGTAACATTATGCAGACGAATTGAGCGATATTCATAGATAAGCAAAAAAGCTGAATAGGTTTAAGTATAGCGTTTATGGCAAGATGTTTAATATAAATTATGTGACAAGATGTTTATCAATGATGTTTAACCTATGTTCAACACTAAGGAACTAATTATCAATTCATTAATTTTTAAAATTCATTTACTCTTTGTCAAAGAACCATTGTCTATTCTGAGCTGAAGTCTGAATTCATGATTACATTATTATCTAGTATTGTGTTTGAAATGTATGGTTGTATATTGTCTACACTTAAACTGTGACGTAGGGTATTACTCCACATTTAAGCACAACTTTCACCACGTTGAAGTAAATAGCCTCTCCTTAATTTTAGATAAATGACAATTTGATCGACACATACATTTGATGTGATATAATTTAACATAGGCAGAACAGATATATCCAATTCAAAACAATATTTTTGTAAATTCTTATTATAATACTGAATTACCTAAACACAAACATTATTCGCGGGCAAATACATTGATGAAACCGTTGGAAATCATTGACTACTTAATTAGCTACTGCGAAATATATATATTCATAAAACAATCAAAACATTGTAAAACATATAAAGGGTCGGAGACCAATGAGAATAAAACTAATGTTAAATGAAGAAATTGACTCTTGACCTTCGCTCTGCCTCCATCAGTCACTTATCACCTGGTAACTTGTGTTTTAGAACTAGCACGATTAATGACTTTTATCCATGTTCCTGGCTTAAACTTGTTACCTGTTCTGTGAGAGTCATTGACAAAGATCTACAAACTGCCATAAGAATTTTCCATATTTCCTGTATCATTTGTCACCATGGATGTTTCATTTTAAGTCGTGTTTGCCTTACTGAATGTGATGTTGCTCATTCTTACCATGTATCACAGGCCGTCATGAAACAAGAAAAAAGGAATGAATAAAGCCTTTATGTCCTGTATGAAGGAATCATGACACATATAGTAATTATTACACGTTTTCACTAATTACATTTCTCATTATTCTTCTTTAGTAATGTGTTTGGTTCTGAATTGTTAAATTTCTAATCTGATCAGGTTAATTTCTTTTGGTATTTGTTATCTAATGCGACTCCCGGTAATCTAGGCATTTGTGTATATTTGCCTTTGATCAACGTCTTTTTATACATTAGCATTACAATACCGATGATATATAATGTCAGTATGTATTCTCCATAGAAGGAGGATGATGCATTCGGGTTATATGTTCAAAATCTTCTCTCAAAAGGGACACATTACATGATTTTGTTGTTGGGTGGGAACCAATCTTTTAAAGAAATATATAGTTAAAACATAAAGTTTGTAACATGTCTGGCATTTCACAGAACTAATCTTAGCTATGTTTATTCCAAGGAAAACATTATCGTGCCCTATCAATTTCATCCCTTACATGAGTATTTAGTTTGTTTCCTTCAGCCATGTTTATTCAAGCAAGAAAGCATACATGTTTGTCTGTCAGTATTTTAGCGCTCATAGATAAGCTCCTGATGAGAGTACCAACAGATGAGTTTAGGTGATAAATCTTCACACGAGAGCATTAAACAGAAGCAAAAATAATCATTTTAATCATTTTTGCAATGAAAAATTGCAAGGTTATTGTTAATTAAAAATACAGAGTTAACGTTCGTGTGGACAGCGTTTAGGTTGGAGGGAAAACAACAGAAAATGAAGATCTGCATGGCAATCTTGAGTAAGTAGTAAAACTGTCTCAACTATGCTCTTCAAGGTCCTTGTGATACCTGGAAAGTGTGTACAATAAGGATGATTCGTTAACAATCCTCTGGAAAGTTTTGCTTCTTTTGTCGAAGTGTGTCTATTGATTATGCTTTGATTGTTTGGCAGACATTTGAATTCGCATATGACAAGCTTAAAAGTTAACTTCAGATTGAGCAATACAACTGTACTTATTTCGAATGTTTTATTTCATAGGATCGTGGGGTGTGACAAGTTGTTAAACTAAATGTACAAGTAATTATTTAAATGTTATCATAAACATTATCAAATTCATTCTGATGAACATGGGGTTACTTTAGATAATTATTTTATTCGAGTCGATATTCTAATAAAGAAAATTTTGTTAATCTTCCTCGAGTTTTCTTGAGTCCTCAATAATCCTCAATCGCGGTTCTAAAATCCATGATCAAAATCAAGTAACTTATGAATTCAGGTATGATGTGTCGGTGCCTAAAATATTGACATATTTATCTTGCTCATTCATTGAGTGTTTCAAGATTAAACGTTTATATGAATATTCAGTGCGAAACAGAAAATTTTCAATAGCTTAACTTTTACTCCGCCTCTTTCATCATGTGGGTTTTATAAATGTGTCACTGTTATAAACAGGGGCATCGAGCAAGATTTTCATATGCTTTTTTAGCAAAATCTTATTTGGTTGGGATGAAAGATGCAAACTCTATTAACAAAGTGTTTTAGTTTCAGACAAAATATCAGTAACTGACACAAGCGGTTGTCTTGAGCAAGTACTTAGCAAAAAATTGATGTTTCATTTACTTTCAATTATGTTTGTGCTTAGTATATATTGATGCATTGTTGAAGACGTTTTATTGATAAATTTCTTTTTTGTGAGTGCTGGGGATTTGTTTGAGATATTTTCCTTTGTTTTATGTACAATGTTATGTAAAATAGGAGACGATCAATATAAGAAGGCTTAAACTACTAGATAAAAGAATTTCACCAAACTAGAGATTCATTGCACAAAAGAAACATTTCAAAGAGGTCATTGCAGATGGAGGATTTTTCTGTTCCTCATATAGAAAGGAATACAAGGTAGAGATGCAAGAAGTGTACATTTGTGAAACACATTGTCATTCTAAGACACAAAAGTGTTTGTTCTAGTTTATGGCAACAAACACTTCAGTGTTGCAAATCAAACTATTCCTTTTGAAAAATTAGTTATGTTCGTGTTAGGTAAAAAGCTAATGGTTTATTTCATTTTTGCTTTGGATTTTAAATACATGATTTCTATTAAACGCAACACATTTGCAAATGTTTTTAAACTATAATAAACATCAACATACACATCAAATCATCTGGCACACATAACCAGCTTAAAACTAAGATGTATATATGATAATAATAATGCATGCATCCGAAACAAGTATTCAATGTTTATGTTATCTCTGGGTTGATTTTTTTTGCATTTAAAACTTTTGTTATGGATTTCACAAAACAAATTTAAATTGCATATAAATAAAACCATTCAAAGAGGTAATTGCTCAAGATCTGACTGCTCCACTGAATGTAATCTTGCTTCAGAGTTGTTTGTAAATCCCTCAGTAAATCAGTCGGTTCAGTCTTATTGGCTGTCAGGTCATATGTCAGACAGCAACTGTTTATTTGATCATCAAAGAAAGCCAATTCTAGCTTTCTCTCAGTGATAAGGTTAACATAAACCAAATTTTGCAGTGCATAATGACAGAATTCAGAATTAAAATAATCAGATTTTGAGGGCAATGTAAATCTAAGCTGACCTAAATCGGTAGAATCTAAATGTGAAATTTAATGCATTAATGTGCATTATATATTGTACAAGTGCTTGCTGATATATGAAATATTCCAACATATCCATGTACATTTATATATATATACAGTTTTCCTAAATTATGACATTATAAAACATGCTAAAAGGAATGTGTTTTTTTTCTCATTTACTCACTTAAAGATAGGACTTTTGCAAAAAAGTATACGAAGAATGGTATTTCACATTCCAAACCTAAGATACATAAGATCAACTTCATATGGTTGAGACAATAACAACCACTGAAAGACCTCTTTAATGTTCAACATTAAAACTGTTATCAAGTCATTAACTATGATCTGCAGCTGAAAACAGCATAGATAAGGGTCACAAAATTCTAAAAGAAATTTGTCGGAGTAATATTCCCTTTGGAGTACATTCAACTATAGAAATCTATTTGCTATGTTGTAGTAACAAATCAAATTTATAAATAATGACATGAATATTAGAACATAATTTTCAAATACTATAATAATCAATACCTGATATTCATAACGCACATAAAAGGCCGGCTAAATGAAGTCTAGAAAAACACCAATCTGCAACGTTGTAGTATAAAGTAACTTTTCAGTTGTCACTTGAAAGTTTTACCCTGCAAAGGAAATGGCTTATCTCCAAAAGTAAACAGTATGAACGAAATGGTATCGCAAAAGAAGAATTTATGAGGTTCAAAGTTGAAAGTGCAGTACAAATTTCTAACATAATATATACATTTTAAGACCAGTTTTCTTATTACAAGTTGTTGAGGGATCACTCCATGACATGTAACAGTATATAATCCCAAATTAGTTTATTGAGTATAAACACCTTTTCATTATCATCCCAGAGCTGATATTAATAATGATAAAGCTTATCATTGCATATATTATACAGGGAGTATGGGCAACCTATGCTAATTTTGTCTGCTTAGATTGTGACGCTTATGCTAGGCTTGATGTACAGTGTTTTGTAAAGCTTGATAGATGTTAGTTAAAATAGATTCATAGACACATATATACATAAACTGCAAGGATGTCGACATGTTTAACTCAGGCAAGATGTGTTCACAGTGATTTACTTGCCTATATTTTACTTATGTACCTATACATAAATTGACATATTTGACTGTACCCTGTTGTTAAAATATGTGTTCAAGCAATATCAATTACATAGACACACAATTGAAATTAGAATCATGATGTATATGTACTTTTCAAAACGTGAATGAAAAGATATCTGATTCCACAACAACATTTCATATTAGCATATAAAGTAACCTAGTCTAGTCAGTGTTTCATGATCCATTGCCCTGTTCGCATTTATATGCTGCCAAGAATTGAATACCTGAGAGAATTGTTTTGAATGAACTATCCAACACAATTTCTATAAGAAGTCACAAAATGGTGAAAAGAAAAAAAAATGTTGTATATACGCTTGATATCCTTATTGCATAATTCCAGTTGAAAAAATCGAGTATTCAAACTATGAAATAATGTACAGTGTAGGTCTCTAATGTGAAATAATCAATTTCAAAAGCTAATGTTGTAGATGAATTAGACTGTTTGTTTGGATCACTCTGTACATTCCTTTTAACATGGTTATATTTTCTCCTCACTATGTAGACATTGGTACTTTCAAATATTTCAAATGTCCTCCCCTAAGACTTCTACATTGAACGACGTAATGAGTGAAACAGGTGGAGTTGATATTTATTGAACTTTTACAAATGAATACAATGTGATAACCCTGGAAGATTGCTCTTCTTTATGACTGATGTTCCTTGTTGATATTGTTTTTTTTATTTTGGAGAGAAAGTTATCCATGGCATGAAAGGGTGTGAAACATTTATTCATCAGTAGTTATCCAGGATCACCTCCACTTATCGGTTATCAAGATTCTAACGTGCGGTAGGATAAATAGAAAAGGTTTCGTGTTACATAAATCGAGATGTGGCAATGATAAAGAGGGCCGTTTACACCAATGTTGGTTGTGTAACTACTTCCTGTAACACACAGGAAGCTCCAGGCAGATGCTTTTACTGTCAACAATGATTATTGCTCTTTTATCGTCAAATCGATAATGGAACACTTTATGCAGTAAACAAACATGCTCAATGTTTATACATTAGTCACAGCAGTTTCACTGCCGATATAGCCGATATTGACAATAGCAATAGAGATTTTGTGCAAAAGACCCTTGATATAAATAATTGCAACGTGGGCATTTGATGCCATGCCTAAATGGTTTACACGAGAAACACAGACAGTTCTGAGCTTGCTTAAAGGCATTTTAAATTGCTTCTCTAAAGAATACAGGGAAAAGGTGATCATTAAAAATGTTGCCTTTTCTTGATAGGAATAATGATCAGAAGATCATGTGTCATAAGGACGGTTTTAATTTTTTTTAAATCCGCTTATTGTACAAGTTAATATCTTCAGTTGAACGTGACTTAAAGTTCCTTGTTTACTTTTTCACCTGGTACAACATGATACAAACTAAAACACTAACCTTTTTTTTCAATACTGCATCAAGTTGCTTTTTTGAATGCTTGTTAGAAAAAAGTGATAAGACAAATTTATCATATAAACACATCCATCGCTTAACATTACTTTGTTTATTCATGTGTATGTTTGTATTTAAAACAAACATACATATAGAAAATAGAATTCCGTTGACACACTTTGCCTTATATAAATATGAAATCATTTGAAGCATAACGCAGGTTACGTTTTGAAATTAGTGAGTATTGGTTTATTTGTGGAATACCATTTTTCAAGAAATATTTATCATTATGAAGTATTGTACTGCAGATGCAGTGTGCCAAACATTGTTATTTAACATGTCATTTAGTTATTGTTAACTCTTTTTCAAACATTGTTTAAGATACATATCATCATCTAGTATATCAAGCACAAAACATTGACATGTTGAAACGCAAAATAGAAAGACGAACTGAAAAAAACATTGTCCCACAGTGTTTCTCCGAAATGTAAATCGATTTAGTGATCCAAAAATTCTTAATAAAAGGGACGTGTTGACTAGACCTTTATTGCACACTTTATCAAACCTTTCAAAGAGGTTATTGCTCAGGACATATTCTTGCATCAGAGTTCTAAGTAAAGACTTCACAGTAAATTCGTCAGTTCAGTCTTATTGGGTGTCAGGTCATAGCTCAGACAGCCGTCGTTCATTTGATCATCAAAGAAAGCCAAATCCAGGTCACTCTCTGTGATAAAGTTAACATGGGACCAAATTTGCAGTACATATTCACAGAATTCAAATAATAAGATTATAAGGATAATGTCGATTTAGAGTGACAACATGTTTAATAACAAACGAGATGAACCTAAATCTAAGTTTCAATGCCATATGGTGCCTTTTGAAGTGTGATACTTACCAATCATATTTATGTGTGAGTTTAAATATCTAAAATATTCACCGAAATATGCAAAAATGCCTATTTACTATAAGTGAATCTTTCTCACTTAATCACTCACTAATTTAAAATTAGGACTGCTTGCAAAACTATACGAAAAAAGGTTATCACACTTTTTAAAATCTAAAATTATAATAGATTCACTTAATCCGATGGAGAAAACAGCAGCCATTTAAAGACCTTCCTTGATGTTCAAACTTACCCCTGTCGACAGGTGATCTGTATCTGCTATCTACAGCTGCAAAACTAACTGAGATAAGTATAACAAAGTTCAAAAAGAAGTCTGACGGATAGAAGTCTGACGGAGTAACTATCACTGGAGTAACGAGCGTTCATTCCAAAAGCTTAAAGGCGTCCTTTCCAAGAGGAAAGAGGCACCCTTCCACACCTTTCCATAAAGGAAAGAGGCACCCTTCCACACCTTTCCAAAGGCTTAAAGGACGCCCTTTCCAAAGCCTCTTTGGAAAGAACGCACGGCAAGGTGACCTTTCCACAGCCTTTAAAACTAATTAGCACCTTACCTGTCTGACCAAGAGTTATGTCCCTTTATTCTGTTTGTCAAATTCGTCATGTTCTTGAATACCTTTAGAAGTTTTTGATTAAGTTAACCTATAGTTATTTTTACATTTTGAAAATCTTTATTTTGTTTGAAAGATTGATTCTTAAAAGACATGAAATTTAATTTACCTTTGAAAAAAATTTAAAATGTTTTTCATCGCAATTTTTTAACAAAAGAAGACTTTGTTTTTAAATGATGAATCAAATCCTGCAAATTAGTTCATTGCAGAAATTAAATAAATCAATTTACCATTTAAGGATTGACTTAAACACATGAAATGAATAAGAGATATAGAGTTTGAAAATTGCATCATTTAAAATTAAAAGATATTTAGAAAATTGTATGAATTTAATCATGGAAAATGTTAATAAACAATTTTTGGCAATGATTATCATTTGTTTGATTTCAAAGGTAAATGGTGACCTTTTTGAAAGTGAAGTTTGAAAGATTATCAGTGACAAAGTACATACCCGTTTCAATCGTCAGAAAAAGTAATCCATGAATTGTTTGCAACTTGATCGACTTCCTGAATAATCCTATTAAATTTGGGTACCTTTCCAAATGATCTACTTTTTTCAAGTGACTGTAAGCATCGATAGCATTGCCGAACATTTTCTTCTCATTGGTTGAACGTATATTCTACAAGTTCATTGGTTTATAAAGTTTGTCGTTGTTAAGATGTACTAATTAGCTGTGTAATGCCAAGAGTTATGTCAGTATGAACGGATGTTGACATAAGCCGCCATTTACCAAAGGGTCCAAAGCACAGGTATGGGCCTGCTATTTGAGACAAATAATCTGACAATGAAATTTGACAGGAAATAGATTACATAATAGGCACCTGTTAATTATAACAACATTAGGACCCAGCTATGGACAGTAGGCATTGAATCTGAGCAGTGTCTTGTGATGTGCAATTGCGTCGCCACATTCTAAACTCAGCATGAAGTACATAATTGACAAAACCAGTTTCATAAATCATTATCAAAACTAAAAAAGTGTTTTTATTTGTTTTTTTTTAAAATTCCAAGCTTCATAGGTTCAAAATTTAATTGGATCAGGTAAAAACTATTATGTATACAAGAATGTATGAATGAGTTTTTAAAAAGAATATAGAATGTTGATGTAATAAGAGCATTGTGAAGATGACAATATCCCTTGTCAATCGTTAAATGTTATATAATACAACTAAATACAGGATCATATAACGAATATTTGTACTTATTTTATGACTACATTAATCATGCATGTTTATGATTGTTCGATATGTATTTTGAAAAGATATATATGTCTCATAAATTATCATTACAGGAAAGTAAATTCTAAGGCAACAGCTAGTTCGCCGATCCGTTCGCTGTCCAAATTAAGGAAACATTTAGATATGTGTATGTAAATTGCAACTTACAATGTCATGTATAATTATGGTAAAACTTATGATATCAACAACAAAGCGTTGATCTAATATTAATTCATTGTTCATGAGCTTAACATAATAAAGAACATCTTAGAAATAGAATTTAGAAACATACAATCTAATGCTATTGTTTGATAATAACAAGCAAAACAGAAAAATCTTATTAAACAGATCCACAAAAATATTTTATTGAATCTTACATATCCCCTATTTCAAATAATGCACCTTAGGCTTTCTGTGAGAAGAATCGCTCATTATAAACAATATATACATCTTGTTAATTTGTCTAGCCGACAATCAAGAGTGCCTCTTTGATCTCATAGTGGTAATTAACTGGATGCGTTTAGTGTAGAGGCTGGACCAGAAAGGGGGAGGGGGCGTGAGGGGTGGGGCGTCTGGAAGTGACACTCGCTTGGAAAGAGCGTCTGACAGGATTGCTTTTATTGCTATTTGGCTGTCTATGGTATAGTATTCCCGCTATGCCATTGCCGAGACCAGGACTAACGGATTATGAATTGAGTTTCACTTGAATGTCATATATAAAATATAGATTTAGCCAGGGACCTTATATACAGGGATATGAAACTAAGGCTAATTAGCAATCTAGGTCGTCTCGCTTTACGGTTCAACGCACACACGACTGGGTTCGGGCACAGCGCATACTCATTAGCGCACAGTTTCAGCGGAACCGTTTTACGAAGATTCCCGGCTCCATCCGTAAAAAACAACAGAGTAGCCTCCCTTGTGGTATTGTTGTCACAAAGAAAGAGAGTCGACGAAATTGACAAAAAGGGAAGGGAAAAAGAGCAAGTGTCTCCGTGGTACACTAAAGCAGTGTTACTGAAAGTAGAAACTGTTTTGAATGTGATGTGAACTTTAACTTGCAACTTTAATTTCATTTTCTTGTTCTTAATAATTGCAAGTTTGAAAGATATATATTTATAATTTATTTAAGTAATCAAAAGTTAAGCACGCCCTATGTTTTATTTACCAGGAATATATATTTGCGTAGAAAGAAGACAATGGTAGTTGAAAAGTAATTGAAATTTAATGATGGAAATGTCCCACAGTGTATCAAGGAAGTTATGTTTCAAATAAGGCTTCACTACTTTTGGGTATTTGCATTTTTAAAAAAAACGTAATTTAGTGTCCAAAACCATGTTTAGTTGGTATAAAAAATGAAAGTCTACATTGATTGTTGTAATGTTGGAAATCCCATGCATACCAAATTCAATCCTGTGTCACAACATGGTGATAATCTGCATGTTATTGCTTGTAATTTATATGATAATATAATTTGGATATGATATCAATGATTTAGCCTTTTAGCATTTCAAATGATTTGATATTGATGTGTTATTCTATAGATGTTATATTTATTCCTTTATCCTACGTTTAAATACCTGAATGTATTTGGATATTGTATTAAAATAAGGATGCGATACATGTGATGGCATTCCTAATAAAGGATATGTAAATATGTATTATGGATATGGATATATATCTGAATATCAAACCTAATGAAGTAAACAATCAAATGTGATGCAATGTTTTTGTTTTATATGTTTAGATACATTCAAGATTATCAAGCTGGGACGTGTATCATTAGACAAATAAAATATTGATTTCAGATATAAATGAAATGTTAACGTTGTGTATGATTTTGTAATGCAGGTAGGTAGGGTGTTGTTATGCTAGTACCGAAATAAACTTCTTCTTCTGCTATGATCATGCCTATAAAAAAATGTTATTGTTATAATTACAATAATTTGCAACAGAAAATCATCTATATGAGAAAACGGTTACATTGTCAATACTTTCTTCTCACGTGAAACGATTTTGAAGTATTACTTGAGGCAGGAATCGTATAGATCTCGTATAGTCTATACGATCCCTGCTTGAGGTAATGCTCAAACTCTCTGCTATCAATGCAGACAAACTGGCCGACAGTCTAGTCGTACGATGTGAAAAGTAAGAGCGATAACCACACTTACAGAAAAAATATTCAATTACCAAATAGCGCAAATACAATCAGAAAACATCCATCTGTCGGAAAACTCCATTTTTGGAAACTACCTTCCTATGTTCAACGATATTTTTAAGCCTTATTTGAGGCAATGCTCAAGTTCGTTGTTATCGGTGCAGACAAAATGACCGACAGACTAGTCGTCTATGTGAAAAGTAAGAGCGATAACCACACTTACAGAAAAAATATTCAATTACCAAATAGCGCAAATACAATCAGAAAACATCCATCTGTCGGAAAACTCCATTTTTGGAAACTACCTTCCTATGTTCAACGATATTTTTAAGCCTTATTTGAGGCAATGCTCAAGTTCGTTGTTATCAGTGCAGACAAAATGACCGACAGACTAGTCGTCTATGTGAAAAGTAAGAGCGATAACCACACTTACAGAAAAAAATATTCAATTAACAAATAGCGCAAATACGATCAGAAAACATCCATCTGTCGGAAAACTCCATTTTTGGAAACTACCTTCCTATGTTCAACGATATTTTTAAGCCTTATTTGAGGCAATGCTCAAGTTTGTTGTTATCAGTGCAGACAAACTGGCCGACAGACTAGTCGTCTATGTGAAAAGTAAGAGCGATAACCACACTTACAGAAAAAAATATTCAATTAACAAATAGCGCAAATACGATCAGAAAACATCCATCTGTCGGAAAACTCCATTTTTGGAAACTACCTTCCTATGTTCAACGATATTTTTAAGCCTTATTTGAGGCAATGCTCAAGTCAGCATTCAAAGGCGCCTCCTCTCTGAGTGATGCGAAGACCCACAATGCATTGTTGTTTTCATTGCGCAACTGGTTACACGACACCGCGCATTGACGTTTGCGCCAAAACAGAACCCAGTCTCCATGTGCGGTGGACCGTGACCTGCTAATGAGCGAGACGAGTTGTGTAACCCCCGCGTAGCAGTAATATAGTACAATCAGCGAAGAGTTTCATATCCCTGTATATAAGGTCCCTGATTTAGCCAATGATCGAGTTTACAATTTATGATGAAAATATTAGGCTTTTCATTATTACATTAACAGGGCTTATTTCGGAGGTCACGTTTTAATATATCAAACCCAGTAACCACATACTTGAACCAAACCTGAAATGTCCACAAAAGATTTTATAGAAAGCTCAATACATAGCTTAAAATATAGTTTTATGAACAATTCATTTCTGTTGATAGGTTTGCTCATTCATGAAACGGTATAAGATTGTTTTCTGACAATTCCTATGTTGTATCAATTCTTTTGAAATTAAGGAAATAATTTAAATTTCTGTATCAAGGTTAGAAACGCGGTGTAAAGTAAAATTATCAATAATATCAAGTCACAGAAACGGATGTATGAAAACATATTAATGGATATTTATAATCAACTGACGATACTTTATATATACTGATACTACAATATGTGCAGATATCCATTAAAAGTGGTAAATATTGTAAATAAAAACTTCACCTTGCGTATTAACCTCTGCCTAATAAGTAAAATTTGGACTTGCTTCCATGGTGTGCTAACAGTGAAATAAATAGATGGTTATGACAATCAACAACGGGTTTCATATCATGTTATAAGATGTCTTACATTTCTTTTATCAACTCTCCGTGCTCCAGATCTTGCTTCATATGTCTTTCTGTGAATGTTCTCTTTGCCGTTCAACAAACGGTTTCATACCATGTGATAATGTCGCATACATTTCACATTCAAGCTCTTGATTTTGTCAAATAATCAAGTGCGCCTCAAGCTCGATTGTAGTGAATGCAAAACATTAATAGACAAATATCGGACACGTCCAGATGTTTTGGGGTAAATTGACAAAGTATGTTACATATTCTCTTAATTTGTCTAAAATTTTAAGAGCAAATATGTTTCTATATACATGAATATGAGTTCTATACGGTAGTGACATTTTGAGCTACTTAACGAATAGAAACATCCTTAATTCAACACGTTTTATACACATAAGTAAACGATTTCCATGATTTCTTCAATTACTAAGATTATTTTGAATTTAATTCACGTTTATAATCACGTGCTTCAGTTGAGCAACAATTTTGAAAATTTTCGCTATGCTTTGTTATTTATAGCACAAGTTTTTTACTTCTCTAATTCGTTGTTATGTTCTGTATCCATGTATTGTTTAATTTTGTATTGGTACGGCGTTGAAATAGGCCAAATGACTTGTTCGCCAGTCCAAATTTTGTACGAAATAAAAATATGCTTATTAAACAATCTCATACAAATTGATAATACAGCTTACCTTGCTAAGTAACTACACAGGTCTCTCTGTCAACTCAGAGAGAGGATGTTGCACAATTTTATTACATGGTAATTAACCGTTCGTTACCTTGTCTAGCCGACAATCAAGGATGTCTCTCTGACCTTAACATGACAATAAACTTGATGGGCGTGTGTGAGGGGCAGGGAGAGAGTCAGCAAAAGATTAACGAGATCAAAAAAAGAAATTAATTAATTAATAGGGCATATCCTCCCCAAAAGTATAAAGTATACCAATGGTTTCATAAAAATATAATGATATATATACTGTTGTTAGAATTAAAAAAATATGAAATCATAGAATTACAGTGTATTCTCGAATGTTGAAAAGGTTGGTTGTTTCAATGAATGTCTTTATTCAACTAGAAAAATTCATGCTTTTGGGCATCCACATGACTACATGTATGTCATGTGAACATTATGTTGGAAAATATCTGCCTGTTAAATTTAAAAGCATGTGGACTGAATTTAGCAATTAACTTTTTTCAACTGAAGACAAGGTTTGATTACCAATAATATTGCTTTAAATCAAATCCTTTAGTATAATGAAGAGAGGCTTCATAATTAACGCCACAAGAACAGGCTGATGTTGGATATATAAAACGTTCATTTTATATTCATTTAGGTCGCTGCATTCAAGTCGAAGAGAGCAATATATTATTTGACAAATTCTGATTCATTTGCAAGTCAAGGTGGCTGTAGATATATGTGATTTAAACATATTTATTTCTTGAAACAAAGAATTGGATTGGTAAACAAGCTGCAATAGCTTATCTGAATACCGCTCCAGAATACATGAACAAACATATGTCATGGTGACTTTACAATGCATGATAGATTTACAAAAAGCCAACATTAATACTCACATATTTTAGTGAATTGATAAATCTGCATAAGCCAACTACGAATTATTTATTATTGATATTTACAATCAAAATATTCCTACTACTTTATATAAGTTATAATACATGTATTCCATTCAAAAAAGAGTGTACTGAATTTAAGAGTTCATGATTTATAGTCGAGGAACAATTTGGATTTCCAAACAATACCGATTTCAGATCAAATCCCCTGATGTAGAAAAACATATTTTTCCTTAGGTCACTGTAAAGAGGACATGAGAAGAAATAGTGAATTGCATCTTCATAGTTATAGCCACAAGAACAGGTGGGAGTTTGAGAAATAAATCTTTCATACTTATGAGCATTTAGATCACTGCATTCAAGTCTGAGGCGTGCATGTATGATTTGACAAAATCGTTTGCCATAATTCAAGTCAAAATGGGTGTATGTGTCAGTATCTTTAAGAAGTAAGTGTAGATATATGTCTCCTTATTCATAATCTATGTTAGAATATCAGTGATCTTTATTTGGTAGGCATTGATCTAACCAAGAGATGTACTTTATACAACAAAATAACCTTGATTTAGACCTTATTTATGTCAACCACTTACCTCAGAATGAAGATGGTCTGGCGCATTCGGGTGAGTTCCCTTCAAACTTTCTATCCAACAAATTCATGAACACATTACACTCTTGCTTCTGGAGCGTCAAAATGTACACGCCCCATTTAAGGATACATAGTGTAATACTGATGTAGACATCCCCTACTCTTTTCTGCAATGTTCTTCTGTAAATTATTGACAAAGGGTCGTTCACAAGCATTTAGTTAACAGTAATCCTATTTAAAACAACATCAAGAGTGACTTATTTATCTAGACCCAAGCTCAGTGTTACTCAGGGATTCTTCTAAAAGCTTTATTATCAAAACAGAAATAACAGATTACACTGTATACGCACTTTACATTAAATAAAGAAGGGTCTTTAACAAGCATTTAGTTAACAATAATCCTATCTAAAACAACATCAAGATCCATCTATATCCAAGCTCCCTGCTTCTGCAGGGTTCTTAATTTCAAACTTGTTTTCTTATATAATTGGCTATATAGAGCATATGATAAAAGTTTATCATATCAACTGTTTATATATGAAAATAACTTGATGCCTTTTACTTAAAGTGGCTTTATTCTAAGTTAAATTGTTTATTTTATGAAAAGTGGTACCTCATCCAAATTCCTCTACCTTAAAACATAGGTTTCTATGTTCATTAATATATTTTGACTTCATGCCTCAAGCAAAATATAGAAAAAACAGCATGTTGTTATAAACTCATGGTAAAATTCCGAATATCACTAAATATTTTAGTATCAGAGGAAATCATATGAGATGTGTGTGCTGGTCTTTTTGTTATTATTATTTATTTATTAAGATGTATGTTCATCCTTTTTCGTGCCTCTATGCAAAATGATTTGGTGTGGTCATTCTCTTTCATCTATGTCATCCAGCATTCAATATTATTTTTTACAGTGAGTAACTTATTTTTCTGAGATCCGCATGGGCAAATTTAGATTTTATTATTGTTATGTTGTTCTGATTTAACAAAAAGTAACAAATGTTTACTAAAACAACAAGTTAGCGTCAGATAATACCATTTAGCATCTAAGACCAATAAAACCTATCAGACTATGACCAGTTGTCAGCTTCAGGTATTGAGCAGGTGTCAAACGTGCTGTACAAACACATGCAGGTGGCTTGTAGACAAGTGACCATGTATCAGTCTGTTTTGTCAGGACGGTGTCTCTCGTGTCTTGAAACAACAGGATACACTGCTTTACCGCATCCTGTTATCCAATGAAATCTGAGAGGTTAGATAAGAAATTATCAAACTAATTTTGCATCGGCTTTCTTTTTCTTATCTTGTCGCCATTATTGTTTGAATGTGATAGCTGGATGTAGAGATTGTGTCGTTTATCTGTTTAGCCACTGATCAGTGATGGGTTTTTGTTCTGTTCTTAAGCTAAAAAGGACTTGGATATTTATGTTATTGTGGATACATTCACTGAAAAGGTACGTTCCACACGTTTAACTGATCAACTAACACATGTTATATTGATTTATGAAAGAAGTATATGCGGCAGCTTTTCATTTTTACCTAACTTAATTTAGCGCTTTGCAAATTCGTTACCTTCAGAGTAATGCACTTTAAGCATGTATCAGTGCGTGGAAAAGTGCCATATAACTATCCATAAAATTATTATAACAATCACGTTATAGGTTAAATAACTATTAAGTAAATCCCTTTGATGACCTTTATAGATATGTGAACTATGTTATCCAATTAAATATGATACTGTTCCTTTATATATGCCACTCAACCACTCGATTTAATACATGTTGAACTACTAACTTAATTCAAAATGACTTCTTAACAGCTTTTCATTTCACTTTTCTCCTAGTTATTAATTTTAAAATAATCGTTCCACGTCCATGATTAACACAGTTTCATGATCCTGTAATTTCATGAAATCAAATTCATGTTTCAAATAAGAAATAAAAAACCCTTTTCAACCATGCTGCTTAGAATTGAGACAAACATAAAGTGCGATTTTATGCGCGCTTCATTGACTTAATCGATTTGGAAAGATAGGCAACGGAAAGGCGACCTTTCCTTAGTGTGGAAAGGACGCCTTTCAGTTTTTGGCAAGACCGCCTTGCCAAATTTGGAAAGTTATGGAATGAACGCGCGTTACTCCAGTGTATGTTCTCTTTGAACTAAATTCAGCTACAGAAATCTACATGCAGTTTGTTTAGCAACAAACTAGATTTTTAGAGTAAATGTATCAACATTTTTCAAATTAGGTTTTGTTTATATATGTATAGTTAACTATTTCAAATAAAATCAATAAGTGTCATTCAGTATTATCATTTGTCAGGTACACAGCATATGTTTACAATACACCATTGTCCTGCACAGGTATATGATAGAATGACGTGAATCTAAATATACAGTTTATATTGTTCTCTACGAAAGTTATTATAAAGTTTGCTATATACATTTGAGGGTGAATACTCAAATGAAGCGTATGTCGTGTGAACAATAACACACAATAAAAACACCTCCATCATCGATTATTGTGTAATATTAAGGCATAAATCATTTTTAAATGACGTTCAGATCCATTTAAATGATTACTACGATGAATTTCAATCGAGTCAATTGAATTTTCATGTAACGTTTTTTAACTTGTTTTAAAGGTTTAAAATGACAATTTTGTTAAAACATAATGTTCCATTAATATAGGAAATCACATTAACATCAAAGGCAAGCTAAATGACTTCAGATGTAGAAAAACATCAAACTGCAGCGTGGCAATATATATGGGTAGGAAAGTTGCATCCTGCAAGGAAATTAGCTTTCTTCTAAAGGTAAACGGTATAGATGTACAAAATGGTCACACCAATTAATAATTAATGAGGTCCATCATTGAAGTGCATTGCAATTTACTAACATGACATGCTATTTCACTTACAGACCACTTTTTATTCCTCAGTTGTCAAGTGATATTTTCATGTCCAGGATCTCGTATAATCCCTAATTCGTTAATGGAGTACAAACACATTTTCATTAACATTCCAGAGCTGATGTTATTGATAATAAAGCTTATCCTTGCATCTCGTGTATACAGAAGTAGGTGCCAATTATGCTGATTTTATAGAGTGCCTGCTAAGTTGGAGACACTCGTGTCAAGTATTTTGTAAAGCTTGAGGAATGAGCTAAGTTGGCCTATGATAAAGGTATTAACACTAATATACATCGACTGCAAGGGAGTTGACATGTGCAACTCGGTCAACTTGTCGTCATATATAACAACTTCACATAGATAAACTTAAGTTATGTACATAAGTCATATAATGTAATATTTGACTGCATTATGTTGTGGTTATAATATTGAAATGAAAATTCGAATGAAGATATACATGTAGTTTCGCCTTATGTTTTAAAACGTAAGTGAAAGGACCATTGTATCGCCCTCAAAAAACAAATACTTTCATTTAATAATAACCTAATCAATTCACTTTTATTTTTAGATTTTTTCATAAACCATTTTGCTGTTTGCATCGGCATGCTAAAAGAAAAATGAATAGTGACTACGATGTCTGTTTCGAATAAACTATCTACAGTCACTGAAACCTGCAAAAAACACTTAAAACGTTTGTCTGCAAGTCCATATGTTATATTCACATATACCTAAGCATATATAATGTAACATTTATTAATAATTACAGCATTTGAATTGAACATAAATGTGACCTTACACGACTGAAAAGAAGAACCTGTGTCCTTTTGAAGGAAATACATGTATGAATCTTTACCGTTGTGGAGACTGACTTCTATAGTTTAAAAGCAACCAATGTAATCTTGACTCGAACCATAAAGGTCTACATTTACCAAGGTCATAGATGTGTAAATTTTGTCAATAGTATGAGGGTTCTTAAATTTTTTGGTTCAAAGTGCTCCAAATATATAGGACCATAACTTACCTGGTCTGAAAGGGCAAAATTAAAAAGCTTCAAATCAAGAGCCAAACTATGAAAATTCTTTTTATTGTAACCACCCTAAACGTTAACAAGCGTAAAATGAGTTGATTCTGCATGAGGTTTCACGGAACATGTACATAACCGTGATGTGGCATTTTGTGATACATATAAAAATATAATGGTTAATATTATAATGTAAGAAGCTGGTATATGTGTATGTAAAATAATATGTAGGTTGCTTTGAAACGCGTATTTATGCACTCCTATTGCATACATTTTGATACATAACTGAATATTTGTTTAAAACATAGTCATGTATTTATTGGTAATTTTGACGTTCGACGCTGTATAATTAGTAGTAGAAGTTCAGAACACTTCCTTCGTCTACAATATATTTAATGTCAATTTTAGCCAAATGTTTTCATATACTATTTGCGGACAGTTTTGTCTCACATTTCACGGTGACCAAACTAGCATAAACGAATCGAAGAGTAGCATTTGAAGCATTGATCCTATAAAGAAATTGTATTATATTCATTTTGTGTATGAGTTACATTAATGTTTTGGAAAAAATATTTTGTTTCAACTATATCACCGAGGTTAATTAAACATAACACCATTTACAAAAGGAATACGGTTTTATTACAATTTGACATTGAAAAGCTATTTTTTCAGCCTTGATGTTTCCATCACACAGTGTGCTATCAGACAAGACTTCACCAGTTAATAAAAAAACAATAGAATTTAAAAAAACCTTAATGACAAAATAATCCTCAACAATAACAACATCTGCTGATTTCATGTAACTACATATACCCTCACGCTAATATGCTGTCATATAAATCATATCACACGTCTGTTGAAATTACGTTAAACAAATACAGATTTTTAAACAGGCATGAATAATTCGATTATTGGGTTTCACCTAACGTTTGCCAAACATTTCATTTCAAGTGAAATATCATAACTTATCGAACTTTTTTTGTGTTCGGTTCGACTTATAATTATGATGCACGTTTCTCTGTGATAAATCATTTGAGAAAAATATATCTAAGTGCCTGAAATATTAAAAAGTATTGCATTGCACGTAATAGCACTTTATTGTAATATTATATCTTTGGTAGAAATATATTTGTTAAATCCAATCAATAACCTGCTGCACCTAGATTTGCAATTGCCATGTTAACTATAATATAATTGAAATGTGTTTTCATATGAAAAAGTTACTGATTAATAAATGACACTCATCGCTGTGCAAAGCAATTTCGACTTTCCATCCAACAGTTTTTTGCTTGATTTTTGGATATATTTATTTAACAAAATTATGCCCTTGGTAAGCCGCACTAGTGCGTACCTTAAAACGCATCAGATACGCACTAGAAACTTTTGAGTTTTTACTTTTCGAAATATTCAAATAATTGTAGCCTGATTTAAACATATCTACCTTGCTTATTGTGAAATGTTTAACAAGTTGGCTTTAATAGAAAGAGAGATAATTGGTATTCAAATTTATCTTTCTCGTTTTAACGCACCTCTTTCCACCGCTCAAGGGGCATTCTAAATATAGCGCACGCCGTTTATTATGACCTTTATGACCGTAGCTAATCAGATCTCTTTTCAACAAGAAGCTCCAACACATGTAGTTTGTGTTTGGAATATACTGGAACCTTGTTGAAAATACTATAAATCCAAACTCACTCATTCGCTGAGACCTTTTTCATCAATCGATATGTGGCAATGATAAAGAGTGTTATTTAGACCAATGTTGGTTACGCAACTACTTCCTTTGACATACAGAAAGCCCGAGGCAGATTCTTTAGCTGTCAGCAATCATTATTGTATGCCCAATTCAGGTTTATGAAATATCAAATCGATATCAGAACACTTTGTGCAGGAAGCAAACATGCTTCATGTTTATACAGTAGTCACAATCATGATCAGTTTGACTTCCGGTAGAGACGATATCAATAGAGCTTTTGTTCAAACTTTCGATTAAACTAAATCATTGCAATGTGTGCATTGGACGTCATGCCTAAATGTTTTACACGAAAAACACTTCAAAGTGTTCAATAAGTCATTGTTTCCCTTTGGGTATTATGTGAACATTCTGTTTATGGGTAACATCAACTTGAAAGATAAGACGTAACTTAGATGCCCTACTTTAACCCCTTGTTTGACTTCCCTATAAGAACTCAATCTTTAAAAATGTCAGTATCATTTGTTTTATTTTGCGCATCAGGTATTCTTTCAGTTATATTTTATATTATCAGACAACTTCTTGATTGTTATTAACTACAGGGAAATCATGATAATCAATAATCGTCGCTTTTTTTCATGATAGTTTCTTTTCAAAAGATCGAGTGCTTAAAAGGATTTTTTATTGTGTATGTGTAAGGCGATTCATTTTTGTAACTATTCAGCAGTAGTATTTAATCTGGTGTTCAGCTCAACAAAGTGACTTACAAATACTTGCTTAATGGTTTGCCTTTCATGTTATGGATCAAGGAGGCTTTGATAACGTGATACTATTCTTGCGTTTATTTAATGATGCATAAATTAGTCTTTCGAATTCTTTTCCGAAAATAGCTATGAATTTTTCCTTTAAACATATGCATAAACTAATATATCTTTCTTTATTTATAATTTGTTGGAATTCAACTTAAACATTTAAACTTTTTTGACAATTAGATCTTAGTCTTTTAATATAAACTTTATGAGATTAGCACTCAAATGGTATACTTCATTCAATATGAATCAGAATGGCATTATAAAATGCTCTGATTTAATCGATTAAAGGATTAAAACATGAAATCATTTTTTCAAGCATAAGACAGTTTATATAAAAAATGTGATGACCTCTGTTAAACTGTTGAATATATAATCAAAATGGTTTTCTTTCAAGAATGTATTGCAAAATCATGTGCCTTACACTTCTTTTTTTACAGGGTTTACATTATATAAATTATTAATAAATTTATCACTACATTTAACACTATTGGCATACATTTTGAAATGCAAATTAGGAGGAAAGAAATGTAATCATCCTCCCTCTAAAGTAAAGAATAAATTTGATTCCCTTTGTCAATGACATCCATTTTCATGCACAATGGTGTGCTCAGTTACCTCAAGAAAAAATGTAATGTATCTGTTATCTCGTAATTTGATATTTCAAAAGTAAAGTTTTTTTACATTCATCAATATCAAGTCAAAATACTTCTCTTTTACAAAAAACAACGATAACAACAATATTAAAAGAAGCTTACATTAGAATAAAATTAAAACCACAATAAATCAATTGATTGATGTAAATACAACCCAAGGTTTATTGGAATTAACAATGACACAGTTATCTGATATATCTGTGGGGGAAAAACCCGGGGAAGAAAGCAACTTTACCATAAATTTGCTACCTAAATAGATACCAAGAAATAACTTAGTACCACTCCTATAGAGTACAGTTGCAAATACATTTGACAAGCTGTCGGTAATACACATGTATCAACGTCTTCACTCACTAACAATCAGCGTGAAAGCACTTCTAATATTTCCCCTTGAAGTTCTTTTGATCGAAATCGTTTTAATGTGTTAGTCCACGGATATTGTCAATGACAGTTTAAGTTTGAATGTGATTCCTTCGAATACAATATATTCAATTGTTCAGTTTGGACAAATGTTTGTCCATATCATTTGTTGACAGTTTATATCACATTACAGGATTACTACAAAAGATTAAGCACTTGAAGCGTAACATTATTGCAATGTTTCTAGAAAGGCATTGTGTTTATTTTAGGTATGGAGGGTATACAAAGATGTAGAAAAAAAATATTCTATTTCAGCTGTATCATTATAGTTACTTTAACATTAAATCATGTACAAAAGGAATAATGTTTATTACAATATGACATTGACAAGCACATGCATTCAGGTTTGATGTTTAAATATCACATAGTACTAGTGCTTTCCGGCAAGACTAAACATCTTAATCAACAAATGACGGAAATCCATAAAAATGTAATTGCGAATTAATCCTCTAAAACATGAATATCACTCTGCTTTGTGAAATGGCAACGTAATTAATACTAATTTGTTTAGAGCAGTAAATCATATCACATGTTTGCCGTATTTGTTTAAACCAAATGCATTATTCTATAAAGACTTAATAGTCTGATTATTGGGTTTCAGTTTATGGTGGCAAAGCATAATTATAATTTTAAATGCATTATAATGGTTAGATGAACATACTATTTTAATAGGAATGCTTCTTTAATTACTAAAAACACATTCGTAAAAGCACTGACAGTTAATGTTTCAAAAACATGTTTTCATGTCCGACATGCTTTCATCAACTACAACATATAAATCATAGCATTGCAACAAAAAAGGAGACTAATGATCGTCATAAAATATAAAGGAGCTTAATGTGTAACTTAGATTCTATAGATTTTCCCTAGCAAAAAAGCTTGAGAAAAGATATTTAAGTCCATGAATTGGTAAACAGTTACCCAAACCTTTTTTTTATTACAGTTGTATATTATTTTGAGAAAGATACAGTTCACATGCATCGAGGATTAAGAAATAATCCAAATAATTCAAACAACATCCATTTGTGAACTTTTTATATTAACTCTGTAACTCTGGAATTTCTTTTGCCATGAAAAAAAATGAACTCTGTTAATCTTTGTAAGTGACCTCTTAATTATCACCATGACACGGTCATTGTAACAGTAAGCATCTTTCAAAGTTAACTGCAGCACGATGCATGAATGTATGATAAAAGGGGTTAACTTGAAGTAAGCCACGTTTCGCTACGAACTATAATAACATGAATATGATATATTAAAGTTTCATTATGGGAGATGTATATGATTTTGAAAAAATGTACGATCATTAAAGACATTAACTCCACAGCAAAAAGTGTATGTACAAATAATATATAGTTAATATCCTTTATGATATTACTTTTTCTGCACAACAATAGTTGTTCTAAAACGTCAGGTATTTATTTAATTGATCATCTAATGCTTTGTTTGTAAAGTATTTGATACCAAAAACATTGACGTAAATATACTGGCTACATCAATCAATATTTAAGTCAATTTAGTGTTTTTATTCTGATATGCGATAAAGATCCAAATAAGTACAACATAATATCCGAAGATTGTCAGAGTGAAAAGTATTAAATTAAGTGCAACTTTGTACATCATCGTGAACAACAGAACACACAGAATTTTCAAAAGGGGCGATACGTTTCTTCCACAAGAATCCTTGAAACGCGCTTTAAGTCATGTTGGTTGTTTTAACATATAAATGTATCATTGAATCGATGTTATCCTGTTCTTAATGTAGATGTTTGGAGAATAATCTCGAACTATATTACCATCCTATGATTGACACATATTTTGGTCATTCAAGCGAGGTATTGGGCACATGTTCTTACCCAAGTGGGCAAAAATAAGCTGGGTTGTAAAATGTTCACAAAGTTCATGGGAATTTTCTAAATGTGACTGAAAATCTTATTGGCCAACAGAACTTTTAACTCCACAAGTGAGTCTGGCATACACGTGTCAACAAGGCTTCAAAGCAAACTTTGTTTTTCTTTTCGTATGAGATAACATGAAACTTTAACTGTTTGTTTTACTATTTTGTTCATATGAGATTGTCTTGCTGAATATAATGATCAATAAGTAACGAATAGATTTAACAGCGCAAATCAAGAATATGACGTAATCAGTGTTCGTCGCGCATGAATGCAATGACCGAGTTAACTGGCAAATCGCCTTCACGATTACATTATTACCTTAAATTTTCTTAGATGTGACTTTTGTTAGAAAAATAATAATTAGTTTATCTGTCCCTCGTGAATTATCAATGAATTCGCTAAATTCCGCAATTTATCACAATAATCCAATCGTAAGAGATAAACCGTTATACCACGCATCTTGCTGATGTTTCTTAAATTACCTAACTTAATGAGGACCCTATTAGTTTCAACATTTCACATTCTCTATATGCCATAGATAGGGATCACATATTTGTTCTAATTAAAGCAGAGTGATAACTGTCACTTCACCTTTAAACATACACAGTTTTGTATGTTAAAGATAGTGTTCTACGTGGTTCATGTTTGAGAAAGGAGTTGAATAATGTATCAATGACAATAATCGTATAACCCCACATCTGTAAAACTACTAACTGTTCTTCCCGTTAAGTAAACTAAAATTTCATTAAATGTTTAGAGAATGCGGTCCTGAAAATATTCAAGGTCTTCATACCTATACTTATAATATAAGCCATTTTGCACAGTGATTAGAAAAGCTACACCAAACAATATTGACAAGCGAGTAGCAAATACAAGCTTCTTTCCTTCCCCGCTCGTCAGATGTTTACATATCACGTACCTTCAAGCACAAACTAATTATCAACGCACTTTAAATTACTCTTTACTCACACTCTTTATATGCTAATGTTTCACATCTGTTCTTGAGAGGCGTGTTTACTGTGACCTTTTAATTCGTGGTAACTGCGTAGCCTTCACTAGAAAATGCCCCCTACCTTTTACATACTTTTTATCACCTGCTGGGGCTATCCAGGAAACAGTGTGTTTTGGAGTCAAAGGTCTGCAATGTCACACTGTTAGTTGATTTTCATAATTTTTCACGAACAATTTAAACTATGTGTCATTGATGAAAACATCTTCCATAAGCTAAATATATTTACAGTCTCAGACTTTGTTTTCGAAAATTTCAGTATAGGCCTTCAATACATATCACATTAACGTTTTCAAAGATCACATGTCTGGTGTTGAATAGAAGAGGTTTCTGTACTGGTCACCCCAATTCCCAATGTGATTTGTCTACTAATTGAATAAAAACTTTCACCTCCTGGAGCTACAGTGATAAATACCCAGTCGGTCATTTAATGCAGAAAATTGAGTTGTCTATTTGTCTGTTTTCTATTTAGAAGTATGCGAATAAGATCATGCATTGTACATACGTCTTGAGTTGTTGTCTTTTATTGTTGATAGTTATCTATTGTGACGATATAACAATGTTTTCTCGTATAATATAAATATCACTAGAGAATGAATATAAACTGATAATGAACGGACATTCAAGGGCATTTCTAGAAATATTCTACATTGTATAATGATTCATACAATGATTGAAAATAACAAAGCTAGCTTTAGCCCCTTTTTCGAATGATCTACGGATTTATAGTCATAAATTTAGTTCGCAAAACAAAATGCCAGGTGTGGTTATATTGAGCATTGTTTCCTTTCGGGATAGTCAGTTTATTTATCATAGTTTGGCTAAGATAGGCAAAATGGAATAGACCGAGGTCACACTAATCCGCTGGGGATGTTTACATGCTCAACTCAAATTTGCTGATTACATGTGGTTACTTGTGCATACCTGAAGTATCATAATGTAATAAATGAAAAAAGTTATTTAAACAAACATTGGCTGAATTAATATCTTCAACTTGATATTGCATTTAAGTTTAAGTTTAGTATCAGTATTTGAAAAGACAGGTCACATGCATTGCTATCTTAAATCGAGTATCACGAAGTCTTAACATTCTAAACAAATTTATGGAAAGGAAATCTGATTAGGAATTAGATTATTTTCATCATGAGATACTGTTATCAAAACTCTAGGCTATCAATAAAGGTGTACACGATGGCTGTCGTGGTCACTTGCACTATTTGACAATAATTGAATATCGTATATCTGTCATTTAAAAGTAAACGAGTTTGAATATTCAAAATCTGGATACACAGTTAAATTCACTTTAATCGTAGAAATAATTTTATATGAGTCATGTAATTTAGTGTATCATATAATTTGTATCTGAATGTTTTTACAAAGTTGTCTAAAACTTCATAAGTTTTATATGAAGTTTTAGTGAACAGATTTTATAGAAAGTTCATAAGTTCGTAGAATGACATAGAATACAGGATCAAAGTATCACTTTGTTCATGGTATTTTCAACATAGTCTTAACCAACTGATTCCATTTTTTCTTTTTGATCATTTTGCCAATTTTTCTCTGTAAACTTGCATTGTTTCATGGATGATAAATGAAAATATATTTGTCCCAATATTTGTAACATTAATTTATCAATTAATGACTGTTTATAATTGTATCAATTATTATAGATATGTGTGTCGTTTGATACAAGTTTGAATAATTAAATTCAAAGGTTTTCATGACTGATTTAAACCTTAAAACCAAGGATAAATGAATTAGAATGAATCAAATCTAGAGGTAAATCACCTGATTAGAATAATCAATTAAAATGATAAGCTTTTTGTACTTTTGTATGTCAATTAAAAACTATGCCAATAATGTCTCAAAAATGTATTTGTCTTTGAGCAAGTAGAATTCTAATCACCTCATTTCCGTATGTGTTTTGTATCATAATTTCATTTAATGTCGACATTGTAGCTGCAGCATTTGTGTACATTGTAAACCAGATAATTTTGACATTCATGTTATTAAGATGTAAATATTTTGGCTTTGATCATTGTCTTTATACACATTGAGAGGAAAATAACGTTGTCGACCTGCCAATCATCAAAGGTTACATTTGTTACTCCGTACTTTGTCTTAACATCTGAACAAATGTTAGAGATGTCAGTGTACCTGATTTATGTAAAACAGATGTCAGTTCAAACATTTTCCAAAACTTCCGTTATTGTAAATGTTGAGTTTAACAATACAGATGAAAGTTTAATAATCATACAATAAACACTTTCTGTCAAACATATTCTATGGCACAGTCACGTATGTCATGATATACTGAAGGCAGTTAACAGAAAAAAGCCCCTATAGAAGCACCATAAAACTACAAACTCTGCAGAACCCATTATTTTGTCAAGAGGGCTCGAAATTATCGCATTTGTTATATCTCGGCATTTAAGAACGCGTTCCAGGTTTTATCTTGCAGTTACTTTACATTTCTTGGGAGTAAACGTATTTTTAAATGCAGCCCACAAATAAATGCAGTTCGTGTCACTTATTCTGGCATTGAAAAATTGGGTTTATTTAACAAGCAAGTGACTTACTAAAAGGTTTATATAATATACTGTAGTTGGTTTTTATTTTGCTATCTGCATGATCGATCATGAAACTATTGAGAAACACCACTTTTAGGTGTGCCATGTGTGTAAAAGGAAATGCTACAAATAATAGGATGCATTAAAGGTTTGGTATTTGATTAAAAAAAAGAAACGCTTTTATGCTGAAACGACTGAGTAAGGTCTTGAATGCTGGCTTGTCAAATTTGGTGTTTGATTGCACATTTGATCATACATGTATAATGATGTAACTATTTATTCCTTGCAATCAATGATTGTACTGATAATTATATATAATTCATAGTTTGAAACTCTCTCTCATTAAAATAAAATGTTTTGAAAAAATTTACAGTGTTGACTTAAAAGAATTGTATTTATCTAACAAAATTATCTTCCCATGTAAATGAGAACGCAGGAAAAACAACAAACTTAAAGAATGGACATATCTACACATGAGTGGAAAAAGTGTGAAATAATTCCTGAATTAGCCTGAACCAACACACGAACAAAAATAGACTCGTTGATGACAAGTTGTCATTGTCAAGGCCAATTTATTTACATATAAATCAGATACTTCGTTGCAGCTGTAGTCAATGAATTTACATAAATTGATAATGAAGCAATTAAACTCAAATGCATTTAAAGAGACATTACACAATTTTCAAGGCGTCATTTAGCTTTCATGCGTATCAGACACAAATTATGATGAATATATTCATCCCAAAAAACAAATAACACGACGACTGTTTTCAATGAAAATCGAACACATATCAGTTTCATGACTAACAGTTATATCAACTTTTAAACACTTTCAACTAAATTACTTTCGTTAACATGCTTTAAGCAAGTTTCAGGCATATGTTTTGCTAATTAATGCATCCTTCAGTTCCCAACGAGAATCGTAATTTTATATCTTACTATTGTCAGTATACTTAACCGCTCAACATTATAGTGGTAGTTTTAAGCATACGTCAAATCTTCACGATAGAATAACTTCATCGTGCAATACATTTTGGCACATGTGATTGAAAAAACCTCATTGGCCATTTCAATTAGTAACTACTAAAATTGAGCCCCTAATTCAGGTGCAATGAACCCAGAAAAATAGGAAGACACCCACTTGTGTGTAATCAATGCACTGAGTATCACTTAGCTACACCTCGTACCTGTAAACACGTCTTAATCCAGGTAGCACTCAATGCAAGTAGACTTCAAATTATAATCCAAATCTTAATAATTTTATCAATTGACGTTCATTTTCAGTAAAGACTCTTATTTTAAAAATGATGAGTATCTGAAATGGATAATCTAACGATAACCTAACATTAATTCTACATATAAACTACTTCATGAATCACACTCATATTTAATTGAATTTCTAATAATGATTGGAATCTACCATTCCACAGACGTATTTGTTGTATTTTCAAGGACTTTTTAGCAAAAGAACAAAGTTCAAAACAAGTTAATTTGCTCTTATAAGCATTCACATATTTTACCTATATTCAAACATACCATGTGCATATCCTTCGTTGCTGAGTTATTTTTTAACGCTTACAATCTCTCAGAAATGTCACGCAAAAAGAATTATTTTAATTGAAGTTAGTCGAGATATCTCATTGCCAAGATATTGTTATTTGAAATGAAACAGATTTGTAAATGTGAATCGTTACTACACCATAACCTACAGAAAATTAGATTTATTCTTATCATGCTTTCAGGGCGGAATCATTTGCCTAAGCTGTTGACACATCTGTCGGATGGCACCGGAAGTTAAAACACGAGTACACGAGTACGTTACCATCATGATATGTTGCTATTGTTATAAGGATAACCTTCACCTTTGAAAATCATCTCCAGCCTTACGTCAGTCAACTGTTCACACTTATAAACAGTCGAAATACGTTTTTTCTCTTAACTTAAAGTGAATGAATGAATGAATGAATGTTTATTTGTAATCACGGCCACATGGCCTACAGTACAATAAGCATGTATACATAAGGTCACTGCGCATGGACATTGAAATGATTGCTTACATAGGTAAATTACGTTTAAGATAAATTGCAAGATTTTTTAAGCATTCAACATTCTGTGAAGACATTAGCAAATTAAATTTTTCTCGCGTTGGATAGGTATGGAAATAGCTTGGTAACAACATTTTTCTACTTTCATTATAATATGGACAGACTAAAAAAAGTGAAATTCGTCTTGGATAACGTCATAATTACATTTTGTACATTTCAATAAATCAATATTTACACTTGTATCGTATCGAAATTGCTGTATATTAAGTTTATGGCTCATACATCTAAATTTACACAGAGTTTGAAGTAAATCTATATCTGAAATAAGCCGTAAGAACACTCTTGTAAGAGCAATAGTGATGCAAATATGATGATGAACATAATTTACTATGCCATATTTGATACTGAATATCTTTACATCGTTGTTTAAAACATTGCATAAAAAATGAGGTGTCGCCCCAATCTTGGTAGATCCATACATATGAAAACCCAGTCTCCATTAACAAAATCCGAACATGTGACACCCAACTAATACCACCATGGTCGTCATATGATTTAAGCATTAAATAGCAGGCCTTTGGATGGCGACTTGTTTTCATGTTAAGTAACCTGGTCCAATATTTTACACATCTTTGAAAATAATTGATACAAAGTCTTGACCTTCCAACTTCACCAAGTATAGCTGTGTTTGACACAAATTTACTGACACTAAGATATTTCTTAAAAAAAGAACTTTGTACTTTTTCTATTTTATCTCTTACAGAATAACCCCAAATTTCGGAACCATATAAAAGTATTGGAGCTATTTTTGTATCAAATATTTTGGTTATTACATTCAGCGGGTTTTGAGGATACTTGTTAATAAGTTGAAAAATAGGAAAACAGGCCTTTTGGGCTTGAATAGCTAATGTTTCACACGCCTTCGACCACACAAGTCTGGATGAGAACAGTATGCCTAGATATTTATGATATGATACAACATCTCCATCATATGTCCATTTTTCGTTTTTATTTAGATATCCCCCATTCCTAAATACGACAATGCATGATTTATTCAAGTTTACCTGAAGACCCCATTTGTCACAATAACTTTTTAACAAATCAAGCTTCTTCTGCAAACCTATAACAGTGTCATCCAATAATGTTACATCATCAGCAAACAAGATCAATTGAATATCGTCAGTTCCGTCTCTCACAAATATACCTCTTAATCCATAGGTCTTGAATTCTTCTATCAAGTCATTGATAAAAAAGATGAACAGCACAGGGCTAAGAATGCAACCCTGGCGAACACCAGCGGAGGTTGTAAATACTTCAGTTTTAAGATTAACAACTCTAACACATGCAGAAACTTGTTCATACATATTCTTCAAAATACAGAACATCTTACCGTGAACACCCTTCGTTAATAAAAGGTACAATAATTTGTTTCGGTTCACTAGGTCAAATGCCTTCCTAAAATCTATGAATGCGGCATAAAATCTATATTTCGGCTTCCGCAAATATTTCTGACATAAAGACTGCAGAATAAAATTATTGTCTACAGTAGAGTAATCACTGCGAAAACCGGCTTGAGATTCGTGTAGCACTTCATGAATATCAAGCCATATTCGTATCCTGTGTTCTAAGATTGATGAAAATATTTTACCCATAGTGTTTAAAAGTAAAATCCCTCGCTAATTATTCGGATCGTGAACATTACCTTTCTTATGGAGAGGAATTGTCATCCCTATATTCCAACTCTCTGGGAAGATTCCAGAATCTAATACACAATTGAATAAAATTTCGAGAAAAGGGATAAGAAAGGGGGTATGTTCATAAAATTCAGATGGGATCCCGTCAACGCCTGGAGATTTTCCTGTTTTGAGGAGATTAATAGCTCTTTCAATTTCATCATTCAAAATAGGTTCTGATTGCAGATCAACATTAAGACATTCTTCACACTCCTCGTATTCATGATTAGATAAAACACTTTCAACAGTTTCATCAAAAGGATGATGATTTGTTGATACAGCTGGATTTAAAAGATTTTTGAAATAGTCATACCATGAAGTTACAGTAATATAAGCCAGATTTGTCTCATTTCTAAGTAAACTCTTGATCTTAAACCAGAAACCTTTGCAATCCCCCTCTCGTGCTGCTTTACATATCTCATCTATATCTTTAAGACTACACTGCTTCTTCTTTTCGGTACACGTGTCCCTAAATACTTTCTTGGACTCTAGATACTTAGCAAGATTTTCATCTGTGCGACATCTCCGAAAAGCATGCAAGTAAAATGAGTAAAACTTAAAGTAATTCCCTATAAAACAAATATGATTTCCACACTGTAAACAATATATATAATGGTTGCAATTGCATGAAAATTGCAATGATAAACATTATTCAAAAGGAGTCCGTGTTTTATCAACAGTCTCTGTGTGTTTTGTATAGAGCTTTTCTGTTCATAAAAAATATTCCATGAAAAGAAGTTTAAGTTATGCAAATATCGTATTTGAAAAACAAAGGAACGAAAGTGCGTATTTTTCTGTTGTATCAAAATTATGTCTCTAATAACCTTGGGATTATTTCCAGTGTAAATAGTGTTCATTATAGGATCATTGTTCCTGTTCAGTCTACACACGTTTGATATACTTTTAACTGAGAATGTTCACAACTATGACAAGTTAACACATTATGACAGCTTGATTCAGCATAACTACAGGGTTATGTTGAAAGAAAATTGTGTAGAAAATGTTTTAGAAAGGTAGATGTAAATAGAGAATACTAAACTCATGGTAATGTGATAACATTTTTATGCAACGAGTGAATGGAATTTGGTATCAGACGAACGAAAGTGAGTCTGATACCAAATTCCATTCACTCACATTACCATGAGTTTAGTATTTCATTTATTACTCATCCCCACTTACCAATATTTTTGATAAATTGATCGTAAAAACAACAGTCAGCTGATCGCGGAACCGGCGTAAGAATATCAATCAGTCAAACGAAACACAGAACAGAATAGTTCGCTATTTGCTTGGTGTCTACATGAGTGACTCGCCTAAAAACATGAAACAACAATCATTTTGGTGAACAAGAAATTCATTGATATAACAAATGCTAACAAGCAACGAAAAATGCCATGCCTTTGTGCACTCGATACGTGAGTCGTGACGGCATCGGAATGTGACCTCCTTCAAGGTCAGTCAGTTTTAAAAGTTGGCGTAACGTACGGTGTCAGCAGTTGAGGAGGATTGATACATTGACATGAACAACAGAATTGTTGATAGGACCCGCAAATATTGAACTATGGGAACGGGAGTTGCAAGATGTTCAGATTGTCTGCTTGTTGAGGGGGAAGCGACAGGTTGGATGGAACAGATGATGGAAGGGCCAGGCTGCATGGCGTGGAACGGCCGGCGTAGAACACAACTTGCGACGGTACAGAAGTTGGGCGAGTGATCATAAGACTATGTGAATAGTGCTGGTTTTCAGAAATAAATTATGAGAGTGATTATTGACACTTGTATATGTTATATTTTTGGATATTCACGTCTCGTCGAGAATGCAATATTTGAAAGTCGCCATTTTCTAACTTACAAGTCACGTGATTGGACGATGTCATGTGACGTTCGAAAGTAGTTCTGGTTGTTCGCACGAGATATGGTATCACACATGTGTGTTGCCAACTCATTGTTATCTAATGAGTGATCTCACCACGGTTGAGTAATAAATGAATATATAGAACAAATATGGTATGGGCTCAGGTTTTCATACAGAACAAGTATGGTTTGGGTTCAGTTTTACGTCCATCAACTTACAACCACATGTTTGGAATTAAGTCTACCTAAATGTTTCTTGTACGGATTTTCTAAATGAGTCACATAAAAATTCGTCATCTTTCGCTCTGAACAAAAAAGCAATACATATTTACTCATTTAAAGGATTGTCAAAACAACTATCAAAAGTCCTCTACGAATGTTTACTTTTCCATTCGTAACAATGGCACTTATCCAAAAATATATGTTGTGAATTTACTTTTTACGGGAAACACTATTAATGTTTTAGATATGCTTCAGGTTTTGCAAACTATGTATATGTTACATATAAAGCTTTTAAAGATTATCACTGTGCAAGCTTGTATGTAAGAACAAGTTTAAAGGGGCAGAAAAAAAACTACAAGAAACTGTTGTTTTCTCTTAAAGTCATTCTTAGAGGAGGAATTTTGCATCAAAAAATGTTTTTGATTTTGAGTTCTTGTTGAGATTTGACTGTTATTTGCAATGTTTCGAGAAAAACCGGTTTCAGAAGAGTAGAGTGAATGGGCCACAATAAAAAGACAGTCACTGAAAATAACGCTAATGCCCTCATAAAGTACAGGCAAAAACATTAATGACCAAGTTTAATTGCATTGGTGGCATAAATCGGAACTCCAGAAACAAACCTCGAGCCATCAAACATTCACGGTTGAGAGCAAACACAACTCCATGACGAATTGTGTGACACAGCAAAGAGCTCCTGGAAATGACGTTGACTTCTTCAAACATTATTAAAGGTGACGATTGCCATGCGATTTTAATCTTTGTTAATATTTAAAGAAATGCATGAAATACAGTAGCACTTACAACTATCAGTGATTAGTGGAAGGATTGAATATCGTGGAATTTCATGGAAATTACAAATTTGATTTTTATTTTCATAATTTTTATAACTGAAGCCAAACAACCAAAAAATGACTTTAAAACTTTTTTTAATTTGCAATTTGCTGGTCGTTGCTCAGAATATGCGAAAGACTGTATGCAACAAAAACATTTGTTTATTCATGCAACACAGCCGACTGCTATGAAACCAATGCCGAATTGGTTGTCAGACACCCACTCTCAAAAAAAAAAACACTTGAAGAATGACAAGATAACAACAAGAGCAAGCAATCGGGAAGATTGAAATGGGAGCCACCCACACCCATGTTGCAAGAACGCTGGGCTGTCACTGTACAACTGTCACAAGACTAATGCAACGTTATCGTCATTCGGGACAGACCTCAGACAGACAAACATCAGGCCGACCGAGAGTCCGAGAGACGACAAATATCTGCGCATGTTACACGTCAGAAACTGCTTCCGTCATCGGCATCGTATGCCCTGGGTCACCGGGTAAGCAGACGCACAGTGGCCAGACGTCTAAGGTCCATCAGGTCATACACACCGTTCCGGGTCAGCTGTTGACAGCCGGACATCGCCAACGAAGACTCAAGATGGGCGAGGGCGGTTTTACGTAGGCAGCGACGTCAGTTGCAGAGGGTGTTTTTCTCTGACGAAAGTCGGTTCTGTCTCTTCAAAGCAGATGGACGAGTGCGTGTTTACCGCCGTCGGGGAGAGAGAACCGCTGCATATTGCGTTCAGGAAGAGGTGCCCTACGCAGGAGCAAGTCTCATGGTTTGGGGAGGCATACTTGGTGAGGAGAAGATGCCGCTAGTTATCGTGAATGGAAATCTAACGGCTCAGCGATACGTCGGTCACATTCTCCAACCCGTCCTCTGTCCCTTTCTTCGACAACAGGCACAAGGTGTGATCTTTCAACAAGACAATGGCCGAACGCACACAGCTCGACTGACTCAGAACTTCCTTGCTAACAACATCGACGTTTTGCCGTGGCCAGCAAGCTCGTCTGACATGTCACCGATCGAACATGATTAGATAATCGTGTGTAACTTGTTCAAGCTCTCCAAGAGGAATGGCAGCGCATTTCAAGTTATGACGTCAGACGTTTGATTTTCTCCATGCGTCAGAGGGTTGATGCGTGAATTCTGCAAGGGGAGGCCATACACGTTATCAATGTTAACTGTTTTCAACACACTTAACCTGGATTTCCCTGCACCGGGATCAGTCATGACAGTAAACTTGGACTTCTTGACCCCCCGGGCCAATATCGGAGACTCTGCCGTTGATACCGCTTGCTTATTTGTTGCATGTTTTACGGAATGTGATATCGTCACATGTTCTTGTTGAATAAACATTTGTTTTTTTTATTCTTACTTTTGTATTTATTCTTCAATCTAGATTTATATATACATGGTAGCGTTTCTTCTGCCCGTGACATTACTTATTCTGCCTGCTTTGGAGACACAACTTCATTTCATGAATAAACGTGTTTTTGAAGGATATTGAATATCTTACAAAGATCTCAAGGGATTATGAATTGTACCCAACATATCGTGCTAAAATATTTACATCAGTAGAACGATTCCAAACATACATGAATCAAAATGAGACTTTTATCGTCAAAGATCTACACGCAAATTGCAATTAAAGGTTTTGGCGAGTTCCTTAAGTTAACTATCTTGTATATCTGAGGCAAACAGTACTATTGATTATGAAACAAGTAATTGAAGCCTTCTCCTTCTTATATCAATAATAGCCAAGTGTTTTATGAATTCAATACAAATAAAATGAAATAAAACAAATAAGAAATATATAAATATTTATAACCAATTATTTCACACCATCAATAAAAAATACTTGTTGCTAAAACTTTTTCTCTATGTGTCTCATAAATCATTACAGTTTGACAACTCTACCTTCAAGGATAAACGCATAATCCATTAGGTGAATGTTTAACGATGTACGATCAGCTAATTACAGGAAGAGCAGCCTTGTGTTGAGAGATCAAAGGAATGCGGAACCACTTCGGTCTTCTTGTTCCACTTCCAAGATAATTTCAGTCCTTAGTAATAAATATTTTCAAGATAAGGTCATTGAATATTTTTGCTTACATATATCAACGTAAATGCATTGATTATATCATTAACATTTTATATTTGTGTATATGACAACACATTATTTGAACATTTAATCTACGGATTTAATGTTTTTATTTACCTAAATTCGTTTGAGACATCATTTCAAATATAAAAAAGACATTAAAAAACCATGTCTGTTACAAATGATAACATTCAGCCAGTTTCAAGGCCTTACGTGTGCAAATGTTCTGTTTTTAATTTTTCTTTTATCATATCTACACAATTCTATCTGTACTATCAGTTTTTTTGTGAAAATAGCCATAAATAAGTTCAGGGCTTAAGATTGAACTTGTTTTAAACATGCTTAACTATGTTATTGAAATCTTTAGTAACTGCAAAAGTGATACAGAAGAACATAATAAAGATCAACATCTGGAATATACATTGTAAATTCTGCTTGATTAATGTAGGAGAGTAAAAAACCCAGAATACTAGGCTTCCTGTGATTTATTACTTAGTTATCATTAGACTCGTATATAGTCTGTCATCAAATTTTCTTTACTTTTGTTGAATGCAATTTTTCATTTGCTTGTTAAAATACTATTGAATGGCATGGAAGGTGGTTTTCTATCCATTCTTTAAGTTACGTATATATTTCAATTCACTTGTTAAAATACTATTGAATGACATGGAAGGTGGTTTTCTATCCATTCATTAAGTTACGTATATCTTTCAATTCTCTTGTTCATGATTTACATCGACAGACTATAACAGTGATTACATAGCGAAACACTTAACAGTGGTCTATAACAAAAAATTACTTTGTTCCACGTAGAGATTAATTAAATTCGGTTATGAACTTGATGGCAATGAAGGAGCTCATGTCTTATAAAAAATCTGTATGTACTGCAGAGAGATTGACTGTACCTCAAATAATTCCATGTCAAGGAAGTTTTAAGAGGCTTGTAGTTTCTGTTATTGTTTTACAATTATGTAATTAAACTTGACAGCTGCCTTTACAAGTATTACATAGTTGTTGATGAGTTTCAAGTGATGGACAGAGAACACAATTATATTTTTGTACATACATTGCTTGGTGATTAATGTTTAAGTTTATTGTTTATGCTAAAGGAAAATTTATATTCACAACGCAGTTCTATAAAAGTTTATTATAACTGCAGCTTATAATACGTGAAACAGGTTTTCACCATCTACTTAGACAGAGTAGTACTCATCCTCATGAATGATGTTCCCGCCTGATGTGTTTAAACATGAAAATACCCATTTACTACAAAACCATAACAACCATTGAACGCCAATAAATGGTAGACTGGTAGTTATGATTTTACAGTATGGTGTCGGTAAAAAATATGTGTACATATGTATACAATTGACAAAACAGTAACATTTATCTGAATGATCTTTTCTTAACTTCGTTTAAGTTGGCAACACTACTTGGAAGTACTTACATCAGCATGCTAGCACGTTTATGTTTTTGGATCGAATAAACATGATGGCGTTTTGTACTTATCAGTATTAAATTTCCATCTTTATTCTCGGGCTTATATCAATGTGTGTAAACGTTTACATACTTTTATTACTAATATAACTTATTTCAATGCTAGATAATCATTGTAAGAGGTTACTTTCTTTGAATATTACTTTAGTGATTTTGACTTTATCAAACAAATTATGCTGTTTTCTTGGCTAATGGAAATTGATATTTTGGTTATAGAGTAGAAGCACATATTCATCGACATTTCTGATTATGGATAATTAGTCAGAACTTAGCATATCTTGTACACAAAAATAAGTGTCTCTACTACTGATTTTATAGAGTTGATGCTTCGGTTCAATTACTTACGCTTCGCTTGGCCTGTTTATGAAGCGTAACTAATGAGCTAAGCAGGCTCATAACACGTTAACAAGATACATAATCTGCACGAGTGTAGACACGTTGTCCTAATGTTGTGATCATACATAATACAGTTTATTAGGTCTTCAAGACAAAGTCTGGAAGACCTATTATTATTATCCGATTTCTTCAAGTTCTTATTATTATTATTATTTGTACTTTTTTGTGAATCGACTACAGCCAAAACGGCTGCTTAAAAAAAATTCGACCAAATCTGGTACGCTGATAGCCCTTACTGTGGAATAGTCGTGCGAAGCTTTTGGGCTTAATCGGATCATGCGTTAAAGGCACAGACCCACTCAAAGTTTCAAAAATTAACATTGGAAAATTTTTCAAAATGCACTTAGAGACTTGCAACTTCTTTTAAACGATAGGCAATTACATTTGGAGCAAAAAAGTAAATCATGGCAATTTCGTAGCGTTATTACTTTCGCCGCCATATTTCTTTTTTTGATTTTTTTCAATTTCCGGACCCCATGCATCTTTGACAATCTTCTCCTCTGAAGATACGTGCATCTAAGAGCTGAAACTCAGATATATAATAGCTGAAAGAGTGAGGAGAAACGTTATGGAGCCACATTTTCAATTTTCTTAATACTTTTTTTTCTGCAACCCTTCAAAGTCGGGCGACTTAGCTCGTGTGACCATGTTCAAGGGGCGTTACTCAAAAAGTTACACTCACAATTGCACCATTTTTTTCAGGAATTTAAGACCTATATGTGGACTTGACGAAACTATCAAAACATCGATCGCGAACATGGTCTTTTTTTCACAATTAACGATCAAAATCGGGAAAAATCTTTTGACAAAATTTAACATGGGGTAATTTTTTAAAATGCACCTAGAGACTTGAAACTTCTTTTGAATGAAGCGTCATCACAGTCCAAACAAAAAAGTCAATCATGACGAATTCGTTACTAGCATACTTTTTTCGCATTATCAACTTCTTTGCAATAATATCAGTTTCCTTATGACATTTGGTCACATAGGCAAGTTACTGTTTACCACTAAGACAAAAAAAAACATGTGAAGGTCAAACACCGTGTGAAGGTCAAACACTATGCGAAGGTCAAAGAGGAAGTCTTGAAGACCTAAGTACTGCCTCGGCAGTCCTAGTTATTATTATTATTATTATTATTATTATTATTATTATTATTATTGTTATTATTATTATTATTATTATCACAGATAAGATATAAATAAATGATATTTTTTTAGATACAAATTGTCTGTACTATTCAAGATCAGGATCATGAATAAGACAAATATTATTTTTAATTTGACATATTATGAAATTATGAAAAAAAAATTTTTTTTAAAAACACCGCATTAGGTACTCCGAAGTATGTCACATTGATAGGTGAAGTGATACATACATGGTTGTAATTAATGTGACCAAATCGCGCCATTACATTGTTGCGTAATTTGATATTTGTGAGGAACGTGTATTTAATTGAGTTGATAAAATTTGACATTGTTTACTGCAAATATGTCGCATACTATCCAAAAGCGCCCACGATAGTCAACAGTAAACAACGGCTCAATCGAAACATATTCAAGATTAGTAGGCCTTGAAAATGAAAATTGAAATACATTTAGCATTTTTAACATGTCTCACAATGCAATAAGCTCTATACAATAAATCTTATGATGTATTTTATGACACTTAGATAAATGAAGTGTCACATTATTGTTCACATTATATAAATTATATCTGCATGAACAATAAAGAACATTGTTTTTCATATAATAGATTATGAAAGAACATCCCAATTCATTTTTGTTAATCTTATTTCCATGATGCTTTTTATAGAAAGAGACTCAACATATCTCTTTACTAAGCTATTGAAATACAATATGCTTGAAACGCTTAAGTGCATCAAAGACACAGATGCTTAAGTGAACTCATAATCCGCTAAACCGAATAAACAGCAACTACTTAAGTATTTCAGAGGATCGGATATGTATATATTTATCATTTCAGAAAGTAAACAAAATCTTTGAATAGGAAAATGATGTGTACACATATTAAAGAGGAAATAATCTTTTCATTGCCATATTATGAATATTTGAATGTGATAGAAATTAGATTAGTTAAGATAAGGATTGATTTATTGTTTATAAAGTGACAGTTCTGTTCTATTAGAATATTTATTTCAAAAATAAGGAAATGTAAACTCTCTAATTTAGGCTCCTTACGAAGGCCAGGATTGTTGTCTGCATGTAACATATCTGTCATTTGTTTAAATAGGATCTTGCACTCTATGTCCTTAGTGATAACTAACTCATTCACAATGATGCTGTCCGTACATTAAAGCTTCAGAAAGTCAATGATTATTTGATCAAAAGAAAACCAATTTTGGCTGTTTCTCTGTGATAAGGTTAACACTGCCACATTCTCAGGGAATATTGACGGAGCAGAATTATCATGATGATAACTCATTGACATTTGGTCAGAAAACAAACTAGATGAACTCAAATCTGAAGTTCTTTGGTTTACTTTGTACATTGTATTAGCTATTAAAATATCCAGAAAAATACTCAATAATTGAATGAGAACCTTATCTCTACGTGTTTGGAATTGAAATGAATATATTCAAATTAATGAATGTATGGACAAGGCAGAATTAATAAATAATGATGATAAATCTGATACTGGTTGACATTTGGCTAGACAACACACTGAATGAACCAAAATCTGAATGTTATGCAGTGCTCTGCACTTTGAACTGTAGTATGCCTTGATATTTCCAGAAATTAAAAACTTTATATCTGAATTAGCCCTACATTCTATGCGTTGATGTTTAAATGAGTATTTAAATTATTGATATATGAATACACTTTATTCATATAGCATGTCTTCAACTCAAGAGTAGTCCATGACTGGGTTCCTCTTTAAAGAGGCTAACAGGTCGACCCGATGTTGATATTTGATTGGCTTACTCTTTCCATGGCGTGAATTTGAATAAAGATGGATAAATGTAGGACATTTCTGGCTTTCAGTGTCATTAAAAAGCAAACATTCTGTTTATCATAGTCCTCTGTTATTAACAATTGGATGAGCTACGTCAAAACTGCTTTTTTGAGGGGTTCACTACAAATTTCATTGTTATCATACCATCACTTACCAGATGCAATGACGACGCATTGATTGCAGAGGTGACCTATTACCATTGTACAAGTGACGTCATACCGTCTGTGATAGTTTCACTGTGATTACAAATTGATACCAAAATGCAGTTATGATAATACTTTTCCAAATTAATAAATCAGTCGGAAAAGTCGCAGGGTGCATAAGTGAAAAATATCAGATAATTCAGTCGTTGGTTACCGATGATGGTCATTCGTTGGCAGGATACATATATCTCTTTTAGCACGCTTTCTTAAATCAGAAACTGCCTTGGTCTTCTGGTGGGCGTGCCATGGTCAATAATGTTTTTCTTTTCAAGAGGAAGCGAAGTTCATTGATATGCATTTAACTGGCAAACACACTACCTCATCAGGTTTGCAGAGCCTGTTATCATTCTCACACTATGAGGTTTCTTTCAACCAATGATTAAAGTCTTAAATTCTGGAATAGTTTTGAAACACCTCATTTTAAAGGGTTCTTAAAACACAAACATACACGCTTTTATTACCATAATTTAACCAAGTGCAAATATGACATTAATCATGACTCCAGAACAAGCTTGTAGCAATTCAAACGGTATGGAGCAGGAGCAAACATACATTCCATTCCCCACAGAAACTATAATTGGGAGATAAACATATTGTGTTTGGCATATAAGGCATAGAGGCATATAACGAAATTCAAAGTCAAACAGGAACACTATTTTGACTAATTGTAAATAAAATTGTGCAATATCGGTACTGAAAAAGTAGTTTGCACACCGCGTTCCAAATGGTATATTTTTATATAGAACGTAATACTAGTTCATTTTGATGTTTTGTATTGAACGAGAAGATGTCATAGGAGCAGAGAAACAACGAGTTCGAAGAACGAGTTGTTTCTATGCTCCCATGACATTTTCGAGTTCAATACAAATCATCAAAATGCACTAGTATGACGTTCTATATTTATTATATACCCGATCTTAATTAATAAAAACTTGTTTTATAAAAAATAAAAGGTTGCGTAGCGATACACATTTTCACGCCATACATACTTCTGCGTTAAACGTTGAGGTTACCTTGACATTGGAATTAGTACGCCGATGACCGAATAACGCAATTGACCTGAATGCCACATTCCTCCGCATGACGTCAAGTATAGCAAGTCCGACTTTCACATCTTACAATAACAACAAATAGATAAAAAGAAAGATATTTTGATAAAATTCAGAATAGATTTAATAGGATGAAGCGTAAATCAAACAGTGATCAAGCTATTTTGTTTATAAACAATCGTGTAGTAATCAGTAACTTTTAAAGTTCAAGGTCATTTTCAAAATTTTCAAATACGTTGTCGTCATATTGGCTCGTACCGTCAGTTAGTCGGAGTCACTGTTGAAGATAACACGTCTACGCTTTCGCTGCTGATTTTCATGGTTCATGGTATTTGTTTATACTTGTAATCAAATCATTTGGAAATAACAATCTTGTTTTATAAGAGCTTTTGTGCAACTCTCGCAACTTGGGAATCCCAATGACCTAAATGTATATCTATAAATAGCTGCTTCGGGAAATCAGGGAAGTCCCAAGGTTCAGAAAAAGTAGAACCGGCAGGGGTGCAATACGGAATCTCGAGTGCAATACGGAATTTGAAGACGGATTCCGTATTGCACCCTTGTATTACTATTCTAAGTTTACATGGGTATATAATGTATTAGTTAAAGGGGCTGATGAATCACCCTTGTGTTGTTAATTTTAAGATGTTTAATATTTCCAAATCCCCATATTTTTTTCTAAATAGATAATATAATTAATCCAAGCCTAAATGTTCAATATGACAAATATCTTCCAAGAATCAAAAATATTTGGCGCATTGTCAGTTTTAACCTGGCAAATCTTTTTCTAAAAAAACGTCACGGAGCACAAATTTTCAATCCAGTGTCCCAAAAGCAGTGAAAAATATGTGTGAAACAAAAACGATCAAGTCTGTTCCTTTTTATTATCATCATACCTAATAATATTGTTATTTAGCCTTCAGCAAGTATAACACATTTATTTTTAATATTTATGTATAGCACATTTATTTTTTATATTCATGTATAGCATATTTCATGTTTATAATCTCTTTATCATAAAATATCTTTTATGGATTAAATGGAAAACCTGAACTTCTATTAGTTGGAGATGTAACCTAGATTCTTGATGTAACTGTATTAATATTATTATACTTGGGAGAGGTCACTACGTTAGACAAAAATAGTTCTAAAATGCATGAACTGATTTTTGTTAAAAGGTATCCTTTCATACAGGATTTCCACATCACATAAAAGTCAATTATCATTTTGAAATGTAACCTACAATGCATGGATATAAGTGACGTTTTTACAAAATAAATACACTTTGACCTTAGGGATTCACTCATGCAGGAGGATCATTGAACGATAACGTTAATCTAGCTCAAAGCAACATTTTGAAAAACATATTTTTGATAGATTTGTTTGTTAGGTTTTTGTATACTAATGCTGTTGCCGAAGCTTATGGGACTTGACTGAGAGACGGGAAAATCAGAGGGACAAATAAAAGACTCTGATGGGTATTTTAAACAAGATGCCCATGAAGGAAGACAGATTGACTGAAAAACTTAGAACAGTCTTCCAGAATTCTAAAGGAACATGCAATGTACTTATCTACACTTTAAAGTAATTTCCACTTGACCAGCACCTGCTATAACATCCGGAAATATGAGACATTACGGAATCCGTTCAATGGTCGTTTAATAAGTGGAAATTTAAAAAAATCACATTAATTCCAAAACTCACACACCCTACATGTTTCCGGTATTAACAAAGCTTATCAAAGATCATGTGCAATTGTTTGTGACAAATTTTAATAAAAAAAATTCAGCATGTAGTTGACAATCTGTCAAAAGACATCCTTTAAACTGAAAGAATTGGCCAGGAATGGGAATTTATTTGGAAGTGTAGAGAAACAAGGAAGTACCCTTTACTACCTCATATCTTGCTAGAAATGTTATCCCTTACAGTAATACAGATAGTGAAAGGATATTCAGCATTGTAAAAGAAGATAAAACTAACGATGTTGAATATACTACCTTACTGATCCATTTTGTAAAACAAATTGGAAAAGAATTGATTTACCGAAATATTGCAATGCACTAATAAAATTGAATATGTTTTCTCATATTTCAAGTGTAATTACATTATAGGTATTTCAAAATGGAACCTTAATGCTAATTAGGTTCCTCTATCACCAATCTGGTCTGATTTTCTCCTAGAATTTCCAATAAATGTACATTAGCGGTTCTTCTTGTATTAAATACTTTCTTGAACTCACAATTTCCATAAATATGCTTTAAAAGGCTTTTGCTCCAAGTCATTTCTAGAAGATACACTTAAAATGTCACTTAGATAGAAATAAAAGACATAACAATATTGATTATTGTCATTCTGTTGAATTTATAAGATTAAATTACTTGTTTATATTCAAACAGTTTTCCATTATTGATAGATATCGATGCTCTTCGTCATATTAAATATTGACCTTAACTCCCAACTGTTGGCTTTACTGCACACAAAGCTTTATTTTGGTTGAATTGTTGCATACGTTCTTGATTGTATCCATAGTATATTGATAAATATAGTAAACGATGTTAAACAGTATGAATTATGTATGAAATCATATAATTTGTCGAATTCAATGAGATTGTTTCATATTAATGAGGAATTTTATATAATCATAAATTTTCTGTGTAAAGATATTTTGAATACCGACCCATAAAAAAATAAACTTACTTTATGAACTTGGCCGTAGCATATTTAAAATTTGTCATAAGATGATGCAATTAGAACATCTTTGTTAATATTTACATATGGCAATACAAATTAATAAAAACTGATTCTTAATTACTTTTATTATACCCCAAAGCAACACTGGGGTTGTGACCTCTGTCAGTAATTAATGCGTTCAATCTCTAAATCTAAATAGCCTAGCGACGATCATGAATAATAATGCCTTTTGGATTGTTCAACTTATTGAAGCTTTAATGTTTGGCTTTTTTTGGAAGCATGGTGACAATGGTGAGCGCACCAACGATAATATTTAGATCATTCATTAGGTGTAGATGTTTGAGTTTAGGTTTTAACTTATTGACGTGTTTGTATTTGGATTATCCATGGAAACACAACTTACATTTCTGAAAAAGAAACATTCTGATGATAAACTTTGCATTTCTCGTAGAATGATGTCTTTGGACAGGCGTATTGAAGATTGAGTAATGAACACAACCTCACAGTCATTGTTCAACAAGCTTCATATTTGTCTGCTTAGGGTGGAAAGTGTAGATTTAAAGAAAATATATATCACACATTAAAATTGTCACATCATCAACATTTAATCATTTGAAAATCATCAACCTAAAAGGTCATTTTACAAAATCATGTGATGATTCTGGCAATTGGCATTATATAATATTATTCTTGTACCGTTTATGTGATTTTATCAAGGTAAATGCATCGTTTTTTACAAGTTTTTTTCAGTAAGGAACCTCTCATTTTAGTAATGTCACCTCAGGAATAGATCCTTTCTATGCTAGACTTAACTACATAATCCACAGCTTTTTTCACATTTTGCAAGCATTTTCTTTAAGCTCAAACGTATACCAAATGTGTTGCTTTGTTGTGCATTTTTAAAACGTATTCCTTGTATTTCCTTACCACTGATGTGATTTATACCCAAATGAAACGCGAAAGTATTTTATATAGATAACCAATTACATAGAAACTGTGACAAAGGAACAAGTCAAGTTTGTGTCTAACTCGAGAAATATATGATTCGGCGCGAGAATTATTGCAGTACAGTTAAGATTGTTCATGTCAGAAAAATGATAAGGAGTTATGTTTTCTCATATAACAGGCCAATACTAAAACACTAACTTGTATGGCAGAGTTATTTTATTAATGCACCATGGGTTGTATTATCACATTTTATGTCATTTTCTTTATCTTAACATACATGACATACGTGTTCTTCTTGTTAAACAGGTACGTTCATTACAAGGTACGTCATTAAACACATCCACTTAAATGAACACCTTGAAGTTTTAAATGATACTGACAGGAAGCAAAATTTATTATCTCTCTTTCCTTATATGTTTTATCTTCAAATCAAATTTTTTTTATTTATGTTTTATGAAATGTATTTGACAGATGTATTATATCATTGATGAGGTATTATTCATTTTAGTTTGAGCTTTGTTTAAAACATTTTTATTGTTCATGAGGTTGTGATTTTTTGCTGGATTTTAACAACTTATCAAAAGATTTAAAGTGAATTCTAGAACAGTCGTTACATATAAGTATATCTATCATGAAAGACAACCCCACTTAAAGTTATGAATAAGATGATAATTTGACATTACTACACTGCTGACATGAGACTTTATATATTTCTCACATCTAAATATCTTTCACGACTGATTCTTAAATATTTTCAACAAATCTCTCTTAGACCAATGCAATTTGATGAACTTCAAAGAGGCAACACTGAGTCCTCGCATTTTCCTCTATGCCTTTTTAGATTCTTATCTTATATAGAGGTTCCTCCGCTGAAAATAACAGATAATGTTCACCTGTCGACAGAATAAATATTGCTGAGAAACTACAGTATACTACAGTATACGCCTCTGCCTCTATAAGATATAGTGAAGCTTGAGAATATTAAGTTTTGGAAACTGAAATCCCATTATCGGTACCAGAAGTTCCCGTGGCCCTGAAAAATACGGACTATATGAACCGGCTGCAATATGCGAACGGCAAAGAATGGTTGCAATGAAAAATGGTTGAACATGAATTTCATTGCGTCGCACTATCTATTGTAGATACATGTTTAGTTACTATTTATTTCTCAAAGGTTATTCAGATAAGTCTACCACGTAGAAATGCATATGGATTTTTTCAAAATCGTTAGTGTTCATTTGTAATTAAAGATAAATTAGTTTTCAGGAAGACCTACATGTACTTCATGAAAGCAGACACATGTAACTTAAACCAATATCCTATTAAATACATCAAAATAATTTCCACTTATACTCGACAATGATTTAGACATTTACACAGGTTTTTAGAAGTTAAATATACAATCTTAGTATAATAACCGCTCTTATAAATTTAAAAATCAAGCGTTGCAGATGGACTAATGTAGGAGGTGAAAACAAATTATTATATGTTTAAATGTGTATCACTTAACCAGATTAAAATTATATCCAATCAGCTTGCAAAACTATAGAGGGAGTAAGATCTTTTTCTAAACGAAATCTTTACACCAATGAACATTGATGGAATTTGATTGCAGGCAAGGGTAGCCTACATATTAAACTTAAGACTAATATATTAATGCTGAAAAAAAGCCATTCATTTGTATGAAAGTGTTATTTAGTTTAACTCCAGACATTGGTAAGTAATAAGTAAGTATTGTTTAATCTATTTCAATATTCCCTTGTAACATACATTATTTTTTCATGGTTGAACGTATGATTATATTATTATATTATATGAAGTGGAAAATTTATTTACTTTGTATTGACATTTGTAATATTTTAATTGCAGGATGACAGTTGTCCTAACCGTTATTTAGAGAGTAAAAAAAGCAACCTGACATATGGGTAAATTTAAAGATTTATTTGTCAATGTTATTGCTCAACATATATCTCTTGCACGTACCCTGTAAATGCCTTTTAAGGCAAAGTTGTTGAGCAATACGTTGAAAATATACCCATTTTTGAGTGAGAGAGGGCCATGAAACAATTGAAAGAATTCAAATTGTCTGACACAGTATTTTCATTGAATGTTATTTGTTCTGAATCCGAAAAAAACTAAATGGCTTGAGGCAAGTTGTCAAAGTGTAATAACATTTTGCCATACATCGTTCTTTGAGAGGTTTAATGTGATATCTATTAGTGTCAATTTGATGAGAATCTCCTGTTTCTCCCTACTATGTTCGTTTGATTATGTAGAAAAAAATATCAAAGGATTGACAACAAATCGAAAAGTTCCTTCGAAAAACAAGAATAATATGCGACAGAGCCATTGGCTCCAAATTCAGAACATGTAATCTTTCGATTATTCCTTATGAGTCGATTTTTAATACAATCAACGATGGCAAAATAGCATGTCTTCATTTAGTGCAATACAATTCAAATCAATTAGACAAAGGTCAACATTTAAAAATATAATGATTTCCCATGAAAACATTGGAACTAATCATTAATTTGTAAAATCTACTCACAACACGTAAGTTATACTTAAAATGAGTTCTTGAGGTTAAGAGTATGCTAACATCAAAGTCTTACGATAACCTTCGCAATTAGACAGATGTGTCAGAGTTTTAAACATGGCTATTTATGATAAGATTAGGTGTAAACTTCTCGATAGCTACATGCATAATACATGATTTTTATCCTTGTATTCATTGGACGAAGCGTTTCATAATGTAATGTACTGTTGTCCAAAATGTTAGTTTTTTTAGATGCATCCCCTTGGGTTGGGGCAAGCAGTGCTGGTTCCTCTGCCGTAACCTTTAAGTAGCTGCTTAAGTGTTTTGCCAGTAGGAAAGGTGGTGTCGATGCAGGCTGCATTCAACCAGATCAAGGAGTACGCATATACCACGAATTTCATATATACATGCAATATGAATATATATCCTAATAAATAAATGTCATATTGATATGATTATTAATACTAGTAGTTTCCACAGTTACCATTTAGAAATAAGTGATGTTTACACAAGATAAAACTAGTAGTGTTATGTTTTAGAAAATGTTTTGGCAAAGAGTATGATGTCAAGTGCACTGTTATGGGTTATTGAACATAGTATCTTTTTGAAAGGAAAGCCTTGTTCATGGAAGATATAACGTTGCAAGTCGTAAAAGCATAGACATTCACGTTTGATGTTTCAACAATATGTTGTGATGTCAGACATGATTTCATCCAATCCAAAGAAGGTATGTGGAATCAATTTGTCAACTGTCAACATTAACATGCTGCAATCTAGTGTTCTTTTGCCACACACATTCAAAATTCAGATTGAAAAGTGATATTAGGAAAAAGAAAATATTAAAAGATGCTGTTCATCTTTTTTTCTGAAATGTGCAATGCAAAAAATATTAAAGTGACACAGCGTATGTTTAAAGAATTTTGTTTGTAGCTCATATGCAACTGAAATTTTATTTGACCTGAGTTAAGTTCAATTTGTTTTAAATTGCATCTTTATCTCTCAAATGCCAAATTTATGATATTTTCTTGTTTTTAAATTGTAAATTCAAAACGGGCACATAGAAGTTAAAAAGTCGGAATTCAGCTTCCATTTATATGTATATATTTATTAAATAACCAACTAAGCTACATCAACCGATATTTCTCGTTGTGTCTGCTACAAAAATGTTAGCGAAATTACGTTTGGGTTATTGGCTCGCACCGGTTTACGATCATAACTCTCCTTAACTCTCATAAACCTTTTCCTGTTTATTGCCAAATTGCCAACTCATAAACATTTGAGATCTTAACTTTCAGAAACAACTACTTCTTGTCGATGAAATAATACCCTTTCTTTAGTTAAACATAATTTGACCACAATAACATACTTTGTGCCCCTTTATCGTTGATATGTATAACACAACCCACGTTTGAATGATAGAGAAGGACGATGTTTAATCAAGTTTACCTCTTCATGCTGTCTTATCTTCAAATATCAATTGTTGTCATATCATGAGTCGTCTCATCAATTACAAATTTCCAAGTAAGAAGCAGTTACTGTGGTATTTCTCTTCTTTGCATATACCATTGTTCTTGTCTCAAGCTCTCTGTCAAAGTGGTGTATATAAGGACCTTTATGATAAAGGTAAGCATTAATCAATTGACAATTACCAAACACCTGATCTATAGGGAATGCATTCCCAAATTAGCAGGCAAGATATTGTTTGGGGAAACTCTGCTAAAAGAGTTTTTTTTAAATTTTTCATGAAAATGAATGTCTTCCTGGAAGAAAAGTCTATCTTGAATGAAATGCCCATGCACAGAGCTTCCTGTGAAACGCCTGTTGTAATTAAACGCTGGGTAAACGAGTTTGAATTCAACAACTCTTCCTTTACCTTTAAGTTAAATTGGTAGTAAGGTATAACACCAAAATCTGGAACAATGATCCGAAACAAAGCAAAATAACTACGTGTATGTCAAAACAGCACTGCATAACACTTGGGTGTACCTTCTTGATCCTGGTGGCAGTTTTACTTTTAAATACTTTCAAGAAAAAGAACAAAATTCAAAACAAGTTGTTCTCCAATTAGCCTTCACATTATTTACAATGATACAAATGTACCATGTGCATCCAAGAAGTGTGCCTTTTCATTAGCAGCTGAGTTATTTCTTTAGCTAATAATCTCTCAGATGTGTCCTTTTTTATAAATTACTGAAACTTCTCCTTGCCAAAATTGTTGTTTTTAATGTGTTAATGTGATGTAATTAATAATAATGTTCTTATATAAAGTTTAGTGTATTTTGGATAGGTGACAGGGTCTTTGGTTGGTCGTCATAACGGAAATTCGTCTTAGATTTCCGAGAAAATGAGTGGCTCAGAAAAGACAAATTTCCTCAATTTATTGAAAATATTGTCTATACTTACTGTAGGATTATTTGCAGTATTAATTTTTTTCATCATTATTTCTGTTTTGTCTACATAATTTTGATACAGTTCCTGCTCAGAATTTTCATACCTATGATAAGTTAACATAATCTGGCAGTTTCTTCAGAATAAGAAATACAAGGTGAGAAAAAATCGTGTGGTGAGAACGGCGAGAACTCTATATGTACAAAAATAAAACAAGTACGTTATTGCTTTCATTTTTACCTCCATCAACTGACAGCCTCATGTTTGGACTTAGATGTACCTTATGTTTCTTTTATTGATTTCTGAGCAGTTAGAATAAATTTGTCAACTTCAGCTTTGAATAAAAAAGCAATACATATTTAGTTTATAGACCTATTAAAAAGCTTATACTAATTGGCCGTTTACTTTTTATGCAAAAGTGTATTCATTCTAAAACGTGTTGTGAATTTAACTTTCGCCAGAGACTTGTTAAAAGTTTTTAGATATGTTTCAGGTTTTCAAGCGTCTATATATATATATATATATATATATATATGGTTTTTTTTTACCTTTTACAGAATATCAGTTTGTTTCTAGGAAAAATACTATATTTATTTATACAATGAAAAGGTGCAGAACTTAATTTTCGATTTGTTCAGCTTTTTTTTTAAGTAAGCAAACACTCATGTATATTAATGAGTTGTTTCCTAAATCGGTCGTAATTTGGCTGCCAAAGAAAGCAAGAGGAAGGTTCTAATGATGACATAAGGGAGAGGTGAAAACAAGTTTTTATTGACATGTTAATTTGTGGTTGTTTTTGGAAATACAGACAAAATCGCTTGCTGTTTGGCCATTAAATGTTTCCGTTTGAGATAAATAACCAGCACAACAAGGAGGACGCCAATTAGGCATATTGTGACAAATGTTATTTCATCTTCAGTCGATGCATTCATTTTGTATTTTATCGCTTTGAAAACAAAAGACGACTTAAAGAATAAATGCTGTCATAGATAATTAAGCTGTATTGTGTTTAAGGTGTTAACACTGTTACTACATATATCAACAGATCTTGATAATGTCGAATAAAACGAATAGTAAAAGAAACCCCATTTATATGTTGGAATTAATAGTTTTACTTGTTTTATTTCATTTGCCAGGTGTACAGTATTAGAAATTTATCCACATTTTCCTTGTTCCACTTCTCTCATAATCACCATGGTAGTCCTAAAATGCTTTGTTAGCTTAATAACTTAAATAATATCAGACAGACAGACAGACAGACAGACAGTATTTATTCAGTATTCAAGGCCATGGCCCATATTACAATAACTATTAAAAATCCATGTGCTGCTGGTAAACTTGTAACAAGATACAAGTTACAGGAATTGGACAAGCGTCCGTAAAATACCTGGAAGATTTCAACAATTTTCATAAATACTATACAATCAAATTTCTGTATTTAAAACTATATAAGCTATTGGATGAAAGTTTACATATTTCGAATTTTACGAGCCTGCAAAAGGAATTTAGCAATATTCACTATAACATTTTCATTATTACAAGACATAAGTCTTACAAACTCTTCCTTACTAGGTTTGATAAAATCATCATGGATAAAGTAGTCTTTTCTTGCATCCTTGTAGAGTTCACAAACCATTAACAGGTGATATTCATCTTCAACTAGTGATATTCCTTTGCTATGACAATATAAGCAGAGTCTATTACAATATTCTGTATCAATATGTCTTCCTGTTTCAACAGCTAGTTTGAAATTATTACATCTAAATTGACTCAAAATATGTTTATAGTACAATGGAATATCTAAGGAAAGATACCTTTCAACTTGCAACATGGTCTTAAATTGACAGTAAGTCTGACATTTACTCATTTCAGAAACAGTGCTATGCCAATCCTGGCTCAGGCAATCAAACAATCTTTGTTTAAAAAGTGAAATAAACATTTTAATGTTTCCTATATCCTGGCTTTACCAAAGGACACCAAAGCCAAACTGAAATAAATTGCTTCTAATATGTGATACCCATGTTGTTCTACCTGCATCATCAAGTGTCTTTAACATACAATAAGTTTGATAAGGCAATCTATTTGTTTCCATAGTAATCAATTTACACCAAAATTTTAATGGTTTTAACATATAATTATCCATGACACTTTAAGGGCACGGAAACGCGCTATTATTAAAGGAAACATTTAGTCAGTGCAATTGAGAATTTATCAAAAATCTTAAAGACGTTTTAATAATCGTGTGATTTTTTATTTACAAATTTCATGCGAATTTCGTAAAGGCCATTTATTAGTTTTCATTTTCCATGTAAAAGTTTTTAAAACACAATCCAATCATATCAGGTTGTTGTTAATTGGTTAACAACATCATGGTGTTTACATACTTATCTACTGATAGGAATTAGGAACAAGAAACTGTTGTCTTCTCTGAAAGTGATACTTCATACAATTTTCATTTGAATCGATAGTCAATCAGAACAGAGAAATTTTGAATAAATTATGATCTTAAGATGATCTTAAGGTATTATTGAAATTTACCTGAAATTTGCATGGTTTCCAGAAAAGCAACTTGTGCCAGAAGAGAGTAGTATGTATGGGCGGACAGTAAACAGACTGATTCTGAAAAAAACGCTAACGCTCTCATAAAGCACAAGCAATAAAAATAAATGACCAAGTTTAATTGCACTGTTGGCCTAAATCGGAACTCCAGAAACAGCCTCGAGCCATCAAACATTCACGGTTGAGAGCAAACACAACTCCATGACGAATTGTGTACTATGGCATAAAACTCTTCGACGCCTTCAATATTGATGATAGCCATGTCTATTTCCTATTTTTCAAGTTAAGGTAAATCATTGTGCATGAACTGCAGTATCACTTAACAGTGTCGTTGATTATTGGAAAGTTTGAATATAAGTATTTGCTTCTAGCTATACTATGTAGATAAAAAAACACAAATCTAAATGAAAATAGATAACTATGCGCATGTTATGTTATGATAAATGTTTAGGTATGTGTACTTTTGGTCGGAGGTCTGTTACTGAATAAAATGTCTGTCTGTCTGTATGTAAGGTGTTATTGAATTTATTCGGATATAATTCGGATTATATAATTATCAACATGGACTGTAACTGCGAAAATTTTGGAAGTGGAAAAGTAAAATTAATGATAATTGATATGAATCATTTTATCTATATGAAAAAGTAACTGATTTATAATGCGTTGACAAAGAATTATACATAAATACTTAAGCGCCATGACCATGTTGGCATGTTTTAAGAAGCTGTCATTATATTTTTGAGCATACACTGGTTTGAAGGATTTGTAAATATACCGATATTTTATACATTCTCGAGAATTAATATCCAAGTAAGAAGCAGCAATATCAATCAATGTATTCATTTCTGATAGGAAGAATGAGTGACTTATAGCCCTAGGTGTGTGTCTAGACAAACAAGATTCACCAAACTGAAAATAGACCTCAAATTGATAGACTGTCATTCTACCATATTGCTTCATTTATAAATAGGACTAGTCGGGCTAATCACTGCCATATTGTCTCTTACACCATGTGTATGGCTAGAGCGCATCATTATGTCAATATCATTTAAATACTCATTATTATCGCAAACAGTTCTTTTGATGTTTCATGTTGTTTATAATATTTTGAATTTATCTCCTATAAAAATATACATAGTTCTATATAGTTTCATTGTTTGATGTTCGTCAATGCGTTAATCTTTAACATGAAAAAAGTACTTGAATTAAATAAAAAGAATTGTTATAAATAGAAAGAAAAAGGTTACTTTTGTGGTGGACTTTTACCAGAAAACTGCGATAATTTGAAAAAGTTTTTCTTTTAATTTGCTTAAAACTGACATTTAACTGACCCAGAGATTTATACCTTTGATTTTCATGGTGTCACAAACGACAGAAAATTCGTATCGGTTTATGACACATTAATCTTACCCATTCATTTATTCAAATGATGTACATGTATTTTCAAATCATTTGGGGCAATAATTGTGATTCCTCGGGACTGTCATTAAGTATATGAATTATGTGCATATATCATTTATTCATCGAAGTTTTGGTCAAAACTAACCCTATTGAACATCAGTATTAGCGTATGAGCTAAGTATAAAATTGACAAACAAAATCAGTCAGCCTGTGGTTACTCAGCAAAGTAGAGGTTAACCGCATTTAATGCTGATTCATTTATACGTATGATGTTCATGACTGAGAGAAATTCTCTAAGAAGACTGTACATATAAAGATAATAATAATAATAATAATAATAATAATAATAATAATAATAATAATAATAATAATAATAATAATAACAACAACAACAGAAAACTTGTGTTGCATATGCTCAAAGCGCATATATAATAAAATGAAAAGGACAGATGACACCTAATTGTGATCATGAAAATAAAAGTTTCCAGGTAGCCCTTTAAAACTTGACGTCTGTGTAGAAGGAAAGGCGCCGTTTCTAAAACTCAGGTTTAAATCGTTTCACATCTTTCTCACTGCCAGTGTATGTGCATGAGTACATAGCTGTTTTACCCAAGAATTAATCTCAAATGCCCACTGACATTCAAGACGCTGATTGCTGTATATAATGTAATTCCAAGCGTATATAGATCAGAAAAGAAATCAAATAGTCCAAATATGCATTCTGCCTGCTTTGGAGACATACGATCGTACATGTAAACTCATTTTTAACTCATGTTTCTGAATGTCATTGATTATGCTAACAAAGAAATCAAAGGGAAATAACCTCTACCAAACAAAGAGATTCAACCATAGTTTAATCAAACGTTTTGGTGAGTTCATGCATTTGGCATTCCTCTATATCTGAGGCAAATAGTACTAGTATGATAATCAAGAAAACCAATTGCAGCTTCCTATATGTTATATGAATGATAGTTAAACAGGTGTCAGATTACAAATAATTATACCCAGAAGCAGATTTATTAGATTTTGTCAATAAATACATTCACGGTTCATTAATAAGCACAAACCAAAGGAAACCAAATAATTTTTTAGAGCCCAAATATAAAAGAAATATAAATTTATAAAAAGCTATCTATAAATCAATTGATAAACTAGAATTTTCAGAAGAATCTTCTTTTTGAAGGACAGTTTGAAGATGTGGTGATCAAAATAATCATAAATTGTGTTCTTCTTATCTCAATAGGTCTTCCTCACTTGCACTATAAAGGTAAAATGTCTCATTGTTATAATGCGAGTTATTTGTTTATGTTAAATATATTATATTAGGAGGATATGGTATTTGATGCATGTTTTCATGTAAACATGATTCTGAGCATGATTGGAAATGTCACTCACCACATTGTTGCGGTAGCAGTAAGTATTTGATACATTTTTGACACACTGGAAAACACTTTTCTTTCGTTTTATTTTTTTTAAGCAACATTACTTTATCTAAGGATATGCAGATTGTTTGTATTGAAATGCAGTTGGATACAATGTTACTTCATACATCTAAAACAGTTGATTGAATAATGAAATGTATACACACAAAAAATAGCTATTATTTATATATTAACAAATAGCAAATTAGGTTATACCAACAAAAAACAACATTTGATACTCTATACGTTTTTAAAAATGTCTCAGAAATCATTAAAGCGCAACTGCATCTACAAAAAAAACACCGCAGAAGCCATTAGGTGAACGTTTAAAGAGGTACGTTAAGATAATTACAAAAATAACAGTTTGGGTTGAGTGATCAAAGGAATGTGAACACGCTCGTTGAATGTTTTGTTCCACTCCACTGAAGATTTCAGTTCTTATCTATGAAGTTCTCATGGTGAGGCTCGTTTGTTAATATCATTAGCAGTTTGTAATTACGTGTCACTGGACTACTTATATTCATTAACAATATCATTGATATTTTATACTTTTGATTATGTGAAAAAGTGTTTTATATTTTGATCGATTGATTTAATGTTCTTAATGACCAAACTTGTAAAGCATTATTTCTATTAATTCGATTTATATTTTAAAAGTGTGTTTCAATTGTCGTATGGAAAAACATCAAAAGATCGTATTAGTGAAATATGATAGCATTCAGTCAAACTAGTGCTCTCACATGTGCAAACTTCCGACATTTCAAACTAGCTTTTTTGTTTGTCTTTAAGTGTTATTTCTTTAAATAATTCTAGAGAATTCTGACTTCACAATTCTGGTAAAATAACTTCTCGACGGTATGCTTGTTCTGCAGACAAAGTGCCATCATTTCTGTAACAAATCAAGTTATAAATATAAGGCACTGTGGTCTTTTTGATAAGACCTAACAAACGTACCTTAAGTTTAATATATCAATATCATCGACAGGATTGAATAACATTACAAAATGTGTGGGTTGAAGAATCGCAAGATGTTATGAACCGAATTGTTGGACATGCTCACATTTTTTAGAGGTAAATTCATTCAGCTTTAGAAATAACTCAAAATTCAAAATAATGTGAAATATGTCTTGCGCCTCACGAAATTCAATATGTTATACAAAATGCGCAGATTGTGGAGAAGAATATATCCAAACTATAGATGTATCCCCCTTAGTGCGCACAACGATGAATACGCAACTAACTAAATTCCTCAAATGAAGAATGAAGAACTGAGATAAATGAAAGAACGATCGTTTATTAAAGGTTATAATCCCAAACTGAACTTTACATGCTATTAAATCGTTGTGGCGTCGAATTTCCCGTTTATCCTTATAGTGGTATGCAGTGGTATGCATATATAGAGGATACTAAACGACCTTCCATTTAATGGTCTCGCTCGGGAAATACTAATATTAAGCACTCGTGTCGTAAACATAGTATGTCATGGACACTCATATAATATCCTCTATTTACGCCCATGTCATTGTTAACGCTACATCAGTAGCAGCAACATACATAATACCCTGTTGTACACATTTGTAGGAAACCGGTTGGTAATGAACTGATATGCAAAGATTCATCTTCAATCATTTAATTTTATGAATTACTTTCACATAATCCATGAACAAGTAGTTTTGACCCTATACTATATATGAAATATATATGCTGTCACAACATAGTGTAGTTTTAAGGTCACTATGCTGTTATTGCCATCAGGAAAAAAGCTCAGCTTAATTTCCTCTTTCTTTAAGATACGTATTTTTTACAAGACAAGATTTACAAAGACTTATTATACCCCCGCCTTACAGCGTAAGCGGGGGTATATAGCGTTCATTCTGTCCGTCCGTCTGTCCGTCTGTCCGTCTGTCTGTCTGTCCGTCTGTCCGTCTGTCCGTCCGTCACAAATCTTTGTCTAGAGCATATCTCCTAAACTATACATGCTAGCTTCACCAAACTTCATACTTTTATCAACCATGATCCTTAGATGTGCCTTTTGAGGGTTAGACCAACAAATGATTTTTATTTTTTTCAGTTTCCATGGAAACATGACTAAAACAGTGACTCTATGACCAAGTCCTTTGTCCGGAGCATATCTCCTAAACTATACATGCTAGCTTCACCAAACTTCATACACTTATCAACCATGATCCCTAGATGTGCCTTTTGAGGGTTAGACCAACAAATGATTTTTATTTTTTGCAGTTTCCATGGAAACATGACTAAAACAGTGACTCTTTGACCAAGCCCTTTGTCCGGAGCATATCTCCTAAACTATACATGCTAGCTTCACCAAACTTCATACACTTATAAAACATGATCCCTAGATGTGATTTTGAGGGTTAGACCAACAAATGATTTTATTTTTGCGGTTTCCATGGAAACATGACTTAAACAGTGACAAAGTCCTTTGTACGGAGTATATCTTCATAACTATACATACTATCTTTACCAAACTTCATACACTTATCAACCATGATCCATTGATGTGCATTTTGAGGGTTAAACCAACAAATGATTTTTATTTTTTTCAGTTTCCATGGAAACATGACTAAAACAGTGACTCTATGACCAAGTCCTTTGTCCGGAGCATTTATCCTAAACTATACATGCTAGCTTCACCAAACTTCATACACTTATCAACTATGATCCCTAGATGTGATTTTGAGGGTTAGATCAACAAATGATTTTATTTTTGCGGTTTCCATGGAAACATGACTTAAACAGTGACAAAGTCCTTTGTACGGAGTATATCTTCATAACTATACATGCTATCTTTACCAAACTTCATACACTTATCAACCATGATCCATTGATGTGCCTTTTGAGGGTTAGACCAACAAATAATTTTTATTTTTTTTGCGCTTTCCATGGAAACATGACTAAAACAGTGAATTTATGACTAAGTCCTTTGTCCGGAGTATATCTTCTAAACCGTACATGCTATCATCACCAAACTTCATACACTTATCCATATTGGTGCGTCTCTTGAGGGTTAAACCAAAAAATTATTTTTATTTTTTGCGTTTTACATGGAAACGTTACTAAAACAATGACTATCTGACAAAGTGCTTTTTCCTGAGCATATCTCCTAAACTATACATGCTAGCTTCAACAAACTTAATACACTTATCAACCATGATCCCTAAGTGAGCTTTTTGAGGGTAAGACCAACAAAGAAAGCCAGACTATAGTTTGAAGCGGGGGTATGTGAGCTGTGCTCACTTCTTTACTTGTAATTTGAGCAATAACACAGCGATAACTTTACAGAGTGTTTGAACAACAATGTTTTCAATGTAGATAAATGAACCTGACGATTATCAAGAGAGCCCAATCTCTTTGTGCATTGCTGTGAGATTTACTGTACCTCACGTAAGTCGATATCAGGGATCTCTGGTTTACAGCTTAAGCGATTCTGTTGTTTGGCGTTTTATCTATGTAATGCAAATGGAAAACTGTCCTTTTAATATATAGTATTTTGAGCCTGTAACTTCACAAGCGCACATTTATAAAAAGAAACCAAAAAAAACCTACTTACCTATGAGCATATGGAGCATGGAAAGTTAATCATGGTTTTCCTTATTTTATTCTTTATTTTTTTTAAATAGCAATCTGTAGATGTGGTAAGTCCTCAATAACAAGAGTGTCTTCTTGATAAACAACGATACAGTAATGATTATCGATCACAGGATTAACATAATACAGGAGAAAGGAAAAGTACAATAATTTAATTGCATGATTGGCGTCAAAACCGGAACTCTCCTCTATCCATCAATATTATCTTGGTTGAGTGCAAATAACATTCCATAATGAAAGACTTTCCCAAAAAAAAAAATGTTGGTATTTTATAGATTTCGTTTTACATTTGTCTCAACAGGTTTGGGTTTTCTACAAGTTAAGAGAAAACATCAATGAACCATTACTATCATTAATTCATTGACATTTTCAATTCAGGATTTCTTTCTAAGATGAACACCATTGCATCGTAGTCAACAAACATTCCCAATATGTATTCACATGGTGTTCACACAAATTGGTCGAAACATGTTTGCTCATGTAACTAGTAAGTCTTGTAGTATGCAGTTGTTGAGTATTCATAGACTTATAAAAAGTGATATTGGGTTGCAGAGTACGTGTACATTTCACTGACATTCCTGAGATGGTATAGGTAATAAACCAGATACATGCGTGTCTTGTACTTGAAAACAAGGGCCTCTCATGGTGATTTCATAGAGTTGCTGCTTCGGTTCAGATAATTATGCTTTACTTGGTATGTTTCGTAAAGCTTCACTAATGAGCTAAGCAGGCCACACTCAGTAAAAGATAAACATAAACTGTGTCGGGAAGTTATTGCAAGTTGTATTCATAGATATACTTTTTGCGTGGATTATACATTTTATCTTCCCTGTGTAAGGATGTTTGTAAAGAATATTTTTATTCATATAATACTTTCCCAAACACAAACATACTGTGCAAATGTGTTTAATTACATGGTTTCTGATAGTTGTGTATTGTACGAAGTATTTTAACAGTTTTTAAAAATCATAATTTGAAAGGTCATTTAAACTCTTCAATAAAGGACAATTGTGTGCATTTAACAGCCAACAAGTCCATTCAGTTTGTTAATTCAGTTAAACTAAGATTTGTCTTTACACTAACCTATGTGTGTCATTCATGTAAGACAAACAGGGGCTAAGAAGATAAATTAGTTAGGAAGGCATATTTAGGTCACATCAAATTACTTTAATAAAAACAGCTTTTAAGGAGTTTTTGATAATTATTTCTCATCAATAAAAAGCCAATTAATCAACTATTTCTGACTTCACATTGATTATGATGAAAGTTGTTGACTTTTCCAACACAAAAAAACCCATAAGTTCTGAACAAATTATAAAAAAATGAATTGTAAGAAATGGCGCGTTTGGGACTTATATCTTCATAAAGTTGGAAAGTATAGTAAATCATAAATGATATTAACGTAAGCATGAAAAAACATTAACGTAAAGAGTGAAAGGGATTTCATCCTGATTTAGCTACAAATCAAATCATTTTGTAAAGCTTGTGCAATTTGCTATTTATATTGAAAATGTGATCACATTTCTCATACTGAACATAAAGCTATTTTCGTTATAGTTACTTTTAGATTTTTCTATACATAAGTATTCTTTTTATGCGTTTCATAATTTGTTTTAAAAAGGCTGACGAATATCAGGGTATATGATGGAGCTAGGCGGAGACAAATACGCTGATGTAGCAGGATGCGTACTAAGACCTATTTTGTGTTAAATTGTTTTATAATCACAACGTCGCATCTCCTTCTAATACAGAAGCTTGATTATGTTTATTTATGACTAATTTAAATTTATATATGAATAAACATAAACATCTATTTTTTTTGCCGAGTCATCTCTCTCCAAAATCAGGTAACAAAGTAAATCAAACATTGGCGGAGTTAATACAGATGTTTGAAGTGGTTCACAGTATCCGAATTACTTATCTTTCTATTTAACTGAGGCTTAGTGAAAATGATATGTAAATAATTACAGAACAGCTCATCTTTAAATTCACATGTTTTGAATTTATTAACGTAATAGAACATTATATGTTGTGTTTATTTAATTGTTTCGAACATAATATGATGACAATTACAATGCAAAGTGCTCATTTAAATATGACTAAAAAAGAAAAGATTTTAATTTCCTAATGTTGGCCTCATGCCTTTTTGGTGAATGCCAGAATTAATTTCAGCATATAACATACGTATGTATATACATGTTTTGTAGTCTAAATAGGAAACAATATTCTGTGTTTTTAGTGACAGGTAACCCATTAACAAAGATGGTGTCGATACATTCTAGCCTTAGAAATCCAATTATTATTTGATCATCAAACAAAGCCAATTGTGGCTGTCTCTTTGTGATAAGGTTTACACTGTGCCGTATTCCCGTTGGATATTGCCAGAATCAGAATTATTAGAGAATGACGATAACCCCGTTCAGGTTGTCATTTGATTAGAAGATAAACTAGATGAACCCACATGTGAAGTTTATAATTAGTATATATGTATAAAAGTGCAATTATCTTTATATATAGAGAAAAACTTGATATTTGAATTAGTTACCCCTTCTATGTGTTACAATACAGGTTCGACAGTTTCAGTGTTTTTCAATTCACATTGACGGTTTGGTCGACCGCCCAAAAATGATATTCAAGCTTTAGGAACTCTGTGCAGACGTTTTAACATTCCTGACTCAATAAAGCATGTTTTTATGTAGTACAGTATACTTACACGTGAACCTACTAAAGACAGGTAACCGATTTTAGTATAACACGTGTTGAAATCAACAGTGATGGATGACGTCACTTCTTCAGTTATCCTTTATTTACATTCTTACTTTCAATGTTAAAACTACCGTCCTGAAAAACGATAATCTAAGATATAAAGAGCTAAAATGGTAAGCAGATTTACTCAGCTTAAGAGCAGGGCATGTTGTAACACCTTTATAGAGAGGCTCAAAGGTCTAATTGACGTGGCAGATCAATTGTCTCAAACAAAGCGTAAGTAATTTCAGTACTGATTAACCTTAACAAAAGTCCCAAGTATGATCATGTGAAAGCCATCGGAACATCTAACCCTGGGTCATCAAATATGGTCACTTTTTTGCATTAGTAGAATCCCGTGATAAATTAGTTATTTTGGCATTGTAAATATCAAATAGTGTCTTAAGTTTCTCGTTTTTTGTGTCATGTTCAGTAATGTATTGTTATAATTTATATAATATATTGGTATATCATTTTTATGGTATATAATGGTAAGGGCATAATTATCTATTTAATGGTAACACCATGTTTGCAGAGCCACGTTAAAGGTGTTTGACAATGTATTAAGAAGAGCGTGCTAACTTTTCTCACACATTATATACTAATTGTCAGTAGACTATTTAAGTCTGATTTAGCTGAGGCAATAGTCCTGAAACACTCATAAAATGCGTACCTCGTAAAATGTGTCACAAGTTAATGTCCAAATGCTGATATTATCTTATTTGGAACTTTCCTAACAGTTAAACCTCCCTTTATTCAATTCCCGACCATGCCAATAAGTCTTTAAACTACTTAAGGTTTTTGAGCACATATATACATCTGGTTGGAATTAAAGTATATTCACAATATGTCGATTGTCCGTATAAACGGCCCCAACAGTTACATTTAATCAGCCAACAGTGATTGATGAAACATCATTCATTTAAAGATATTATATTGTTTACAAAAACCGATTTTAACTTAAATTTGATAACTAATTGACTTAAGTTTGTGTGGCATTATATCACAAAAAGCAAATATTGAAAAAGCATTGTTCTATGCATTTTTAAAGTATCATACAACCATACAAATTTAATCGATGTAAACAGAGGGAAAACACAAGACGGGGAAAAAATCATTCGTTGTTAGATAACAAAGATCGATGTTTATTTACAATGCTGAAACAATACGAAGTGTACCTATATGTGGCTAATGTCCGTTTTTTCAAAATATGATGAATATTGACCAGGTTTTATGTGAACGTAACAGAGATTCAAAGTTAGTAAATAATATTTATACATCAATATAACTAACCTGATACAGAGAAATAAATATTCCATTCACAATCCTTGTATAGCCATCTTACCGATGTATCCTAAAACGTTATCCATGAAAGATTATATATATATATATGAAGTTGAATTTTCTATGCAGGTTCGAATAGTATATACCTAAATGATATGATATAAAACGTATGCCATTAACAACTTCATATATGAATACGAATACTATAAGCATGATTTAACAACTCACGTCCGATCTTAAGATGGGGCGGATCCGAAGTTTGGATAATACATATATACTTATTAGACACAGTTTTTTTTTTATTTTTGGCTTACGCATTCAACGAGTATGATACATTGATCATCGAGTGGGACGCATTTGTTTAAACAAAATGAATTGATATGATTTGTTTATTAGGTAATACATGCCGATCACATACATATAACAATAACATTTGAATGTCGCTACTTACTTCTATTTATATTGCCGCTAATGGCTGAAATATTGCCCAAGCGGCGTTAAATAATAACTCTATATAACTCTCAATAACTTTATTCCTTGATGTGCATGGTTTTTCACATCAGCCGATCATTTTCCTTTCCTTTTTTCCCATTTGCTTTCATTTGCGGGTATCAATATTCAGATCTCAAAAATACTTGTCAACCTCTGATCGAGGTTGAGGCATTCATCAAAATACGCTTATTGGACGTCCTGATGTAGGTTCAATTAGTCGACAAATAAACATTAACTGTAATTTTCAGCTGAGGAACCTGCGAAATAGACAGGTATCTTTAATTAGAGAGGCAAGAGAGACAATTTCACTGTTACCTCTGTGAAGTTCATCAGACAACTTATTTAAGATTTGTGTTGAAAGTAACAAAATACCTTTTCGCTGTATAGGTGTCTGAAAATTTTGAGCTGTTTAACAGTAACTGACAGTCAGCATACTGTCTTCTACTGGAATGATATTTTTCAGTTCTTCAATACGAATCTGAAGCATAGGAAGCAGGTTTTAAAATGAATAATGAGCAATGAACAAACCAATTCTATGTCCATCCCATTATACTTTTAAACAGAAGGGAAAAATCACAGTATGTGCTGAATTGTAAAAAGTGTATTGCTATAATGACATATTCAGATATATAAAGTTTTATTCTTAGGAAGCATATATTACAGTTGTGAAGAATAGAGGGCAGTAGTCTATCAAGTTAATATAATATCTTAGAGGCTGATTAACATAACATGGCCATGCTTTTAACGACACTATATTCAGTCGGTTAGCTGTTGGAACGGTGGCTAACTCTGAGGAGGTGGGGGGGGGGGGGGGGGGGGGGGGGGGGTACGAATCCAGCATCACGCTTTCAGCAGGCATATTTACAATTACATCTGAGATAATTTTATATATATTTTTATATATATGTAGATACATTTACCCTTCTATGTAATGAACAAAGGGAAAATGTAATTTTCCCATCGCACACGTGTTAAGCTTTACATTTGCGCTTTTTGTACATATGTGCTTAGAATGTACATATTTACTTATGAAAGCCTATGGCAGTCAAATGTATTGGGTAGATGCCATGTATAATTTCATCATCTTATCCCAAACAGCAGACGCTGTAGGAATATGATCAAAAATATTAGCAAAAACATTATTGGACATAAAGGATCTTCAAATAGAATGCTAAATTAACATTTCTTCGATTTCTTAGAGATTAAAACTTTTCGCATTCAAAATGCAAAATATTTTAAAAAGATAGATACATTAGCGCAGTTAAATAACTGTAACACGAAAGTAAGTCCTTAAGATTCAGATTATAGAGGCAAACAGTGATAAAATTGTATCTCGTTGGAAAGCTAGGAAGTTAATGGAAACATTTTAGCTGTGTGAATATATAAAAGCATACCATATAATGATGTCACTTTGTCATATGGCATATACTGATTCCTTTCCCTGTCTTTAATTGCGTAAGATTTCAAGATATCATTCGCCCGTAAGATTATTAGTAACACAATGCAAGATCCATGGAGGTACACATCACTTTCAGGCTTCATTACAAATGCTTCCTTGTGCTGAAAGAACAAAGGATATAGTGGCAGAATTCCTCTCATAAACAACAAATGTATTTTCAAGATGCGCTTAAATTTGCGATTCTTTCCCTTGGAAACAAAGTTTCTGTCCAAAGCTTTGAAGTCAAGGTGACCTTGTGGCATGCCAAAATCAGTTTTTTTGGAAATAACTAAGTTCCTTCTTTATGTCAAGGTAACCTCGTACAATGATGATATCAGATTCTTGTGCAAACTGACTCATGGACCCATAGACTAATTAAGAGTAATAACATTTTGAAAGAATTTTCCCATACCTAATATTTTGCACATGTGTAAAGAAAGAAAGAAATCGTCTGCAATACTCTTAATTATATCCAGAAGGTCTCCAAAATTCTCCTGAATTTGATTATGTTTGTAAAAACATTTACCAATTTGAACAAATATTTTTAATCAAATATTACATTTTAGGATGTTTACAATCTACAAGTATGATTTAATGCTTTGATTCCTAAATGACAACATAGAATATTCATTTAATTCCATGAGTAACAATGTCTCTATAGTTTTCATACATTTGTATGATTTCATTCATTTTCCATGAGAGCTCACGTTTATATTGGAACCAGTGAATTTTGGAAAAAGTTAATAACTCCTTCATACTGTATAAAAGAGAAGAATATTTAATGTGTAAATAATATGCATGGTACAAGAATAAGGAAATTTATCATCTAAAGAGAGATAATTCAAGGTTCAATAACTGCAAATATTATTATTTTATCACAATTACAACGCAACCACATAAACCATAGACTTTCGTTTTGCTAAGGTTGTTTTGCTAAGGTTGTTTTTCGGCATTGATTTATCTGCGAAAATAAGATTACATTGTCAAATGGTGATTGTTGTGTCCATTTAAGAGTTATATCCATGACCAGCATTTATAAGACTCTGCACTATTTAGAAACTGTTCACAACGAACACTTTAATAGTGTCTATCATCATAGAAAATAACTCGTATCATTTAGTTTTGACATTCAAGTTTAATTATAGATTTTCTCACAGTTCATAATGCTTTTGTTGCTGCCCTAACCATTTTCATTTTTAACTCTACTCAATTTGACGTGAGATTAGCTGGACCATGTCTGATGTCGTGAAGAGGATGTTGATTAAAGTAACATAATGTCCTCACACTTCCATTAGCTTTTGTTGCTGCAACAAATCATTATCGACAATAAATGCACTTTAGGTTAGTTTGATCATGAACGATGTCGTGATGAGGTTATTTAATGTGACATAATGTAAGCTTTGTTAGACAAAATGTAAGCTTCAATCTCTTGATGAGTTGAAGGTTATCAAAAGTTTTAAAGTTTGAAGTTAATCCTTTTTATATTCATGTATTCATACTGTCTCATTATTGACTCGATAAGTAAGGTATGCTTCAAAATAGTGTTTACATGTGAAGAACATAGAGGTCAATAGAATTTAACGACACTTTTAGTTTATATCTTTTTAATTGTTTTTATTTCATAAATTATATCTTTAGTGTTTTAAAGTTAGTACCTCACGTGAAACGAAGCCTTAATAATTACATTTTATTTTTGATTAAATGCGCATGATACAATTTAAAATCTGATTTGACATTTGGCACCAAAAGAGGTCATATTTTCAAAATAAATTTTCTTTTTTTTTTCCATGAAGCACATTCATAAAAATGTATAATTCTAATCTTAATGAAAAGTTCTCCTACCACGAATCTGTTCTGTCATTGAAGTAATTCTACAAAATGCAATAACTCTTCCGTGTATTTAATACTGACTTGAACTCACACTTTCAATAAGGCATTTCTAGAAGATACACATAAAATGTAATTTTGATAAATATTTTAATAATAATTTTGAGAAAAAATATTCATTGTTGTCATTTGCGCATAATGAATTGCACGAATAAAATTACCAGTGTTTATTCAAACAGTTTTTCATTATTTATAAGATAATGCTGCTTTCCAACTTCTTTATATGGACCTTTACTCTGAATCTGAGTGTTATTGCTTAAAAAGCTTGAATGGATCGAATTGCGCTGAACTTTTAAAATCCTTTCCATAACAAATTGATTGAGGTGGTAAATGATCGTTAAGGTAATCATTCCCACTGTGAGTCGACTTTGTCAACTGCTGTCGCCTCTAGCGTAAATGTTGGAGATGAATGACCAACTGCAGAACGGAAAATTCCCAGCTTTTACCAGTATATACTGAGAGTATACAAACATTATCAAGGATCCAAATCTAAGCTTGTGAAACGATCAAAAGGTTTGTCTGAGGCACATTTAGATTCGACATGTAAACAGCCTGACATTGACGGGACAAGGCATGTCAAAATGAAGGGCAAGTTCATCGCCTAGTGTATGGGGTTACGGTTCCCAGTTTTTGACTCAACAAGCGGTTCATTACGTGTTCGTTGATGGTAACATTCAATGAACATTTGACAATCAGATGATTGTCAAATCATGTGTGATGTTATATTCGGATCTCCATACAAAAGTAAGTCATTTTGACTACAGTACCGGTGAGTTCGTTGACAGTGAAGGTGATCAATGAAATGCACAATTAATAAATTCAGAATTATTGAATGCATAACTGAAGCTTTGCAAAACTCATTGAAGTTTGAAGATGTAAACCTTTAACAATATAATGTGTTTGATATATTCTAAAAAGTAGTCCCGTTAAGCGTACATTGGTTATCGAATCAAATCTTAGGAATTCGAGCCATGCTGTTAGGATACAGGTAACCGCAAAACGACAGAAACATAGTTGTTGTTTGAATACATACTTTACAATTCAAAGAGGGGGTCATTTAAGGTCAACTGTTACATGTGAATGTTATGGCAGATTATTTATCTAGGATCTTAAATTTGCATCTCAAATCTAGTGCCCACTAAATAATGATTAAACATATATTCATTATCATGCCAGAATGTCTATGCAGCGTGTGTGCTCTTGTGATTGCTGATGTTGTAGATCTTTGATTTCTTAAACAGCCACTGAGTTGAAAAGAGATTAGCTGCTACTTTGCTGTAAGAATATATAATATTTGATGATTCAGTATATAAAACGTCCTCATGGTTGACACTCTGAAGATCTGGTTTCATCTTTTTAGAGAATTTTTAGAACTGTCCTTCGTAAATTATCTATTATATTATGCGTCTTGATATGCGTATTAACTTGAAAAATTATAATGTTTTTGTATTTCTTTGTTTTTAGTCAATGTGTAGCAGAGGTAAATATCACCATTTTCATGTTATATGAGTTTTGTTTATGTACCTATTTCCTAAACCACGCATTAAGCCTCAGGCAGGCATAACATTACAACAAATAAATGATTGTTTTACATGAGTAAGCTTTTAACATGTCAAACCGATAATAAATAACAACTCTCAAGTACGCCCTAGCTGTACAACACCAGACACATACCCTGCAGAATCAGTATGCGTGTTGTTTCTTACAATGATTATCTGAGTCACAAGTCCCATCGTTTTACGTATTGGTTTTGAGTTCTGTTTGGAATCGAACCTTTCCTTCCTAACGTGTGTGGAAGACACTTTTCGAGATGTAATGCATACTCGTTGGATTTGAGGCATATCTGTTTTCTCAAAATCAATATTCTATCGCAGTAAACGAGTGGCTGCATTTTTTTTTCAAAACTCTTTTGGTTGATGTTTTGCTACAAGACGTCAACCAAGCGTTTAAATATCCCAAACATTCATTCATTCATCTTTTTTTTCTAAGCTTCAGTTTAGCTTAGAAATTATCAAGAGTCATAAATAATAGTTCGTATTTGTTTTAGCGTATTTACACCTCAACAGTTCAATGGTGAAGAAAGCCAGGTTTCTTATTCTCTTTCAAGCTTGTTTTACAAACTATTCAGGGGAAACATATTTTTGATAAATAGCAGTGATACTATCATTGGTTTCCACGTACCAATAATAATTCCCGATTATTCTAAATTACAGGAAAACTTTGATCTTGAAGATATTTTGTTGATATTATATTCTTTTTTTTCTGTACCATAGATTTTATGTTGTTATTAATTCAGTTTTCGGCCAGTTGCTTGGTTTGCCACGTAGAAAGAGGAAACAATGAAATTAAATCTAAAAAACAATGTATCATTACATTTGAGTTCCAAGTGCTTGAAGTTATAATATCTTGCCTTTTAACTTAGAAACCTGTTTGCTTTAGTTCAACAACTTTAAAAATTGAATCAAAAGAACGAAATTAATTACTGTATTGAGAGCTAATTATTATCATCAAACAACAAAGCTTGTTTTTACAGAAGGCTCTCATTCAAGACGATGTCTGAATATTCGTTTATTGAAATATTACTTCAAGTTTATTATTTTTTAGTAAAGCATCATGGTAAATCATTTTTAAGGATTTTTTCATAAAACATGGGAACTCGCTGATAACCTCAAATGTTTTGACAACATACACAGTAATATCAGGCATTACTTTATTAAACTGGTCATAGATGTTAGAGAATTTCGATTAGATCAAGATAAGATGTTCTTAATTTACAAATGGTAACGGGGCAGTAGCACATTTGTAGATAACTCAAGTGGTCTCACGAATATATAATGTTTCAAATGACAAGAAAATTATTCTTAATCAAAAGAAACTGTTTTAAAACGAACGTACCTTACAAGTTTCCTCTACATTTTCGGCGGAGTATTGAGATATTTTGACCCTCTCAAACTGGGCCAAAACTAATGTTTAATGCGATTAATTGTTATTGTATTCCGAAAATAAAGAAGATAACACTGTCAAAATATTTTAGTTCGTAAAAGAACATGTGGATTATATTCGAATATTTTAAAAACTGATATATGTTATCAATATTTCATTGGTTTAAGGTAAACAAAATATATTCATCATGTCATATATTCTTAAGCAATAAAAATCTGAAAAGGAATCTTTGTATATCAGCACTACAGAAATAACTTGGTTTCCAGATCATTGAAACCATCATGAAACGACATGGAAACCAGTATATCCACTTGGTATCAAGATTGGTTTCTATAGTTTCATGTTGGTTTCCATGAAATCCAACATATATACAATGTGTGTGTATATATATATATATATAGAATAGAACGTATCCTTGAGAAGCTTGAGATTCGATAAATATGTCATGTTGACCAATCAAAGCATTAATTCTAATGAAAGAGTAGCAATGATTCGTGATTTTTAATACTGGTTTATTCATGTTCTGTCAGAGTTCAAAAATGTATTTGAACCCTGTTATGTTATGCAAAGTAAAAACCTCCATCTTATTTTCTAATAACTCATAAAGTCATACTGATATAATATTGATTTTTTCCCTTTCATTGTGTTAAACTATCTAATTCAGTGATGTATATTTATATGCAAATAATCATGGTTTAGCACGTTTCATAATCAAAATAAGTTTAATATAAACCTCAAATATCTATAAAGTAATAAATTGTTCATTTATGATAATACATCTTCTGTACAGTGTTAATCGATATCTGGAAAAATTAATAATTCATAAAACCAAGTTGTTGAAGTAATTGCTTCCTGTTACACTCTCAAAGCCGCAGGCAGTTATTTTAATGTCAAAGTACATTAGCATCATTACTGTGCAGGTTCAACACATAAAATGAATTATGGAACACTGGAGAAAGAAAAATAAGTGTTTGTATGGTAATTCACTAATAACATATTACCGCTAACTGAGGCAGAACATTTATTTCAGATCTATCATGTTACACTTGTTATTTCATGATTTTAATTTTAACCTTGCACAAAAAGGACCTAATGTTGTGCACACGCACATCTGTCATTATGTTGCATTTAGAATATAGATTGTTTGTTTATATCAAAATAATATTCAATTATCGGTGCTCTTGGAATTTCTTTATATTGACGTTATCTCCGAACTGGAAGGCTTATGACAACATTGATTAGATTAGTAAATGTTTTTGCTCAAAGAGCTTTAAATCTGTTGAAAAACTGTGTACGTTATTGACTATACACATGGAATATTGATTAAAATAGTAAATTATGTTAAAGTGTATGCATTGAATATGAAATGATATATTTTTTTAAATTTCAATTAAATGGTTTCGTATCCTGGATATTCAGGGGGAAATTCATACAACCATACACGTTTCTTTGTAAACTTCTGTTAAGTACAGACCCTAACCAAGAAGTTTGTTAGAACTTTGGAAACGTTTTACTTGTGTTTCTAAAAGTACTCTGATTTGAATACGAACATAATTCTATTTGATGCACTTGGTCGTAGCATATTTAGAAACTCATATATGTTCAATATTGTCACTGCAATGGGGAGGAAGGTCAGTTAAACATAATAACATAAATCTGAAGTAAAGAACAGTAATGACGAACAAATTTCCTAAAAATGTTTTGGGATAATGCCATTAGAACATCTTTGCTAATACACACAAAGGACAATATAATTATCAAAACTGAGTTATAGTTTGGTTATTACTTCCCTCCCACACGCACCCATCATCAATCTTTGCGAATAGAAATATAACCTTTATGATGAGTAGGGCATTTTTGAGTTCTCAACTTCTTGAGGCTTGTTTTAATGTTTGGTTGTTTGAAGCATATTGACAAATTTGGTCGCTAGACGATGACTTAAGAGGGATTATACTGAACAACCTAGACGGTAATATTGGATTATTCATAAGGCGTAGATATTTGAGTTCGGCTTTCAACTTATACGTTTGAATTTTATATTATCTAAAAGTCAATTGAACTGTTTATGTTCGTATAATTAGTGTGCATTTTGGATTTCAGTGATAACTCTATTTGGTCATTATCTATCTCTATCGCCCAAGATTGCGGAGATATCAATTATTTTGTAAAAAATATTTAAACAGCGATGCATTGATTGAGATTTTGTCAGCATATCATTAGTTCAACATACTATATCACAATAGTTGTTTAAAACCACTATAACTCCAGAAATTTATCTATCATCGGGTTCTATAGATACAAACTTAAAAGTTGTTCTCACGAAGTTTCGACTACTTTATCACAATTTGAAAATTCAAAAGCATTGCTATAAGAAAAATAATGAAAATGTTTAGCTTTCTGCTTTCATATGTTAAAAATGTGACAGTATGGTTATCGAAGATAAATTCTACTTTATTTTGAATTGTCCATACAATCCTAATAGTAGATGTAGATTTATTCCCAAAAAAGTTATCCATTTTCCAATCCAAAGAAAACTGGAGGACTGGCATGCTATTTTTTTTATAAATCTATATGTTAAATGAATTTATTATTTTGTCTTGACATATATCTATGTTTTCAAGTAACAGACTAAGCGAATGTATATATGTTCCATTGTTAGCATTATATATATATGAAAAACCATTGTAATAGGAGTAATTTACTATTTGTGTCATCAACACATTTCAAGGTTTGGAAATGACTAGCAATATATTTAGAATACATTTTTATTTAAAATTAACCTCACGTATTTGTCGACACATGTCCTTGTGTTAGAGAATCAGTCATAACACAACATATTTTTGTTTGTAAAATGTAGATATCCTTTATGAATTATATTCTTGGATTTCACACAGCAAATATTTGATTGCAATACTGTTGTACTCTTGGTCACGAGGCCTGCAATACTGAAACACACACTTTGACTGTGATTAAGTGCTAAAGGCATGTTCAAATATACTGTCTTTTTAAAGTGTATCTTTTATTATACACACAGTTATATGCACAGTGTTATCAAAACAACATGCAAGAAGTAATTGTTATTTTGTCCAAAAAAATTATAGGGATTGTCATAAAACCTTGAATTCAGTCTTTGGTTTTGTTTTGAGAACAAAACTGTAAAAAGAACCTGGCATCATTATACACATACCCAGCTAACACAAAACGTTTTATAAACGTTTTCTGAAAGTTTCTTAGAGAAACGTTTTCTAAAAACATTGTAGAAACGTTCATAAAACGTTTTCAGAAACATTTTGGCAAAACGTTTTTAATACGTTTTGTAGAAACGTTTTTATAATGTCTATTTGACACCAAATATAAACGTTAATGTAATAACGTTGTTAAAACGTTTTAAAAACCTTTCAAATTTGTTATGATAAATACGTTGATGACACGTTTTTAAAACATTACGAACAAACCATTTTACATTTTCAACCAATAACAATTAAAATAAAGTTTTAAATCTAGAGATTTGGATTGATTTGTTTTTTAGAATTTCTTTATCATATATTTTAAAAATATTTTTGCAAAAACAATTCAACACTGTTAACGCCATTGCATGTGTATCACGGACAATATATTTATGTTTATATATGTCAGTTTTACTGTTTCATTTAGGTAAAAACGAGCAATTTAAGTATGATATATTTGGATAGAGCAATATCTACGTCGCATTGAGGTCAAAGTGCGGATATACAGAAAAAAAAGTTGTCATGATAAACTTAATTATAGACGGGACATTATAAATCAGTTTACTGTTTCACTTAAATTCAGCGGGAATGCCCCACCATCATGATTGCCATTTCATAAAAGAAGCAGTATCGTCGCGTTGGTTCGAAGAAATCTGCATCATATCGCTGTCCTTAGAAACTTTATAATTATTTTGGAGTGCATTTCGTTTGAAATGAAAACTTATGTATAAATATTCATCTTCTTTTCATTGTAATTAAAATCACAGCACCACACACAATGAATATATAACACAGACAGCCACGTGCATGCATGTTTTCGAAGACATCTCCGACAATGTAGTACTCTAATTAAGTTATTTGAAATTCATGACTATTAAATGAACAAACATCGTATAATTCATTGATTCTATGTTTTAACATTACATAATTTACTTTACTAATACGCAAAACTTGTATTTTGGAAATGTATTAAGAAATCCCGAAACTTCTTCACTTAGCTAGGCTTACGGTATGGCATAAATTGTTTACAACTGTGACCTTAAATTCACTCTATTTCATTCCGTAAATATTTCGTTTACATGATTGGTCATTCCATGATTTTTTTAAATTTAAGCTTCCCAGCCGCATGTGCCAGTCGATAGATCTATAGTTTCCAATTTTGTTTTTACACAGTATTGCATTTTGAGAAGAAAAAAACGCGCCAAAATCGTTCACCAAACATAACAGAAAGAAAGTTTGTCTGTGATATTAAAACAATTTCACATTAATTCATCAGATCTATGAATTGAAAATGGAAACAGTAGAAACTGTAAGTTAAAACCATAAGGGGATATCTTGGCCTCGCTGCGATGTACTTTTTAGTTTTTTACTATCATACATCATAAATTCTAATCTTTGATATGACGTTTAAACAATAAAATCACGTTTCGAGCCATCACAAATGCTCATGACGTCATATAAAACATGAGGTCGTAACGATTACGTCACAAGCGAGTACTTGGCCGCCATGTTTGACGATGCCGAAGGGAATCAATGTTTACACTGCGAGTTATTGGCACTGGCACCTCTCCGATTCTTCCTAAAGCTATGAGGTAAGTTGTTTGACACTTTTTATGTATGCTTTCTATCATTAGAATTTAACACAATCTACGTACTTCTGATTTATGATATGATTTACGATAAATAGCCTAGTACGCTGCCTAGATCTCATCGCAAAGAGGAGCATGTGATACAAAATTAGATGCTAATAGCCTACTGCTGTATGTCCTATTACATTATACAACAGCCATCTATCAAAGACTATTTACGTTTTCCATGGTTAAGACATGTTTAGTTATTTAACCAACAATATCATTGCTTGGAAGTTTTGTTGTCGCCGGCTCGGCTCCAGAAACACGGTCAAACTCCTTACAGTGTCACGGCATAGCATTACATGCTTCAGGCCTACCAAGGTAACGGATCAAATAACCTCCAAATGGAACAAATAACCGCATGAATGGATTAGATAACCTCAAAAACGGTACTAATAACCTCGTCAGCGGTATTAATAACCTCAAAACGGAACGAATAACCTCAAAACGGATTCAATAACCTCGATTTGCGCAGCGCATCCCTACGATCTACCCAGTTTGAGTGAAGGAGCCAAGTCTTTTGTTTATGTTAACGCCTGCGGCTCTCATTTTGCCTGATAAAAAAAAAACAATTTAAAGGTATTTAGGCCTACTTGAATCCAAAAGTTACGGTAATCTAATGATGATTTGGTCACCGACACAATAATTTTACTAAAATTTGGAAATATGTATTGTGGTTACGAGAATCAAGAATAGGCATATCTATATTTGCAAATGGTGAAATAAATGAATGAACCAGATGTATCTAAAAAGTTTTAAAAAATCGAAATATCAAACTACATTTTCTTCGAAGTTCGCTGGTTTGAAGTCTGCCTAAATTGAAAAAAAATATTTTTTCTTTATAAAGTATTGCCCGTTTGGCTTGTACTTTTGTTTATGAACAGCTGGATAGTCAATGATGAGACATGTGACATGGAAAATTCAGGATTCTATATGTGTTGAATGTAACATTTTACTACAAATATAAGAACTAACTCCAAAAAAAAAATGTTTACGCAAAATATAAGGAGGATATCAAAAGGTTTAGAATTTAAAAAAAAATCTTGTTTCATCATAAAGATAGAATATAGTTAAGTACAATGTTGACATTGTTCCGATATAACCAAACTTGAATATTATCAAAAGATTTAATATTTTTAGAATACCAATTTCTCTGAATGAATTATTTTTCTTTCTAAATATTGTCATTTTTCTTTTTTTCCCTGATATTAATCAAATTAAGCTAGTGTCGATGAATGAAATAAAAAATTCACAAGTTAAAAATCTGTACTAAATATTCCAAATCGGAGTAGGCTGTTTATCAATAATTTTTAAAAAAATATTTTTTACATCATTTTGTTCAGAATGAAATTTTGTACCAGAAAATAATTAAGGTGCATGACTGGGAGTTCGGTCCAGCAAGCAAGGACTGCTTATGCATTGAAAATGAGAGAAAAAAATCAAGGCAATTCGAAGCAATGGAAAATTCGTGCTGATAGTATTTCATACAAATTACCGTATCAATCGTTATAAACTTAACCCGGAAGTGTAGGAAATCTATTCAGCTTTATATGTTCTAAATGCAATATTAGTTTATAACATCGATTATATCTATATCATCTAACGTCCATCTCTCATTGTAATCGCCAAAACAGGAATCATATGTCTAAACGATCCCCGGCCAAACAAACCGGATCAAAAAGTCTGTATCAGTTACACCACACAGAGATCTTCAAATCAAGATATTGAGAAATTATTTTCATATTGTACAAATTCCATTTAAAACTAAAGAGAGAATACATTTTTGCAGCTGAGAGTTGAAGGATTTATTTACTTTTAATCTCGAATAGTCGTGAAATACAATCTACACACTTGTGACATCAGCTACGGAACGCATCGGGGAAAGTGTCAACAACTCACTTGATGTCTTCGCCGGTCATCATCAGACCCATATTTTGTTTGTTATTATTTTTTTAATTGAGCACAAATATAATCTTATTTGATGTTTGAAATTTACAAATTTTCATGAATGTAAAAAAAACCGCGTGATATTTACATAATATAAACAAATTATTTGATATAATCCCCATAACATGTCCCTTCTCATTTGCAATCATTATTGAGAATTAACACTTGGGATTTTGTTTGAAAACGGATCAACTTCTATGAAGGACAACATTCCAAACTAAAAATAGTGAACAACAAGACCTCTACAATTATAATCGTACAATAAAATTATATTTACACGATAAATAAATTTGTGATCTACGATTTTAGTGCGTGTGTAGCAAAAGTCAAATTCGCCGCAATACAAACTCAACTAAAACTATCGATCGATTACAGTCTCACGTCACATCCAACACGGTTCATGCATGCGAACACAGTTACGATTTAATTTTTTGATTATCTGGTGGTAAATGTCTTCTAGTTTGATTGTAGGGCTATATGAAAATAACATCTACATTTGACAAAATCTACTCACAGGGATTTTATTCGTGACCGAATCCTGTTACGCGATCGCTTGGTCTACATATTATGCAAATTATGACCTCATCGGGTCAAAGACAGTGAATGGAACACCGCGGTTAAGATAAAATTACGACATTATGATGATATATTTTTGATTTATGGGGGGAAATTTCACTGCTAGCGTAACTTTGTTGACAGCCGCTGGCGTAAACATAAACAAAAGACTGGGCTCCTTCACTCAAACTGGGTAGATCGTAGGGATGCGCTGCGCAAATCGAGGTTATTGAATCCGTTTTGAGGTTATTCGTTCCGTTTTGAGGTTATTAATACCGCTGACGAGGTTATTAGTACCGTTTTTGAGGTTATCTAATCCATTCATGCGGTTATTTGTTCCATTTGGAGGTTATTTGATCCGTTACCTTGGTAGGCCTGATGCTTGATGACGCATCGTCGTCACAAGTGCTGCACGGAGTTTGAAAGGTATTTGGATCAGCTGTTTGCGAGTTCAACGAGTGCAGGCTTTGTGTTCGACGTTCATTTCCATTGTTTATATATATAAGATGATGATGCAGTGCGTCATTTAAACCTAACCATATCTAATATTTGAATAAACGACCCTTCATCTCGAGGGTGCACGATCATCGTGATTACATTGATTACAGAATAAATTAAATATTTTACAAATTTGTGTTTCGTATAAACAATACAAACATGTTGGTGAGTGAGTGAGTTGGGGTTTTACGTGCTTTCAACAATATTTCAGTTATTAAACACGTGGATGACAAGCATCCAAAAGAGAGTGGGCAGATCAGGGGAAAAGACGGAATGAAAGGCATAGTGAGAGATAGAGAGCAGGTTTTAGAAGGACTCAAATTTGGTCTGGCTTCCACCCGTCGTCCTGTCCAGCGTGGGTGCCCCTATCAGGAGCATGTTCGCTCCAGCTGGCATAGCCCCAAGTGTCTTTGAAGTACGCAAACCACCACACCACGATAAGGTATTGTTTTATCACGTTGGTGAAGTTATAATCATTTAGTATATAACCATGAAAGTTCAGCTGAATCATGAATCTAAATGAATAAACGTTATATTATTGTCAAGATAATTCAAATATAGAGTGATATATTGTAGGCATAATAGGGGATTCTTAATATTACCTCATGAATATTCATGAGGTATCAGAAACCAAGTGTTTGTACTAGAAAACGAGGCTAAGGCCGCTTCGAAACCCGGACGTTACGTTCCTACAGCATTGTCAAGTCAGTATCCTTTCGTAATTATGCTTTGTTTGTAAAACATTTCGCTAAATTCAACTGCAGAAAGACCATACTCGGATAAGCTTCTACATTTCTTGGTGTAGCAGAGATTAGAATATCATTTTACTTGGAGATAGAATTCTTTCGACCGAAAAAAAAAATTTAGCTTTCCTTTTCATGATAAATACATAAGATATAAACAGCAAATAAAATCACATAATTAGTTAAAACATAAATGTTAATCATTCATTAATAATTCATGCTTATACACTCGTGTATAGCCGAAGGAAATTCAAATTACACAGCGAATCGTATTATCAAAATGCAGGCATTACGCTATAAGTTATTATGTCAGGTCTTCATATAAAATTCGAATTCTATGTTTATGAAACATATCTAAAGTCAACGGGAATCGCTGCCTTTACACGACTTCACTAGAGTCACCAATATTTCGTATGCGCGCAAAAGTGCCCATGTGCATAAGTGTACCACATCAGATTATATCGTAACTGTACGAAAATCTGTCAAATTATTGTGTCAATATTATGAAATATTCAATTCTCTTTAAACATAGGGCTGCTGAGCTCGAGGAGGACAAGGCGGAGGACCGGGGAGGCAGGGAAGAGTAAGAACCACCCAAAATGAATGACAGTGTTCTAGCTGGCTCCAACAGGGGAACTCATCTTACTCTCAGGTAACCACTAATGATAAATATTATAAATGATGATTGATGAACGCTTCACGCGTTATTTGTATTAAAGCAGAATTCAAACTAATTGAAATAAAGTGCTGTCGGGTATAGCTAAGCACCTTAGTGATACACGATCATTCATCCGCGAAAAATACAAAATATTGGTTAAAACCACTTCAAAGTTTAGAGTTCGTTGATAATATAATAATTATACCCCCGCCTTACAGCGTAGCATGATCCCTAGATGTGCCTTTTGAGGGTTAGACCAACAAATGATTTAATTTTGTTGTGGTTTCCATAGAAACATGACTAAAACAGTGAATCTATGACCAAGTCCTTTATCCGGGGTATATCTTCTAAACTATACATGCTATCTTCCCCAACTTCATACACTTATCACCCATGATCCATAGGTGTGCCTTGTAAGGGTAAGAACAACAAAATATTTTTATTTTCGCAGTTTCCATGGAAACATTACTAAAACAATGACTCTCTGACAAAGTGCTTTTACCTGATCATATCTCCTAAACTATACATTCTAGCTGAAACAAACTTAATACACTTATCAACCATGAACCCTTGGTGAGCTTTGTGAGGGTTAGACCAACAAAGAAAGCCAGACTATAGTTTGTAGCTGGGGTATGTGAGTTGTGGTCACTTCTTTACTTGTTAATAATAATTGATAAAGCGGCCACCTCCCTTATTCCCATACGTGGGCATGTGTAGGCTAACGATACGCAGGCAGGGTTTGAATACTCCTAACATCTACATTATTATGATTTTGATAGATTTCAAAACTATTTTCGGAAGTTTAGTTAAGGACAACCCGATATATGGAACAATATTACAGTTTCCATTGACCATTGTCATGTGAAAAGGCAAACTATTTTATGACGCCATGATTGCTAGGAATTTTGTTGCTGTTTACCATTTTGTCAGCTGTTTGTGGCACTTATCAACATTTAAGTCCTTTTTACAATTTCAAAAACTTCATGATAGCTTCCAAACTGACTAAAAATGCAAGGACAATAATGTTTACATGCTAACATTCATCCTGATTTACTAGGCTAAGTTTAGTGTGAGTGTATATCTTTACCCGACATGGCTGTACTTATAATAAAACCCTATATTTCAATAATACAAAATTGGCTCCATTCATAATACCATCTATATTCAGTGTTTGATTTATTATATGGGACGGTTTATTTTTTGTTATCATTCTTTTTATGTTTATGTTACAGAACGTTGCTCCGCTCCGGAACGGTGCCGTGAAGAAACATGTACATTGAGGCAAGAACAATGAAGAAAGGCGTTTTTCCTTATATAATAATCCTAAGGTTGAATAAACAATTTTGTATAGATTATCCCTGTCTGTTTTTTTATTTTTTAAATATTAGTTGAAATGACGGACTGCATTTATAGTAATGGTATGGCTAATCAAAGTATTTCATTACCATATTTGTTATAACATAAGCTAGGTTATCGCCTATTGCAGTCTTGACTCCATTTTCAATAATTAGTAAATTCTGAGTTTGAAGGGAATGTGTTCATGTCACAACCCGCCATTTGTTTTTATTAGTGACCACCGTCTGTTAAAACAAATATGGTACGTGCAACCTACCAAAGTATTGCTTTAAACTTCCAGTCGTGTGCCTTGTGGGGACTTTTTTTATGTAGTAATGCATGTGTGTATGTGTTCAGGTGACTGCACATATACTGATAAGAAAGGAAATAGTTAATGAACAACATTATGTATTACAAGGATCACATGTAATCGTATCGGACAAGGTATGCAAAACATGCTAAAGGTATTAATATTTTAAAACGTGTATCCGAATATTGTACGTTGTGATAAGGTTTCCACATGGTTTCATAAAAACATTTCTCCGAAACGTTTCTGAAACCAAAAAAAAACTCCACAAAAAAAACGTTCCAGAAACGTTTCCCAAAACGTTTTAGAAACTTTACCGAAATGTTTCTAAAACGTTTCTGAAACGTTTCTGTGTTAGCTGGGTAAGTAAGTATGACTTAGAAATGTTTTCCTTATCTACTCGTTGCCTATTATGTAAATAGTAGTCTCTATGACAGTGTTTGTTTCAATATTTCTTAGACAATATATCACATTGAAAGACACTTCAAGCTATTGTTATCAATTTACTTTTATCATGAAACGGACAAATATAGAACAACGAGATATAATATAAGATGAATTTTCGTTTTAATTCTCCCCTAACTTGAGAGTTCCATATAGGAATCATACAGAGAAGTCGATTATGGTGACCTCGACCTGAGTTCCACTGTCACCATGACACGATCACCGCTTTTCGAAAGGTTAAATAACTTTTACAGGTTTCTAAAGCAGCTTACATTGGGTAATACAGCGAATGACATAACTTTAAAACTATTGTTTTACTATTGAATTTTGGAACACTTGCCCTTCATATCAATAATTGTGGTGGTGCCAAATATGTTCATGGTCACAACAAACTTTTTCGTTTTTATCATAAATGCAATTTATGCTTTCTATCAAATATCAAAACTAGCAATCCCTCCTTCGTTTCAATATTAACGTTGGGAGACACTTATTTTTTGAAATGGTTAAAAATATTCGGAAATAACAAAAAGATGGTTTATCCTTTTGTTCTCTTGATGTGTCACTGTATACAATTCTCATTAATGTCTGCGTAATGAATGGGTCCAGTTCGGAAATGGAGAATTTCCGATCTGATCACCTCATTTCCCTTTCTGATTAGTTTCCTAATGGCATTTTATTGTCACCATCTGTAGCTGCAGGAGTAAGATAGACACTACTGACTAGCTTGTATTTCACATTCTATATTTGGCCATTGCCTTTATATACTTTGGAATGACAGGAGTAGTTCCGGCCTTAAAGAACTGTCAAACAAGAAATAAATGTATTTCAATGTTTATGGTATCATGCTTAAACATAGCAATGTCTATGCATAAACAGGTTCAGTCATTGACTTGTGATTATTTTCAATATTTACTGATGATAAGTGTACGCCATCAAAAGTGTTGATAAAATGGTTTCTAAACATGCTTTTATCTTCAAACGACATTAGTATCAGTAATGTTTCATCAAAAGACAAAGCCAAGCGCAATGTGCATAGCCTTGTGACATCATAGATTGGAATATTTTGAAACGAGAATATCATTAACATTAAGCTAGTCTTCTTGTAAAATCTCAATACATACCTATACATCTTACATTATCTATACTTTAAATAAACAAATATGCGAAAATGATACATATTAAAATCTTCAAAACAATAAATAAGTACACTTAAAACATAGATAGTCATTTGTAATTGGTAAAATAAATGCTTTTATACCTGATATCACAATTATTGTCTTCTACACTGTTAAAACTATGAAGTCCCTTTTCTTCCTCTATCTCTGGTTGTTTTAGAATTACCAACTTTTTCATAAAACAAGCCCTGTACTTATCAGATTATCAGTGACTTATCAGATTCCACGTTCAGAGCTCATCATTATAACAGAACCACAACTGTAACAAAAACGCTATTTGACGACATGCACCAACAATTAATACGTCAGAGAACCAGATGGCAGATTACTAAAGTCTAAATATCCTAATAACATCTCTTCTGAGAGTCGTTGATATTAGTTATACCACACATTTTAATATAATTTTAATATCAATACATAGAAATACATGAATGTTGACAATCACTATTGATTTGATATTAAGAACAAATTAGCGGTATTGAAGTGCTTCGAATCAATGTAATACAACGCCCATGAGATCATGTTGATACTAAGGCCAGGGCTCATTCTGGAGAAGACTCAACGTTAGGGTTATTCAATAAATTCATATAAAGTTTTTATTTTTTTATTTTCTATCTATTGAGACATTAATGGTCTTTCATTATGTTTTTTCCTGAATTTTATAACGAAAAAAACTTCTATTTCGTAAATTGTGAATATCAACAAGATCACAAGAACATATTACTCATATACTCTGTCTATGAAAAAATCACTTCCGATAAGTTCATTCTTAACAATAAAGCTTAAACCTTTTGATAATAATTTTCTTAGATTTACTCAATGTTTATTTCAATCAGCGTAATGCAGTTGGTAAAGTCTCTGTGTATCACGATTTAAAATAGATTCTCATTTAACGATCTCTTGGTTGACAATTTTAACATATGTTTCAAATTTACGTCACAACAAGGAAGACGGAATATTATCTAATCCATGCGATGGATGAGGGCAAAATAGAATCATATTCAGTTGACATAACCTTGTGAACAATGCTTTGACATCACATTTTTTGGACACTATTGCATTCAGGAAACGTTTGTTGTTTTTGCAAGAATCTGTCCTGGGATCGAGACCAGATTATATTGGCTGTGTTTGACTTGAATATCTATCAAATCATAAGGGGAAAATATGATTAAATCCCGTCGTAATTGGTATGATTTATTGATATATACAAGATGAACATTTCTCAGAAAACCTGGATGTTTGGTTTGCTAAACATATTTCCGTGTTATAACGTGTTTTTATATACAAGAAAACCCTTTATAAATATTTCAATACAGGAACATTGATATAATAATTTCCGTTGATACAGATCTTATTCATATCTAAGTATTAAGGTTAGAATAAGTTTGAAGATATGAAAACCAACACTCCCCTCAGAAGATAACCAGTTCATGCTTTTAAATGGTTGTAAAACAGTTTCATTCGATTCAAGATTGTTTAAATGGAGATTTCAAAAGATCCTAACTAGCCTTTGAACAAAATGGCTGCAAAACGTGTTCGTTAAAGATATACCTTGAAAAAATGCTTCTATATGGGTTGCAGGACTTGAAATGACATTGAGAAAAGAAGAGTATTGCAATATATTTTCCCTGATATATGTCTATGTGAAATTAGAGAAACAGAGTGTTGTTGGTCTGCCATCATAGAGAGGTACGACTTTTAAGAACATGATGTATTTGATGCTCATTCTGGCCTGTTTCATATCATGTGGGTAGAAATCGACGGCCATGACATCCAACTTCAGTGCAAAAGAAACAAGAGTGCTATGCAATTTTCTCATACAAAAACTCACAACAGAAATGGAAATATAGAAAAGAGATTTCTCAAATTAGAAAATAATTTAGGATGACAACCTGATGTACATGTAACCAAGTAAAAGGTTTCGTTCTTTTCATGGACAGTAAGTAAAGACATGATCGATTTAGATTGACATTGCACCAGTGATAAGTTAATATGACCCAAAGCAGGTATTTATATCAATAGATTAATTGAACATTAAACCGTTAATCAATAACAGTGCCCATGTTGTCATCCATTGATCTGGTGGTTGAGAAAGAAAGCTTGATAAAACTAGAAATCAATGTTGGCCAATTATTGTCTTGCTCTGTTCTTGGCACTTTCAATGAAAGATTTTCTGTTTAATCATTTTAACAACATTTAGGTCAATAAAGTGAGTTATTTTGAACCTGAGTTTGACATTTTGTATGAAAGATACTTCTACTGGATTTACAACATCACAGAAAGAAATTTATCTAAATGGCATTTTGAAAATATATTTTGAAAGTAACTCTGATCATCATACAATCTTTCAGTTGTCAAAGAATATTGCTACCACTTAGTTATACTTAAGAGTTGATAACTCATACACCAATATCTTGTTGATATTGTATTAAAATTGCATGTAAATATCTTGGTAGACACACAACATAAGTTTGTCACTGATATGAACATAATAATAAAAATAGTTTTCATATAAATGCATATTCTGCAGATACCTTATTAACACAGAATCTATACATTCCACAACTTACTAAAGTATTTAACGATTCTATTTATGACATTTGTGGTAGCATAAATATGGTGGAGTCGTCAATTACCGGTTTACTTAAATTTAACAAAATGACCAATGTGCATTATTTTTTATTGACGGTCTTATCTTTTTCCTCAAGATCAAAGGCACTGTCCAACGTTTTTAAAAAGATTTTTTGACGATCATGTGTTCAGCCTTGAATTTTTAAAGTTTCAACAGGAGGCCAAATTTCAAGTAAGTTTGCCTGCAAATCCAGGGCCACTGATCGATACAATGTAACACTATTAATATAAACTGACGATCAAAAGAAAGTTGTCACCCACTTCAATTGACTCTAAAAGATAAACGACAACAGATACAAGTTTGATGTTATGAAATATTTTTACTGCGTTAATGTGTGGTTATCCATGCAAAGAATCGAATTGCTGCCAGTGCATCTCAAATATTTACAGTCTCTGGCGACCACTAGGGGTCCAAAATGTCATTTTCCACACAACTTTGGAAAACGTCTATGGCACATGAATCGGCGATTCCTAGTACTGACAAGTGTACATATCACATTAGTACCTTGTATGTCCTCCCCTGGCACGAACACAAGCGTCACATCGTCTTCTCATGGATGACGTCAGTCTTCTGATGACGTTATCAGGTATCTGTTGCCACGTATCTTGTAAGGCATTTTCAAGTTCTCGAATAGTAGTTGGTTGGTTTGGACGGTTCCTTAACTCTCTACCAAGATGATCCCACAGGTGTTCGATGGGAGACATATCGGGAGAACGTGATGGCCAGGGCAAAACGACGACATTAGCGTTGTGCAGATAGTTCTGAGTGATCCTGGCTGTATGGGGAGTTGCATTGTCTTGCTGCAGAATGCTTCCCATTGCTCGTTGCTGCAGAAATGGCACTGCTACAGGTCTCAATATCTCATCAACATAGCGTTGTGCGTTCATATTGCCACGTATCACCACAAGTTGTGTCTTCTGGTCATCACAAATTCCACCCCAAACCATTAAACCAACTCCTCCTTGTTGATGAACGTCTTGGACACAATTTGGAGCCTCTCTTTCATGTCTACGACGATAAACACGTATTCTCCCATCAGCATGGAACAGGTTAAACCTACTCTCGTCAGTAAAGAGAACGCGTTGCCATTCGCGTCGCTGCCAACGCAGTACACGTCGTGCCCATCGAAGTCTTGCGAGGCGATGTTCGAGGGTCAGTGCCATCCCACGAAGAGGTCGGTAAGCCCTTATTCCAGCATGAAGTAATCGTCTCCTCACAGTGTGTCGACTCACACGACGACCAAGCGCTGTTGCTGCTGATTGCGTCACTGTCAGGAACCGATTACGAAGATGTAAAGTTCTAAGGAAACGGTCTTCCCTGCGGGTTGTGACACGTGGTCTGCCACTCCGAGGTCGGTCACGTGTTGTGCCAGTCTGCTGGAACCGCTGAAATAACTTAGTTATACATTGGCGTGAACAACCAAGTCTTCTTGCTATTGTTGACTTTTCCGTCCCCATCATGGCCATGCCAATGGCCCTTTCCCTCTCTTCAGCAGTCAAACGTGGCATTGCTTTAGTGCTTTTTCGGTTGATGTGATAGCAAGTTACCATTGTCACGGGTTTATATGGAGTTATGTGCATGAAAATTCCAGGGAAGTGAAAAAAACGTGGTTTTGACTTTTGGGACGCAGCACGGATATTAACAAATGCATCAGCTTGGTTGTTTGGAAATGAGTGTGTTGCGTTTGTGTGAACTGCTCCTGAAAGTTAAAAACCTGGGTTCGAATCCATTTTGGAAATATTCAAAATTTTATGGTGACAACTTTCTTTTGATCGTCAGTTTATATGTCATGGGCTTTTCTCTTCCTCGTGCTTTCGCAAAAAATCAGACACTGTATAATAGATCTTTCTTAAAACAAGATGTTTACAGAAAAAAGAGACCACAATTTGTCATCTTTGGTAGCATGCAAGTGAATATGTCATAATTTTAACATATATTTCAATAGGTTTTATCCCACACATAATTGTCAAAAAAGCTTACATCTGTGAGAAAAACTTTATTTATAAAACTAAACGCACTTTTACAATAATAAAATAAAAAATATAATATTTTGTAGATATCCTTTGCAATTTAAAAATTTGGTTAAACCTTGCGTTAGACAATACATCAGTACATCAGTCTAATTTGATTGTCAAATTTTCCCTGACACCATTACTAACGAACATCAATTGCGTTCGGAAAGTGATGAGAAAAAAACAATGGAAAGGCACATTTTAGATTTAAATGGGGACATTTGAGTTTTTTTGTACCAACCAGTATGTTTAAAAACAGCTATAAGCGTAATCCACCCTTAAACAGTTCGCAGATTACATATCATAGGCACATGGCATTTGTGGAAGTGCAATGAAATGATTAGAATGTATCCATAATGTTTGATGTTTTGATGTTATCTGATTATAACTAATATGTAAATAAACTTATGGAAAAAAACTACCCAACGTTTTTTTGACAAGAAAATGTTGCTTAGTAAGCAAAAAACAGGTTTCAGTAAAATTAATCGTATAATATGAGATAATCATATTGTAGCCGTTAAGGAGAGAATGTTTCATTCAGACAACGTTTCTTTATTTTGATATTCGTATTAAAAATTTGGTATTATAGTGTCCAAAAACATGTTACATTACCAAGAAATGAAAGTGAATATTGGTAGTTATAATGTGAGTATTTCCATTGTTTCAGCCCAAGTGGTCAAACTTTAGTGTTTGCCGTTGAATCAAAAGTCACCAAAAGTTTGGGCATCTCGACCCTTCACATATAATTCTGTTCACGTCCTTCGAGCCCAGGTCTGCTCATTTAAGAAGGTCATGTCGTGAAATCAATAGTTTTTTACTTATCATATCTCATTTTGTTTATCCTTAACAATATTCTCCTGGAGTTTTAACAAGTTAAAAGTTTCTGGGAACAACTAATACATTTGTACCTCAGGTAGCGTTCAAACAAAACCTTCATAAGAAATGATTTAGGTGTTCCCATTCCGATGATATTAGTTGAAAACAATATTTTTGCAAAATTTGGAATTAGTAAGTAAGTAGTAAGTATTGTAAGATAAAAACACACAGTTGAATTGAGCATACTGATAGCTTAAAGCACTACGTCACATGAACAATGGTTTAAAAAGTCTTCAATGTGTACTTACCAACCTATGGTTTAATGTAACCATTCTATAGGATAATAATCTTTAAGCCTTTAGGGGCCAAGTCTAGTTTATAAATCGTGTGAGGATGCTGTGATCTAATGAAGTACTAAAAAGATGATTACCTGAATTTACAAATGCAGTTTTATTTAATGGGAAAAAGTTAGTTAAGCAGTTGAATGTGATTTCTCCCAAGACTTTATGCACTTTCGAATGTGAATAAATGCATATATAGGTCATGAGATGCAACAGATTGTACGAAATCATATTCGTATTCATTATCATAACATACAATGAGCACATATGCATTGTTGTATTTTATTGGAGAAGAGAATCAAACGAAAAATAAATTTGATTTTGCCTAAGAATAGTACAATTCTTACATAAAGGATGTTTTAATCATGTATACTATACCATTATATTCTATACTCTACTATTCGAAATTAAAGAAGAAATCGGGATTATACAGTATAAAGATTGAAGATGAGAACATACAATTAGTTTCAAAGTAATTGATATTTGATTTCAGATAAACATTACAATGTGTAAGTAGGTTCAATGTTTAAAGTAACTTCTAAGCTGCATACTGTCCTTTTGATACATTCATTGTAATGGTACTCATCAGAATAATTTTAAAGATGTTTTTTCCTTTCAGATGCAGATTGCCTGTTCCCCATTATCCAACTTGATATGGCGTTTTCGAATCATTCATCGCCCGCTGAGACAGTCTAAAAATATTAAAAGTATAGAAAAATATTTAGAAAACATGACCATTTCAATATAACAGATTTCAAGGTTCAACATCAGCCACTCAGTATTGTAATTACAAACTGTACTACTGTAAAGAATTTTGATATTGGGATTGTTATAGGTGAAACCATCGATTTAATTGATAAATCAAAAGATGTATCGAAGAATTATTCATAATTCAACTGTAAACATTTTTATTTTCAAAGACAAAATAGTCTGAGGTGTAGATGATAGCTTGTACTTTGATATAGTAGTATATAAAGAAGTCTAGATTTATTACATTAATATCAAGGCGTTTATAAAGTGAACAGTCTCGATGATGAACTTCCATTTCTTAAATTCTGACTTTCAAGTGAGTGAATGAGTGTGTTTTGATTTAAGTTTTCTAACAATAAAAACCCATGGAGGGAAATCCTCCAACAGAAAGGAAATAGCTTAGAAAGAAAGGGGATTCAAAGAATGAGGTAAAGACGAAATAAGAAAGCAAATTGAGGGAAGGATAGACATTTTTAGAGGGATTCAAATTTGGTTTGTCATCAAAGCTATTTATTCGTTTTTGGCTATGCACGAAGAACAAGCACATGTAAGATGATGTGAATCCAGTAATGTTGATAAAGTAATGCGCTTGCTCTTGCAAGGTAATGAGAAAACAACATTACAAAACGTCATGCGTCCGCTAAGAATAAATACATAAATAAGCATATTTGGTGGTACTGAATAATGCAGTCACTAAATTTAGAGTTTTTAAGCTTCAATCATATCAAATGAAATGACATGTGCTCCGGTTCGGAACTAGAAACGTTCTTGTCACCTCATTACCAATTATGATTCGTATCATAATGTTAACCTAATTTCCTACGTATGTAGCTGCAGGATTCATAATAAAGACTATCCAAATAAGATATTACTAATAAACTAACTTGCCTTCCAATATTGTCTCTATATTTCTGGGTATGGAACTACCATTTTTGTTACCAAATTGCAATGTTCAATCATTGTTCAGCATAGCAACATCTCTACGTGTCCAGTTAGTGTGATAACGAATATCATTTGATCCAGTGTTGATCTAAAAACTTTCCAAAAACATAAAAGAAAATAGTTATCATTTATTGATTTTTTAAAATCATTTTTAAAATGTCAGTTTATTAGGTAAACTCTCTAATTTCACTTATTCCTGCAAACTAAAATTGCCTAGAAAAGTGAAATGTTCTGTACAGAGTTCTTATAAGTAGTGAATAATATTTTTGAATCTATTGGGACTCATAGGCCCAGAACGACCACCACTTGTACAGAGGCAACCTGTACTGAATTAATATCAGAAATAGGGATTGAAAGCCACAGGCTTAGATGAGCCTACAATAAGTCATTGCACGCATTTGGAAAATCTGTATGATACGTGATTTTCTAAGGTTTCAGAACATTACTGAGTAATACCATTTTAGACCTACGTATACACCCCGGCCCTCCCCATGACCACTTCATTTTGCAAAAGCCGTCAAGAAGTACATATGAAATTTCATAGATGGAAATTCCAATAAATAGCTAATGCTTACCTTCTTAAAATAAAGAAAGAACGTGAAAAATCGATAAGGTCAAATAAAAAGAATTATTATATCATATGTATTGGCGATGGAAGTACTAAATTCTCCGTTTATCGCACTCGCAAAATATGATACGAAGGAGTCCAGTTGATTTTCTTACCAGCAATGCTGAATCGGGAGGCGTTAATAAGATGCATCCCCTTCATTAAAGATAAAAAAATTTGCAAACGCAAGGAAAGATAGGCGTAAGTGAACATCTTATTCGGCAAGAATAATTTGTTCAATTTAGGTATCTTGCTAAAGTGACTTTGATACGAATTTTGAAAACTGATATATTTCAATGTAAATATAATAGGCTTACTTTGTCAGAGTTTGATGGGTATGTTAGAATCATGTTATGTTAAGTATTGTGATACTGTGATACTGATATTCAAGGCAAGCAGTGTCTTTGCATGTTGGTATATTTCTAAAAGTATATGTAAATTGATAGTATCGATTGAATCAATAAATGGGTATTATACAGCTCTGGGTGAGGGTCTAGACAGTCATTTAAAGGAACTGAAAATAAACTGATGGTTAATTGACTCTCATTGGGCCATTTTATCCAGTTACAAGAACATGATTAACTTAGTGTATCAGTGTCTTAAGAAAATATCATTTAAAACTAAGACCACACTGCCTATAGAATCTGTTAAAAGTATATTCATTATTCGTTTCTGTAAATAATCACATTATAACCTAATGTTAGGACAAGGCTTCATAGTATTGGATTAAGTAAATTAATGATTATCATTAACCTCGATAATTCATTGTAGGTTTTACCTTCTATTAGTATCCAATCAGATACGCTGAGTCATTTGAATGAAATAGACTTTGACTACTCTTATAATCACTCACTATCTCGAGCGATCTGCTTTAAGCCTGCCTATAGCTAGTATATATATTGTTGATACAAAAATCAGCAAACTAATGAAGGTAAGTTAGCGAGTGCTCCGTTAGTAAACTCGGTCGCCATGAATAATAAAGAAATCGGTTTATCCCATTTAATACACTATTCTGTGAATAAAACTTTTGAAATATACCATCCTTAAAATATCTATGATATCTTTGATAGCTGGTTGGCTGGTGCTATGGTGATTAGTATTTGCTGAACGTATTTTCTAAAACGCCAAAAGTGTTATTCGCTTTTGATACGTTTTTTTTTATTATGGAAGTTAAAACATTGTGTATAAAAATGAAACTCTCCTCTTCCTACTGAGAATAACCAAATAAGCTTCATTCTTGTTAACATATAAAACTTTATTCAAGTTCATTATGAAGTTATTGTATTGCATGATTGGCCGACATAAATTGTCTTTCACTGTCATCTATCGATTGACTTCTTTTTAAAACATAACAGGGTTCAAATCAATTCGAACAGAAAATTTAAAAAAATAATTAAATTGGCATGAAAACGCAGGAAACATTATACATTTGAAATACGAATGAAGACTTTGTCGCCAAAATAATGGAACTATCGATTCTCAAACTTTCATTTTCTTAGCATGTCATCAAATCTTATTTGATGATTGTTAAAAACATATCATTGACCTCTTAATTAAACATATTATTCAAAATGGGTAAATGTCATGGTAAACATGATCAAATTATGACGAATATGACTGACCTTCTTGATAAAACAAACAACGTTTCTTTATTCATGTGCATAATATAAACATAACGTATTTAAAATTCATTCGAAAGAATCAAGTCATTCCTTTTAAACAATTCGTTTCTTCTATGGACCTTCTTTCAATAACATCTTATATTAACATGGTAAAAGGGCGTCTTGACATAAATGCTTAAGGAAGGAACTTTGTTATTTCCGAGGGAAATAATCCCAATATAACTGCATCTACTAAATAGATTTGTTGTTGATGAGACGAATCCTGCTACAACTTCAATTGATCTTCCAACACAAAGCATCACTTTAACTGAAGCGTGAAAGTGATAATGTACGTCCATCGAACGTGCATTGTGTTAGACAGGAATGATTTACAAGAACACTAACGATATTGACTGCCATAAATGAACCAACACAAGTGCACCAACTATTACATGGTGTGTAAGTATGGAACTCAGTATTGTAAATACTGATTTGATATGATGATACCATTTCGGTTACCTTAATTTTATGTTATTTTACATTACATAGTGGTGAAAGTTTTTATAACCATAAAAATAATACGTAGTAAATTCAAATATAATTTACAAGTTCAATTATAAACTACATTTGCATGTTGTCTAGTCGTTGATTTAGTTAATGTTTGACTGATACATACCTATCAAATGTATGAACATGTGAAATGATATCTTCAAACCTAACTTCTTTATAGATGCATATCAAAGATAGAAGCAGTATACACAAATGAGATACTGTCATTACTGTGACTCAAACAGCTCCAAAATGTCCAGTAGTATTCAAGGAAAGGTTATGTATCTTATTGTTTGCCCTCTTTAACCTTTAGTATTCAAGATCTAGTTCAATTTCTAGTAAGGACGTAAATGAAAAATGAATTATTTCAAACCTGTATTGATCAAGTACTTTTCATTGTACATGTAGCATTGAAATTCAACTATACAGAATGTATACATAGAAAGTTTTTGCACTTTTATCTTGAAGAACACGAATATGAAATTCATGCACACATACTCCATTGCTCAATTAATATTTATTAGGGAAAGTAAGTGCATCACCAATTATACATGTTAATGAATAATGTTAAATTACCTTCTGATTTCATTGTAATTGAAACACTCTGCCGTTTATGGTACAGTTCGTAAAGTCATGCATGGTATCACTGTGTACGCTATCAAAACATCAAAGTGGGCTGAATCCCTTTGAAGATTGATTATGTTCAATTAATCATTATGCTACAATGCAAACATGTAGTAATAATCTCTATCACACACTAATTAATTATCCAAACATTCAGACCTCTGCATTAACGTTTAGCTTCAATAAGTATAAATATTGACTGCAATTGTAACATTATTTTGAACTATCATCATAAACAAATGATTTAGGCAATGACAATGTTTTATAGTACGCTGATATAGTTCTTTGATTATTTTCCTATACCCTCTACATCATGACATCACTACGAAGATTGTCGTATTAACATTAAGTCTGACTGCCAGTGCCTCTCGATTTATTATTAACACATTGTAAAAACAATAAAAATACAAGTATAGAAATGTTGCACCAAGCTTCAAGTAAGTGCTATTTGGATATCATGATCATTAAGATATTTTGTTGACCTTAACCCTTAGCTACCGAAGCCCTGAACATATCAACTTAAACACAATCACCAACGATTTACAGGTAGAACACTTTAAAAGCGCCTATATTGTCTCTTGTATCAGTTAGCTTTAAAATATATATAAACAGTACATTTAAACACTGAGACGAAAGTCTTTTAAAAGACGTTGCGCCTTGATGTAAACCACTTCAAACAAACCAATCAAGTCTATATAAATGTGGATGAAAGTGGATGTATATTCCTTAAATGAGTTACAAAGTATGCATTTTATTGGAATTGACATTTGGTAAAAAAAAGTTACATTTCTCTATAATAAGAAACAGACACCATTTGCTTTAATATTAATACTATTTTAGGCCAGGAAAAACTCATTCCAATTAGTTTTGTAAAATGTTAAAAAGTATTAACTTTTTTATCTGTTTGGAGAGTCTGTATGTTTAATGGATAATGGATTCTAACATGTTTTCAATAGTTCAACAACTAGGTAATTAAGATATTGAGATGACATATGAACAACATTGTGATCACTTGATATTATTCCGGCTAAAATGCAAAATCTTCAAACATTTTTGCAACTTTTAACATAACGATAGTAAAAAAAGTCCTTCCCAAATTTAGGATATAATTTCAAAAAATATTTCGCATTACAATGCAAGGAAAATAATTCCTGCATCGTCTGAACGATGCACGTTTCATTGAAAACATCACGAGTTTAAATGACGTTCCTTCGTGAGTGAATCAATCAGGCAATTTTATGAGACACAATGCATTCATATTAATGTCAGTCTAAAACAGGCACTGAAAGAAGACTTTCATAATGATAAATGACTCTAAATCACGAAGACATCTTTAGAGATGCGTGTATCCTGTATAAGAGGTTACTTCATTGTAGTCAGATTAATTTTGTCATTTCAAAACCATATATCATTGACAAGTGTTATGTTAATGAGATTATTCGTAAAGAATCTAGGTTACATTTCAGACAAAAAATCAATCATATATCCGTTTCAAACGTTTACTTGAGAACGACATGCTAATTAACACATATTTCTTTTTTCGATATTTTAATGTAAACTTGGTTCATTTTACAACTTAAAAAGGGATTTAAAATCCATCTGTCATGTTCGCCAAAGGCTATATGAGAGAAATTTTAAATGATAGTAATGATTCTGAAACACACTTGATAATTTCTATTTAACATACACTTTTTATTGCTATTGGTACATTCTTTTGAAACTTGTACTCTGTGATTGTATCATAAACCTAATACACCTATATCATAATCGAAAAATGTCCTCTGTAAATTATCATGGTAACATGTATATAGAACTAGTTATGTTATAATCATATTCTTCCCATTACTTGTCGATACTTCGTCAAACACTTTAAAAACAGCCTCGCAAACATAATGAGACGAATTGTTTCATTTTGGCCAGTTGAATTGATATCAATGAATTTCGCTTTCATTTGAAAAGTAACGCATTACTTACCACGATACTTAAACCAAAATATTTTGGCACTATTATATGATATTTGTCATTTTTGATAGCATGGACAACTCGATTAACATTGAAATCATGACAATCTACTGATGCAAACAAATTAAAATTCTAGGTAACTCAAGGCTGAATGTTCCATGGCTTCACTTCATCACGCCTGCGACTTTTCATCACCAATCTGTACTATAAATACCCCCTAGATATGAGTAAGCCAATCAATGTGCTAGCCGCTCCAACGAAGCACTCGAGGAAGCTTGCCCTTGTGTTGAGGAACTCGTCTTTCGATTACAGCTCTTGGCTCACAATTCCGTGTTTTCGGCTTGTAGTAAGGAAAGGTTTCACTTAAAAAAAGAACGTTAATAAAGGAATACTGTGAAGAAATGGAATTATCAATTGTTGCAGCTTTTAACACATATTATATAAGAAACTTATGTTTGGCTTTAGAACGGTTATGGATATGTACTAAGTTTGGTGGAAATAGGATATCAAATATGGCGGACACAAATGTGCAAAAGTCTGCACAGAGCTTTATTCGTTAATTTAGTGAATAAAATTGAGGTTTGGATGATACATTTGATACATTTTGCATAAATCCTGTAACTGTCGAAACTGTATAGTGTATGCTTATAAAGAATTAGAAAAAAGAGGTGCTTATTCAGATATCGAATATTTTCCTAGAAATTTTAATAGATACTACGATGCAAGGACAGAGTACTGCGTTAAACTTAAGGTTCGTCTAGTTTGGTTTCAAGCTACATTTCAAAATGAATCAGGGTTAATTATCATCAGTATCTAATAATATATGTTATTTAGAAAAAATATTATCCTGCACTTTGTGTTCTGAGTGACAAGTAACTCATTTATAATGGTTCTATCCATTCCGGCTTCAGAAAGTCATGGATACACATTCTGAAATAAAATATATGCAAATTTGATATTGTAAAAATATTAATGCCCTTACATAGACAAATACGAGCGTTAGCTCAAGTAAAGATCTGTGTCAACAGATTTCAATTCTGTGATGGTACTAAGCATTTCAAGTATATTAAACTGCTTGAGTATATGAAAGATATACTTATGTGCATGGTAAGTAAATTTATTCTTAATATGAAAATAAAAGTAAAATAACCTTATTGAGATGAGCCATCGTAAATCAAGATATATTCTTACCCAAGCGGGCACAAATATGCGGGGTATTAAAGTTTTCCTAATGGTCACGGGAATTACAGTTTTTCTAAAAATAACTCGAGATCTGATTGGCTTACAGAACTATTTCTATTCATTCGTTCAGTGAGTCCAGCGTACCCGTGTCAAAGAGACTTCAAAACATTGTTTTTTATTTCGTATGGAATAATAAGAAACGTAAAATGTTTTATATATGGTTAGTTTTACTATTTCGTTCATTTAGGATTGTCTTGCTCAATATATATCCACAAACATGTAATGAATTGCAGAGACTACATTTAACTGCGCCATGACATAATCGTTGTTCGTCGCCCATGAATACAATGACCGAGTTTATTTGCAACTTGCCTTCACGAAGGTATTTGCCAAAAGTACCAAAATGCCAAAAGTATTTTTAGATTTGACTTGGGTAAGAAAAAGAATAACCAACTCGAAGCTCGGAATAACAGTTTATCTATCCCTCGTGAATTATCGCTAAAGTTCGGAATTTATAACAATAATCCAATCAGGACAGATAAACCGTAATTCCTCGCATCTTGTTGATTATTCTTATATCCTACGATACCTCATTGTACAAGTAGAAATTTTTTTATTGTATAACTGAGAATTATAATGTAAAACTAGATTTATACATGGGTATACTCAAGTTATACATCATTAGATTTATTGCATGAGAACAATGCAGGTTTCAGGTATGGTCAGATGTATCAAAAAATCCAATTTCAATATTTTCATTACTGTTCATGATAAATTTAGGCATATCTGATGTTTACTGTTAATACATTAAACATAAAGGATGCTGCAAGTACATCATAAGGCAGGTGTATTTATTTTCGCAAATTATAATTAAATTTGACCAACTCAGTAATAAGAGGATATGTGAAGCATAATAATCAACTTTTAATGACGTTACTATTTCTTCACTAAAGATACATTGCCCAACACAGATATTATGACTCACAGTTTCTTAATGTGTCTATGTATTAAATGCAAAAATCTCTTTCAAAGAGGAGGTGAATATATCGCATAAAATCCACACAAAAGGTTTATTTATGACCTTGTACTAACTTCCCTATTCTGAATATTGCCTGCTTTTCTCGTTAGTTAAGCTTTACAGAACAGACCAAGCGGAACATATTTATCTGAACCGAAGCAGAAACTCAATGAAATCAGCATAAAAAGGAACTTATATTCGTGTAGAAAGTAAGAAAGGATCTTATTTATTATCAATGATAACATTTCAGGAATGTGAGTGAAAATGTGCTCGAAATCTGTAACCCAAATGTAACTTTCTTGAGACAGTGAAGACAAAGTACGAATGCCACAAAGACAGGTGTAAGAGAGTTGGAGCCAGATTTATCAATAATAAATATAAGAATATAATGATAAGAAGAAAGGATGTTTTCAGATTTTTATCTGCTTATGGTGAGAGTGAAAAGAAAATGATTGTTTAAATATAATGAACTTGTAGCAAAAGAGTTTTTATTTTAAAAATCAGCGGCATACATGTAGTGTCGACTTTGAGTTAAAAAATATATTTAATGTGTATAGCGTAGTGTGATACTTGAAATAACAATTCATAGCCATAATAGGTCCGTTATTCACAGTGGATTTTCAAGCAGATTGTTTCCCTCCATTCTGCCTTGTTACAATTTAGATTTGAAGAACATGGCTTGCAAGCAGTTTACAATCATTTGTAAAGTTTGTGACTTAATGGCCCCTTTTGAGGGCCCTCTTTTTCTCCAGCCAAGAAATAAGGTAACTACATTGCCAAATCAATCAATATTTAATCAGGTGTTCAATGTGAAGATAAGTTCATTGTGGAAGTAAAACATCATTTGGAAACAGCTATTTTTCCTGCTCGAAAGAAGCCTCATGGCAGCAAAAATGTTAACATTTAGAAAACTTTTTAAACAAGTTCATTATAAAGTAATGCAAAGTTCCTCGTATTGCATGACTGGCCAACATAGATAGTTTTCCCATTGTCATTTATCAGATCGATGGACTGCCTAAGGACCACCAGCATTGATTAAACAATAGTGTCAACAACTTTAACATGAGGTCACGCTAACTTAAAGTTTGTTGAAATGTCAACTTAATGGTTCATCTCTTTTATCATCGTGTTTATATGTATAATTCCAAGAAAATCCTTTGATCAGACAGCTCCCTCAGTATGTTATTCTTTATTATCTTTGTAAACGCAATATGTTCTTATTTTCTATCCGTTTTGTTTACAACATATATGATTAGACTAAATAGTCTCCTTGTTTGTTGTGCTGGTAGTTTTGAAAAATCATTGTCATGTGTTCCACACATGTGACGGATCACAGACGTAAATGTGCATATTTCAAATTAAATGTGTTCAAGACACGTGTGTTAAAGAGAGGTTAGATTATCGCAACAATTTTCAACAGAACCACATGCGTTTACATCACTACAATTTCACAAAATATAAACATGATTTCATGCAATGAAGTTTCGATATATATTTTCGCATTATAATGACTTAATGAGTTATTTTGTTTGTTGTTAAATAATATTCAATAGATTGACTCAAAAGTCATTTTAACGAAGAAGGTGTTGAAAAGGTTTGTTTCTAACATGTACCGAAGAAATGGTCACCAAAAAGATCTTAGGCACTCTACTTCAGCATAAACTAACACTATAGTGATTTCATCAATGCCCAAGCCTCTGATGAGTCATGTCTACTTGTGATCTAATAGATATTCAAATTTGACACAATCAATCTAAATCTGTTTATATCATCCTGGACAGAGCCTCTTGTAGAGACCATTGACGTCCCTCTGTCACGTTTCACACTGTAGGTCTAGACTCGATCGATTCCGTTCAAAGGATCACAGAGTTTGATTGACAGATGATCTTGTTCCAAATTATCAGAATAACAGTATTAGAATTCTCAGAAAATATGAACATCGAAGCACTCATATGATAATATTAAATGGCATCAACAAAAGAAGCAAAAGTGAAGAAAAAATAAGTAATGAAGTATGTGAATGGTGTCAAAAGACACAGTCCATCTACAATTGAGCAAAGACAGAGACTGCACATGTCTCTCAAGAGCGTTGCACTGTAGGTTCAAACAATATCTTTTTGATAGTATTGTTTTATATTTGTATGGAATAAACATGAGTAAATAGACAGATTAATGCGATACTAGTGTTTCAGAATTAAGTGAACATAGGATATTAAGATAGTTACATCCACGGCCGATATGCTGGTAAAAGATTTGAAGTTTTAGGATTTGAGTTGGATTTCCATTAACAATGTTTACGAGTGTTCTTGATACATTCAACATGCATGTGAACGACGCAAGTGCATAAATAATAGTTATTCACGAGTGAGAGATATAGTGATATTTAGACAACTGCATAAAAGTAGTATGTAAAGGCCACAAACATGATATTATATAAGTATTATATAGCAGCATACCTAGTAGATAAGTAAGATAGAAGAGAATCCTTCGGATATTGTTTGAGAAATATGCTTCCCAATATGATGTACCTAGAGGTAATTATAAGATAAGGAAATCCTGCATTACTATATGGGCAGTTTAAAGGTATAAAGTAATTTAAAAGTAGTATCATAATTTAGTTGTGACCTTTCATGTTTGAATAAGTTCAGTGGTACCTCCCTCGAAAAACCTGAATCACCTACCATATCAGTTCCAAATTGAATAAAGTAAGAGTATTATGATATTACAAAGTATATATTATTTTAGATGTTAGTGTATATAGAGGATATAAAGAATTAATGTATTCCATCTCTTGCCCCGGGCTATGACATTTTGACAACAGCATGCTTTCCATATTTCTGCGCAGAACAAAATTCAAAGTACAAACAAATGATGGCCATAAATGTTAATCTAAACCACAAAGGAAGTCGTGGATTTTGCCTTGCTACTATAACTGATAATGGCAACACGACTTTGACAAGCCATATTTTGCAGATATCAGTGATGTTAATCTTGCATTAAACGATCAAAAGATCGCACTCCAGTTGCCCTTGGAAAGGCTTTCAGATCAAGGTCAATGCGACATCATTTCATCCCAATATAGATATAATCACTTACTTTTCTATCAGAAGGACTAGAATGAAGTGACACACTGCACTTGCGTTGCTACAAGCAATAGTGAAGTATTTTTGTGTAAGTGCAAATATGTACATTAAAATGTTGTAGGAATGTAGTTTGATGCTAAGTAGGATAGAGTTCGATGTGGAAATGAGGTGATCAGCAACTGATCCAAGAGCCCTAAAGTCGGACAATTACATGGATAGTCCAATCTGCCGGAGGTTATCGAGAGCAAATCATCCAGTAAGAAAGATAATATCAGCCTTATGGATAGTGCAAATGCAATAGTCATGGTTATAAAGTTTTCCTCAAGAAGATTTATTAAGGGTTAGTTTTATCTTCATGGCCTCTTTACCCAGAACATCGACCAATTAGACAAGCTAAAAGGGCTGTGTCGAAGATCAGGTAACAGGAATTAACCGAATAAGTAAATCACCTCCTATATCAGTTATGGTATGTACTTGTAGTGTCTTCGTATATAGATTATTAACTTTGACACTGACATTGACATTGACGTTGATCCTGTTGAATGATTGCTTAAGCAATAGTTGATGGCATAAATTTGAATTTGCTAGAATACCATAATAAAAAGTGCATTTAAAGAAACCGTGGTTTACATAATTGGTTCGAATTTTCAGAAATGTAAGATGTTTGTTTGATTGTTTTTAATCAGTTTTCCCTGTGAAAATGATATATGGTGACGATCACCTCATTCTTCTCTAATGAAATTAGATTTTCAAGATCATCAAAAAACAGGTTTGAAAGTTAACTTTTTTGCGGCTTATTCACAAAACAAGAAATATTATTTACATAGTCTGTTAGATATAGATTGAAATCGAATTCGTAGTTTGCGTATATACTTTCAAATGTATCATGTACTGTTTCTGACAGCCGAAGATTACTTTGCATACAATTATCTCTTTTAGGTTAATCAAAATATCATTTAAAAGTGTCATGTGCCTTGCATCAAAGAGTTTTATTTATACTACTCAATTATAGAAAACATTATACATTGTATATTAGTTGAAAAGTAAAATACATCATATGGAACATCATCAGTCATGATGTGGTACCAAGCCCTTTGATTGAGGCCTTATGACTTGTTATCGAGAGGCATTTAAATGCTCATGGTTGGGTTTACCAAACATATTTCTTTTATTGTATTGTAATTAATATAAGTTTCAATGCGATATGATGTAGGATATATCTAGCAATGCAAATTTCACAAAATCATTTGAAATTTCCCCCCTGACTCATTACGAGATTGACGCTCCCTGAAATGGTTTAAAAATATCCCCTTACAATTACAATACTGAACGTTCTCTTAGGCACGATCTGTTAATCTAAAGTAAGAGGCAAGTAGGTCTAATGTTCTGTTAGTGATAATGTAAAGGTGAAACTCAATCAATTTGGTGTTGCTTTTTTCTCTCACACATCAAGTAAAACTAAGGATTTTTCTAGCACTAGGGCACCTAAATTTGCTGAAAACCTACAAATGATAGTATATTATGTAGATTGCAGATCTTTAATGAATAAAAGATTGCTTGCTAGAAAATGCTGAATATAGGGTTTCAAACTTCAAATCTGTTTTAAGTTTGAAGCAAACGAGATCAATATCACAAGAAACATATTTTCCTTTGTGAATATATTTAAAATCACCTGAGAACTAATAAAGGCAAAAGAGTTTTCATATAATAATATCTATTTAGGATTAAGTATGACTATTACATTGTTTTACCAACCATCAGTGCCTCTCCATATCATATAGAACTGACTTTATGTGGTTTCAGCATCTTCTCAAATACACAAATATACTTCTCAAATTTCTGTTCCCATAGTACAAGTTGGACAATTTGTCATTTTAAGGGTAGTTGTAGTTTCTCTAAAATATTACAAGTAGTTATCATATTGAAAATATCTAACCTTCCTGAAAAATGTGAAGACAATTCCAACTGAACAATAAAAGCATCACAATTCGTCTTACATTATCTAAAGTTTCTTGCATAGTTCTCTTTATAACTAAAAATTCATACGTTTAATCCAACTACATGTAGAGTGACACAAATGTAACATTCCTTAACTGAATCCGACTCAGACACAGTAACTCCGAAGTTAATGAAGAAGCTTACTTAACTCAAACGAGGATTGGCAGGATGAATGGCATAATTTTTTCACGAAGCATCTTCCAATCCTTCAAAAGGAAATGCAATCATCGAGTTGTATCTCTATCAGACACAGTCACGAACATTTGCAATGTCTACTTTCTTGATGTTGGTAACAGTCAGGAAGTAATCTAAGATATTTTCCTCAAACTAAGAAGAGTGAATGTCACGCAAAGCGCGATGTGGAAACAAACCTAAGCATAGATTCGAAAAGGGAAGCTCGCAACATAGATATCATCACAAAGAAAGGATATCTGTATAGAAAAAAAACATGGGATATCATAGAATTATAACATTTGAATGAAGCATTTTCTTGCCAGCATTTTGAGGTGCCATGTTCTTGTGGTTCAACAATAAATACATCGCATTTGCAGTATATACCCAGCAGGCATCTGACGTCATTTCGACGTCGAAATTTGGTTGATTTCAGGTCAGGACGTCGATCGACCATTTTTCGACGTCGGAACAACGTAAGTTTCCTGACGTTGAAATTTGGTTGGTTTTTGACGTTGTTTCAACGTCATAAGAACAACTTAAAACTGACAACTAATTACTTTAATGACATTTCATTATTATTAATAACATCAAATAAGTAAAGAATTGTTTTAAAGAATGAAATGAAAAATGCAAAAACGAACAGCTATCATTGACATTTAAAAAGTGTTATTAATATTGGATTTGATAAAAAAAAGCTAATTTCTTTCAATTTCACAATAAAGGGAGGTAATTCTGTTCTTATAACAAATTAGAGTTAACAAGGTATGTTGTATTTTTCAACAGTCTTTATTTTTTCAGTAAAGTTTACAAATGACAACATAAATTTTCAATTTGAATAAAGTTAGTACTTCTTAAAAAACGATAACTGCCGATTTGTAACAAACATTTTTTTGCTGACACTTTGATCTAAATTTTTACACTGTCCTATAAACACAAACACCCTCTCTACTAATTTAATTTCCATTATATGGATAACTCCCTTCATTCGACTCCTAGACCAAGGTCTTTTAAAGAGTTGATGATTAGCGTAAAATCTCTCAGATGATGCATGGCTGTAAATATAAGAACGAAACCACACTAACACAATTTGAATGATCATCAAGCTTTGACGTCGATATCACGTCTTTTCAACGTCGTTACAACGTCATGGCTTCAACGTTGATTTCGACGTCGCCGCAAATTTCAAATCCAATCAAATTTCAACGTTATTTCAACGTTGATAAACGACGTCGTTTCAACGTTGATACAACGGCAGATTGCCTGCTGGGTATGGTTTCGATGTCACCTAGAAAAAGTACAATTCATTTTCTCGATACAAAAATAGTCACCATAATGTGTCAGTCATATTTCACGTCCCTACAAAGAATAAAAATCAATTCCAAAAGTCTTGAAAATATACCTTACATGGCGTTTGTAATTAACTATACATATTACTACTAACTGGTAAGCAGGTTACCAATTCCTATCCCAACCATTGATGTATGAAAGCATGTGAAGTAACACGATTGAACACCTCCTTATATTTTTACTAAGCATGTGGGTAAGTTTATAAAGTCCTTTTATGTTGTATTGCAAAATGAGGACATTAACACCTTTGCGTTTTATATCTCAAATAGCGCATCGCTTTTTCTAAAACTGATGACAACACTTTATTTGCAAGGTATTTCTTAAATAAAGACACCATTAGGCAAGGCATTGAAGGGGACAAGACAAGATGGGAATCGGGAATATGTCCAATTTTATTTTTGAATGGGGTAGGATATTTTTATATGTTTCCTGCATAACGACATTTCATCAGCTGTAATATCAACAGGTGAACTACGCTACGAATATCAATCCGATCTAACAGCTTGAGCCATTTGGCCCGAAAGAGATCAGGATATTTGCAAGGAGTGAGTTTGTTTAAATCGAAAACTTACCAACACGATGGGTACACCGGTGAATATCTATATTTGCATGAAATGTAGATAATAATTGACCCGCACCCATACTAATGGGCTTTAGGACAGACAATCACCACATTGTCAAAACTCTGAAGTCACTCATATTGCTAACATTTAAACCCGGTAGTTGAACTGATGATACTATTATTACTAGAATTTACACGTATAAAAATCAAACTGCAAACAATATGAGTTTAGGTATCAATATTATCCGATAAACAGTCTGCTGTTCTCTAAAACCTTAATCCATATAATTAACTCGCATACTGATTAACTATTTCCATTTCTATCTGTCATTTTCATTAGCTGTGTGGCAAAAATATTCATCAAACGTTCCGTCGGAATCGAATTTCGTCAACAAAGATTAACTCACGAACTACGAAAATAATGAAACCTAATAGAGAATTGGCGGTACAAAATTACAGATGACGATGTAAATTAATTGAGATATAGTCACGATTGGATCAAAACCGTAATTTTGGAGTAACTGTGATAAAATAGGCCATCATATGATATTTATTTAAGTCCCAAAGAGACTATTCGAGCAAGATTATTTGCATTGCCTTGAACCCACAATGGCAACTATTTAACTTATGTCTCCCCGCCTAATGTAGGAGTGGAATGAAGTATTGTTTAATGGTTTAATTTAATGATAAGCTATGATGATTTTAGTATTGCTCTATTTATATCATCTTTTACTAGAGCATAAAGATAAGCTGCAATTAACATTGCAATTCTATCTATTTTATATAAGAAAGGAGGGTACAAAACCAAACACATTCTTGATTTACAGTTCCGTAAGACCAGAACTGATGATATCATATTAAGTAATAAAATAATAATAATCAAGATTAATAAGATATTACATTCAAAACTAGATTGACGGCAGAAGTTGTTCTAAAGCCTTATTACTCCTTAAACTTAAAATAATTTAATTGCATACCCAAGTTGGAAAAAATATGCCGGTGTCAACGGAACATTTTTGTTGCAGAACTTGTTATTCTATTTAGTTTTTTCAAAATTGTTATGCTAAATATATGGTTAATTTACGTTCTTTTGTCTGAACGTACTACAATTAACTGCACGAATGATAACTATAACACAATCATTGTGCGTCGTGCATGAAGACAAGGATATAGGTAACTTTCGTCGTCACGACAGCATTTAGCAAAAGTATCATGAATATTCCTAAATTGACTCTAGTATGAAAAAGTATAACCAACTCGAAGCTCGGGATGGCAGTTTATCTGTCCCAAATGAATTGTTGCGATAAATCATTCAATAAATCATCGAAAATATCATTCTTTATTTCTCGCATCTTGTTGAATGAATACAACCAATTTCTGATTTCTTCATATTTTCCCTAGCAAATATCATATATTCATGTATTTATTTCAGGTATTTCAAAATTCATCATCTTATCTTGGTATGACCACTATAGTAATGCGCATCTTTCAAAACTGAAATAAGACTTGTAAGATGTAAGTATAAGTATAGTCAACTTTTCAACAAGATAAAAGGGGAGATTACCTTTTTAAAGCCATGGACCCGATTAAACATATATCTGATTAAATGATCGCATAAATTATCAACTACAAGCGTTTTATTCAAACAATTCCAAGCAAAATCACATGTCGTGAAGTGTTTTCAACATAGGCATAGGGATGAGTAGTTGTGTAGAGAGACCAGGCTCAATTTGTGATGAATGATTTGAAAATGCTGAGGTTGATAGTTAGTGAAGGTGAAAGGGCAGCCACACACTGAGAAAGACAAACAAGTCATTTGGAGAACAGTTGTGCAGAGTTATATTACATTGATGTGACAGATGGGCAGTTTGCAGCTCTTTTATCCGTGACTGTTCCAGAACTGACCCCAAGTTAGACCCATAGAACTTAGACAAGGATCATTAAGCTTGCTTGTTCCAGAACACATGTTAGCTGGTAATGAATGATAAAGGAAGAGTTTGTCAAGTAGACCAAACACATGGGGAGGTACATTTTCTAAGATGGTTAATGGTCCGAATGCCTTTCTGGTCCTGCTTCATGCATTTTATATTAATAAACAAAGCATCTTATTTCATCGAATTCGAAGTGCGCCAAAGCCTAATCTTGATCAGAAAATTGGCTACAAATTGACAAATGCAACTCAAACGCATGATCAATATTATTGATCTTTACCAAAATAAACCACTTAAGTAGCATTTATGTTATTTGCTGAATGACAAATTCCATTAAAATACTATTTTTGTGCAAATTTAATTCATATTCATGTGTCTCAACATTCCAAGAACATGCGTTTTTGCTTTATTGATTTGTTAAATAATAAAGAACAAAACAAAATGCTAATACACAATTTATCAATGTATTACTAAACCTGGGTGCACAGCATCTTATGAATAGGATTTTTTTGTATGCGAACTATGTGAACAATGTTAAGAGGTAGCATATGGATTCTGTGTACCCGCTGACAGAGGGCAAAAAGGACTATGATTAATCACTTTGGAAGCGACACAGTGGTCATACACTAAAAACAGTATGTTTGTGTTCCCCAGAAACAAAAGGCGGTAAAAGCAAAAATCTTATGTGCAGACCATTTGACAAAGTAGGTTATGATTTATAGATTTGTTTAACATTTGCTCCACAAGATAATTTTATTGACGAAGCTTGATTACTCTTTCTTTTCCGCAGTTATCATCGAACATAGAAAATAATTTCCCTCAGGATCTTTTAAAGCTTTGTGTTTCGCATTGTTAGAAAAAAAATGTTTATCTACCGCAACTAATAGTTTATTTAAACAGATTTTTAAAGAGATGTTTTAAATGATTTCCAATAATGAAAATATAAATGAAACCAATGTAATACAAAATGAAATAATCTTAGTTTTATGATTAAATAGTTTAACTATTAAACCGTTTACAAAAAAAAGGTACATGGGCAATGGATAATATGTACAAGATTACATTAATATGGTTAGGTGAAATACTTAACAGACTGCATTGAAGTAGTATTCTAGTACATATTACACTTGTTGGTAAGCAACAATAATACTCATAAATGTATATTGAAAACGAAAGTATAACCTAAGATCTGTTCCAAGAGCTTTAACCTTTATTGGTAAAATCAAGCACAATGACATTAGATTTTCTTGGTGATTATAATCCTAAAATGAGTGTTATTTAACTGTGAAACTCTCAAAAGAAAGAAATCGTTTTATTTAATTAATCTGTAAATGTACATGAAATAAAGATGATGGTTTGTATTTAAGATAACCACTGACAATGTTTATATAACAAATGAAATCACCAAGCTACATCAAATTTTGTTATGATTGATTCTTGATACCCAATCCTAAAAACAATGACAGTTTTGATATATCTTGACCTAACAGGCTGTGTAATTCAAAAGTTAAGAGACCACACTAAGGTCAATCAATGGTTATGATATAGGTTACAGAGTCCAGTAGTTCATCGAACTAAGAAATAATAGCGTAAGTTAATGATTGGAAATAAATAGAGAAGCCATAACAACCAAACAAATGTTTATTTATCTGAAAAGAGCCCTGACTTTGTTTGATGTTGCATTATTTTGATATAACTTTCATGTTAAGACTCCAATGCACTAATATGCACGTTAACGTTATAATGATAATAACATGGTTCATAGATATTTCAAAAGCATGGTGAAGTTTATAAGATGAATTTTTAGGTACATGCATAATGCTATTTGATCCTCACCAAGTAGACATTCTTTTTTACGTCACTATTGAGAAGATACTTCTGAGCTCAAATTTACATTTTTAATTTTCTTTAAAATTGAAAATTTTATTCAGATATGCTATTAATGAAGAGCTCAAGAAGACAATGTCAGTTTGTAACGTTTACTGCCTAAAAGCTAACTGGAAAAAAACCAAAGTCGCGCATCTTTAAATATTAATTTTGTAAAGGGAAGAGAAATCGCGACGCATCATTGTTTTCAGCACAATCACTATAGTTCCAGAGTTACAACACTCAGTATATAACTTTAAAAATCTGGCAAATCATTATTATTGTCACGTAAAACCTCAATTTATTGACACTGGTACACTATACACATTCCATTAGAATCGTTCTTATATAACAAAATGTCGGAATGACTCAATATGTAAAGGGCAAATAAATTTTTTGACAGCTATTTCTTTTTTTAAAATTCTAGTTTGGTTCATCTTAAGCTAAGCTGCGCAAAAGACACGTTGATTTCAATCATTATAGGAATACAATTCCAAATTCGACTGTTTATGAAAAGGAACCATAACATTCATTAATATAGTTGTTGTTTAACAAATTGTATAATTTATTCAGTGGACCACGACTGCCGTTTTGTAGAGCTGTATTGCGTTAACCAGATGTCTTATTAAGTCAGAATATTCATCTTATGAGCATTAAGAAATGACCTAAAATACCATTGTTTCTTCCAACACTGTTATCTTCTAGACTGCAATGAGGGTTAGCTTAGTTTAACCAACTTTTAAATCATTTACGACTTGTTGAAATTAATGTAAACTATTTTAGGAAATAACTATCTCTTCTGGTCTTTTTCATATTTCGATTTAGTTAGTAGTCAATGATAAGTTTGAAAGTGTTTGGAAGCAAAGCAAATTAGTATGATGCATGTATTATATATTAGTGGACTTATACAAAAAGCCTAATGTGTAAATGTAATCCCATGTGAACATGAAAAACACTGTTCAAAGACAATTACTGTGAAAACTACTAACTGAATTGACTGCAAAATGATTACCACAGTCTTTATGACTATTGAAGCTACAAAAAAGTGACACTTTGATATACAAAAAACATCCGGAAATGAAGTGATCAGTTCTGAAACATCCTCAAGCCCAGACATGTTATCTTTGAAGACATTAAGTGAATTTTGAAAAAGTCAAATTTGCTCTGGGCGAGCTAAATATGTTAAGATATTTCAACGTTTTTCCTCTCTTCATCGACTGTTGATAAAGTATGGTAGACTGTTTTGTAGACTGTTTTGTACGGCACAAGATATGAATATGTTTTAATTTTATAGATAAAAAATTACATCTTTAACTGACTGCATTTTACTGATTAGTAAAATGACTTGTCACCAAGTAAATATTCATATTAAAATATTGGAATTTTTTTTTTCTTAGGGAAGTTCAACCATAAGGGTACTTCCTAATCAAAGTCGAGTCACGCCTATTTATCATTTCCACTTTCTTTTCTTTAATACGATAAGGAAGTAATTTCCTTTTCAGAAGCCAAACTAGACACAGTACGTAATTGTCTTGAAAACTTTGGAAGAAAGAACAGGGCGCATTTCTTCAATGAGGTAAACAAAATATTCATTCGTTCTGAATTGATTGTTTTCAATTTTATATTGAATCTCTCTTTTGTTTAAATTGTAAATCGTATAACCATCTCAACTTTACATGCCAAGTTTAAACGATCGATGTTGATGTGATTTAATCATTATTTACTAAAATTTTAATAACTAAGTCACTTATGCAAAGTTATGTTATGAATATTGAGCACAGAATGGAAGTATAGCCTTGGTCATTTGCCACAATTTGATAAACTCACAAGATAATGTAATTTGTTATTACCAGGATAACATAGTTTCAGTGATTCCTAACATGATTTGGTGACCAACTGTGAAAAAAAGTAAATTCAAGAGCGTAATGTAGTAATTTATAATAAGTTAATAATCCATTGTATATTGTTTATGTTAAATTATCAACGTTGAGGCACCATATTTTACGTTTAAATGTATGTGTTGACCAGATACAATGTTATCTCCTCATATAGTTTATCGAAATAAATGAAATTGCATAATGTATACGTAACAATGACATCACATAGAACCAATGCTAAAATCTAAACTCATGAAAAAACATTTGAATTATCATTATTCCAATAGCTATCTTTTATTATAGACATACGATTCTTACTACATACTGTGCAGAAGGTAAAAACGGTAATCAAAGCAGCTATATGTCACAAACGTAAATTTACCTTTTCTCTGCAGTAGTTTCCTTAATTTGACCTCACACGCTGATACCGACGTATATATCTTCCATAATGGTACCTTAACAGCATGTTCTAATTATTTTATGTTCCAAGGCAGAAACGTAGATTACTTGAGAAAAACATTATCTAATGTACACTGATGATTTCATCGAGCACTCTTTGGTGCTTACCATTTGACATATTGAGATATTAGTATAACACACATAAAACATAAGATATCAAACATCATTCAGTATTTTTAAATACTGTTTTGAAAGTATTTACTGAGGGAAATATTCCATTCCTTTTAAATCAATATTCGTCGTAAGTTAATGGTTTCCAAGCTGATTGATTAAAGGTGAAATACTCTCCTGGGTCATTGCATGTCACGTTTCACCACATATATTTCACAAAAACAGCTATTTTCGGAGTTTGCAACTTTTGTAGCCTTTTGGCACACCACAGTTAACAACAACACCCTTTCTTACGTGGTACCCATTTACAGCTGGGTGAACACGGGACACATAGTCAATGTTTTGTATTCACCGGACGTGAATGTACCTACAACTAGGTGTATTCGCGTTTTCATGTGGCCACCATCTGGTCATTTACCAACGGATTCATCGGTCCTTATAATTGCACTGTTCTGTGTACTTTACACTCAATGTTGCGACAACACTGAAAGAGTCTGCATACACAGTTGACTCCAAGAATGTTACATTGGGCTCGAACCCGGTACGTCAAACCCACTAGCCGAGTGTCTTTGCTATCATGCCCTATTGTAGCGTATCATGATATGATACATCACAAAACATGGAACATGCAGCTTTAAAACAGAGAATACTCTATCTTTTTTATTTCATACCTTGAAATAAAGTTATTTTGTCAAACGTAAATTCAGGTGCATTTTAATTGTGTTTTTATGTCTGTTTTAAGGTGGTTTATGTTCAATTTGTATAGTTATAATAGTTTTGACGCAGTATTCTTAAATAATCCATTACCATTCTTAAACTTACTTTAAAACGTTAAATTGTTTGAAATGGAGTTCGATTATGAGGTTACATCCGAATCAAAGCACAGTCACGCATGTTTACTATCTCTATTTTACTTTTTTTTTAATATGGAGAGAAAGTAACTTCATTTGCAAAACAAAAGTTGAGATAAGTAATTCTCTTGAAAAAAAATCTACAAAATAGAGTCATTCAGTTTCAGATTGTCGCTGAAATAATGAGAGTAAATATAGGTTTATCGCGGCTTATGCTCAAATTATATTGATGAAATTATAGATTGCAATACAGATCTGATTGGCACTCAATATTGGTAATATCTATATTTGATTTACTATGACAATTAATTGGAAAAAATGCGCAAACTGCACTGCAATGTGTGTCATGATTGATTTCACGTGTTAAACAAAGTACAAAAAGTGAGTATGTACTTTTACCCTGAAAGCAAATGCCTGGGGCTTCGAAAGTGTCATGGTATAAACATGTAAGTTAATCAATAATTGTTCCAGATATTGATTGACACTAAAAGGGAAAATAAATCATTAGAAAAATACTATATCAATATTTAATTCAATTCTTTCATTTTGAATATAGTTTGGACGTTTAAATATGTATTTTTTGCCATTTCTTTTGCCGTCACTTGATTTCATGCATGGCGAAAAGATTGCCAAAACATCACATTGATTTGATCATGACGAATGCAAAATGACGTAACATATATTTGGTTAAAAACTTTGAGTTACAATGGTTTATTTTTCAACATCAATTTTTCTCATTCCACGCTGAACTTAGCCTTCGTAATTTCGAGCAATGCTTGAAAAGATCTCTTATATTCGAAATCATACCTAGTGATATTTTTGATCGCAAGAAAAACTACGTCCAAGACGGACAATGAAGGCAACGACAGTGACGTTGAAATGACGACTTGACAGACTGGTGATGGTCGACCATTTTCTTTATTGTTGTGGGAGGTTACATCATGAACCCGAGCCGGAGGTAGATACACAAGTCAGTGTACACGCCAAGGCAACCCCAACCCTGTAGTGTTACTAACTTGAGCCCGACTCGAGTGGCGATCCCTAGAAAAACTACATGGTGTTGAGCCTGGACAGTCGGACAGCGGGCGAGTCTGGCCCCGGCCGTTGCCCCAAGCTTATCCCCCAGCAGCCGTGGTCTGCGCGAGACTTTATGAACGTGCAACACATGTATGTACAAATTTGGTTATGAAAGACGGGAACCTACGTGGCGGTATAGAAGCGAGAGGTCAAGCGGTCGAACGTGTAATTAGATAATTAGTTTGAAGTGAATGGAATGTACTCGCCATCTGTGCCCGTGTACATGTGGCCTGACTGGCGAGTGCTTATAATAGAGAGAGGAATAATTTGGAGAGAAATTTACAAAGATTTCAAATGAAGAATTTGGAACATAATTTCGTGAATAATTTACCTACGAATACGCTGTGACAATATGAAACACAGAGATGAGCTTGAACTCACTTTTTGTAATAGAACAATTTTTTTCCAAAATTATTTGTGATAGGCTGTATTTTGTTTGAAGGTAAAGATGTTTGACTCTATATCGAGGAATGGTTTGATGTATGATATTTGGGTTAATGGTGTGAAAGGTAAAGTGGTTCGTGTAATAGGTAATATGAATTCAAAGGTTTTATTTTGTGTCTCAACCCAGGAAGTTACTATGGGTTATCTAAATGTTTAGTATGTGTAATGCAGGGTTGTCAGAAGTGACCATTATTGTTTTCATTGTACGTTAATGATATCATTGCGTCGCTTGGTCAAAGGGGTAGCGAGTTAGGAATTTTATATATGTTTTTGTTTGTAGACGACGTGGTAATAGTTGGTTGTAGTAATCTTGGTCTACAAAACAGATAATTTATCTTTTTATTGTAACAAGTAACAGTTTAATGTAGATAATGTTTAATATAGAAAAAAACAAGATAAGGGTTTTTCGTCGATGTGGTAGGATAAAAAACTATGAATGATTATGGTTCTAACCTTGAAGTTGTTTCGTCCTATAAGTTTGTTTCATGTTCAGTTTCATGGTATGTTACTTAGGCGAGACTCACAGAGCAGGCCGTAACGGTTATTCTTTCGTTAGCATATCATGTCATCAATATCATCAATTTTCCCATTAATGTACTGTTAAATATATTTGATGTCAATGTTCTTCCAGTGCTTTTGTATGGTTCTGAGATCTAGGGTTTTCATCCTTCTGTTGTAGTGGATTGGGTTGCTGATAAATTGTATAAATAGATTCTCAATTTCGGTCGACGCGCTCCAAGTATTGCTGCAATAGGTGAATGATATATAAAAATAATAAAATATATATTGCATCCGAGTTTTGCGCCAGGATCTATATAACTTCTTGTGTAAAAAACATCGAATCAATCTCGACATATCAACCTTGGGTTCATATATATTATGAGGTTAACAATTAATTTTATTAGAAACAGGTATATTAGATTATATCCGATATGTTTAGACGAAAATGTAGCTTGTGATATGAATTGGTTTCTTAGTTATTGTTGGTAAACTTATGTGGTGTTTATGTGTATAGATAATTAAAGTGAACAAGTTCATTATAAATGATGCCAAAACGTTTGACCATCGTAACAAGTCTACAGCTGTATTGCGAAAGAATGTTCACATACCCACGTATCCTAGTTCAAATAATATATAATTTGAGATGTCTTTTAGGCACCAAAGCATTACGAAAAAGGAGGAATATATTGAATGTTCAGTACAGAAATAAAGATTCAGTGTATCTTAACGTAATGGTATTATCATTCCCAACAGTTAACTGTTATAGTTCTTACCGAACCAGGGGTCAAAATTCCGAAAACAATCATTTTCCTTTTTCGCTACAAAATCCAATTGAAGTGATCAACAACGTAAAAATTAGTCGTGCTTATCCCTTGCACTAAGTGAATGTGATCGTGTTGGTTTTTCAAGGATTGGAACTGGAATATTTTAAATGACATTTTAGGAAATCGGAATTTTGAAATTATGACCCCTTCTGTATATTTAATCAAAAATTCGCATTTGTGCTCGAGAGACAATATGATCCCATAATAAATCATTACATATTTTACACATTTACGATAGGCGATCCAAACAAAACCCAAATACATGATATTTTTACTACGACACAGTGTTATGTGAACACGCGTTTGGTATGCATCTATACATGGAATGCAATCACACATGTTTGTGCTATAGTACGTATTTTTATTACGTATAAACATACATCATTAGTAAACTTTAATCTCCATATAATCGAAGTGATATTATAATAGTCAAGTTCTAATTGGAAAAAGAGTGATACAATAAATTGATTGATGAAGACTGAATATACTTTTTTGGGTTATATTTTGTTATGATTAATGACATTTTGTTCTTAAATATTTAAGAAATACCAATGAACTTTTGTTGAAATCTGAATTTATTGGCTAACGTTATTCATTAGTATTTATTGGCTAAACTGATTATTACGAAATTCATATGCAATAGACAAGATTTGGTTTTCTTCTTGTTCTTTATTTAATCTTGGAATCTTTGACAGTGGGGAGACAAGCTCTTTTCCAAACAGGATACAATCTCATACTCTAAGAAATTTATAACACTTTTCAGGCACTTCTTTCAGTCCAATCGCCTTCTTGACTACCAATTTAGAACGCAAAACGATCTTTGTTAAAAATCCAAAATGTGCTATTTTGGAGCCATGACAAAAATGTGTTGTTTATCCAAAGCTGAGACAGTTACTTGGTCTCAAACTGGGAAATATTGATATCAATCTGTGGGTTGAATTTAAATGCACTATTTCTACACCAAAGTCCTTCAGTTACCCATTGCTTGTACAGTAACTTTCAGATGCATGACGAATTCAATCTAGTATTTAAATGTAAAACAAAGAATTTCACTAAAATAGTGTTTTAAAGGGTCAGTAGTATGTCATCACATTTTCTCAAATAAACATTAGTTTGTGAGAAATGTATTACCTTCAGAGAGTCAAACATCTCTCTTCACAACACTAGTAGGCGTAGAAACTTATACAAATATCAAGCAAAATACATTTATTTGAACACCTTTTAATCATTTTAGGAAGAGAAAGTGACTCGCATGGCTTAATTGAACATGCTACGTTCATTTCAACACTGCTTCTTTTAAATAAAATTCTTTGTCTTGCAAACTGCTAACAATTTATTTTCGACTTTGTGAGATTACTTTATTCATCTATAAAGCATACTACTGCCCTTTAAAGGAAAAACAATCAGGTTATTTGATGCGTTACGCTTTTCACATCAACAAAATAAATTTATACTGAATTGAACACTTATGCTTGTTTGAGTTGGAAGCAATGCTCGAGCTAATTTTCTTTTGTTAAACATCTTTAATGTATGTAATTGGGTTGTTTAGTACTGCTTCTATCAATTCAAAGAAACACCTATAAAGTAATCAAACGTCTTCATATTTCCGCATAGTTAAGATACAACAACTGAAATGAAATCATTACAAGCCTCACCTTGTCTTTAAGGTCACCATTCCATCTTTCAAAGAAGAACCATTTCCCCCTTAAGCTTACCAAATTTTAAATGTTGTATAAATTATTATAAGGATTATAATTCATCTTCTCAGAAAGAAATTCAAAGAAGGTTAAACTATGATGGAACTTACATTTTTAAGAACCAATTTTAGAGAAGTTGTTTTCTACATTTGTAATTAAACATCTAATTAAGAATCTTTTTCAAGACATGAGAAGGTTTGAAAAATGAAATTATTAGATGATTGCCACTAATATATATAGTCCAACATGTGTTTGCATAAATAGTATTTGTCAAAAAGATTTTATTATGAAAATAAAGTTTATGTTTTTGATCAGAAAACAAATATAATAGAACTAACATCATAACTGAGTTCTAACCTCTTTTGTAACAGTAAGTTTAGTGTTACCTCCCTTGAAAAACCTTAGTAAGCTAATATTTCTGTTCAGAATTTAATAAAGTGAAAGATTTAAGATTGCTTTGTGTATAAACATATGCATGTCACCAAATGTAATAGAGGAAATCGTGGAACTTGTAATCAACTAATAGAGGGGCAATCAGTTAAACTCTCTAAAAAGGACGCAGAATCAATGTTCATACTAGCATGAACTGTAGTGCCCGAACGTTATTTATTTATTCTTATGTCAGGGGTTCCAAGACAAAATAGATTGACAATAGATAGGCCAAAGCGAGAATCTCAGGGGAAAGGTGAGGGTACACAAGCGAGAAATAAAGGACCCAAACACCTGCTGTTTGCACCTCAGTGACCACGTAGACTCGTTTTCACTATCTTCCCCCTCTTCCCCTTCTATCAACTGTCAACAGATAATCCTATGTTGCACGGAAAAGAACTTTTTATCAAAAATAACTATTCATCATTTAGCAGGAAGCGTTATCTTTACATAAGCTCGTTGTACATGTTTAGCATTGTGCTGTCCTAACGACGTGACGTAATAGACAATGTTATCATTCCCCCTTGAAAAGTAAATTGAAATATGTAGGAGAAAAAGTCGTGTCCTGGGGTATTTTGTTGCATGTTGCTGCACAGAAGAGTTTTTTAAATGAGACAGATTGATAACCATAAATGTTACCTAAGAGAGAAAACAACTGAATGATATTTCTGTCCTTGCTTTATCTGATAATAGCATCTTGCCTTTGACGATCCATATTCTAGTGATAACAGTGATGTTGTCAATATCCACAATAAAGGTTCTTTTCATCGGAATCCATTGCCTCAGGAAAAGGTTTAAATCCTTTCATTTTCGGGTCAACGTGACATTATTTTATCTAAATGCAGATTTATTTACTTCTATCTCTATCAGGAGGATTATAATGACATGTAATATGTAACCAAAGAGTGTAGCATCTGCTCAGGTTATAATGTTGCAAGTGCTGAAAAAGTGCAAAATAATGACAGTAATTTGTTGTAGGAATGTTTTGTTGCATGCTCCGGACAATTTCAAATATAAAGAAATAAGTGTAGAATTTAGCTTGAATGTGAATGAAAACAAGTGGTTTAATTAAATGTTACTAGTCTTGTAGCAATCTTTTATCAGCCATAGGTAGTGGGTACTTGCAACTAGGATTGAGTTCCATGTGCAAATGAGGTGATCAGCAAAAGATCCAAGAAGGCGAACAGGGATAGTCTCAAAATATCGAAACAAAATATATCCTCTAAGACCGACAAGGATAACGCCAAGGACAGTGCAAAAACACTCCACTAAGAAGTGTTATCAATGATCAACTTTATCTGATTGACATCTTACTAAACACATCAACCAAATAGACACAAACTTGGGGGGGGGGTCATTTTTAGTGTTTCATAATGAAGATTATAAAATTTTATATTGACATCCTTTTGTTAGACAAGAAGAGAGCTTGACAAAAACGCAATGTATATCTTTCATGTCTCAGATTTTTTTTCAGAGCTTTTACTTCACTTATCCTGTTAAGTGGTTACCTGAGCAGTAATCAAGGGTATAGGTTTAGGACAAAAAGGAAAAGTTGACTTACAAAATACCATGATTTACATAACTGGATGAATTTTCAGAACTATTAGAAGATGTTGATATGATATATTGCAAAAAATTTGTTCATTTAACATTAAATATGATGATCAGCACATCATTTTCGTCTGATGACATGGATTTACCAAATCAACAAAAAAATAAGAAATAAAACTTTGCTGCTTAAACACAAAACAAGACATACAATTTACATGATGAAATGAATGAGACTGAAACAGAATTCAAAATCCACCGGGGCTGCGTGATTAACTTTAAATGGATCATTTACTTTTTCTGACAACAGAGATTTACTTTCCAAGCAATAACCGTATTTATGACTGATGACAATCATTTGTAAATCTTCTTATCGCCTGTTCATTTTGTCAATGGTTCCATTTATATTACTGAAAATCAGTATGAGAATTTACAAAAGAAGAAATATATTCGTTTACGAAATGGTACATATCATGATTCCTAATGTGGAAGCAAGGCATTTGATAAAATCTGTTGAGGTGATATCGAGATTTATTTCAAGGTTGAAGGTTTGGGTAATTAAACATATTTTTTTATTGCTTTATAGTTTCAATGCGACAGGATTAAAAGTAGACTATTTAATACAAAGCTCACCTACTAATTCACGACGCCGCTAGACAAAATGGTTTAGATTTAACCACTTCCAATTTCAATTCTGAACGTTCTCTTTGGCACGATGTGTTAATCTAAAGTATGGAGCAAATAGTTCTAATGTTTTGTTAGTGATAATGTATACATGATACTCAATCAAGTTTGATACTTTTGTTTTTCTCTCACAAACTTGGCAATTCTTATGACTGTTTAGTACTAGCGCACCTTAATCTAATTTATATCTATAAATGACAGTACGTCAGAAAGCTTACACAACTCCAATAACAAAAAGGTCTACATTACTGAAAAAATAGTTTTTTTACTTTAAATCTGATGTGATTTGTGAAGATAAGATCAATACAAGTAGAAACAGATGACCCAAACTAGAAACAAAGGACCCAAACTTGAAATTTACCAATGAACAACAACGTTTATATATACAAGTATTTATGAATGATAACCTTAGCAATAGAATATCTAAAAAACAGTAACACAATTAAAATGTTTCCCTAATCATGACCAAATTTAGTAAAGTACCTTTTCTTTTTTGAGGTTTCAGCATCCATTCAAATTTTGTTTTTCAACAAGACTTTGGATTTGTGATTTGTAAAGGTATTATGTGTTCCTCTTTCATCTGATGAGTGGGTAATCTATATGAACTCATCTGAACAAAATGCGAAGAAAATGCCAAATGAAAAAAGCTTCACGATCCGTCATTAATCTCATCCATACAACTAGACCGGCCAGCTGCAATTGGGTTTACACAAAAGTTAGCATGTCTAAACTGAATCAAACGCAGAGATGTTAACGAACAAAACTTACTTAACTCAAACGATGAATGGCAGAAAAACTTTCACGACGCATCTTCCAATCCTTCAAAAGGAAAAGCAATCGTCGAGTTCTATCCCTATCAGACACCGTCACGAACATTTGCAATCTTTACTTTCCTGATGTTGGTAACAGTCAGGAAGTAATTTCAAATGTTTTCCATGACACTAGGAGGAGTGACAGACACGCAAATCGAGATGCTGAAATACTTCTTCTTAGGTTCGGAGAGAAAAGCTAGAAAAAAGTCTAATTTGTTTAAATATCATATGGGCGATACTTAATATTTACATATGAGAAAAACAAGATTATCTGCATAAAAACGTCTTTATTTTGTTCAAAAGTTTACTAGGCTTCGAAATATCTCCCCAGTCCTCTCATTTTATTTCTCATGATTCACAACAGTCACATAGAGAACAGTTGAATATATTATAATAATATATACATATATGTATTTATATATACATTTAAAAATTGGAGTAATAGTGTGCCGTATACATAGACTTGTGTTGTGCATAGATTAAAACTTACAGAGACCTTCTTTAACGAATTTTGCCAAGTTTAGTAAAAGTGGTTTATAAGTAGTTTTCATGAGGGCTATATGCTTTTTAATTGAGGGGTACTTACAGTAATACGATGGGAGGTATTTACATCTTAATTCTGATAGAAAGGGGCAGGCCAAAAGGAAATGAAATTCATCACCTGGATGGTACAAGAGATTGAGGAAAAGAAATGTACAGCCCCAGCTGGTGATCATTTTTAAAATTGCAGACGTTCATAGCCGGTGAAGCAAACACGCCCTTTAAATAACAGCTGCGACGAATAATGATAAAGTTTATGTGGCAAAGGGTGAGCTTGCATCTCTTGTATTCATGTTCCCGAACGCAGAACGAGTTAGAATGACAAGGGACATTAATCTTGCTAGTTCAAGAACACATGTTATCATGTGATGAATGACTTATAAAAGCCTTTGTGACTCTGCTTTTTGAACTTTGGATAAATATACAATGAGTATTATATCATCAATTTTAAAATAGATTGGCTAAGATTCGATAGCCATCTTATGCTCAGGGTTTGCATGCTCTTTTGAATTATCTGCTTTAGAAACTAATTTTATACCATACTGTCATGAACAATTTTTCAATATGTTTTTACATGTGTTTAATAACTGAAATATTGTTGAAAGCACGTTAAACCCCAACTCACTCACTCAATATGTAGTTAATGTCGACAATGTCACCCTTTGAACGACCTTGACCCTAAACGTCGACAAAAAGGAGTCATCATTCTGAACTGAAATGTTCATTGGAGTGTTTAGGACTAATTCCCGCTTTAAAATGTTTGAAAACGATTGATTCTGAATTGATTATGCAAGAAATTATATGGGTATTCGTTTCCAAATAAAGCAGAGAATGTTAAAGAAACAAATATTAAATCAATATCCGGGGAAAAAACCCAGCTGATTGAACTAAGGAAACATCTCTTCACAGCGGGCTGTTTATATGGCTGTAGCGATCATGAAATCTGTCCACAGTGAGAGATAATATTTCCAGATTACATAAAATAAAGTGCATCTGACGTTTCTTAAATGTGCATGAAAGCTACATCCCATCACACAGTAAAGTAAGTATTTGTACTTACACAGAAAAGGAACATTATCGTTATCATTACCATTACCGCCCCAAATCCTTTGAGACCTATTTACTTCCTTATATTCCTTCTAATAGAAAAGTTAGTAATTGAATCTATTTATGGATAAACTGATGACTATTGACGTTAATAAGAAAGCCTTTGAAGCCTTTCCATTAGGCAATGTAGTCTGATCAAAATACCCTTTAATGTGGATATTGACAACACCTTTGGTATCAGCAGAATGTGGCTGGTCAGGTATTAATCAGATATACTACTCCAAAATAAGTAAAGGGTCAAACCTTTTTTCTACCAGGTAACTATCTATGCAAATATCAGATATATTTCGACACGATTTACGCCGTTAATTTAGTATTATCGTGTCGAAATTTGTTCACGATTTCACGATATCCTGACGAGAAAACCTGTGTACAAGGCATATGTCATTTTCAAACAAAACGATTTTGCCAGTCTCCTTAGAAACCTTAAATTAAAGTTCAAAACAAGGCTCCACAAAACTGTTTGCATCGCAGTAGGGTACGACTTTTTGGAGTCGATTATGTTCATGCACGTGCACTATGCATTTTCCATGGACTGTTTGGGCATAACAAAAACCTTCAATGACCGTGCTGCTCTCAGTTTAAATTTCAACATGGTCAACGTCAGCAGAGTGAACTTGACAGAGGAAGAGCCATTCCGTGGCTTCAAGAGGGTTTTACACAAAGGAATGTGGCACAGAGAATCGGTTGTGGCAGAGTGTGATTGGGAGACTATGGCAGCGTTTCCAGCTAACCAATTCAATTCAGAATCACCCACGTCTGATAGGCCAAGATCAACGTCGCAACGTCAAGACCGGCATGTCATTCAAATGGCCTTACGTCAGCGCGTCGTAACAGCGAAATGTCTAAGCGATGACCTGCGAAATGCAAGTGTTGTTCAGGTATCCGACCACACCATTAGGAATTTTCTGCGAACCCAAGGAGAAAGATTTGCTGATGTTAACGTCAGACAACACCATCGCATTGCAGATGGTACGGTGGTGTGGGATGGAATTTCGGTACATCACAGGACTCCTCTTTTTGTCTTCCAAGGAAATTGGACGGGTACAGGTACAGAGATGATATTTACAGCCTTTTGTCATCATAAGTCTTCGTCGAAATGGATCAGGTTCTGTTATTCAAAATGACAATGCAAGACCGCATAGAACACGAGTTGTTTATGATTTTCTCACCCAAAATGGTATTGAACGAATTGATTGGCCTGCATAATCTCCTGACTTGGCACCAATTGAGCATGCACTGGATGAGTTGGGCAGACGGGTGAGAGACAAACATAGGCAACCTGATAATCTTCAAGAATTGGTGCAATTCCTTCAGCCAGAGTGGCAGGCCGTTCCCCAGATGATTTTTCGACGTCTGATCAATAGCATGCCTCGTCGTTGTGTCGACTGCTTACGAGCACGTGGTGGTTTCACTCGTTATTAACAAAGTTATCGAATTTGAGACAGTTTTGTTGGACTTCATTTTGCGAATGGCGAATTTTTATCAGATCCTCAGAAAAGTTGTGTATAAAAAGTGCATATGCTTTGCATAACAGACTCAACATTGAGACATATTGAACTCATTCTGACCAAAAGTGTGCTTAAAAGTTACCTGTGTCTAACAAAATGTCTAACAAAAATAATTGGTTCACCCGTAACTTCTTTTGAGCAAAATCAATAAGCTGCTCTGTGGTTGATATTTTTTGCAATAATGTGCCCTAAGTGTAAAAAATCCTATATTGGTAAAACTGAATGCCTAAGAAATAGGGTAACCTTACACAGACAACACAATAACGATAGCAGATACCGCTGTTTATTTGTAAATAAACATCTTTCTACTTGTGCAAATGGTGATTTCAAAATATTTCCTTTCTATAAATTATTTCATAAATCTAACATGGGCAGTGTCTCAAATGCACTTTTACGACTTGAAGAGTCCTTCATTGACACCTATAGACCCTCACTAAATAAACAATGAGATGATTACCCTTAAATCACTGACATATATCTCTAACTACAATTGAGCTATTTAAAAACAAAAGGGATTATGTCACATTAACATATTGCTCAAGGGGTAAAATCATAAGAGAGTGATTGTGTCAATCAGAAGACCAACAAGGAAGAACCATGATGTCACCTGATTAGCATAATTTACAATATATCCTTGTACATTGTGCGTATATTTTGTTATAAAAACGCTTGTAATGCGATGTTAACGATCATATCGTTTCATCCCTGATGAGTCAATACTATTGACGATATACTAGTATCGGATTAAAATGATTCTTCAAACGACTATGTGAAGTATGTTATATTTAATCTATATGTGACCTTGCGTTTGAACCAATTCAACTTTTCATATATATATATATAGATAAAATAATGTTATTGTAGAATCAGGTACATATTCACATTCACATTTGCTAACAAGCGCTTTATATATATATATATATATATATATATATATATATATATATATATATATATATATATAAGGTGAAAGTTCAATCAAGTGTACAGTCTTCATTGTTAAAGCGTTGATATAAAAAAAAACGGCACATAACATTTTCTCCTACATGACGCGTTTTCATTGCTGTTATTGTTATTTTCAACAAATTCAAAACAGTGCTATCAAAATTAAATGTTGTTTGGTCCTTTGGTGTCAAATTAGATTCAAGTGCACCAACAATGAGGAGCAAGTTTTTGTCAATATAATGTTTTCTCGATATCTCAGTTATTTTATTAGTTATTCTTGTGACTTGTGAAATTAAAAAAATGTTTCACTCGAGTCCTTTTATCTCAATGTCCATATTTTTTTCTGTGAATTTTAACAATGTTATTCTGACAAACAGTCCTTTGCAAAATCGATAGAGTCTAGACCTACAGTGTGAAACGTGACAGAGTGACAGTAACGATCTCTACAAGGGGATCTTTCCTGGATAAAATAAACAGATTTATATTGATTGTGTCAAATTTGAATATCTATTAGATCATAAGGAGACATTTCTCATCAAACGCTTACTCAGTGATTACATCATTTTACAGTTAGTCTGTGCTGATGAACAGTCTCAGATTCGGTGAGCATTGTTTTGATACATCCGAGAAACGTAATATAGTGGTACCTTTTTGGTTAAATTGCCTTTTCACTCAATCTATTAGATAATTTTAAAATGCTCTTCCATCATAAAAATATTTCATTTTCGAGATATGATTACACGTTTCACCAAACATGATTGTAGATTTTCCAACTCTTTCTTCATAAAAATTATCTGCAATACGATCATCAGACCTGAAATACCGGTGGGGAAATGAAGTATCGTGACATCATGCATATGTCAATTTTAATTTTTTTTCAGCTTCTAACATGTTTAACCAATGGTTGGATAGAGCGCTAAACATTGCGCTCAAAATCGTACAAAATGTTTAAGATCAAATGTAGGTTTCTACATGAAATAAAATTTTAAATATCATTTGTTCTGATAAACCAAATACATTTCTCAAGTTCTTTGTCATAGTTTATTGCATGATGTCATATTTATCACTTTAAAATAGTGATGTGAATAGTGGGAGTTCATACTTTAGAGGCAGTTATGTAACAGTTAAATTTCTACCCTCTCTAGGACACATAGATCTTTAATCTTATATATCAGATGATCGTTTAGTGACAGTGACATGTCAGGTGTGTTGATACAGATCGCTATGATTTACCAAATTCAAGACAAAAGAAACGGGGATTAATCTTATGTCTTTTGACAGAAACGGTCTTAAAAGTAATTTTTTTAATGAAAAAATATGGCGCTATCATTCTTGGAATTGTAGTTTCAAAAGATTCAATTTCAATTAGAAATGAAAATATTATCATCCAAGAGATTGACCGTTTATTGGATATTTAAAGTATCATAAGTTAGTGTGACCTCCGAGTAAGTCTGTATAACACTAATTCCAACCAATACCAGTGTCCCTGTGGCAATCCAATGATCTGATAGTTGACAAAGAAAAATCAACCAATGTCGGCTAATCATGAAATGTCTGGAGCTATGCATTACGTTATGATGATCTTGCTAATAATATTTTTAATCGTTATCAAGATCAGTGCTTTGTTGATTTTTCGAGTAGTCAAATAACAATGAGATTTAATGATTTATTATACTTCCATTATAACAAAGCGTACCAAAAGCAAATAAGTCCTCAAACCTTTTGATGATATATATCACCTAGATTGATAGTCATAGAACCTACCAGTTTTCAAATATCTCAAAGATATATTTTGATATATGGGTTGAAATCAAATTGCTATGCACAAAAACAAATAAGCGAAATTGTAATGAACAAAAATAGGAAAAAGAATTTTGAATGGCAACAGTTTTACCATTTCAACTGTTCAGCTTGGTTGCACCTACTAATTATTTGTTAATCATTAATTATTAATGATCCGGCAGCTCCTAGTGTCAGGGAACACATATACCTCCACAAAGGTAACGATCAAGTACTTGGTAACATGGTGGGCTAAAAGCAGGATACCGTTTTAGTATCAACTACAGGTAATCGTATTGTTAAAAGATAGACAGTGTTACACACACCAGTCGTGTTCTTGTTAACTGAAAATATGGTTACATGACAGTCAAGTAACTACCAGTTTATATTCAGTTCCTTTTCAGGATTGTGAGCTCTGAGCTATATATTTGTCTATTTATTTGTTACAAGGTCGCATGTAAGTCCCGATGTACTAGAGTAAAAGCACATATTTCACATTGTCAAGTAATCCATTCCAAAGGTTGCATTTGCATAGTTTTCATCTAGACGTCAAACTGAATAGAAATTATCAACAAATCTTATATTACTGCTTGAATCAATATCCACTGATAATGTTGCACTGTGTTAACTTTACATCAATGAATAAAGTCGAATTGTTTTCCTACAATGATTAAATAAACATAAAGGAATTGTTATCTCAGATATGATTGAAGCTTAATAATTGAAAAAAGAGTAACCGCACTTCTGATCATCACGAAGGGAAATATACTTTTTGATGTCTTCACTACTGCACTACTTTTTGGAAACGTTGTTTACCTTTTGCCTACCACTAGCCAAATGCACGTGTTTGTGTATCATTTGTGTATCATCTTAGAGGACTCATAATATCTTTGATAGGTCTGTTCTTTATGCTGGCCGAACCCAGATGCATTAGTTGAAATGGAAAGTTCAACCAAATAAAGACTTTTGCAACAATAACTGCATTTGATAAAGGAAAATTGTGTATAGTTATCATGTGTTTGAATACTTTGTAGTGCTTTACTCTTTCTAAACTGACTCTAATCCTCTTCATTAACCATTACCTGTATTAGTTATTATCTACACCTTAATTCTAACTATTTTCTTTTAGGTTTTTTTGGAAAGGGTTTAGATCAACACTGTATCAAAAGATATTCGTTATCACACTAACTGGACATGTAGAGATGGTGTTGTGCTGAACAATGGTTGAACATTGCAATCTGGTAGCAACATTTGTAGTGCCATACCCAGAAATATAAAGACAATATTGGAAGGCAATATAGTTAATGCAAACAACTAGTTCGTTTATTAGTATTATTTTATTTAGATAGTCTATATGATGAATACTGCAGCTACAGACGTTGAAACTTAGATTAACATTATGATACGAATCATATACGGTGATGAGGTGACAAGAAAGTTTCTAGTTCCGAACCAGACACACGTCATTTCATTATTGGACACACAGAGAACTGTATTCAATACCCTTTTTACCCGTGTTTGCTTAATATTGTTTAGATAATTATCAAATAGGCTAATTTCATCTGCAAAAGTATGACAAATGTACTGGAAAACAATTTATGAATTCATCTATTTCTGCTTCGAGGAGTTCATGAAGCGTATGCGTAAAACAAACTATCTCCTGCTTTGGACATATGGTCACTTGGGAAGGATTTAGCATTTCCTTCGTAAGATTCATACGAGCAATAGAAATGTAACCGCACCGGATATTCCAACACCTTTGTGAAAAATACAACTGAAAGAATCTTATAAATGTAGCGTGTCTTCAGGGGCCAACTACATTTTAAATTCTAAAATAATATCTGTTCACCGCTCTTAAAACGTCACCTTTCAAAAGTCGTCCTTTTTTAATAACCTTAACTTTATGAGAAAGGGGAGTAAACATTGGCTCTCTGGCTTATTTTATGGCGTCCGACATAGTGTACAGTAATAAGGCGTTTGAATTTTGAAGGGTTTGTAATATAATTTTCAAAGATTTTACAATTAAATAACTTTTTCAGAAATATCAGTATTACATTGTGCAGAGTACTTTTTTACAAGATATGTTCCGATCACATATAAAGCTGCCATGCTGTGGCAGCAGTATTTTCTCTCTCAATTTGTTGAAATGTTGCTCATGAGTTTAGCAGCTCTAGGTAGCAAATCTTATGTACTAAATAGGAGATACTTTCTCAAAAATATTATTTACTTTAACATTTTATTTCATTGTGACACTAATACGCTTCTCAATTTATTTATTCGTATATGGAGAAATTGGTTATCTTTCAAGAATACCATTAAATATATGGACGATAGATATCAGAAATATAAGTTATCGAAATGAAAAAGGAAAAAATGATCAAAACGAAAATATGAATGCAATTGGATCCAACGATATTCAGAGGGTTATACTTAATCAAGGGACAACACATGCTATGTATCTGCAATTGCAATGATGTTTGGCACGACAGCCCTTTCTTCAATTTGATGATACATGCTGATACCGAAATATAAATCTTCCATTAAGATACAGTCGTCAGATGAACTAGGAAATGCAGAATATCTAACCATATTAGATAAGATTGTTTGGCCAAAAATTGCCTACAACGAAATTGTGTAAATAATCAGCAAGTGGAAAATTCATTTAGATAGTCTGAGATGTAAGCATTTATGAAGCTTTACTAATCCTTAATTTTATAATTTTTTGTAATTAGAAAATGATAATTAATGAATTAGAACAGCACAATTAACGAAACTTGGCGGTAACGATAGTCAGGCTTAGGCCTATATAAGTTTGTTACATTAGCATCTCTAGTGAACAGATCGTTACCAGCTGATTACGGGATGTGTGTCACCAGTATATGAAATGTTGTATGTGCTAGAGATGGTTTCGGAATTTGGAAGATGAGAATAACTTTGGACATTAGGCCTTCTTTTACACTTTCATGTTTATCAGATGTCAAACATCAATCATTTTTAAATAACAACTATTGTAAATTCTCATCATAAATATATATACTGTATTAAACCATTTTCGTTTGATTTTGAAAAATGATTTAATCTAACCGATTTAAATGAACTTAACATAACTCGCATGCGCTTGCACATCAATAAATTTAATTGAGCTGAAACTTGAAATATATTGTAAATATTTGTAGTTGCCGAGGCTAATGTTTCTCAAAAGTATATTTGAGTTTGAATTTTCGGTATTCTAATTGACAGCATGAACATGCTATATATAAGAATTGCAGGAACTTTATTTCCAAACAAATACATGTTTCAATATGTTTTGTTTTTTTGTCCAATGAAAGGTAGCAAAAGTCGTTGTGTGTTCTTCTATGTATTGTAATGTGGAAAAGTACATGTTTTATAAATAGTTATTTTGAGGAAAGATATCAGTGTTTCCTGCAATAGTAACTGTTTATGTTTGAAATCTTTAGAATGTTTGAAATGATGAAGGCAGGAAATCTTTGTAGTTCTTGAGCATCTCACAGCATCTTCAATCAAGTGCTAGGCTGTGCTCACCCCGGTAAGGATTAATTTAACCAATCTTCTAAACAAGTTCAGCCTTTGGGATGTTCATTATTACTGTGTGCTGTGTGTCTTACATTATATGTTAAATATTTGAAAATATTGTTTTCAGAACAATATTCTTGGAAACATTTTCAAATATGTTTTAGATTAATCTACAAAGTTCAAAATAATATTTAAATCAAATGTAGTTATTGATTTAGATGTGATTTTTGTTTGATGAAGTATTAAAAAGGTACGCATCAAGTTTATCATCTGCCTTTGAAGTTTATAATATTTTTTTTTTAAATGAAAGGTTATATTTCCCAAAAAGTAAGTATTTTACATATATTTATATATATATATTCATCTGTTAGATAACAATATTTATATAAGAGCTGCAAAGGCTGGTTTATTCTTGAAATACAAACTGTATATCTATAGTACTTAAGTAACAGCATTTCACGTACTTAAAGTAATGAGTGTGTTACAGGTACTTACAGCAGAGTGAATTGAAATGCCTAATTGTACAATCTTCAGGTAGCAGATAAGGATAGTCATAGGTACACAAGATCTATGTTAAAGATACAGTAGTGTAAACATTTCAAGTATCAAACACTGATCATGTACATATATTCATGGCAAATGAATATTTTGATATACCTGTACGTTCACACTACAAAATAACCATAATTGTTTCTGTTTTATGGACAACTCAAATATTTGTCGTAGCAAGGTCACTAAAAGTTGAGAATAATGTATGAAAGGAAGACCAGAATGTGAAAAACTTCTCTGGTTGTGCATTTGAACATGCTATATATTTTGTAGCTTTATAATATTCAAAGATTTCACTTCGAGTTGATAATAATGACCGTGTGATGAGAAGTTAATCATATGTTGTGTAATACAGACTTTGAAGTTGATAATGATGCAAGTGGTATGGGAAAATAATCATATGTTGTGTAATACAACTTTGAAATAGGTAATAATGCATGTGTTAATGAGAGTAACTGTGAATTACTTTGATGCTAAAATGATGGCACGTTATGTTTTTAAAGTGAAAACTAGGTTCATAAAGGATATTTTCCAAATATATCTCAATGAGTCCTCCAGTGGAATAAGTTACACAAAAAAACACATGTTTGAAGACACTTTGCGCTGAATTAGAAGTTATGTGATTACAGAAGGTGAATGTCCTTAGTTGCATAAGCAATTGTCTGTAGACATGTTTGCATAATCGTTTATGATTTATTTCACTGTTACAGCACTCATCAGTAGAAGCCAAAAACCCTTTCGACGAAGACAGGGTAAACAAACAAAGTAACGTTTTGTCTGAGATGTTACTTTCTTGATATAATTTTGATATAATTTGATCCGATTCCATAGGAATCTGGCATTTGAATATTTATGCAAATCTGTTCTTTGATGCAAATAAGAAACAGGGCCGTCTGAGTCTGTTTTGAGTAGATAATTTCTTATGACTCCTTGAAGTTTGCTTAGCCATTGCAAATAAATAAATTCCTCCCAGAAAATGAATTATACACGAGATGACGATTGTAGTCATTTGGTGCCACTGAATGAAGCTAAACTTCATGGACCATCAAAGTTTATAACTCTTTGGAATCTCAAATAGCGGCTTTTTTCCGATTGGCTAGGCTGCAAAACTGTGACCGGGCCCGTCAGATCTGTCATGTCAGAACAACATGACCTACAAAATAACTGTTCATCTCAATCTATCTATTCTGAATATTCTGACTTCTGATATCCAACATCGACATATCATTTTCAATCATAATATGTTTGACGCATACCATTGAAAATAACAACACACGTCATTAATTAATTCTAAAAACAAACCTCATTGGCGGTTATCCTCCTAATATTCCGTCCGATCAATTCGATTGTAATGTCGTTTACATTAGAATTATTTAGAATAGGAAAACGCAATGACGCTTTACTCTAAAGCTAAAGTTATTCGTCTTTCGAGATGAAATCATAATCAATTGTGTAGGTTATGTCAAAATACCATTTATTTGTTCCTAATGTCATTGTACCAAATAAATTCAAATAATCATTTTCTGTTTAGTAAAGTTTCAAGAAATCTAATTAGTCTGCTGAAGTAAAAGAAATAGTAAAAAACCTGAATGTTTGACGAAATGTTGCTATCCATATCATCAACGTCTGATGGTAAATTATGTATAATTTCCGGGTTTTTTTCCTTTACAGTTACATGTAATTGGCTATGTTTCTGATACTGTTGAAGTAATCTAACATGCTGCTTTGGGTGCTAAAGGCATCACAAGCTTTCATTAACATTCCAAAAGCTGATAGTTTTACTAAAGTCTTTCTCAGCTTAACATCAACAGTAAGCTAAGTGTTTTTGCATTTCATGTTTTATAGAGCAATACATTTATTTTATTACTTGCAGGTTTGACGGATTTATCTTAAAGTTAACATGATAAATGGTCCATAGCATTTCATTTAAGCAATTTACCATAAGAAATTGCCTGCTCTGATTAACAAAGAAGACAGGCATTGCGAAATCTATCAAAATGTGATCAGGAAAATGGTTGTTCCCTTATTTCCCAAAACAATTTAGCTTCAACAACGATCATAATTAAGAATATCGTTTATACTTTAATATGTGTCCAAATGTCTTACTATGAAAAATATTTCTTTGGTTTGGTAACGTTACAGATATGGTTATTCAGGTCAAACTATGTTAACAGTGTTATTAATGGTTTAAAAAGACATTTTCGTAAAATTCATAAACAACTACTGCCGAGTGAGAGCATAACAATTGAATTCGGCCAAATTTTATTGACTGTACATTCCCGTCCAAGACAATCTCTGTTTAATCCCCAAGAGAGATTCCAGGTTTCTCTCTCTCTACTCGTGGTTATTGACAAAAGAATATAAAGTAGATTTTGACATTAACTTTGATTCTGGATGACATCAAGATAACGCATGAACCAAATGAACCCAGATCAAGTTACTGCTAGAAAAACTGAGTATCTTAATTCCCTATTATCTGTACGAGTTTGACTATGCAAAAAAAAATTTAAAGGAGAACGACCTTAATAATCTATTGATGGGATCAGATTTTCGCATATTTATTTACCTCTTGACAATTTCGACTCACACTTTAACATCTTCAAATATCTGCGAGGGGCGGGATAGCGCAGTGGTTCGACGTCCATAGTTTGAATCCCGTCAGGGGCTCGGCATCTTTGTCCGCAGTAAAGGACTGTTCTACACGCAGTAAGGTTTGGGTGCAATACTACACTGAATTTCAGCGTGGTTCCACCCACAGTTCGCTAGTTCCAGCCGATGCTCGCAAGTTTCACCACAATGCAACGCCGCAGATATGTTGCGGGCTTTTTGCATTAATACTAGCAGCCGCGGTACAAGTTGAATACTCTTGAAATCGGCATTCAACCCCAACTGACCTCACCTTATCTCAATTTTCTGCGCTGAACGTCTTTCTGATTGTACAAAACCATAAGTAAAATTAAAGTCTTTGAAAAATGCATAATACCTCGGCCATCAGGACATCTTTACGTTAAAACTTTAGCTTTGAAAAATAAGGTTAATTAATTGTTTTTCCACTTTTCAAATAGTGTTTTTATCTAATTGTCTCTGTGTAAGTTATACTATACTAAAAGGAAAGAATGGCGAGAGTCATTCAGTTCAATTAGGTATACCATCTAGAGTTTTCTACCAATATTCTAATGAATGCTATATTGATATTGAGATTAATTAACCAAACCCTCAGGAAGAAAGCAGCTTTTGATCTGTTACTGATACTTCAAAATTTTCTTTATCAATTTAATCTTTAACCTAGTTCCACATTACTCGTGGTTATTGAAAAAAGAATGTAATTCCTCCATCTTTTTACCTTTGAAATGTATTGAAAACTATATATTTGAACGAAGATGATTTCTTTTAAAACCTTACAACGGTCTTATCTTTGTGTGTGTATAAACTGGTGACAACCAAGCAAGATGCATTGTGGAGAAGCTGAATGACAGAATGAAAATTTATTTGGAAATTAAAAACAATGCAGTCAATTCGTAAAGAAGGAAGTACCGTCAATGTTCTAACTTTCCTGCAATTGTGAGACCTGTTGGACGCTGGTTTATACATTTATTCGAATTTCAAAGCCGATGAGGACAAAAACTTTTTGTAGAGAAATGATTGTTCTACATGATAAATAAAAATCCAATCAATACCACGTGTTCTTTTCCTGAATACATCCACATACAAAAATTAAAGTTTTTCAATAGAGATTTTAAAAACTTCAAGGGAGCTTTGTTATTGTCGTGAATCACTTTTTAAATGTACTTGTGCAACAGTTAATAATTCGTATATCAATGTTTGACGTAAAAAATTGGAGAGACTTCGAAAAAGCTATATACTTCAAAGTTTTCTCATAAATGATTAACACAACTATTACGTGATTTAAACTTTGAGTGATTTATTAAGTTGAATTGATTGAAGATGTTATGATAACGTAATACTGACGGTCGTGTAAGTTTTTTCCATTCAGCTATAGTCCTCGATGTACTGGCCTGAATTGCTTTCTCTTTTCTTTCCACTTATGTTTATATAATGACTATTCTTACATTAACAACCAATGACTTCTGGTAAAACAAATAATAGATAAAATGATTTCGTTTTTTTCTTAATTTGTAAAACATGAGATTGTCTTTATCTCAAAGATACAGAGGCATCTAATGGAAGACATTAATTCTGTTGACAGATGAACATTATCTGAAATCATCAGCTGACGAAACTTGGCGGTGTCCGCTGGAAATCTTTTATAAATTAGATTCTTGATTTGATCATTTTTGTCAAAACCATCACAAATTATTTATTTATTTAGTTACAGTTGAATTAGAGTTAAATTTTCCCTTGTACCGATTAAAACACATACCTTTAAAATAATGCAACTAATGCTTAGTGTCTTTGAGAATACATGCTAACAATTGTAGATGCATTGAAATGGTTAACTTTATTTGCACTGATCATGGTATACTCTCTATAGACGGTACTATTATAGCGAGGATATAAAGGATCCAAGTCAGCTTCTTCAACAAAATCTGCCTGGCTTCAAGATGTAATTCATAACTGCAGAGTCAACAAATAGCTAATTGCCATATATTTATCCCTACACTAAACATTCTTCCTTGGGTAACAATGAATACTTCTTAACGTAGAAATATATTCATTATATAAAGAGTTTCGTTATATTCATTACTAAGCCCATTGCAAATCATTAAAGCTTAGGATTAAAGAGTTTCTTTACACCGATATGTGTAATTGGTACTGGTTTAATGTTTGGTATAACATGATTTGTCACTCAGTAGATAAGTAGAAGATTACACATAATCCTTCTTAACATTAACTTTACAAAGAAAACATTGAAAAGTATACGATGTTAGGGTTTTCGTGAGACCTTAATCAATAATATCAGTGAACATAATATCTATGCAATTATGTTTTCGTCCGGATATTTTTTCCATATGTTTAAGGCATTTGCCATATATGAGGGAAACTAAGGTGAAATAATAAACAAATCAAATAAAGGTGGTATAACACACATGCATATGTCATAATGAAAGTAAATACAGTTTAGATAGTTTCATTCTTAACCCTCCTCTTATGATTCCAATGTATTGCTGTTAGAAATCTACTGGAACAATTGACAACGGAAACATACTTTCAAAAGCGAAAAAAACACGAATGTGTTGACCGAGCAGCGCTTAACAATATCTCGATTACTGAAGTGTGAAGACTACTATAGCATAATATACAGAAACGCACCTCTATGGAGTTCAAAAGGTAAATTTTCGTTTTAATTCGAGTCAATATATTGCAGAGATAAGGAGACTTATTATCATTTACACCAATGTTGTAAGTGAATATACATTCTGTAACATATGTAGCCAATGAAGACTTCGTTAACATTAAAACATGATAATATTTGCTGTAAATGTTTTAACATGGCAAATGCTAACCCTATGTGCAGCTTCCACGTATGTCTACAAAGTACCCATATTTCGAGTTTGTTATCATTACATGGCTGTCTCATTAACGTGAAAATTTTGTTCAATGTATCGTTAGATCTATGTTCTCTTATGTAGGTGCATTCGAGGCCATTTTGTATTGATTTCACTGGCATTACGAGAAATTGGCAGTTGCGGTACGAGTATTTGAAGGCTATCTCAGCTATGGGCTACATCGAATAGACTTTGTATAAGAAAGGTAGATCTTATATAAAGAGGTATTATCGAAAATGCTCTATCCAACAATCTTAAAAGAATTAATTTTCAGTAAAGTAGAATTGATTTTCGCGTGACTATTACAACTTTTAGTTTTGTTGGAGACATATTAAATTACACACTGCACGATATCGACTACAGGAAAATAGTGATCAGCTGTAATTGTACCTTCCTGATCTGTGACTATTGCTTTTCTCATCAAAACGTTTGTATTCAGAACTTTGTATGTTTAAAAAGTGTTTTGAAATTGGTTGTTACTCGTCAGTAGTAGCAGCGTCTAATATATGTCATCAATACGACTAAAAGGTTTGAAATTTTAAATTGAATTAAATCCTTTCATGTTGCACTTGCTGTCATAAACAGCTACTTGGTGATAGCAAATACGTTCCATGACATATTCATTGATTGCGCAGAAGACCAAAATGGACAACACAATAGTGTGCGAAATGGAGTTAAAAGTAAATTTGCCAATTACAGCGTTTAAAACCTATTCAAGATAGTAATTTTTTTCAAACTTGGCATTGTTAGTATAAAAGTTCAAAATAAACCATGAGGAATGTGGTCCATCTCAAAATGCATTTATCTCTTGGAAAAAAATGTCTTATATATTTACATGTAGAATCAAAATAATAAAATAATGGGTATTTTTCAGACTTTACCCCCTCTAACTTTATACAGTAGCTATTATTAACGGGTAAGTTGCAGGGTTATGGTATAATTTTTACTTTGAAACAACGAAAGGAAATACCATCTTAACTTGAAATATTAATATTCATAAATTCGTATTCTTCTCACCTCGCTGATGCATTTAAAACCTTAATGTTTAATAATCATCCTTATCTTGATAACAATGTTATTATTTAATGATGAGTATAAATAGTTGTCCCAAGAAAATTTCTGGAGAATTGAAGTTTCCGAATTATATTTCAATGTTATTTACATCATTAGGTGCGAACTTGAACACAAGATATCTGAAAAAATTTATACTTAAAATATCTTTGTACATGTATGTGATACAAATATATCTAAGCATGCGTATTCAAATTATTTTTATTTTGCATTTGCTTTCAATTATCAAAGACTCTATATTTAAATGTGATGTAACTTTTTTTTCCTCCCTGCCGTACATCAAAATCATGTATAACACTTTGTAAAGATAGTACCCATCTTTAAAAAGAGATTATTTCGAGATTTGATTTCCCCTTTTAGTGTCAATATATACTTGGCAGAAATACTTGTTGGTCTCGACATAATTGATAAGGTAATATATTGGAAGCCCCAGTAGTTTGCTTTAAATGTCAAAGTACATACTAATATTGCAACACATCGCACTTCATGTGAGATGCGTTTTTAGTCGATAGTAAGTGAAATAGTGTGTTTGTTAAATATAAATATTAGCAATAGCGACAACCACTGCAAAATAGATCTATGATAACATCCGTGGTATCAACCAAAAACATTTACAATATCGTCTGAGCATAATCGACAATAAACTAAAAATATGTTCATCCTTATCTTTCCAACCATGATGCTAAACTCGATAAAGCCATTTCAAATATTTTTTGCACTTGTTTCAAGTCAAATACTGTGTTGAATTCGAAAATGAAATTACTTCCTGATCTTATGAACTAAAGAAAAATAGTGATGGTAAATTTGCGTGACTCTGCTTCTTTTAGATACAAACTAATGGTTGAAGTTCTTTTGGACAATTTATCGTTATTATGCTTCACTGCTTTTATGTCAATTCTACCAATATAACATAAATATGCTAAATTTGATATTGTTTTCAACCTGTTGGCTATGGTAGTATTCCACGTTTCGGTCACTCCGTTCATAAACTTTCATCAACATGTAATCATGAGTGATTTTTTTAAAAATCATGGAAGAATGTATCAATGTACCTTGAAATGACGATGCATAACTATTATAAGAGTTAAGCATCAGGCGGAATAACGTACTAACACATAATATTTTCAAAATAGTGTTTCAGATTTTCAATGTCATGCTTTTTAAACTGATATGATTTATTCTACGAGACGAAGTCAATGCACTCAGGTGACATACAGCTGCTTTTCACAAGTTTTGTCCCTTCTGCACAATAACAATATGTAGTTAGTGTCTTTATTTCAAAATAATGAATATCTAAATGTTTCGTCAATTTGGTTTACTATGAATTTGGAATCTCATAATAGGTTATATGTGATTTTAATATACATTGATATGCTTTGTGATAAACCGTCATACTTTTCAGTGAACGCATACTTTACATAGATTGATTCACAATGGATAATTGAAAGGACATTACCTCTTTTATAGAAGACAACCCTTTCCCTCCCCACAGAGGTAGGCTTCCTCTCGAGCTTATGGCATGTTAATAAACATAAACAACCTTACAAAATATCAGTCAATGGAAGCACGGCATCCATGAATGACACATTTGTTTTAATACAGCCTATGCAATGATGCAGTTGCGAAATAAGGCAAATGTGCATGGACTCAAAGTGCAGAACATATCCGAATAAAGTTTATAGCTTTCCGAATACATACAAATGGTCTGAGTCGTTTAAAATGATATGTTTTGAAACGGTGTCACTGACTAACTTTGATTGCATCCAATCAGATTTCTACATTTCTTGAAGAAGAAATGCTTGTATTAGGACAGATATTGTATAGGAATTTATTATGGAGCTACCACTGTTAGGAGAGAATAAAGACACCTGGACACAAATACGCTAATAAAACAGGATAATATGAAGACTTATAGGGGTTAAGAAAGAGAAATATAAAGATTTCTTGTAACAAAGATACTTTAGATGTGTTTCAAATCAGAGCCTGAATGAATATCTCTGAGTAATATTTAGCATACAGCATAGCTTGCAATGGGATGAAAAAAGAAACTTTGTACATTTATTTATAGCGCATGAAGGCGTTAACACATTTCGATCTGAACATTTACCTCCCCACAGGATTCATTTACCTTACACGCTCTTCCTTTAGACGTCATTCATCACCAGAAAACATGTGTTCTGGAACCGGCAAGATTAATGACCCTTGTCTTACTTCTCTGGTCAAGAGCAGATCTGAAACAGTCATGAATACAAAAGTTGCTAACTGCCCATTTCCCACATTCACCATACCATTACTCACAACAAATGTTCTTTAAATGGCTAGTTTGTCTTTCTCATTGTGTGGGTGCCGTTTCACCGTCACTGCCTATTTTCAAATCATTCATCACTCACATCTTCACAGCGTCAGGGGGTGTATTCGTCATCATGAGATGTTGCTGCTCCGTTTCACGGGTTTCGTTACCGATAAGGGCAAGGTAGAAAATAGATATAGGACATCTCGATACGTTTTCACCATTGAGGTGGAAGATGCAACATATGTTCTCGAACTAGCAAAATGTATGTCCCTTGTCTAAGTCCCGTCTTTCTATCTCAGTATCAGTTTTAGGACAGTCATAGAAATGCTGGTAACTGCTTATTTGCCACATTCACTTTATCATAAATCATCACAACTGGTTTTGTTTTCTTTTTCATTGAGTAGCTGCCCTTTCAAATTCATTGCCTATAAACCTCTGCAATTTTCAAATTATTCATAATCAGCTGTATCGTCATTACGTCAGGGAGGAAACTATCTTCATTCGTTTTCGTTGCCTTGGGAAGATGAACAACTTATGGCAGTTCTTTTCCGTGTTCATTTAGCCAAAAGCTTGCTGAGTGTGGGAATAAGTACATTTATTCAATCGCTTTATTATTTAATGTTGTTTTGCTAAAGGAAAGGAGGTTCCAAACATATCTACATCTGTAGATCTGTGGCTGCGTTCGGCTTCCGATCAAGACGCCCGTCGCTGACATCATATCAGGGCTCGGTAACTATGTCTGCATTCTTTTTGCAAAGTGTTTCGATTGCAATGCTACAAAGAATTTCAGTGCAGTAGCACCTATGATTCGCTAGTTCCAGCTGAGACTGGCAAGTTTCACTGCAATGCAAAGCCACAGTGGTGTTGCGGCCTTATCACTGCAATAATACTAGCAGCCATTATATAAGTGAAAGTGGCTTGAAACCCCTAATCACCTGACCTCAATTCACTTGAATGTATTTCATAAACATATCTACTGAATACTTTTGAATTTTATTTTGAACTCTCATGTAAAGTAAAAGTATTGGTCAATGCGATCAGAGGGAGTTGTTATGGTATAATCTTTGGTTTGACTAGTAAGAGTGATTTCTATGCACGAATACACTCCTAACTTGTTAAAATTTAATCATGTAAACATATGAGCTAAACATGTAAGGTTTAAACCATTTTTTAAATATGATATAAATTAATCAATTTCATTTACTGAGGTTAACTGTAATTGTAAGCTATCACTAGGAAAGAGTTAAGGTTTATGCGCCAACGATTACTTAAAGTATTTGTAAGAAACGATTACTGAAAGTGAAAGAAAAGGAAGCAAAACCATAAGAATGTTCTCTGTTTTGTGTTAATTGTGGGCACATTTTTAATGACTGGGTCGGACCATTGATTGATTGAAATGGTCTAATGAACGGACGAGTGTATACTAGCAACAGATCTAGAGATTCAAATCGAATCAAAACTCATTTACTGTATAAAGACAAATATACATTTGGCATATATTCTCATCACTTTCCATTCGGTACTCTGAATGTGTCAATTAATTATTATTATCATTTGATAATATCAGTCATACGACTTTGAACTCTGAAACTATCAATCGATTCATAAGTTTGTTTGAATAATCCGTTTCTAAGGGGCAAAAAGGCCATAGGTCATATCAATGTGATTATTTATTACACAAGTACATTTTAATAAGGAATCAGGAAGGTGATGGGAAATGTAGAACAATTTATATGGATGCAAGCTGAAAACACTATATGCTTAAATCATTAAGAAACATGTATACATTATAAATGGATAAGAGAAACAATAACTTGCAACTTGTCAGAAAACTAGTGCTGCTTTGTTGAACATTCCTAATAGTATTTAACAGCGTAACGAAAACCATGAACGAAAAAACAAAACGTGTTTGAGTGAGTGCGTGAGTGAGTGAATTGGGGTTTAACGCCGCTTTCAAGAGTATTTCACTGATATCGCGGCTGCTGGTATTATTGCAGGGAGAAAGCCCGCAACACCATTGTGGCTATGCATTGCGGTGAAATGCATCGGCTGGAACTAGCGAACCATGAGTGGTACCGCGCTGAAATTTCTGCTATAACACCACTGATTCATATGATTTCTAATTGTTAAGTATGAATTAACGTTTAGAAAAGATTCTAAATACATATCTAAGTCATTAGATGTTTTTTTTCGTAGCTTTCTGACCACAACTAGTACAGTCGTGACTTCAGAAGGTTACTTTAGAGGAAAATACTGCTAGGAATTATTCCAAAACAAGCACAACTTTGCCCCTTGTCATTGCTAAGACGAATCCCGCTACTGCCTCCTTTGATCCGTCAACACAAAGTCGATTTTTTTTGTGAAAGTCTCAAGATATCTTAATTAAACAGGGTCCTCTATGCACTTTGAACATTGTCATGGAATGTACGTGTTATCAAACAGTATTGATTTATAAGAACATTGACGTAAATGATTACCTTCATTGAATATAACAAAGGTCCATAATTTATTTTTCAATCTAGTGTTGCTGTACAATGATTGTCTTTCATTTTCTTTATTTCCTTTTTTCAAATATCGACCACAATATGCAAACCTATATCATAATTGGAATTATATTAAAATTGTCACTACAAGCAAATGAAAATCGCATACAGGACATGCAAACCCTTTGGTTGCCTAAGAATTATCATTGAATTAACATAATGTTTAACTTTTATACAATAATAAGTAGAAAAAGTATGTAAAAGAAAAAAACAAAAAAGACTATTTTGGAACCCAATGTATTCACTCTATCATGTTTATATATGTGGATAAAATTACATAGATCAAGACTGCGAATTCATATTGATACATACTGGGTTTGAAACCAATTTAAAAGCATCTTTTAAGCATACGACGTTCTGATTAGAAATAGTCACGAGAGCAAGAAAGCACAATTATAGCTGATCACTGTTTTCCTGTAGTCGATATCGTGCAGGAAGTAATTTAAAAGGTCTTTAACAAAATTGAAAGCTGTAATTGTCACGCGAAAATCCAAAACCTTAAATGCTCTTCTGAAAATTAATTCTTTTAAAGATTGCTGTATAGAGCAATTAACTGAAGATCTATAAATACGATCTACCTTTCCATGTAAACCATAACTGAGATAGCCTTTAAATACCATGAATTCAAATCTCCCATTTTGCCTGGTTAACTCCATACTTACGCAATTGCTTTAAGGATGTTCGCTCCTCAAATTTAAAGTATTAAACTTTTTTTCTAACTTGTATTTTTCAAAAGTTAAGAGTATTTGCTTGAAATATGAACCCAAAAAAATAGGGGTTAGTGTGGGTTTTTTCGAAATATTCTAAGACAAAGATCCCTTTGTGAGTCACAGTTTTAACATGGGAGTCTATGGAGAAATCTTGACCTTTTTTGAGAAATCTTAAATTTTAATTATTTCCTGTATTAAACTTTTTTTAATATGAAAATATGTTAGAGTTAACATAATTTTCTTCCAGAAAAAGGTAAAAAATATATATGGTAGTGTGGGTTTTTAGCCACTACGGCGCAACATGTATTGAAACATTTCAATTAAATAAACAACATTCAAGCTATTTTTGTACTAAAAACATGCTTTCCTCCACTCATTATCTAAAAATCTACCTGAATGCATACATACAAATCATATTCATTCAACAACATCTACTTGCTAAGATAAACAGTAAATAAAACTGGCTCAAATGATAGTTACAATTGAAAATTGATGAGTCAGCAAAATTATGAATTAATTCAAAATACATCAGACACGTTTTTTCCCTTTAAACACACCATATGTCTTTGATTTATAATAAATCAACATGAAGAAAATACAAAACAGTAGAAATAACACAAAAATACAATTTATTTCTTTTCTCACACCACATTTCAAAAGGTACAGAAAATTAAAAAATCATAAAGGGAAGCAACTGGTCAACTTGAAGCGCACATAAAATACCTAGAGAAATGTGTCTTGTCAGGTACACAAAATATTAATTTAACTCAACCAGAAACTATAAATCCTTGTTTATTGTATGTTGTCCAAAAAGGAATGTAGATCAAGTCATTATTTTCCAACTGAGATTCACAGACACACTGGGAAATCATAGGTTTGTATGATCTGTATGTCACAACATCCATTAGAACGGTTTATCCTCTACTCTGCATCGGATGAAAGTACACATCTACCTGAAAAGATGAATAAGTTTGTTAACTACACTCATTAGAATTGATTCCTTTTCATTTTATAATGGCAAACAGCCAATATTGTCATATCTTTTTAAAAATCCATTACAGTTTATACAATGATAAACACAATTGATAATTTGGCCTTTGGAATAAGAGCAACAAGCTTGTAGGAAAGATGTGACTTTCAATGTCATCTTGTTTTAAAGAACATTGTACACCTCACATAACATAATCACTAGCCTCAAAAAACTTCCCAACAATATTTTATGAATTTAAGGGGAATTAATTTTTTAAAAATTTGATTATGTCTAGTCTCAAAGACCTTTTTGACCTTTCTTCTCTCATTATGTTAATATTACATGATCATTCATGAACACAGAAATATACAAAGGTTTTATTATTACAAAAAATACCTATGATGAAAGTAATTAATTCTTGACAATGGTCAAATAAGGATTCTTCCTTCTTGATTTGTCATAATTAGTATGATACTTCAAACATATATAATTGTGACCTAAAAACAATATAACTTATTGTTATGTAATGAATTAATTATTCAAATGAGTAGGCTGTCTAATGCTGCTAGGGCGTAGGCAATATTTCAGTCATTGGCCGCCAAATAATTATAAAAACTTTTTTTAATATTCATCATTTCTGCTTATACATTCTGCTTATACATTCTACTTTTTGCAGCAACAACATATATAAGTTTTCAGTTCAATAATATATTCTCATCAATGATGATTTTTTCAATGATCAGGATAAATCAAATACAATCAGCGAATCAAAAGTGTTTATTTGCTTTATATATTTGATAGTTATCAATTTATTACCTCAATTTCTGCAGCTTTAGCTGACATCATCTTTTTCAGTGGTGATCCCAGGTTCTAAATGACAAGAATAATGATTATTAAGTCTACAATAATGTCTACATTCAGTGCATTCAATGAGAAAAATGTGACAGATAAATGTCATGACCCATTGCTAAAATTCACAAAAAATATATAAGTATTATTTGATTTGTTTCAGCAAGAGAGTAGGTTATTTAATTACAATAAGATACAGAAATAGATAATTAATCACTATGAAATGAAATTAGATAAGTTAAATCATAAATTGAAATGATGTTGACAGAAAAGTAAGAAGATTTAGAGTTCATAATACATTTTACATACCGGTGCAAGTGATTTGTTGTTTTTTGTTGGCCTCGCCCTGTCGCTCGCATCGGAATCAGCTGACAAGCATGACCTAATTTCAACAGGGTACTATCAGCCGACAAGCATGACATGTGTTTACTGTTACTCTTAGTTTTCAGTGGCAGCGGTTTTAGTCGAATTTTTTCCTGTCACTGTCGGGCAGTATATAATAGGGAAAGCTTTATTATTTCCCTCATCACTTTCAACAAGTAAATCGAGAAAATCCATGTAAAGTGTCGAGATTTGGTGGTGTTTTGTCTAGCCATGTTTGCCTCGGAGAAATGGTACATTGGTCATTGCTTCGCGCGGGGTTTGTAAAATCATTACACACTTTAGGCAGCTTCATAACCTCAATTTGGTGACTTGATATCTTGTGTTTCAACACTTGTATACATCGGGAACTAAACTTGAGGGCGAATGTAAACACATGCGACTGTAACATGAGACTGGGCCGCCTCTGTTTATTTCCACTGTTCACTGACTATGCGCAATCGGCCGAAATAACCACTTTCCGTAACTTCATTTCGGTTGTCGTAAAAATACTACGTTTGTTAATTTTGATGAATATTTAATCAGAAATCATCAAAATTGAGAAATTACCGCTTCATTTTGGTTTATAATATAAGAACATTATGATTTCAGGCTTTTTAGGTTTTGCAACTTTGACTTGTAAGTTGACAATTTGGTCATGCGCAGTAGGTGAGGAGCGAACATCCTTAAATGCACTTAGAAAGACACATAGATTGAATGATGTACTGAACAATGATTTTATTGTGGATGATAATCATCAAAAGGAGAGTGGACAGATCAGGGAGAAAAGGTACCGAAATTATGAAGGATTGTTCAGTCGGAATGACAGCATTCTGAGAGAAAGACAGCAGGTTTAGCACTAATCAAATATTGTCTGGATTCCACCAGTCCACCAGTCAAGCCTGGGTACACTTACCAGGAACATGCAAACTCCGGCCGGCACAACTATACGCAATACCATTATTAGATATTGATCACATATTCCAGACCACAACATTTTTAGGTAGTTATCAAGTTCACCTTGATAGTATTGATTAACTTCCTGTTTTCTCTCTGTAAGTAAGTAAATTTCTCTTTGAAGAAGGTTTGAATTTAATTCTCCACTTAGTCACTAAGTAAAAGGTCATGTTATACCAAACATGAAAGCAGTTTATATGTTTCATTATCAAAAACCTTTGCAATTACCTAAGTACACATATCGGCGAAAGGAACTCTTTACCCTGAAGCTTCAATGATTTTCAATAGGCCAAGTAATGAATATAATAAGTTTCTATATAAAATAAGATACATGTTTTCGTGAAGAGAAATGATATTTTTTTCCGAAATGAAACAAGTGTTTCCATTGCATTCACTGTTAAGCAAAGAAAAATGTTAAAGGGGCAGTAGCACGTTTTTTAAGACAAATATAGTGATCTCATGAAAACTAAAATGTTTCAAATTGCAAGACAAAGTTAATTAATGAAAAGAAGCAGTTTTAGAACGAATGTAACATGATCGGTTAAGCTATGCGAATCCGTTTCCCTACTTAAAATGATTAAAAGGTGTTCATGCAAAATTGGCCGCCAGTTGGCTTTGCTGGTTAGATGATTATTTCGTCTACAAATACAGATGATATGATTGACCGCCTGAAGAAGATAAATTTGGTATAAACTTATGTTAATTAGGGAAAATTTGAAGAAACAAATCTATCAAGAACGTGCTATTGTCCTTTAATGTATACATGTTTACATGTATATCCCGAAGCCAAAAAGGTTGCGTTCTAGAAGCAGAATTAGATCCTTTTTATCTGTGCTAGAATAGTGTCGTCTATAGACAGGCTGTAGCATGATCGCACTTGGAATCTGTGTTGTCGTTTACCTTGTGCAAATGAAGTAAACCAATTTAATGCATCGACAATTGTTTGGTTGCATTATCAAAGACATTGACAATAGTCGCATTGATTGCAATTGCCATTTGATGTTTATGCACATTATGATCACTCCGTCACTATGTCTCTGTTTCTTTTATTCTGTCTCTCTCTGTCTTTGTCACTGTTTCTGTCTGTCTTTCTAGATTCTGTCTCTGTCTCTCTGTCTCTCTCTCTCTCTCTCGAGTTTTGAACAGAAAGATTCTTATAGTAACAAGCCTAAAGAAAGATACAATTTAATGTATTTCAAGGCTGCCAAGTTTCATAAGCTGATGAATTTAGATACTGCTCAATTGTCGACAGATTACATATTGATGAGAAACTGCAAAGCGTGGCTTCCATTAGATGCCTCTGTTTCTTTCAGATAAAGACAATCTAATGTATTTTCAGATCTGAAAAAAAAGGAAATCCTTTTATCCAGAAGTCATTTGTTGTATGTATAAGAATAGTCATGAGGTGAAAATAACTGGAATAAGAAAAGAGATCAGAAACCCATCGGCTCAACTAGTTCAGCTAAGTAGCATCAATGAATATAGCAGAATGGAAAAAAAACCTCATGAAAGTATTACGTTATCTTAACAATTCAGTAAACTTACATCGTACTCGAAATGTTTGGTTTGTTTGATTGTCTTGATAAATGACTTCTCCATAAAGCTTAAAACTAGTCATGTAAAGTTTTCGTCATTATACTTCAATGAAAGTATTCATCTGACGAATTTGATAATATATAACGGCCTACCTTTAGAATCCCTCACCAAATTTACCTCTCGTGAAAGGAATGTTTATTTTATTCGAGAAAACTTTTCTTACCGGACATGCGCTGACGCCATTTACATTTACCGTGACTTTTGCCAGGTTGGCGGTTTTGGAAATTTTAGCCCTTTGGGTACAAACTGATTATCTTATTTCGCACTAGGCCCCACAGCAACATCGTATCTTGTGGTTAGTATTATTGTTCAGGGATGGTCACAGTCATGATTTCAAGTAATATTGTTACTGATTTGTCAGTAGGCGAAGGTTCTCGGGTTTTTCCGTGAGTCTGATTTGACGGTTTGCAAAGACTTAGATACATTTCGACGATGTTATTTAACCCTTGGATCCGCTCTTAGATGATGCATTTAACAGAGCTTAGATAGTACTGTCATTTAAGGTTTATGTCAGTCATTTTGTGTAAGAATTGCCATATTTATTTTCTAACGTGACCGAGTGATTCGGTTTTTGATTCGCGGTGATTCTAGTTTTGATTACTGACAATAGTTACGAGTTAACCCATTAACGATGCGCTTTTATATTCTCAATTACACACAATTATATTCTCTTCCCTTTGATTAGATTCATTTTTGTTTCAAGGGTCAAGTTACATGATCTAGTAATGCAAGCCTAGCTTCCATCTTTGAATAGTGAATATCCGGCCTGGTGTGTAAATTTCCGAGCTACGAATTGTCACAAGTCACCAAAGAAATAAATTTGATTTGATTGATAATAAAATTTACCCCAAGTTAAGTTCCAATCAAAATTATCTATATATCTATAAGTATTTTAACAATATCTTAAATGCATTTAGTAGCGTGCGAAGTTAGTTCCATTTACCATGGAAGTCAATGAAAACATCGACGTTATCACTTAGGCTACAATAATAGGCTTTCCTGTGAATCCTTTCAAGTTTTGTTTAAAAAAACTATGTTCGTTCAAAGAAATGATACACTAAATAATGCCTTACAGATAAAATGACATTCAGTCGTCAAAAACACTGAAAGTTACATAAACATAACGTAAACAAAAACATCACTGTTTCTGGCATGATATTTTCCCCAAGTAACCTCTTCCTTATTTGGAAACATTCGTCACGAGAGGTAAGAACTGACCAATCAGCGACCAGATACGTCTTTGGGATTTTCCCTCGATTGCCAAAGATCGGATGAATGTTTTTGAGTGATAGTAAAATTCGTGTTTAAAACTATTTCAGACGAAGTTTGAAATTACAGTTTTGCTGATAAACACGTAAATGATCTCTATTTTCGTCTAAAATGTCTCCTAACGGAGATCAGCCCGCTGTCGCGTGCTTCTCTTACATATAGGGCGCCGCAGGCACGTGAACTGCCTTCGGCAGTCAACACGCGCCTTCGGCTTTTATAAACATACACCACGAGAATTTTATGGTGAGGGATGCTAAAGGTAACTCGATGAATTATCAATATAATTATTTCAAATTGAGTAAGAAACCTTCTTTGTTTGCTTAAACGAAAGCAATACAATTCCAATTTTCACATAACATTTTCTCCAGTTTAATCTTCATTAGATTGAAATGTAGGAAAACATGAATTAAACTAAATAAGCAGTTTGTGTAAATGAGCCAATAATAACAGGAATATATTATGAAATCAATCACAGGGAAATTTCTAACATAAAACATCCATACTTTGATAGTTGTGTCAATTACTATACGAGATAACCTGAGAGGCATACTACTCTCAAATACTTGTAGGTCGATTTACAAATGTGTATTTGCTGTGAGATAACATGAAAATGTGTAATTTACGATAGTGAATGTGTGAATCTGTTGAAACTTTATTTCACTTACTGACCTTTCATTTCTTGTAATCACTGGCATATTAAGAAAAACGACGTTTTGTATTGACTTGAATTTATTGTTAATGTAGATAATTAGTATAATTTATTTGTGAACATCATCAACTTGAAATTCAAGTACACGTAGAGACGTAAAACAACCACCATCAAAAGGTTTTAATTAGAAATTAAATAACACAGACCGAATATGAATGAGAAAATAGTTATCCCTGGTTCGTATTAATGCTTTGATAAAATGTATACTTATGCAGGCATTCTAAAACCTCTGTTTTAAACCACGAGTGTCGTTGTACGTAGATAAGGGGCAGTTTCATCAAACTATCACATTCACGTGAATTTTGATGTGGCTTAATTGAGGAAACGACTACGAGTACTTATGAATGCAACAAACTTTTAAGTATACACCAGCCTTACAGCGTTATAGGGTTATATAGCGTTTATTATGTCGGTTTGTCCAACATATATTTCATACTCATTGTATAGAGTAAGGTTTAATTAAGTTTTGTTCTTTAATCTTTATGTATCTCATTCTTACATAAAGGGGTTAAGTTTGGAATAAAAAACCATTGCATCTTAACAAAGATTTTGTCCTTTATATATATTTTCTTTTGGCATATTCATTAATTTAAACTTTTAGGAAACCTAATTTTTCTGTCTTTGATTGTGCTTATAAATTTCAGGAATAAGTTTCAGGAATATAGTGTCTTCATACTTATATATGAATCACTCAATCAATATAGACTCACTGAAATCTTTAAACTTAAAATCGTTTGTGCATATACTTGGTTAGTTATTGATAAACTCAACAAAGTCAAATAATTGAAAAGTAAATTTATAGTATGTGACAAATAAAATATCTAGCATGCGATGTCTCCCCTCTGTTACATATTGACACACACAAAGTTGCGCAAAAAACTCCCTTTAAGGAGTTTATAGGGTCAAGGATATGCTACTTTATTCTTATAAGTGAAAACATTCCTTAAGAAATGTTAACATCCTCTTCAAATAACATTGGCAATTGAAAAGATAATTCGAAAGCTCTCAACATGGCTATGCAATCATAGTCTGCATAGAAGTTCATTGTGGACGGTCATTTGCTTAATAATAGCTTACTCTTTATATTCCCATGAGGGGAACATTTCACCTCACCTCACAACTCAGACTATTATCAGGAGATTTTGTCACTATTTAACTTGAGTCATGTAAACAAGACAAATGATTCTTTGGAGACAAACTCATGTAATTAAACATTAATTTGAAATTTAATATCTATTGGTAATATTAAATCAAAGAGTTCATCTTCTTTGGAATAGATTGTCGTCGTCGTCGACTAGTTAGTTCAGTTACAGCTTTTAACGCTTTTCAAGGGTGAAAACCTTAGGGGGGGGAGGTATTTATGTTTAGATTATAGTATTACTTATAGGTTCTATTTTACAATCAGAATAATAAGTTTATGACTTGAAAGTGTGATATGTCAAGAAAACATATACGTTAACAAGCCAAAATGTGTTTTTATAGCAAGATATCTTTAATTGATCACAATACTATATCTACCAATACATGCGTTTAGCATGACGTACCTATTGTCATTCTAGAATTTTACTGAATAGAAAATACATTTGCGTTCACATTCAAACACGTAAAAATTAAAGAGTATGCAGACATCCAGTGTGCATCAGATCGATCTGTGCGCCTTTGGTCTATTTTTTTCCTGATTACAACCAGAAGTTGAGAAATATTGTCAACATCTAATAAATATTCAATATTAACAAATAATATAACCCCTTGGTTTGCTTCTCAAAGGGAGATAGATGAAATGGGCTCTCTTGATGATTGAATACACAATGATTGTCTATTGTCTAACGAAACGCAACACAAACATATCTTTGAGAGTGTTTAAAGTTTGACTGAAAGTTTATTGAAAATAAATTAAATACTTTGCGAACTTTCTTCTAAAACAGCTTTGTGTTAGTGATTTTCAATCAGTGAAGCGAAGTGGGTGGAGCTTAGGGCCTTTTACATAGAAATCAAATCAGACATTTGCTGTAATCTGATTTTTCATTAATTAAGTTTTCATTTTAATTAGAAATCAAAAGTTCCCTTACCTTTCTAATTTTGAATCGCCGACAAGCTCCGGCATGCATAGCAGTTTAAATTATACTCTTCCAACAGTGTATAAGACAGTAAATAAACACATTATGAAATCTATTTCTTAAATGAGTGTAAATAATGAACACTTTGTCTTTCAATTAAACAGTGAATAATCTTGTTTAAATATGCTTTAAGTGGTATATATACTGCGGATACGCCCCATCTTAAGATGGTACACGTGCCAACATTCTAATAATATTCTTATTCAAATATGAAGTTTGTTCTTGAAATATGATTTTAATCATTAAGGTAGATATTGTTGGAACCTACATGGAAATGTAATTTTATGTTAATTTACTTGACTTACTGGCTCGGATTATCTTTCATCGAGTGTGAGCCAGTGAACATAAAATGCATTGTAAACAAAATCTGATTTAAACGCACATTTGATGAATAATTGAAACTTGTTTATGCCGCATTATCATATCACAGAAAAAAACACTGAACAATCCTCGTTTCATCGTTTTATGCATTTGCACCAAACAACCACCAAACATCTCACATGATGTATTTCAACAAAGGCATACTTTGTTGTTATGCCTTTGTTGAATGACAACAACGTTTGAAATGTTGAACTTTTACGAATTGTACCAATGTATATTGCCCAAAATATTGCCCGAGTTTGAGATCAATCTAATAGAGATCAAAGTTAATAAATACTACTGAGACATCGCTTTAAAATAAATGAAAATGACCTGTTACAGAAAAATGATTATTCCGAGCAAAAACCTTGTATAACCGAAATATCAATTTATCCTACAACTTTATTCAATAAAGAATGGATTGATATGTGGATATGTAAATCTGACAGCGGGGTATGTTAGAAAACATGAGTTTGACACCGAGTCCTTCGTGGCAACCAACAATCAGATGGGACGGCCATATAAGAGAATGGGCAATCATTAATTCTCAACATGTGTATAACTGAAAGTTTTAGATATTATTTTTATTGTTTTCAGTAAAAACTTATAGACTAAGAATATCATATTCTAGGTTGACAATGTAAGATTATATATTTAATGCATTATGAGTCAAATCTGAAGGAGTATATGTTATGATTACGGGAAGGTATAGGTATGAGCTGTTCATTAATGCTAAATATTTCAAATTTGGGACACCTAAATTACAACAATCTAATGTACCATGATGTACGTTTTAAAACATTTTCATTCGATGTTTACAGATTCTTGTGGAATGAGCCATTGACCTAACTTAAGTTGCAGTGTTTTATCAATGAAAACCGATCCCATTTAAATTATCTGTAGATACATCCATCTTCTGCGTGTCCAATGAGTACGAAAAAGAAAAGGTATAAAGTAGATGCATATATTCTATCTACGATTTCTTTCTACACGTACATGTAAGACATTCCTTATGTTTTGCTGATTGACAATGGCATTTGAATATTACTTTGAATGTTGACTCAAAGGCCAAATAACTTATTTCTTTGACTAAAACAAGATACTTTGATGATCCAAAGGGACATTTTAGAATAAATGTATGAATGACAATAGATTTAATTTCGTAAACAGATGGATGCTTTATATCACGCTCAGTTCAACCTAAAAGACGCGGGAGACAAAAATAATGTAAACAATAACTTACAAAAACCATGATACAGAGTTTTACAATCCAGCTATTGTAATATAATATATATAATTTGCAATATATATATATATATATATATATATATATATATATATATATATATATATATGAAACGTTGCACAAGAATACCCAAACGTTACTTGACTTTATTGTACTTTCATCTTTCCGTCTTTTCCCTTATTCTTTCGATCCCGTTCTCCCTGATCTGTCCACTCTCTTTTGGATGCTTGTCATCCACGTGTTTAATAACTGAAATATTGTTGAAAGCACGTTAAACCCCAACCCACTCACTCACTCACTTATCTTTTGCTTCTGCCCGTTAACTTTCAGCTTGTTCACTAAAATAGGTTTAGACGTATTGCCACTTTTTTGGCAACTCTTGTATTTCAAGTCTATTTCAAAACTATTGGGCAGTTTTTCGTGCTTAATAAATTACTCATTTCTTCGTCAATTTAATTTGTACTTGCTTCATGAAAATAAATAAACATGCAGAATGACATCAAATGCGATAGGAATGTTACAATAAAAAAAATCTGAGCAGCATGATTAAGCTCAGCGAAAACAAATATCAGCTCTGTAACAGTAAACACATCCTACACTCAAGGTGTCGCACCTGTAGTACTGTAGTATTTACAAACCATCCCGGACAAATAGTTTGGACAAACAGTTTAAACTTCGTCAAATGATTCGAACTTGACGAACAATCAAACATTACCGGTGTCCCGGTATAAATTCGCCCCCGTATAAAATCTCCCCCCGGCGATTTTGTACCGGTACAAACCCTCCCCCGGAGATTTTATACCGGTATAAAATCGCCCCCCGGCGGAATTGTTTCTCTCCCCCCTTAGAATAAAATCTCCCCCCTCAACTTTTTTCTGTATTAGTTTCAGTATTGATTGTAGACATATTTTATTTACCAGGATGAATAGTTGTTTTGAAACAATGACATAAAAGATTGATTGAAAAAATATTTTGTATTAGGAACGACTTTTTAAGGATTTATTAAGTTGTTCTAATTCGTTTTTAAAACCTGCTTTAAGTATGGGTTTGATGCACATAACATAAAGGGGGCGATTCTATTCTGGGTTTGATGCATATACTCATACAATAGAGGGGGCGATTGTATACTGGGTTTGATGCACATAACATATACAGGTAAAGGGGGCGATTCTGTACTGGGTTTGATGCACATAACATATACAGGTAAAGGGGGCGATTCTGTACTGGGTTTGAAGCACATGACATATACAGGTAAAGGGGGCGATTCTGTACTGGGTTTAATGTATATACTCATATACAATAGAGGGGCGATTCTATACTGGGTTTGATGCACAAACATATATAGGTAAAGGGGGCGAATCTATTCTGGGTTTGATGCACATACCATATATAGGTAAAGGGGGCAAATCTATACTGGGTTTGATGCACATAACATATACAGGTAAAGGGGGTGATTCTATGCTGGGTTTGATGCACATACTTCTATACAATAGAGAGGCGATTCTATACTGGGTTTGATGCACATAAAATATATAGTTAAAGGGGGCGATTCTATATTGGGTTTGGTGCACATAACATATACAGGTAAAGGGGGAGGTTCTATACTGGGTTTGATGCACATACCATATATAAGTAAAGGGGGCGATTCTATACTGGGTTTGATGCACATACTTCTATACAATAGAGGGGGCGATTCTATCCTGGGTTTGATGCACATAACATATACAGGTAAAGGGGGCGATTCTATACTGGGTTTGATGCACCTACTGTTAAACAATAGAGGGGGCGAATCTATTCTGGGTTTGATTCACAACACATATACAGGTAAAGGGGGCGAATCTGTACTGGGTTCGGTGCACATAACAATGTACATTTAAAGGGGGCGAATCTATACTGGGTTTGATTCACAACACATATACAGGTAAAGGGAGCGATTCTTTACTGGGTTCGGTGCACATAACAATGTACATTTAAAGGGGGCGAATCTATACTGGGTTTGATGCACCTACTTATATACAATAGAGGGGGCTATTCTGTACTGGGTTTGATGCACATAACATATATAGTTAAAAGGGGCGATTCTGTACTGGGTTTGATGCACACACTTATATACAATAGAGGGGCGAATCTGTACTGGGTTTGATGCACCTACTGATAAACAATAGAGGGGGCGAATCTATTCTGGGTTTGATTCACAACATATATACAGGTAAAGGGGGCGAATCTGTACTGGGTTCGGTGCACATAACAATGTACATTAAAGGGGGCGAATCTATACTGGGTTTGATGCACCTACTTATATATTATTAAGAATATAATTTACTCTCACATATTGAAAAATGTTTGACATCAGTATATAATTCTATCTTTAATGTGCTTGTCATCAGCATTGACAAATGACTTTTTGTTATGAAATACTTTTGTATTGGAGAGGTATTTATATAGGCGTTTCACCGCCTGTTTATCAATCAATTCATTTATTTGAATAAATATTGTTTAAAAAAAATATTTTGTTTCGGTGTGACGTGAAAGGTTACATTCAATTTACATATGGCATAGTAAAACAACATTTCACATGATATTAAACATTGCATATAAAAAGATAGCACCCGACCCATAAGGACTATGAAACACCATATTACCTCATATATCAATATATATTTTATTAAGAGGAAGTCACTCTTGTCCCTCAGGTTGAGTATTCGTTATTATGGTTCTTGGTGAGATACCCTCTGACAGGATGGTTTTTTTACAGCTACTTAGCTGAGACAACCTGGCGCCTTATATCCGTTCTAGCTATAGATTAAGGACATAACCCATTATAAATCAATTACGCTTGATTGACAATGTGTTAATCATTTCTAAGTTTTCGCAGTATCACGGAAAAAAGTCACAAATTTGCATAGGAAAACTTTTTATTATCCATCAATAAAAACAAGAACATACATCTTTTTCATAACATTTTACTTTAAACAATAACATCGTTCACTTGTCTTAGCACTACTGATTAACATTTGTTCAGAACTAAGCACTGCTTTCAAACCTGGACAATTCAAATAATACAATTTGTGACATTTTTTCCTTTGACTTATTTTCCAAGACTTTTTTTTCCTGTGACTTTTTTCCTAGATTCTTACTTTCTTCGGGGATTTTTTAAGCGCTTCCAACAGAGCTGATTTCACACTCGATTTTAAATTTTAAAATGTTTTAATTTGGAATGGGTTTACTTAATCAACGAGTCGTGACCACTTGGGCACGCGGGGATATCATTGACAGGTGTGTCGCATCCAACGGCATTTTGATTTCTACTGCGAAGTCAATGGCATTAATGAGTTTAAAGCAAATGTATTGAATGATTGACCTGTCCGTGTCTATGTGACACTTGGACCCAAGTGGGCTCAGGATCGGGAGGGGCGCATGCAGTAGATCCTACATGACATATATCACGTATATATCACTATATATACAGCTGATTCAGATTACTGAAGCATCATTCCTTAGTGTCTGAAGTCATACGCATTATACACGAATTCTCAGCTTATCCTAAATTTACCATGGAGTCTGTTGAAATAGCTGCGTTGATGGAATATCTAGTTTCCGGAAAGTACCCTGAAGACTACGGCAAGGATATGAAAAGGCGTCTGCGAGAGAAGGCTGCTTCCTACACCGTGGTTGATAGAGTTCTCTATCACCTTGGCCACCAAGGCAAGAAGCAGAGAGTCGTCGGGAAGGATGAGAAGATGAAGATCATCGAGGAGTTGCACGCAAACGTCGTCGGCGGTTGCCACTTTGGCACCAACGCGACCATTGCGAAGGTGTCGGAGCGTTTCTGGTGGAAAAGCATGGCTGCTGACATACGCCAGTACTGCAAGATCTGTTCGAGTTGTCAGAGAGCCAATCCCAACAACAAGCCTCAAGTTTCCAGTCTGCATCCGGTGCCTGTGAGGAATCTTTTCCACCGCTGGGGTGTAGACCTGATCGGCCCTCTAAAGGAAACATCTTCCGGACAGAAGTATATCATCGTAGCGACTGAGTACTTAACAAGATGGGTGGAAGTGGGTGCCTTACCGGACAAGACAGCTTCAAGTGTGCATCGTTTCCTGATGACACTTGTATACAGGTTTGTAGATAGTTTATATCTGTCGAGTAATCACTTGTCAAAAATAGCAATTGTATATATATATTTTATATTGTTAAAAGCGTTGATAAAAACAGCACACAACATTTTCTCCTGCATGTTTCATAGATATATTAACGTTTAATTCTAAACTAAGTAAACTGAATAAAAAATACAACATTTAACAACATCAACTAATAGATCGTGAGCACAATATAGTCTCTATCTTCTGTTCAAGGATTTTCAGTGGAAGTAATTGAAAGTAGTAGGAGCCGAGTTAATTTTAGATTTCCGAAGTTATTTGAGTTCTCGTCCCTTACAATAATGTTGTACATATTTCTCCATCGAAACCTACTAAATACAAATAAAATGTCTAAAGCTCCCGCTACTCTCTCGAATATTTCAGTTCGACAAAATCAAGCAAACGCCCAGCACATTTATTCACTTCTCTCTGTTACCTTTGTACAGGTTTGGAGCCTGCCAGGTCCTTCTACATGACCAGGGGAGGGAATTTTGTAACTCTGACAAGAGAGTTGTGCGATGTCCTTGCGACCGACCAGGCCATGACATCACCCTACCATCCCCAGACTAACGGTCTCACGGAGAGATTCAACCAGACGATGACAACGCAGCTGATGAAGATGGTGAATAAGGACAGCAACAACTGGGACGACTACCTCCAGTCCGTTGCCTTCGCTTACCGAACCAACGTCCAGGGATCAACGAAGATATCACCCTTCGAGCTCCTGTATGGCCAGAAGGCCCGCCTGCCGATCGACCTATCTTATTCAAGCACCGAGTCCACGGAGTCCACCTGGGAACCATCCCTAGAGGCGGTTGCTGCTCGGATGAAGGAGCTGTCAGACGCTGTTCCTGCCACCCGATCGGTAGCCAGGAACAATATAGAGAAGGCACAGGCGAGACAGAAACAGCGATACGACCTGAAGCATTCATCCCCTGTTTACCAGGTTACTACTTGCATCCTTTATTGAATCTTCGGCGTTTACTTCATTGTCATTTTATACTATCAATTTATAAGTTTCAAATTGGTGTAATCTATAATTAATACAGGCAAGAAAACGAAACTGTCGAAATTAAGTTTGATAAAAGCATTAAAAGCATAAGGCCAAATGCGTAATGTGTATTTCCAAGTTATAATGAACAATGGTGTCCAGTACAAGTACTAGCATCTCATGTGTTCCTTTCTACTGCAAGTCGATGACAGAGTGACAATCATGGGTGACAAGCTAGCACCACGTTACTTCGGACCGTACACCATCCATAAAATCTAGGGGAAGGGAGTGTACCGATTGAGAAACGGAGAGAAGATACTGAAGAGAAAATACAACGCTTCAAGCCTCAAGCAGTGGCATGATGGTGTGCCGTCCTCTGTTCCATCCGATGTTGTCGCTGCAGACACCGTTTCGACCTCTGCCGCTCCTAAAGCCACCATTCCGCCCTCCGTCCTGTCCTCCGTCACCGCTTCAGCCACCATTTCGCCCCCCGCCAACGCTCCAGTCTCCAAGCCGTCTTCTGCCGCCGTTTCAGTCACCAAACCGCCCTCTGCCGCCGCTTCACTCACCAAACCGCCCTCTGCCGCCGATGCAGCCACGGTTCCGTCCTCTGGTGCTGCTCCTGTTACCCTGCCATCCTCTGCCGCTGATATCGTCACCATACCGTCATATGCCGTGCCCTACTCCGTTCCGTCCTCTACCGCCGCTCACCCGTCTGATCCCGTTGATTCATGGATTTCCGCACTTAACCTGACACTTTCTGATAAGGATGACATAATTTCAGGAAGGTGGTTGAATGATCGAGTGGTCGATGCTGCTTCTACCCTCATTCGTCAAGAAACAGGAATATCAAACCAGACCACACTACTTTCTCAGATGGAGTTTATGCCTTCAGAGGAGACGGAACGCACAGTCCAAGTGCTGCACGACAAGGATCACTGGGTGACAGTTGCAGGGATGGACACGGGCATCATCTATGCCGATAGTCTAAAGAGGACAGTAAGCGGACATTTGAAGAAACAGACCAAGGAAATTTTTAGAAACCGACGAGATCAACAAGGACACATCAACATCGAACTTGTCTCATGTGACCTACAGAAAAACGGGTCTGACTGCGGACTTTATGCTATAGCAAATGCCGTTGAACTTGCTTTAGAACATTCACCATCAGGTTGTGAATATCGCCATGAAGAAATGAGGAATCATTTGATCTACATGCTAGAATCCGGTCATGTCACCCCTTTACCCCAAACCACAACAAGCCGTTTAAAGTCGAGATTTGTAAAATTGTAAATAGAATTGTGAACTGTGATGACTATTTATCTTTTGTTGTATTATTTCATAAAGTGCTTAAACATGTAAACAATTGCCTTGTGTTCTATTCTCTTACTTGAACATTATAGATGGATTCTCGCCCTAAAGTATCTTCATATGTTCATCAAACCAAGAATAGATTCACCCCCTACAAATATTTAAATCCAACCCAGTATAGATTCACCCACTATATGTATTTTAATATTATATATATATATTATATTACTCAATCTAGTCTCTTAGCAAGTATGGATTCACCTCTCCAATACAAAAGTATTTCATAACAAAAAGTAATTTGTCAATACTGATGACAAGCACATTAAAGGTAGAATTATATACTGATGTCAAACATTTTTCAATATATGAGAGTAAATTATATTCTTAATAGTATATAAGTAGGTGCATCAAACCCAGTATAGATTCGCCCCCTCTATTGTATATAAGTAGGTGCATCAAACCCAGTATAGATTCGCCCCCTTTAAATGTACATTGTTATGTGCACCGAACCCAGTACAGATTCGCCCCCTTTACCTGTATATGTGTTGTGAATCAAACCCAGAATAGAATCGCCCCCTCTATTGTTTATCAGTACATGTGTAGGTGCATCAAACCCAGAGTAGATTCGCCCCCTTTAACTGTACATTGTTAAGTGCATCAAACCCAGTACAGATTCGCCCCCTTTACCTGTATCTGTATTGTTTATCAGTAGGTGCATCAAACCCAGTACAGATTCGCCCCTCTATTGTATATGAGTATATGCATCAAACCCAGTACAGAATCGCCCCCTTTACCTATATATGTGTTGTGAATCAAACCCAGAATAGATTCGCCCCCTCTATTGTATATGAGTATATGCATCAAACCCAGTACAGAATCGCCCCCTTTAACTATATATGTTTTGTGCATCAAACCCAGTATAGAATCGCCCCTTTATTGTATATGAGTATATGCATCAAACCCAGTACAGAATCGCCCCCTTTACCTGTATATGTTATGTGCATCAAACCCAGTATAGAATCGCCCCTCTATTGTATATGAGTATATGCATCAAACCCAGTACAGAATCTCCCCCTTTACCTGTATATGTTATGTGCATCAAACCCAGTATAGAATCGCCCCTCTATTGTATATGAGTATATGCATCAAACCCAGTACAGAATCGCCCCCTTCACCTGTATATGTTATGTGCATCAAACCCAGTATAGAATCGCCCCCTTTACCTGTACATGTTATGTGCATCAAACCCAGTATAGAATCGCCCCTCTATTGTATATAAGTATATGCATCAAACCCAGTACAGAATCGCCCCCTTTACCTATATATGTTATGTGCATCAAACCCAGAATAGATTCGCCCCCTCTTTTGTTTATCAGTATGTGCATCAAACCCAGTACAGATTCGCCCCTCTATTGTATAGAAGTATGTGCATCAAACCCAGTATAGAATCGCCCCTCTATTGTATATGAGTATATGCATCAAACCCAGTACAGAATCGCCCCCTTTACCTCCATATATTATGTGCATCAAACCCAGTATAGAATCGCCCCCTTTACCTGTATATGTTATGTGCATCAAACCCAGTATAGATTGGCCCCCTTTAAATGTACATTGTTATGTGCACCGAACCCAGTACAGATTCGCCCCCTTTACCTGTATATGTGTTGTGAATCAAACCCAGAATAGATTCGCCCCCTCTATTGTTTATCAGTAGGTGCATCAAACCCAGTACAGATTCGCCCCTCTATTGTATATAAGTGTGTGCATCAAACCCAGTACAGAATCGCCCCTTTTAACTATATATGTTATGTGCATCAAACCCAGTACAGATTCGCCCCTCTATTGTATATAAGTGTGTGCATCAAACCCAGTACATGATCGCCCCCATTAACTATATATGTTATGTGCATCACAGAAGAATGTGCATCAAACCCAGTATAGAATCGCCCCCTTTACCTGTATATGTTATGTGCATCAAACCCAGTATAGATTCGCCCCCTCTATTGTTTATCAGTAGGTGCATCAAACCCAGTACAGATTCGCCCCTCTATTTTTATATGAGTATATGCATCAAACCCAGTGTAGAATCGCCCCTTTACCTGTATATGTTATGTGCATCAAACCAAGTATAGAATCACCCCCTCTAAGTATGTTCATCTAACACAAGTTTAGAATCTCTAAACTTACATGTCAAATCAAGTATGGATTCGCTCCCCTTAGCATTAAATCAAACCAAGTATAGATTCGCCCGATAGGTTTATCTTGTAAGAATGTGCATCAAACCCAGTAGATTCAACCCCTCTAATCCATCTATATCAAAGTATAGATATGGCAAATAAAATGTATCTAAGTATTAAGTGTGGAGTAAGGATCCATAACATTTACATTAAACAGTACCAGATTTAACCAGTTATACATGTAATCCCTGTTCTATTTAGCACAATTTAGACTTCATCACTCGGTATCAGCGTTCCAAGTGACAAAATTATCTGCATAAAAACTGTTTATTGTAAAAGTCTAAACGTTTTGCAATGCATGCTTACTCCTTGATAAAGTGGAAATATAGTTAGATGTGCACTCAACCAGCCGCAAGGGAGTTTACCGCAAACATTTTAAATGCAACAAATGCCAAATCCGTTACAAATCTCCACTTTTAGTGTACAAAAATACAAGTTCACCTTGGGTCTTATTAATAATTCAATTATATGATTACATGTATCTATGTTATCCAATAAACTGATTGTTTTTCAAATCTCCCCTTTTACGGGAATATAATTAGGTTTACTGGAATCGCTGAAATAACTCCGATAATATTCGTTATCAAGCATTAAATAATACATTATATATATCTAACTCCCCTTTCATGCAATTAAAGATGTAAAAAGTATTTTAAAAGCATTTTTGGAGGGGGGCGAATCTATTCTGGGGGGAGATTTTATTTCGTGGAGGGGGCGATTTTATACTGAGGGGGGCGGTTTTGTACCGGTACAAAATCGCCGGGGGGAGATTTTATACCGGCGGCGGTTTTATTTCGTGACAGGGGCAGAAGATGAGCTATGATAATTCAGATGTTCCTGTCAAAGAACGATGGTTGCCCCCTAAGTATTCGGTACCGTACAATGTTTGAAAAAAATCTTATCTTTTAAAGGACTATTTAGAAAAGTCACAAAAACATGTTATTACATATTAAGTTTATGTAGTCTTGGATTTCATATCCATAAAATTTAGTTAAAAGCGATACTTGTTGTTTTCCTTTTGAACTTCTTGCATGATAGCATCTCTTTCAGTTACATCAGTTCAAACATATTCTTATAAATATGGGATCATTTCAACTCACAATATGTAATCAAACTTTTGGATTGTTTGATTTTCTTTACGACTGGCCTTGTTATTAAGGACACATCCATTTTTATCTTTAAAATGTTTACAAGATATTCATGCATGCATTGAAAATGATGGCATGATGTGAGACCATTCCGTACTGAATGTGAACCTTTGACATAATTTTGGAGAAATGACACATTTTTCTTAAAATGACCGGAGTGTGTCTCGCAGTGAAGTGATTTTGACAATATTGGTAGAGGCTTCAATAGGAAGATGTAGTTTCAAATCGCGCGCGCTCATTTGGACGTCTAATGATAATACTAAGGTAGTTCGAACCAAATGGGTACGATGTAAATGAAATATTACTGAAGATAAATTCCTGATGGTTTAAAGACACAATTAAAATTAAAATATTTAAACAGCAGTTGTGTCGTTCTCTACTTTTGCAGCTGCTTGTTTGACACCCCTCTAAGTATCATGTTGATGAAAATATGCATAATAATAATGTATGGTCAGTGTGATAGGATATATCTATTACCTACATTTTCTTATCAATAAAGATTTGTCCGAACTGTAACGGCAATTGAACCTTTAGCTATGGTACACTGATCAAAGTCATCAAACTCGATCTTCTCTGGCATGGGGTCACTACGACTTACATATAGCCGTCGAAACAGGAACTCGCTATGGTCAGGGTCTCGTGGACAACGTTCATATGACGGTGTTATAAAGTAACGTGTATTGTTTGTAGAGTAGTCGGTTATTACAATTTTTGATGTTTGACTTACTCCAATTTAGTAAATCGTGAACATTAATGCAGGCGTATCCACAAACGCTGATCAATTATAATTTTACAGCTGTTACATTACCCTAGAAGTGTGTGCGAATTATATCTGCTTCATCTTGACTTATTCCACCCATAATCAGCCAAAAAAAATACCATTCTTTTAACACTATTCATTGTTAATTAGATTTGATTAAGTTAATGTATAATGTCAAATAGCGGAGGATAGAGCCTAGCTGTTTGATATTATGCGCGTTCAATTTTACATGAATAATTTTTGTTTTTATTTTTCTCAGAGAAGAAAACACTTAATGCCATGGTTTTGACAATTTGTGATTTTTCTTGTTTTTTTTATTTATGATTGGTGCAAGGAAAAGGCATAATAAACACCGATAAAACACAGGTTACACCCTATCATTTATGTCATTATATCATGTAAAAAATATTCTGTGATAATCTGTGATCGATGCTTCAAAATAATAAAACCAGAGCAAATAAATGCATAAGCACGGTAATAAAGTTTCTAAAAAAAGGGTTCTAACTTCAGAATAATTTACTTTACGTGTTAAAAAATTCGACATTAAAGATATGCCTTATGAGAATTAGCACCCCATTTCCTTGTCGTTATCACGTTAAAGGTCATGGCACACTTTCACTGCAAAATATTCATTGTTTATGAAATATTGCCTATTAAATTAAGTTAAATTAAGGTCATATGACTTCTTGTGTGAAACGAACCTTAGATATTGATGACTGAGGTTGAAGTGAGGCTGAAGTGTGAGATTTGTCATTCGGACAACTGAGTATAGGTTCATTGGTTTACAAGTGAATGACACCATTGTTAGTAATTTGTTTTGCTTTTTTAGTGTAAGATAATTGGTATTGTGCAGATTTGGAATGTTTAGAAGGTAACAGAAAATGCTTTTGATAATGTTTCAGCTTTCTTTATCCAATGAACATTTAAAAAATGTATGGAGTGTAAACAACATTTTGTTTTGAAGCCAATAAGGGGAATCGAAAAGTAACAATGCAGAAATACGCAGCTCAAAAAGACCCTGGGTTTCGTTCTAATTACCGATCATAGTTACAGTTTGCTCTCGTGTTTAACTTATGGAATGTAGTGGTCCATTCCTAGAATGAAAAAGTATTTTTTTATTAGTCTCAAAAATTGCTAATTTTGCGATATTAGTTGAACGCTTTCAGGTAAGATATCTTTACAAGACCAAATCATCTTTAAATAAGACACTTATTGACGATATTTTGTAATGACAAGAATTTCAAAGTGTATATATATGTATGTTGAGACAACTGATTACTCACATACAAACAGTTTAAATAGGGCATTATCTCTGTGACCTATTCTCAATAGGTTATAAATGGTCACAATCTAAAGAATCAGGAATAAAGATATTTTTTAAAGTAACCAAGTATGATGTTATTTGATAAAAGCATACATTAAACACCCCGATACCTTGTTTTCACCTTCTGGACACAAAATGCCTGTAATCACTATAATATATTTATCTCTACATTTCGAGGGTTTGGTATAAAATAATGTATCACGTGAATGAGAAACTTTCATCGTTTTTTCGTTCTTTCGCAATATGCTCATGGCCTCTAATTGGCAAAAACTTATTATGAAATGATCAGATACAATAATAGTTCCTATGTTTATTTCATATTTGAAAGTAACATAAACAGTATTGTTATTATTTGAAATATTGAATTTCAAGATACAGAATACCAGTCTAATTTTATTCTTAGTTTAAGAAAAGTTATCAAAATGAATGCCTACTATGATGCATCATAATTTCAAGATTTACAAAACAGATACATTATCTAAGGTCAATCGCACACATCCATCACTTGGGTAACATAACATTAAAGAATACATCGGTGAATGAAACTATATTTTAAAGCAGTCGATGAGTAAATCACTGAAGCTTCACGATGATAACTACAAGCTACAACTACTATCACACTTTCTTTCCGGAAGTAAATTCAGACTTTGCACAAAAAGCAATATGCTGCCTTCTGGATGAACTACCGAAGGCTTCGTATTTGATATATTGTTTCCTGATCACTAAAGTGATGATTTTTCAATGTCACCTAAGGCGGGTCTACAAATGAATCTGATCGCAAAATATAATTCTATATGAAAGACGTGTTTTGATTGATTTATAAATCTTTAGAAAAGTAAAAGTTGAACTGTCGTATAAAAGTGAAAGCTATAAAAGTATACCTTGCATCATTTTAAATGTTCATAAATACTTGGAAAAAAACTACATGTACGATGCAAAAATACTGACTTATAGAGTCACCTCAATACTGCGAATATCACATGTACATTTAAAGTTATCTTGACCATATAAATGAGCTTCCCTCTTTGGACTATTTGAGACTCCAGCAATGGGTAATAATACTAAAAAAAGATTAGTATAAAAAAATCAAAATGTATTAGCTCTATATATCTACATGTAAATATGTAGTGAGCAAAAACATGCGGATTTAAATGTAAAAACGTACATATAATTTTCATTAATCAGGATGCAAAGTTCTAAAGTGAAGATTTTGCGAGCTAAATAAATCCGATTTATTGAGCATAAAACCACCATTCCACTTGAGTGTCCACTCCACCTAACGATACCCAAAGTGAAATTTTGAACATATTTTGGATATCTGATGGACCGTAAGTCTCGAAACATTCATCACAACCACCCCGATTTCTTTTATGTGCATCAATTTTGTACACCATGTACATGTGTAATGTTTCGAAAAGCTTGATCATTAACTATCGGGGAAGTTGATTTTCAAAGACTGGTAATGTCATTCTGTAAATGGAATGTTAACCTTTTATGTCAAGGGCCATAATTCGGGAAGTCCATCAAAAGTACCTCACATTATAGTGTATAACTGATGTTTCCGATGCGTGTACAAAGTTCGGAAAGTATATGAAAAAAATCGGATGGACGGACGGAAATGCCCCATGACAATATCACCATTCGGCTCAATTCTCTTATCAAGCAAGGTTAAATTCTGCATAATAATTCTGTTCCTCGTACAGAATCTATGTATGTTCATGTATGTGCCTCATTTGAAAAGGGCACTTTACTGCATAAAACCTATCCTAGCTTGTTTCATCTCCACCTTTAATTTGATATGCGCACGATGTGAAGATGTCATTGTTGCAGTCACATGAAGTCCATGTCTAGTGATGACCATATTACCAAATTCCCTTTTATATTCTTTTCTCACAAAATGCTCACTCTCACTATAATACATCTTGTCAAATAATGTGCTGTGGTCAATGTTTTGTCCTGCCGTGATATCTAGAGCAAGCCAATTGGAGTAGAAGTCATGGTTGAAGGGTAGAGACCACATTAGGACGATTCGGCAGTCAAGTTCCTCTATGTAGAAAGATAAGGTTCCATAACTCCCTGTTGCTGTTCCTGGGTACTTGTGTACAACCTGTAACACTGGAGTAACGAGCGTTCATTCCAAAAGCTTAAAGGCGTCCTTTCCAAGAGGAAAGAGGCACCCTTCCACACCTTTCCATAAAGGAAAGAGGCACCCTTCCACACCTTTCCAAAGGCTTAAAGAACGCCCTTTCCAAAGCCTCTTTGGAAAGAACGCACGGCAAGGTGACCTTTCCACAGCCTTTAAAACTAATTAGCACCTTACCTGTCCGACCAAGAGTTATGTCCCTTTATTCTGTTTGTCAAATTCGTCATGTTATTGAATACCTTTAGAAGTTTTTGATTAAGTTAACCTATAGTTATTTTTACATTTTGAAAATCTTTAATTTGTTTGAAAGATTTATTCTTAAAAGACATCAAATTTAATTTACCTTTGAAAAAAAATTAAAACGTTTTTCATCGCAATTTTTTAACAAAAGATGACTTTGTTTTTAAAATGATGAATCAAATCCTGCATAATAGTTTATTGCAGAAATTTAATAAATCATTTTACTATTTAAGGATTGACTTAAACACATGAAATGAATAAGAGATATAGAGTTGGAAAATTGCATCAATTAAGATTAAAAGATATTTAGAAAATTGTATGAATTTAATCATGGAAAATGTTAATAAACAATTTTTGGCAATGATTATCATTCGTCGCAATAATTTGTTTGATTTCAAAGGTAAATGGTGACCTTTTTGCAAGTGAAGTTTGAAAGATTATCAATGACTAAGTACATACCCGTTTCAATCGTCAGAAAAAGTAATCCATGAATTGTTTGCAACTTGATCGACTTCCTGAATAATCCTATTAAATTTGGGTACATTTCCAAATGATCTACTTTTTTCAAGTGACTGTAAGCATCGATAGCATTGCAGAAGACTTTCTTCTCAATGGTTGAACGTATATTCTACGTAGTTCATTAGTTTATGATGTTTGTCGTTGTTAAGATGTACTAATTAGCTGTGTAATGCCAAGAGTTATGTCAGTATGAACGGATGTTGACATAAGCTGCCATTTACCAAAGGGTCCAAAGCACAGGTGTGGGCCTGCTATTTGAGACAAATAATCTAACAATGAAATTTGACAGGAAATAGATTACATACTAGTAATAGGCACCTGTTAATTATGACAACATTAGGACCCAGCTATGGACAGTATGCATTGAATCTGAGCAGTGTCTTGTGATGTGCAATTGCGTCGCCACATTCTAAACTCAGCATGAAGTACATAAACCAGTTTCATAAATAAATATCAAAACTAAAAAAGTGTTTTTATTTGTTTTTTTTTAAATTCCAAGCTTCACAGGTTCAAAAATTAATTGGATTAGGTAAAAACTTTTATGCATACAAGAATGTATGAATGAGTTTTTAAAAAGAATGTAGAATGTTGATGTAATAAGAGCATTGTGAAGATGACAATATCCCTTGTCAATCGTTAAATTTTATATAAAACAACTAAATACAGGATCATATAACGAATATTTGTACTTAAATGTATGACTACATTAATCATGCATGTTTATGATTGTTCGATATGTTTTTCGAAAAGATATATATATGTCTCATAAATTATCATTACAGGAAAGTAAATTCCAAGGCAACAGCTAGTTCGCCGATCCGTTCGCTGTCCAAATTAAGGAAACATTTAGATATGTGTATGTAAATTGCAACTTACAATGTCATGTATAATTATGGTAAAACTTATGATATCAACAACAAAGTGTTGATCTAATATTAATTCATTGTTCATGAGCTTAACATAATAAAGAACATTTTAGAAATATAATTTAGAAACATACAATCTAATGCTATTGTTTGATAATAACAAGCAAAACAGAAAAATCTTATAAAACAGATCCACAAAAGTATTTTATTGAATCTTACATATCCCCTATTTCAAATAATGCACCTTAGGCTTTCTGTGAGAAGAATCGCTCATTATAAACAATATACATCTTGTTAATTTGTCTAGCCGACAATCAAGGTTGCCTCTTTGATCTCATAGTGGTAATTAACTGGATGTGTTTAGTGTAGAGGCTGGACCAGAAAGGGGGAGGGGGCGTGAGGGGTGGGGCGTCTGGAAGTGACACTCGCTTGGAAAGAGCGTCTGACAGGATTGCTTTCATTGCTATTTGGCGGTCTATGGTATTGTATTCCCGCTATGCCATTGCCGAGACCTGGACTAACGGATTATGAATTGAGTTTCACTTGAATGTCATATCTAAAATATAGATTTAGCCAATGATCGATTTTACAATTTATGATGAAAATATTAGGCTTTTCATTATTACATTAACAGGGCTTTTTTCGGAGGTCACGTTTTAATATATCAAACCCAGTAACCACATACTTGAACCAAACCTCAAATGTCCACAAAAGAGTTTATAGAAAGCTCAATCGGCTCATACATAGCTTAAAATATAGTTTTATGAACAATTCATTTCTGTTGATAGGTTTGCTCATACATGAAACGGTATAAGATTGTTTTCTGACAATTCCTATGTTGTATCAATTCTTTTGAAATTTAAGGAAATAAGGAAATAATTAAAGTTTCTGTGTCAAGGTTAGAAACACCGTGTAAAGTAAAATTATCAATAATATCAAGTCTATTTTTGTAAAAGAACACAGAAACGGATGTATGAAAACATATTAATGGATATTTATAATCAACTGACGATACTTTATACATACTGATACTACAATATGTGCACACATCCATTAAAAGTGGTAAATATTGTTAATAAAATCTTCACCCTGCGTATTAACCTGTATCTAATAGTAAAATTTGGTCTTGCTTCCATGGTGTGCTAACAGTGAATTAAATGGATGGTTAAGACAATCAACAACGGGTTTCATATGATGTTATAAGATGTCTTACATTTCTTTAATTAACTCTCCATGCTCCAGATCTGGCTTCATATGTCTTTCTGTGAATGTTCTCTTTGCCGTTCAACAAACTGTTTCATACCATGTGATAATGTCGCATACATTTCACATGTCGAAAAATCAAGTGCGCCTCAAGCTCGATTGTAGTGAATGCAAAAAATTTTATAGACAAATATCGGTCACGTCCAGATGTTTTTGCGGAAATTTGCCAAAGTATGTTACATTTTCTCTTAATTTGTCAAAAATTTTAAGAGCAAATATATTTCTATATTCATGGATGTGAGTTCTATACGGTAGTGGCAATTTGAGCTACTTAACGAATAGAAACATCCTTAATTCAACACGTTTTATACACATAAGTAAACGATTTTCGTGATTTCTTCAATTACTAAGATTATTTTGAATCTAATTCACGTTTATAATCACGTGCTTCAGTTGAGCAACAATTTTGAAAATTTTCGCTAAGCTTTGTTATTTATAGCACAAGTTCTCACAAGTTTTTTACTTCTCTAATTCGTTGTTATGTTCTGTATCCATGTATTGTTTAATTTTGTATTGGTACGGCGTTGAAATAGGCCAAATGACTTGTTCGCCAGGCCAAATTTTGTACGAAATAAAAATATGGTTATTAAACAATCTCATACAATTTGATAATACGGCTTACCTTGTTAAGTAACTACACAGGTCTCTCTGTCAACTCAGAGAGAGGATGTTGCACAATTTTATTACATGGTAATTAACCGTTCGTTACCTAGTCTAGCCGACAATCAAAAATGTCTCTCTGATCTCAACATGACAATAAACTTGATGGGCGTGTGTGAGGGGCAGGGAGAGAGTCAGCAAAAGAAGTGACGTTGTTTGACAACAAAGATTAATGAGATCAAAATAAGAAATTAATTAATTAATAGGGCATATCCTTCCCCCAAAGTATAAAGTATGCCAATGGTTTCATAAAAATATAATGATCTATATACTGTTGTTAGAATTAAACAAATCATAAAATTATTCTTGAATATTGAAAAGGTTGGTTATTTCAATGAATGTCTTTATTCAACTAGAAAAATTTATGCTTTTGGATATCCACATGACTACATGTATGTCATGTGAACATTATGTTAGAAATATCTGCCTGTTAAATTTAAAAGCATGTGGACTGAATTTAGCAATTACCTGTTTTCAACTGAAGACAAGTTATGATTACCAATAATATTGCTTTAAATCAAATCCTTGTCTTGGCGAAAATAAGAAAAATAATATGAAATAATGAAGAGAGGCTTCGTAATTAACGCCACAAGAACAGGCTGATGTTGGATATATTAAACGTTCATTTTATATTCATTTAGGTCGCTGCATTTAAGTCGAAGAGAGCAATATATTATTTGACAAATTCTGATTCATTTGCAAGTCAAGGTGGCTGTAGATATATGTCTCGTTATTCATAATCTATGTTAGAATATCAGTGATCTATATTTGGTAGGCATTGATCTAACCAAGAGATGTACTTTATACAACAAAATAACCTTGATTTAGACATTATTTATGTCAATCACTTACCTCAGAATGAAGATGGTCTGGCGCATTCGGGTTAGTTCCCTTCAAACTTTCTATCCAACAAATTCATAAACACATTACACTCTTGCTTCTGGAGCGTCAAAATGTACACGCCCCATTTAAGAATACATAGTGTAATACTGATGTAGACATCCCTTACTCTTTTCTCCAATGTTCTTCTGTAAATTATTGACAAAGGGTCATTCACAAGCATTTAGTTAACAGTAATCCTATTTAATACAACATCAAGATTGACTTATTTATCTAGACCCAAGCTCACTGCTACTCCGGGATTCTTCTAAAAGCTTTATTATCAAAACAGAAATAACAGATTACACTGCATACCCACTTTACATTAAATAAAGAAGGGTCCTAAACAAGCATTTAGTTAACAATAATCCTAAAACAACATCAAGATCCATCTAGATCCAAGCTCCCTGCTTCTGCAGGGTTCTTAATTTCAAACTTGTTTTCTTATATTAATTGCTATATAGAGCATATGACAAAAGTGTATCATATTAACTGTTTATATATGAAAATAAGTTGATGCCTTTTACTTAAAGTGGCTTTATTCTAAGTTAAATTGTTTATTTTATAAAAAGTGGTACCTCATCCAAATTCCTCTACCTTAAAACACAGGTTTCTATGTTCATTAATATGTTTTGACTTGATACCTCAAGCAAAATATAGAAAAAAACAGCATGTTGTTATAAACTCATGGTAAAATTCCGAATATCACTAAATATTTTAATTTAAGAGGAAATCATATGAGATGTGTGTGCTGATCTTTTTGTTATTATTATTTATTTATTAAGATGTATGTTCATCCTTTTTCGTGCCTAACTGAAAAATGGTTTTGTGTGGTCATTCTCTTTCATCTATGTCATCCAGCATTCAATATTATTTTTTACAGTGAGTGACTTATTTTTCTGAGATCCGCATGGGCAAATTTAGAGTTTATTATTGGTAATGTTGTTCTGATTTTAGAAAAATTGAAAAATGTTACTAAAACAACGAGTCCTCGTTAGCGTCAGATAATACCATTTAGCATCTCAGACCAATAAAACCTATCAGACTATGACCAGTTGTCAGCTTCAGGTATTGAGCAGGTGTCAACCGTGCTGTACAAACACATGCAGGTGGCTTGTAGACAAGTGACCATGCATCAGTCTGATTTGTCAGGACGGTGTCTCTCGTGTCTAGAAACAACAGGATACACTGCTTTACCGCATCCTGTTATCCAATGAAATCTGAGAGGTTAGATAAGAAATTATCAAACTAATTTGGCATCCGCTCTCTTTTTCTCATCTGGTCGCCATTATTGTTTGAATGTGATAGCTGGATGTAGAGATTGTGTCGTTTATCTGTTTAGCCACTGATCAGTGATGGGTTTTTGTTCTGTTCTTAAGCTAAAAAGGACTTGGATATTTATGTTCTTGTGGATACATTCACTGAAAAGGTACGTTCCACATGTTTAACTGATCAACTAACACATGCTTTATTGATTTATGAAAGAAGTATATGAGGCAGCTTTTCATTTTTGCCTAACTTAATTTAGCGATTTGCAAATTCGTTACCTTCAGAGTAATGCACTTTAAGCATGTATCAGTGCGTGGAAAAGTGCCATATAACTATCCATAAAATTGTTATAACAATTACGTTATACGTTAAATAACTATAGAGTAAATCCCTTTGATGACCTCTATAGATATGTGAACTATGTTATCCAATTAAATATGATACTGTTTCTTTATATAACCACTCAACCACTCGATTTAATACATGATAAATTCAGACTTTGTGATGTAAACGATATGCTGCATTCTGATTGGATCAGACATGGTCATGTGATCGGTATACATTTCAATGAACCCAAAGTTGAGGGTTATACAAAATAACCTTCAGTAAATGCAGGTTATACGATATCGTGCCGGAACTATTTTCTAAAGTGACAGCTGACAGCTGATAGCCAAAACACGCTGTACTGTCACCTAGATTCTGGACAGTATAAATACGCGAGTGTTATTTGTTAACTTTGATCTATTTAAATTAAACTTTACATTTTCCACTTTTTTCCAAAAAATATAATCATTGTTAGTTTTTTGATACACAAAATGTATTATTTGTAGAATAAAAAAGTGTCATTTTTACCGAGTCTTTCGAATGCATTTTCGCTTTAAATACAACGTTTGAATTTATAAGAAATGAATTTCATCATATGGTTGTCCACACGGTTATAACCTGTTTGAAACTTGTAAGATAAACTTTTGTATAACCGGCGTCGCAAGCTTGCCGGTTATACAAGTTTATCTTACAAGTTTCAAACAGGTTATAACCGTGTGGACAACCATATGATGAAATTCATTTCTTAAATAAACTGGTGTATTGACATTCTTTAAAGACGCTGCTTTTATTAATCATTTTGCATTAATAATAAATCTAAGAAAGCATTGTAATAGATTGCATTTGTCTGAAGAGATAAACGTTTGTGTTCAATATAAAGCACCAATATTGAGGTAATTATCAATCATTCCACAATATTTTCAATAATTGTAAAATGATCTTTATGGACTCACGATTTTGATTGATCATTGCTGAAAAACGTCAAGTTGATTAGCCCTACTACTTTTTAAATGAAAAGGTTATCATGCGAGTGCTTTGTGGAATATTTGAAATCACGAAAACATTTTGATCGCCATAAAAGAATTACAACAAAACTGTCTGGCTCATTAGCAGGGATGCATCCAGGTTTTCACAAAAGTGGACCATCTGGCCTACTAAGTTTCAAAGGAGCCAATGTGTATGCATAGATTTATATGTTATTTTTTGTTTGAAAAGCAGGAGAGTTCTGACGCATTACAAATAGAAACAAATATTTGTTTTTATACTACATCAAATGATTCTTTCAGGGTCGACAAAATGCTACATTTCTTCCAGAACATTTGGTTTAGGAAATCTTAAATCTTGTGTAGAGATTCATTGACTAATGATGTTATTAATGTATTATTAATTTGTAGATTTAGTGACCCTGCGACCCCTAATAAGGGCAACACTGACCGCTTCAAAAAAGTATTTTCATCTTTTTCTCCAAAATCAAAAGGGATGGAAAGCTGAAGCTTTGTGAACAGACTCCATAGATGGTAGACGTTCTAAATTATTGATTTGGTTACACTGTGACATCTACCAAAGGCAACAGAAGCCATGCCCACAAAGTATTTGTGTCTCTTTTTCTTCGTAAAGAAAAGGTCTTGAAAACCTAAATCCTGCCTACAGACCCTAAGGTGGATCATGAGGATTTTAGATTTTAGATTTGATGATCCTGTGACATCTATAGGGTAACTCTGAGACTAATTATAAAATTATCATAGATAGCCTGATAAGCTACATCTCCCTGGTACACCAATACTTTTCCCCTTCTCGAATCAAATGTAATACTGAACTGTTCCACATTACACTCTCTGTGCTACTGTATCCCCTAATAGCAAACACTTTCCAACAATAGCAAAACATATATTTAAGCCCTATTTTTCCTTTCCAGATAATTCTTTCATCCGAGCATCTAAAGTTTGTCTTAAGGAATGAAACGAATGATCGATATTAGATAGAATTTACTATATATGCGAAATCGAGATATCAGTAATTGTTTTTCTTAGATTCTCTTCAGTGGCTTTCATATCAAATTCGAACCGTTAAAACGATGTTACGCTAGTATAGCTCCCGTTTGAAAGTACTCATGACTAACTACGTCCAGGTGACTTCCTCCGGTACTTTGTGTAACATGTTACTCGTTTTCAATTTCATATTTTTTGTATTTTATATTTCCACTTATACTTGTAATGTTATATATGTATATATATATTCAAGTGTTTAAGTCATATGAAATTGAAACATTATTAAGCATTGATTTCTCAAAGTGCGTCGACTCAGTGTTCATCCAACAGTCGGGACGCATCTCTGCATTTACTATGTCTATAATCAAGCAGTGTCAAAACTGAACAATCTTGTACTCACAGTTCCTAAGTCATAATATATTCAATTTTATCAATCTTCAGTGGTCTTTACCTTAGGTTTGTTTTGGGGGATTGGGGGATCAGTAAGCTACTTGCTGGTACTGCAATCCGTTAATATCTATTTGGGTTATTTTCAACTCTCGCGCATATATATATATATATATATATATATGTAAATGTATATAAATATATAAATGTAGTATATAAGTCAATGTTTTCTACATTATCAAAATAGTCTATCACTACAGCTCTGTTTCATGCTGAGTGCATTTGTCAAGTGATAGCTTATGTCAGGTTTTGGCCACTTGTTGTTACGTGTGTGCGCTTGGGCTTGCTGGCTGATTGGCGCCCATTGGTTGCGTTTTGGCTATGTGTTTCTTTGTTTCTTGGGTTGCTGCGTTTTGGGGCTGGTTTTTGGTTTTGGCTGTTTCTGAGCAGGAATTTACTGTTGTGTCTACATGTGTTGACCAACTCGTTACGTTTGTTAAGGGTTGCCATTTGAGGTTTGCAGATGATAATAAATTTTTCGTATATGCAGAGGTTGCATCTTTTGCTTGTGTTTGAGTATGGATTTGACTTGCCAATAATTGACCATTCCATGTTGAAGTCCGTGTTTTCATCTTTTAGCTGCCAGATGTATTTGCTGAGTTCTGTGACATTCTTTTTGCTGGGGTTGTTGAAGGATGTTTTGTGGTTATTAAACCTGGTTTTGAATTCAGTTTCTGTAAGGCCAACATAAGTTTCAATTTTGTTTTCTGTTGTGACTTTAGCCTGGTAAATCACTGATTTGGCAAGACAGTTTCCTTTAAGAGGGCAAGTTTTTGGGCTTCTGCAGTTGCAGGTTTTTTCATTTGGTTTTCCTGACGTTTTTGTTGTTGCTGTCGATGATATTTTTAAGACTTGGCATGCAGCTGTAGCTGAGCTTGACTGTGTTTTTGTTGAATATTTTGCTGAGGGGGTTTGTAATGGGAAATGATTTTTGGAGGATGCTGAGGAATTGTTTGCCGACGTTAGTTTTGACTGCAAGGTCAAAAGGGGGGTTGAACCATGTTACTTGCCGTTTTCTTTGGCGTTTTTTATTTTGGTTTTCCTGGGGGTTGTACATGAGTTTATGGTTGTAGCCGCTGTTGTTTAGGGCAGTCTGGTAGGGTGGGATGGCTTTGTTGAATATTTCTTCATTTGAAGAAATTTGTGACAGTCTCTTGTTGATACCTTCAGGGATGTTTTTAATGATGTTTGGTGGGTGGTTAGATTTGCAGTGGACATATTGTGGAGTGTTGTTTGGTTTGTTGAAGGGTTTAAAGCTATTGTTGTTAAGATTGAGAGTGACTTTAAGGAAGTCGACAACTTTTTTGTTTGCTTCAATGGTAACTTTAAGGTCTTGCAGATTTTTTTTTTTGTTTTTTCGATTGTCCTTGGGCTTTGGTCTAGGGCAGCTAAGCCATCGTCTCTGTAGAGGCCGATGTTGTTGCCTAGTTTTGCTTGCAGTTTAGAGAGCAGGAAACAGCCAATAAGCTCGCATGTTTCAGCACCGTCGTAGCTGCCCATTGTGACGTCGAATGACGTTTCAGAGGATTTTTTGCTCCATGATCTGTTGTCATGGTAGAGAAGGGATTTTTTAGCGTGCAAGATGATGTTTCTTTCCTGTTGGGTTACATCATCAAATTGGGAGGCAAAATCAAGTGCATCATTTAGTGTTTTTTCAGTGATTGATGGGTAGAACTCTACCACATCGAAGCAGATGAAGCTTGTTGTGTTTTTGTTTGGTATGTTGTTGAACCATTCAAGTACAGAATTAGTGTTTTTCCAGAGGTTGGTGTTGTTTCTTTCAATTATTTTGTTTAAACATCATTAAAAACATCCCTGAAGGTATCAACAAGAGACTGTCACAAATTTCTTCAAATGAAGAAATATTCAACAAAGCCATCCCACCCTACCAGACTGCCCTAAACAACAGCGGCTACAACCATAAACTCATGTACAACCCCCAGGAAAACCAAAATAAAAAACGCCAAAGAAAACGGCAAGTAACATGGTTCAACCCCCCTTTTGACCTTGCAGTCAAAACTAACGTCGGCAAACAATTCCTCAGCATCCTCCAAAAATCATTTCCCATTACAAACCCCCTCAGCAAAATATTCAACAAAAACACAGTCAAGCTCAGCTACAGCTGCATGCCAAGTCTTAAAAATATCATCGACAGCAACAACAAAAACGTCAGGAAAACCAAAGAAAAACCAAATGAAAAAACCTGCAACTGCAGAAGCCCAAAAACTTGCCCTCTTAAAGAGAACTGTCTTGCCAAATCAGTGATTTACCAGGCTAAAGTCACAACAGAAAACAAAATTGAAACTTATGTTGGCCTTACAGAAACTGAATTCAAAACCAGGTTTAATAACCACAAAACATCCTTCAACAACCCCAGCAAAAAGAATGTCACAGAACTCAGCAAATACATCTGGCAGCTAAAAGATGAAAACACAGACTTCAACATGGAATGGTCAATTATTGGCAAGTCAAATCCATACTCAAACACAAGCAAAAGATGCAACCTCTGCATATACGAAAAATTTATTATCATCTGCAAACCTCAAATGGCAACCCTTAACAAACGTAACGAGTTGGTCAACACATGTAGACACAATAGTAAATTCCTGCTCAGAAACAGCCAAAACCAAAAACCAGCCCCAAAACGCAGCAACCCAAGAAACAAAGAAACACATAGCCAAAACGCAACCAATGGGCGCCAATCAGCCAGCAAGCCCAAGCGCACACACGTAACAACAAGTGGCCAAAACCTGACATAAGCTATCACTTGACAAATGCACTCAGCATGAAACAGAGCTGTAGTGATAGACTATTTTGATAATGTAGAAAACATTGACTTATATACTACATTTATCTTGCTCCATCCATCAATGTTGAGCACTCTTCCAAACCCCTACAAGGTCAAACAACACAAAACCGCTTTGGTTTGTGCATAGATATATATATATATATAGATATATATGATGATGGACTGGTCAGTAGAACGTTGTTTTTTTCATTGATAGGCAAGAACATCAACAGTGAGGATAAATAAGTATGTCAACTTAGCTCTAATCGTTTCGCCGAACATAACATTCTGTTACAGTTAGATTATGAAAATAGGGTTTTCGTAAAAAGATTAAATTTTCCACGGAGTTCACTAAACTACTAACATAAGCTGTCCATTATCACACACTTCCACCCATCACATACATCTAAACATAATAGTCACAGAAATTAATTGTATTTTGGGATGACCTTAGTGCTCAGGAGTTCCTGATGACATTTAGTATTCCACATGTTGTTATCCTCGGTACAAGACAGTACCATAGTCACAGGGTTATAAAATGACAAGAAACACAAAAAAGGATACTGTTTGACTCCCTGTTTAACAACTATTGGTCGATATGCAGTAACGATCATACTTTGATATTATTTTAACTTCTCCAGAAAACTGCTTGGTTTGTTTTCTTGCATTTAAACTAAATATATACAGCTGTATGAATTTGCATTCTTGCATGACCAAATGACAAAACCTGCGCACTTTGGATTAGATCAAAAGGTCTTAAGAGACCTAATCTTGCATATCTGACTATAATTTTCAGCAAAAAATTAAATTTGATTGAAACTTAGTGCTAAAGACCTTCGATTTACAGTTTCCATTCCCACAAGTGAACGGCTTAAATCGTAGAAAACTCACCACTGCCTCTTTGGTTAAAGGTTCCATTTCTTGTGGAGGTACACTGATTCTGCCACCATCTATTCGTATGCATTCATCAGTTAGTTTATGGTCGGTCCAGTTAGTAATTTCAATGACACCAACCACTCGAAACTTCGTTTCTGACATTAAATCATCAACAGTTTCGTACTTGAGATTTTCTCCATGCTGTATCCACTCATTTTTAGAAGGCCGTGAAGGATCATTTGGTGACTGGACCTAGAAAGAAAGCAACTTTATCCTGTTTCCTAAATTCATGATAAGGTAACAGTGTAAAGCTATCGTTTAAAACACCAATGTGATACTGACCTTTCAAACTGGTTAAATAACCGTTGTCTTAAGGAGAGAAGGAAATAATTTTTACAGATTTACAGATGAACAGCTGCGAGACATTACCCGGCTTTGGCATTATCGCCAGGGGACAAAATCATTTAACGGGAGTTTCTTTGAGCGCAAATAAAGAATATTCAAAAATCGTACCTTCCATAGTGTTGTAGTTGGGCAGATTTGAATCATCACTCTTCCTTCTTGGTCATTGTTCATGTTTGCCAAGATCTTTATTATGTAATCCAATTCAATGGTTGTAATGCTGTCTTTGGAATCCTCCTTGATATATCGCAAGAAAACATGTGGTCGTCCTTTGTGTGTTTTAACATATTTAAGAATTTTTTTGACGTCTGGATAACGTCGAGGATTGTATATTCCTATTGCAAGCCGGTTGCATCCAGATATCGGAAGAGACTGCAAACTAGGTACACACCATACTATGGCAATAGCAATATCTGAGCCATTAAGTCTAAGTGCCACTATGCCATCGGTTCCTTTAAGGGGTAACAAGGATCCTTGTGCTCTCTATGTAAAACACAAATAACATTTTAACATGATATTAATGGTTGTAATTATAATGATAAGAAGAAAAAGAAGAAGAAATGGTTATCCATATCCCCCGCTACATTTGCTCTCATTTTAACTAAAATTACTTTCCTAAATATCATAAATAGGTTCCATTGATCCGCTGTGATGAAATCCTACTAAAAGTTAAATGCTTTGACCTAAGGAAATGGAACAGGCCATTAATTGAAAAATATACTTCAATACTACTACTACCCTGATATGAAACACAAAAGTTTATAATCCAATCTCAAATAGACTATTGGAAAGTGTATGGAGCAAGACCATATGTTTTTTTAGTTTGATCCTGAAACAAACATTTTAAGTTGCGTTTCCATGGAAACAACTAAAATACATATAAGAAGAACTTGAAAAGAAAGTTTCAATGACCCTGCCACTCAATGTGTTCGATAATTTAACCCGGCAAGTATCCTGTAAATGGATAGTAAACAGGTCAGTGTGATAGAACAGGGGAGTTAACTCTAGATACTTGTTGGATTTGATGTTCATAACAATCGAAAAATGTTATGTTATCCTTCAGAATTCAGCAAAATCTATTTAGATGAATATTACTTACAGTTATCGACATCTGTCCTAAGCTTTGGCAAATTATCTGATATTGCTGAGGATTGATTAACCTCTCTTGATATCAATTTAAACAAATGTCTTACAGATATAAAGATTACCTAAAAATGTTGTCCACACGACGGGGCGCAACAAAAATTCAAATGAAATAGTTTAGTTTATAGTCAAAGAAGGACTTATCGAATATTCTTCTTAATTACAGTCTTAACCCTGCTACTTCAGTCCATAAGGGTAATGGATCCGCAGAACGATTTAAGTTCCACTGTTAAAGAGCCACTCCGTGATTTTCATTACATATTATTTACAATTGATATGAACCTAAATTTCATATGTGGTGAAAGATTTAAGAAAGAAAATAAAAACCTCTTAACTTTTCATGTCAAAAAGAAAAATATTTGACAAATACTGGTTTTCCATTAAAATCTAAAATCTAAAAATCAGAGGTGTAGATATCACGTCCAATATACATGGATACTAGTTATAAAATCTAACAAACATTTTCATCTCGTAACTGCCCTTCTTGCTGTTTTAGATAAGTCTCCAAAATTACGTTTGACTATTTGACGCGTGCCACTGTCCGGTTTTCGATCATAATTGCGACTTTCTACCTTCGTATTATCTCTGTAAAAACCAATAAGCTTTAAAATGTGTCTTTTTGGTAACAGTCGCGATCAATAACACCACTGATTAAGTTTGGCATAAATGACTCAAACAACTCACGGAGTGGCCCTTTAAGTTTTTATACAGTTTTATCAATCATATCGTATGTGAGTGCTTAAACGTTGTGAGGTTTGAATTAAGAGAGCACTACCTTGTTGGTAAATTGATGTCCAGCTTCAATTTTCGGACAATAGATTTTGACCCTGGGAATAACAATTTTAGTATGTCCTACTTTTATCATTTATATAAGTTTCATTGGAAAATACATACATTTAACCATGAAAGAGTTACCTCAACTAGGGTATTGGGTTAAAATAAAATCAATTTCAATTGAGTAGAGACAGCCGGACCAAACCTTGAGAACGAAATGCGCATATAGGCAAAACTGATCATTATGAATTTGTTGTGCCAAACGTGGCCTTTGAATGAGGCCACACAGAGATGTTTTATCCTATCTTAAGCGGTTGTTGAGAAAAGTCGTACCTTGTTACTGAGACTGATGCACGCAGAGACGGAGCCAAAACTTGTAACCCCCTCCAATTCGTAATAATTATTTTCGCGCCTAATCTACCCCTAAAGTAATGCTCTAGACGCTAAAACGAAAGAACTAAGTAAAGAAATGTATAGGTACCTATAGGGAGATTGTGGTTAAAGGGATTGGTGAGTTATTACCATTGAATAGTTGCCTCTTTCTAGTTTTGGTTTGAGCTGTTGTTTTATCGTCCCCAGTCTTGTAACTGTTTTCAAATGCGTAAAAGTAGAATCTGTTTGATTTTCCAGTCCAATATCCGCGCTTGATCTTTGAGATGACAGAAGTTCAAAGCCAGTTTTTGCAGCACCTGCCGCAACAGGTACAGCGTTCCTTCAAGAATAGAAACACATATATTATGTCACTTTTATGTAAAGAGTAAAACATAAATTTACACCTTGTATCAAAACTAATATGAACCATAAAACATCGAAACAGAAACCTTTTGAAAAGATGTGTCAATCCGGAAAGGCACATGATATGGAGTTACTTCTAACTTGGTTGTTTGTTGGACAATTAGTTGAAGAACTATTAGCTCTGGCAATGATGGGAATGCTAAAACAGATAAATAAACAGAGTAATTTAAATAAGAAATACTTACCTCGCGATTGTTTGCATTTTTGTGGGTTTCAAGTCTGTAGTACACTGTTCTTGTGTTCTGAAAATAAAAGGAACGCAGGTTTTTTTTTCTCAATATGCAATATATACTTTTGTAAACTAGCCCTTTCCAGAGTGGAGCAGTCACAGAACACCAACACTATACTGACATCAGTGCATATCAAACACTACCCAAGTGTTAAAAAATTTAAGTATGCCATTTTTTATCATATAAATATATATCATTGGGAAAAAAATATGAAACTCTAATGGAAAATATGTAAAATTAGTCCAATGGAGGTTCCTTACAACATTATTGCTAGAGAATAAATTATAAGTAACAAAATGCCAAACGTTTTAGGCAGTATAGTTACATTTATTAAAAATCAAATATATTTGGTGACGTTCAAATGTCAAGTCTTTAATAACACCTATACATATCTAGATCTTATGCAACTCACTAGTTGCATGTTTGATTGAATCAGCGTGTTTTCAAGCTTTAAATATTTTCAATAAATAACATCGATTTCTGATTTCACCGAAGTTTTTAAGGTATTTCAACATTGTCAACAAAAAAAACTTTCAAATGGCTTTGAAATTTAAGGATTCGGGTGGACATTTTTCAAAACTTACAATTCACAACCATCCTTTCAGAATAAAAAATAAACTTTTAGCAGGTTCTCTGTGTCTCGAGTGACACTTGATGCACATAATGGTATCACTACATCAAAGCAGAGCAACGTAAATGAATATTCGTCAATTATGGACACTGACAAAATGCTAGTTCACGAATATAAGAATTTATGCTTCTGGTTACCATGCTCCACACTGATGTGAGACTGGCATCAAATGGCAAAATCAATTTCGAAACAAATCTAACAGATAAACAAATCTTTTTCAAAACACGTAAAACACGTAAAATTGGTAATATAAGAATGAAAATGGTGTCATTACTTTGAGGCATGTGTTGGACTTTGAGGGATATCTTTTGTAATCTCCTCTTCTATTTTTCTGTTAGACATTGATGAATTTGAAACATAGCCTTTGCTGTCAACATTTTAAAGCAAAAGCAGATATATTGAATTTGATGCGGCAGAAAATATCCGATTTGACAATACAATGTAACACAATAAAACATCATGTCAAGCATACTGTTAATTGTCTACGGATGTATTAATTTGTGGGTTACAATGACGTTTTAATCTTTAAGCTCTGTGCTATAACTGATTAAAGTCATTATGGATTCAAAATTCTATTTCCATTACCCAATTGTCATTATTTGTCCGACAAATAAAAATGAAAAACAAATTCAGCTAGGAAGTAATATATACTCTTACAAAAGTTTTTCTTTCATGCTTTAACTTAAACATTTTAGTTTCCTAGGTAGGACATACAAGTCATGACAACATTCAACCATTTGTTATAAAAGACAATAAAGATTTTACAGCAATGATATTTTCCTTTAAAAAAACATCACAATCATTATCAACATCAAACCAAACATTTTCAACAACATATGGCTTTCTTACAGAATATTGTTTGGAGTTGCAAAAGTTTTTTTTACCTGATCCTGTTTACGTTACATTTTCAAATTGAATTTATTTTAGATTTTCAAAATGTCATATGGAGTGATGACGTCAGAAGGGAGCTTCTTTACAGCAAAGGCTATCAGGTATAAAAACGCTTCTGAAAGGAAAAGATCTACACAAAAACGTCTATGGAAGACAAAAAAAGGCGCCGAAATGTTTTTCATGCACTTTCGGTAGGTTTGTTAAATAGCGAGACAAAACATATTCATCGTACTGAAATTGAGTATATTGCCATTGTAGGTTACCAGCTATTCTGTTTTGTTCTCGATATTCAATGCCGATTTCGATTGATTTGCTTGTGTCTCTTCCTTCCTTACTCTCTCTAATGTTTGAGTTACCTATCTCATATCCGAAAATGTTTCTCAAGGTTCCTTTCTCTAGCTTAATTCTGTTAAACATAAATTGATAACACGCCATCTCGGGGTAATATATGAAGGAACTAACCTTGTATTAGTTTGGATCAGCCGTGTTTACTTTAGTCGCCATGTTATGACGTCACAGGCAAAGTGGAAAACCAATAATATATAGCGTTGGTGTAAGTAATTGAAATTTTCGATAATGAAGTGTTTAAAATACATTTAGGTCGAGGATTTGCCAACTAACACTGTACGCGTTCTTACAACGGATTCAATTGAATAGGAATGAGTTTAATAAAGGATTAAAAAATACATACATGTACATTAATTTGTATCTTCGCAGTACTATATTATCTGGTTTAAATTGCGTCATCTGATTTCTTCACAGTGTGTAAACATACTTACATTTAATGCAATCCTTGTCTTATGAGCTAATATTAAGTTTGACAGAAACAACAGTTTATGCTTTTGTATTCGCTTGCCTTCTGACGCAATGAGATATATTACATTTAGCTGCCGCTAAAAATAGGCTACAGTGAGAAACTGACTCGATCGATATATGACACGGTACATTGACTTCCCGAGTATCAGTATCTGGTTGAAACCACAAGCATATAATATTTACTTTAACAAATGAGACCTTAACTAAACTGTATAATAAATACCAAACATTATAACCTGAAACTCATAGTGAGTCAGCCAGCATAGTGAAGCGAGTTAAGTAATTCAACCTAAATAGGTGTGCCGAAGATTCTAGGAAAAGTCCTATCTATTTGATCGCACTATTTGCTAAGCGCCTGAACAGGAATTCTAATGTCAACCCTTAACAAAGAGTAGAGAACTCATGTTGTATATGATATGTTGTATTCATTTTCTATGTCTAAAATCAAATGTTTGATAAAGACATGGCCTACTTTCAAGTAGGGATGATTAGGCGATTTGTTGTTGTTGACATTCATAAGACTATTCTACTATTCCAGCATTAACGATGGTTATAACCACAATTTGTATAAGTTTAGCAAACGGCCATGAGATGAGTTTCGTTCACTTCACAGGAATGCTTATTCGGGATAGACAACGCTAAAACACAGAAAATCTTTTGGTTGTGGGACAAAGGTAAACAAGTTAAACTTACCGTTACATTCAACGAAAGACGACAATCACAATTGAAACATATTCCAAAGGTACGCAAAAATCAAGAGATTGTAGACAAAGCTTAGACACGTTTGATGATAAATTAGGTTTATCACGTGTAAATGTGTTGGAGTTAAAAATAAACATAGGTTTTCCATGGACGATACATTAACCAATATGTAACGTAATGTGGTTACCCGTAAATGTGTTGGAGTTAAAATAAACATATTTACCCGTAAATGTGTTGGAGTTAAAAATAAACAAATTTTTTTCAATGGACGATACAACATCACCTATGTAACATAATTCGGCCTTGCAAGTTGCTCTTCACGGTCAACTGGTTGAATAAGAAAGGTCACTTCTCTTTCCTCATGCAACCTAAGACAATCACATTCATATTGATTATTTTGGGGGTCCTCATATGTGGACATGGGGTCAAAACTTGCACAAGATGTATGAAGTGTCCATGCAGGTGGACAATATGAAATTATTTTTTTGATAGGGATACCTTACTCAAAACAGTATAAAATGCAATTTTGAGAAAGACAAATCTGTAAATTGAACAATTAGGCTGTGTTTGTCTTCAGATAGGTGTCAATATAACCCAGAGATTTACAATTAAACGCTTTCATTCTTAACTACAATGTCTTAAGGCTTTAAATCGGTTGTATTCAATAAAAACACAACAAAGATGAAAACTGAACCTTTTAATACTGCATATGCCATGAGAGTTTGACTGAGCATAATAGAACTGGCAACCGACGTTGAATTCTGCCTTGGAAATGCGTGGTATAGCAAACTATGAATGTCTTGGATGCACAGACAAGTGTTGGCGAACAAAGGGTCTCTTGAAACAAACTTTAAACTTCAACTTTAAGTTCAAACTGACAAGTGTCAAAACATTGAGGCAATGTGTTCTCAAAGATAGGAATAGAGTCACAGGTGAAAGTTTTCAAAACATTCACGCATGCAAAGGAACACATTGCATTCTGTGCACATTACTCGGGATTTCCCCGTCTTGCACCCAGGATGTCTGCAACGAGCTGCATTCTTCAATTCAATAAATCTAGGCAAATGTTTTGCGCTCGCTTTTCTGGCTGCTTGTGGAGGTATTGGGACTCTTTTACGGAGAGGTTCATCTGGCATAGGAGCTGCAGGTGCAGCAGCATCTTCACTGTACGCCAGGAATTCTCCTACTGTCATACGGAAGTCCAGGAACTGCATTTTGCTAGACGTCTTCCCTCTGTAGAAGATCCACGAGTTCACCAAACTCATGTCAATCATGTGGAAGATTGTTCTAACAGTCCATTTGCTTGTGCGAGCAGATATTCTGTACAGAGATACCATCCTGTCATACAGATCAACTCCACCCATTTCGTCATTGTATGACTTCACGATTGCTGGTCTTCTGACATGTATGTATGCTCTGTCTGGCTTAGACCAGCGTCTGCAATCGCCTGCAGGATCGACACCATGCTCAGTTGATGCCAACAAAACTGACTTGTTGTCGTACCACTGAACAACTGCAATCTTTCCATCCTCACGAACAAGCTGATTTGTTGAGCCTCGTCCTTGTCTACCCAATACTCCATCAGGAAGGAGCTGCTGACGAGCTCCTGCAGGCACGGACCTTTTCATAATGGTTCCTGTTCCATTGATCTGCAGCTCCATTAGGTTATCAAACAAAGGCATGTTTGTGAAATACCTGTCCATGTACACGGATGATCCAGCTGGAAGGGATGAAATCAGTCGGAGAACGACAAGACCACCAACTGGCATGTTTGGATTGTTTGGATCAAGCAACTGTTCTTTACCCTGGTAAATCTCAAAATCAAGGACTAATCCACGTTGTGATGCAATGACAAAGTTTTTAAGACCTGTTGGATTTGGCTTTCCTCTGATGTGCTGTCTCATTCTAGTGTGCCCTGTGAATGGAATCATTTGCTCATCAACACATGCTGTCAATGGTCTAGGAAGCTGTAAACATATATTTCTGACTTGATCCAAAAGGGGACGTACTTTCCACAGCTTATCATTTTGACGAGCTTCGTCAGAAACATCAAGATCATTAACGATCTTGATATTTGCCCTTATTTTAAAATATCGGTCTCTACTCATGGCTTGAACAATTGCGGGAACAGCTGTAGCTCTTGCCCAATACATTCGTGCTCTTGGAAAACGCAGACTCCCCATGATGATGTTTATTCCGAAAAACCTGCGAACTTCTACAGGATTTGTGTCAAGAGCACGTCCATGCTTTTGCAGGTATGTCACATTGGTATTTCTGGCAATAGTTTCAATGATTTCATCATTAAAATACTCTGTGAACACACCTGATGGTGTCTTGTCAAAATCTGGGTCGTTGGCATCATCTTGCTGTTGTTGATTTGCATTTCCAGCAAAGTGTTCTGATCTTTGCCATTGCATGGACCTACCTCAAATTAGACCTAAAGATCTTTGGAACAAAAGGATAAACATTATGTACATGCAGACAATAGCAACAACCATACATGAAATATGACCTGATGTCCACAGACAAGGACAACATATTTCAGAAGTGAATCCCAATGTCCCTCGATGGGGACATACAGATTTAACACAAAATTCACTTTTATAGAAAATTGACACAAGGTTCCTGTGAATGTATTCAGAAACCCCCCATATTCAAAAGTATTTCAGACATATCAATTTTACAGAAATAATTCAGAATTTTGATGAAATTAGGCAAGTACCTGTTGAAGGGAGCATGCTGTCTGCTACAGCAACATCCACCATTGTCTTCTCTACCTCCAGTATGAAGAGTTCCCAGATTACCTCCCTTGATAGTTCCAAAGGGCACATTAGGAGGGTCCACTTACGTGGACAGTGGGATTTTAGACTCTGTATGATTAAGTTATAGTGACAAGGGGGCTTAATTTGGTTGTTTATTTGTCCTCAGTTGTGGACGTAGGGCTCCAAGACAATTACGATGGAAGCATATAAGCATTGGCGCTACGGTGACCGGAAAAAAAGTCACAGGAAAAAAAGTCATGGAAAGAAAGTCACAAATTTCTATAGGAAAAAAAGTCACAGGAAAAAAAGTCACAACTTTTTAATAGCCATCAATAAAATCAATATTTCTCATAACAATATACATTAAAACAATAACATTTTAAACATTATTGACAGCACTATTCTCACAATAGACACATCATCATCTGGACATTTCAATACTCTTTATTGACATAGGTGTCATGGTCCGGAAGCATAGCTCGGACATCATTGTCACAATCTGCTACAACCTGAAACAAAATTTAAATTGTAAGTTTTGGATAATATTCTATAATATACAGAGGGGTCGTTGTTGAACCAGCACTGTGAGGACCCACTTATTCTAAATTTAAACTCGTGTCAGTTCATTTGTTCGGGGTAACAGTGAAGAGTGAAATTTAAACATTAACTTGTAAATAAATATTCTATTAAGTTAGGGCACTTAGTATGTGTCTTTGCGTACACTGTTTGAAGGCTTCTGGTTAGAGTTAACAGTCCAAGTTTTCAAGATAATCAACTTCTTTATTGTACCGGTAGCGACGTTTCGGTTTAGGTTTTTATACCGTTTTCAAGCTTGAAAACGGTCCAAGAATCTATACCGAAACGTCGCTTGAAAACGGTATAAGAATTTATACCGAAACGTCGCTACCAGTACAATAAAGAAGTTGATTATCTTGAAAACGGTATTAGAATCTATACCGAAACGTCGCTACCAGTACAATAAAGAGGTTGATTATCCATAAAATTCCCTGTTGTCCATGTATTATACATATTCCCTGAATGCTTAAAAATATTAGACCAACGCCTTTGACAGTTGTTTCTTTACTCAATTCCAACCTCAACAACATTTCATACATGGAATAACTGGACACAGTTGTTTCAATCTTTTATTACCAAATAATCAAGTACTACACATATTCCCCGAATGTTTTTAAAGGTTGATATATGAAATAACTGGTTGTTCGAATTATTTATCATCAACACAAGATATTAGCTGTACTAAAAGACACATGTATGTATGAACATCTCATTAACTAATGAGATCAAAGAACTGCTTGATTAATACTTAGATTTTTAGAGAGAATAGTTTTCTTACCAATTGGTGAATACATGAAGTGATTTATGTTTGTTTTGACAACAATAGTTAGTATCAGTGTTTGCTAAGTGTTTTAAACAAACAATATTGTAAGTGTTATTAGTCTTTGTTTAGATAACAATAACTATCGATGTTAAACTGATTCATTCCAGATTGATTGCATTATAAAAGGAGATGTTTATGTAGTAAATGATATAAAAGACATATCCGTATGCGGATCCTCATCATTTCGAAGATGGATTCAGATAGAGAGGTAAAGTTTAGAAATCAACTGTATCAGATGTACAGTGTCAACAAGCGCGTCCTCATTCAAACAGAAGAATACAAGAAGATTGTAAGTGAGTTGCTTGAGGCTGATTTCACACCAGTACTACTTACTAAAGAAGGATGCAGTTCTTGAAGGTGGTGACGTGAAGAAGCTGATTCGCAAGAGAGATGGTAGTGAAGAACCACTCTATTTGCCTCCATTGAAGATAGCTTTGACATCATCCAGAAAGCTCACATTGCAACAGGTCACGGCGGAAGAGACAAAATGTTGAAAGAACTAATCAAAAGGATTTTAAAATAGTTTAAACCTCTATTCAGTATCTCATATATGACAGTTTGCCAAAACGAAATGTAATACTTAAAGACCTTTCATGCATTACAATCTTTTCTAGTAGCCCCAACATTAAAAGATAGCGTTGCGTTAGCAAGCATAACAATGAAGGTAATTGGAAATAATGTTTCTTTAATCTATCTATTATGTCATATAAATAATTTGGCAATCAAAAACCCATATGACACACTGTGTAATAAGATTTTATGTGATAGTCCCACATACCTTATCAGGAACTATTTTATTTCTTCAAATAGACGCCCAAGGTGTCCATTTTTTTCAGACCATCTGCAGCCGAGGCATCAAATCGAGACCGGCCTATATTTATACATGGCCTCCAATAATGAATAAACCTGCCTGTCTGTCTGTCTGTATAATTATACATGAAAGCATGCATGACAAATTTACTTAAAAATTAATTGTTGTTGGTGCTTTTGTATTCACAATTGCACATGAACATACGATATTATATTGCATATCATTTTCGGAATGGGGATATTCGCCTATGTGTCTTAGTGAAAAATCAGTACGTCGCCTTATTCCCTGGCGTCTATTTGAGACATGGCGTGTTTTATTGCAAACTCCTCCGTGCATAGGAGGGCCGGGGACAATTTGTTACCCGGCCTCTTTTCAAGAGTAACAGAATAAGAAGACTTGTACGTTTTGATAGATGTCACTTTGAAAACAAACAAAACATCAACATCAAAGTGTAATGAAAAGAAAAAAGTATTTTCATTGATTATACTCTTGATATAATTTCATTTCAAGGGGTTCATTCATCATCGTCTACTGTTACTGTAATTTTTAGTTCAGTAAGTAATCTTTACATAACCGTAACCATCACTCAGTATTCTTGACATTGCCAGGTAACAATTTTACAACAAAGATATTTGTGAATCCCTCTGTTCTATGTTCTCTATCCATGAAACCCAATTATAAAAATAGCATAGTAGTTTTCACAGCTTTATACGCACTGCGTAACCTCTTCGAACTCGGCATATAACAAGAAAACCGCCATTGTTGTGTTGATAGTATTATATATTTGCAATTTTAACTTCAATGATTTCTATTTCTATCGAAAACTGCAAAATATTTTTAACAACTTCAAAACCTGTTATCACTTCAATGTATATCCAAAAATGCTTCCATCTGCCTTGCCTCTGCCACATTCACTACATGAGCTATCCAAGTATTGCAGTCGTTTCATGAAAGCGAGCCACTTTTTACATCAGCGATACCATCAGTTGGTATACAAACTGATATGCTGCAATACCCTAACAATCTTGTACCCATCTGCACAGGGAAAAACAAACATATGTGTAGTTCATTTACAAAACACCAAGGTAGAGAGAGATGATTGTCGACGATAGATGTTTGTGAAAATGCCTGGAAATATTCCATCATAAAATACTTTCGACATTCTATAACACATTTCCACTTCATACGCAAAATGTTGAGTTAATCTTAAGTTAAGATTTGAGATTTAATTCCGAATGTTTATGAATCCCTTGCCATCGTCGGCACAACAGGGTAAGCTACTCTAACTACAATCTTAAAACTGTGTTGTCCGACTTAGCGGTCGGTATTTAAACGGCGAATGTGGGGTTAATTGTTATTAAGATACTTGATAACATACGTCATCATTAAAAATATGCTCAATGATTTTAGTTTGCGAGATCATTGGGTCACAATATGTCAAAGCTATTTTATGAAAGGAAACTGAAGCTCACAGAAGTACATGTATCATAGTATGATTTCTGATATTGGCTGCATTGTGTTGGTTCTTTAAGGTAACACATGGTCTTTTAAGAACATGACTAAGGTACATACTAAAATATGAATGCATGGAAGAGCTACCTGCTTGATTGTGTTTATGAATATTCACTCGAACAGACAACAACCATTTAAATCGTGATGGGGTTTTTCGTATACAGTTCGTCTTTTGGCCTTATTTCCATGTTTATCTGGTATGGATACCTAGTGTATGCGATAGCTTTATTGCAACGAAAACACCCTTGATTATTTGATTAACCTGATTTGGTTTGATGGCATGTCGTCCAGTGTATAGCTCAGTTAATCGCTGTCAGTGAATATCAGCAAACTCTGCCATGGCTTGCCGAATGATCGGGTTACACGATTCCCTGCTGTTATAGACTAAGATAGCGATTATTTTCTTCCTCCCGCGGGTGCATTAAAGACATACATACTGTGTGATAGTACATGACATAACAGTCATCACAACCTAAAAAGATATTTACTTACTGACAAAAGCATCCGACGACGTTGAAAGAACTTAAATGGAGTGAGATAGAGAAACTTCGCAAAGTGTCATTAATTCACCATACATTAGGATATCAGTTTTAAACCGAACGAACAGCGTCGATGTTGAGTATGGGTAATCTTAGGGACCAATGGTCGCTTACCTAAGAGTTATACAAAACCCTTATGATGTGCTATTTATTTTCATTAAATCAGGTATTTGTAGTTTATTCTAATAAGTTTGTTAATTTGTTTGCTTAGTATCGTGGTTCTTTTTTTTATACAATTATATGAACATGCATTTATACTTCTCTGTGGTCAAGCTTCATCATATTATATTCTACGTTATCAATGGTTCATCTGATAATGAAAATGTTATCAGTTCCCGTTCCTCACCATAGGAAAGAATTTGTTATTGTGATGGTCTGACATGAAAGAAAAAAACATTGGTAATCATGTGAAATTAAATATTTTTGCAATGACAAATCATGGAATTAATACATACACTTTAATGTCACTATCTATTTATATTATCTATTTATCTTCAAGTATTTAACAAAGTGGTACTATTTGAAATATGGCAATTCATCTTAAATAGCATGCTACTCTTATCTTATTTCTATGTTGAAGAAAGGTTATCAAAATAATTGCCTAACACGATGCATCAAGATTGAGACCAGATGAATCAATCTCGCCTATCCATCATTTGTGTATAAGGGTACATCAAAATCCATTTGTATTTGCCTATTAAAAGTAAAGGGATATAACGTGCGAATATACATCTCTTGATTCTACATCGATTCTTGAAAAGCAAATGCAAAGAATACGGCCGGCATACGTACAAAATCAAAGCTCGACAAATAAAGTTTTGATGCAATTGAAATTTATCAAAATAGATTCACTACCGTAAAACTTGGAAAAGTGGTTACAGGAGATAACACTAACCATATCATGATGCTAATCGTTTTGATTTCGTATCTGAAATTGAATCTTCTTGATGAAATATGTTACGGTCTTTCCCTGTCAAACTTGTCAAATCACCGTGAGATCGATTCTGCCAAGTGAGCTGCAACTATCAATAAAAACAACTACAATAACAGAAATTTCCTAAAATGAAGAAGAGTTTGTAATCGAAGGCCTCATGATGTTAATATATCATTGATATCCTTTATGCAAATGATGTCATTTCAATGAACTATAAGATTGATTGATCAGATCTTTGAATTTACTGAAAAAACTAGACTACATTTGCGTGAGTGATATACAAATTTGTAAATAATTTGTAAATCAAATATTGAATGGACTTTGCAAAAGCGATACAACTTTTGTGGCAAACAATGGAGGGTTTCTTTCAATGTACTTAACCGTGTTTAAATGTACCATTGTGCTCTTTCAACTTCTACCTTCAATAGAATGTGTGACTTATGTGTAGGCTCCATTGAAGCGGTAAGATTCACCCCATGCCGGGAGATGAAGGTATCTCCGAATTCTTTGTCATATTGTGATCTGACTACATTTTTTCCGTTATACATCTTGTCAAATAGATCATGGTGGTCAAGCTCCCGTCCTCTTCTAATATCAAGGGCAAGACAGTTGGAGTAAAAGTCATGGTTGAAAGGCAGAGACCACATTAGTACGATTCGGCAGTCTAGTTCCTCTATGTAGAAGGACAAAGTGCCGTAACTCCCAGTTGCTGTTCCTGGGAACTTATGTACAACCTGTAATGAATACAAAGTGCAATTATACTTTCACAATCGATGAATTTTTACTGAATGAACAAAAGTTGTCTGTGAAAAGGTGTCTTTGTATTGAAAGATGTTTGTTTACCACATTTTGAACTACATAGTTCAATCTTGCTTACGACGTAGTCAGCCTGGTTACGACAAAATGGAATTCTGTGTGCATGTAAGTCCCGACTGGCATAGCTCTCGGTAAGCACGCAAACCACCACGCCAAGGAGCAGTTAAGTTGTTAGGGAACAAAATGCATCAATGAATTCAAGATTTCTGTTCTCTAGATTCATTGGTAAAATTGAAGAAAATGCGGGTGGTCCGATGTGGAAGGCCATGTCATTTAATGTCATGAGCAAATTGGGTCTACCAGGCTTGATGCGTCAGAAAATAGGATATTAATGAAAATAAATGACTTCATATCCAGCTGGTTTCCTTTTTTAATTCTCTGGTATAAGTATTTCCGTATCAGGAAACAAAGAACAAACTTAAAGATTGGTTATCCGGTTGGTTTCCATTCTGGAATCTCTGTTGTAATGTATATGTTTAAGCATATCCAGATTTTTTTCCATTATTTTTATTTGACGAACAGATTGAAACTATGAGAATCAGTCTGGAAACGAAAGTGGAAATATTGGTTTCCATGTTGTTTCGTGCTGGTTTCCGTACCCCGGAAACAAACTCATTTCTGTAGTACAGTTAGCTCACATCATTTCATTCAAAAGTAAATATTTTGGCAAAAATTTCAAGTTAGAATGCAATCATTATCATGTATGACAAGGTTCTTCTGTTTAACGATTGACTTAGAAGAGTTTAAATTAGTGTGACAAAATAGGATCTTAAGGAAACGAGAAAACTGTTCAGGTCAAGTAGAGAACTGTTCCATACCTAGAAAGGTTCGGGTGGAATGCTACACTGAATTTAAGCCCATGGTTCGCTACTTGCAACCAATGCTTGCAGGTTTCACCGCAATTAATAGCCACAATAATGCTGCGTGCTTTCGCCCTGCAATAATACTAGCAGCCCTGTTATAAGTGAAATAATCCCAAAAGCTCCGTTAAATCCCAAATCATCTCACCATACTTCAAGTCAACGAATTTACTCTTCGCATACTCACCACTGCTTCCCGTGTGAAAGGTTCCACAACCTGAGGGTAAACACTTATTTGTCCACCATCATAGGGGCTTTATAAGTTTGTTTATTGTATCATTCTTTATTTCAATGAGACCAACCACTCGAAATTTCGCTTCATAAAGAAGATCATCAAAAGTTTTGCAGCGTAGGCTTTGACCATCTCGTATGCGAACATTTGTGTAGCACTGCAAGGTATGTGGCTGCTTCTGAAACGAAAGGTAGTCTATTGGAATTCATCACATATTCAAGGTTTAGAAAAGTATATTGAAATCGATATTCGTTTTGTTATTTGTGTATACACATCTTCGAGTACAGTTAAGATTATTCTATACACATCCCATACCAACAATATGAAGGGTTGAGGTGGACAATTTGAACCAAAAACTACAACTATAGAAACGTCTGAAAGGCTCTAACTAACACAAATTTGGTCTGGAATTTTTTTTAAAATGCTATCGTCACTTCATATTCCTACAAACCAAAACATTTTCACAATCCTCATACTTTTCCATTCACTTTAAACCATGGACAACATTGACAACATTTGACAAATATTCTTAGCAATTTTGAAGAAGGGACAAACAAAACGTATACGAATGTAATGTTTAGGTTGAAAAGGAAATTATTACCAGCACTTCTGTACTTTCGCTGAGTTGGATTATCACTCTTCCTGGTTTGTCATTGTTCATATTCGCTGAAACTTTAACAACGTAATCCAATTCTATGGTCTTGATTCTGTCTTTGAAGTCTTCCAAAGCAAATCGCAGAAAGGAAGGTGGTGGCAGCTTGTTCTTTTTAACAAATGTAAGAATTTCTTTTGGGTCATGAAACATTCCAGGGTTGTAAAATCCTATTGCGATACGATTCCGTGTGGAAAACGGGAGAAGCTTCAGAGACGGAAGGCACCATATGATGGCCAAAGCAAGATCTGTGCCATCGAGTAGAAGCGACACCATTCCGTCGGTTTTAAAGAGAGATAACAAGCCACCATTTGATGTCTGTGGAGAGAAAACCAGTTATTCATATATTTAGTTGATAGTTAGAGGCTCTAAAAATATCATCATTGTTAATATTATAGGAAACAAGGGCTGGGAGTCTGGTCTGAAAATAACACGCTTTACCATCTATAACATATACGAATAATATAGTAAAATGAATAAATAGGAACTTATGTCTTTAAGACTTCTTCATTGCCTTAGGTAAGGTTTGACCATCAGTTGTCTATATGTTACAAAGGTACACGCATAGAAACTGTGGTCATCTGTTTTCATAAAGAGAGCCTCACAGCCACAGAAAGTTCTTACATAGGCAACTGAATATGAAGAGTAATATACTATGTCATATTTGCCTCTTGACAATTTTGTTGGCATTTGTTGATTTATTTTCCCTTTTCCCGTAACTGTTTCTAGATGTATCAACGAATTATTCGTATCATTTTCCAAATTAGATATTTAGGAAAACAAAGTGCATGACTTTTAGTCACCTAAAAAGGAAATCTATAAGTAAACGAAATATTATATATCACCAGAATGCAGCGCATATCATAACTTTTTATGGCTTTTAGTTAATCTGATGTAAACCAGTCGTTTGGTATTATTCCTTTTTCGTGACTGAGAAACAAATAAGACCTTTTTATATTAAAATTGTCAATTAAACAGATATTTCTGTGACACATGTTTACAAAATTGAAGTACTCTCATAATTCCTTTTGTGTTGGAATTATGAAAGCATCATCACTGCATACTTGAACATTTGTGCTAAGTAATATATATCTGAACTCTATCTGCTTGGTTGAAATAAGATGCATAAACATAGTAATTAACTAGCCGAGTGAAAAGCATTATCACTTTACAAAGAATGAGAAGTATTTCCAATAAATAGTTTAAAATGAATTGGATATATATCAGTTACTTCTCTTAATCAAATATCTAATCAAGTCCTATGACTTAAAAAACGTTACATCACCATGAAATATCTGCCCTTAGATAATTTTGGTGGCAGTTGTTCTTTTTTTTATCTTCCCGTTCTGCGAAACTGTTTCCAAATGTGTAAACGTAAAATTCGTTCCGTTCTCAAGTATAATCGCAGCCTTTTCTTCATCGGTAGAATTCTTCAGGAAGTCGAAGCCAGCTTTACCGACTGCGGTAGCCACATTAACTCCAGCAGCTCTGAAAGATGAAAACCGGTAAATATTAAACGGAAGATCTCTACAAAAAGAAAGACACAATAGATTTTGTTACGCTACTTGTATGTAAATAAATAACTTACTCCATCACCGAACTATTTACCTGGTGAAATCACACTATAGCAAATTAAAGTAGGACGCTGTTGACCGTTTACTCTTTAATATACATGTATTCGCCTTAGGTTCCATCAGACCCGAAATCAACATTATCTGCTTTCCAAGGGTAATGCATTCTCTCCAAACAGAGGTATCTCCGTCAAAAATTTCTATACCACCTCTGTCATACTACGAAGGTTTCCCGGTCTTCCGGCAGTTTCCCCTAGCCGGACAATATTGCAACTTAAACTACCTGGCAATATTTCAGCTGCAATATTTCAGCCAATGAAAACAACGAGTGCATGAATAACATATTCGTTGTCACATAGGCCTATGCAATGATGCAGTCGCACAATGATGCGTAAGTGTTCTGTAAAGACGACTCAAAGTGCATATTTGAATAAAATTTAGCTTTCGTAAACCTTCCGGATATAACTTCAACGATTTGAAGGATAACTTTTAAAACGGCGTCGCTGATTGGGCAACTAACATTGATTGCATCCAATCATCGTTCTACATTTCGTGCCCGAGAAACCCTCGTATTAAGACAGAGATTGTATAGGAATTTATGAGAGAGCTACCTCTGTGGGAAGAGAATGAGGGTGATGACACTTTTTTAACAATAAAATGATGGTGATAGTAAGCATCTTTAACACCGAATTGACACATTTTCTTATGAATTTTGAAGTTCATTATTTGATAAAGCTATCATGTATTTAGGAGAAAACTAGAACATAACTGTGCCTTGCTACTGTTTCAAAGGCATGTGATACAGAAGTCAAACATAACCAATATGGGTAATCACATTCATGGGAAGAAACACTAAGAAAAATGTGCATAATTAACGGATATTTGCATTGTTTAGAATTTTCGTCATTGTTCTTGCATTGTGTTGTTACTATAAAAATTGCTAAGGGGAATACCGGACCATTTGAGACCAGAACAAACCGTGGTTTCCCGTTGCACAAACGCCCCCAGCGGCGGGAATACCAGAGACAGTATATCATTTAACTCATTATTTTTCTGTGTCTTTGCTGTTTATATGAATGATGGAAAATAGGACAGTTGACCCAACCCATAACACAATGGCGATGACATAATTATTAATAAATTTTCAAGACTATTTTTAAAGCACTAAGGACTGAACTGATGGGGTGATAAAACATAACAAACCAATATTCTTTGAGCGCATAGCTTTTAATGATATCCCAATTTAAAGAGATATAACATTTATTTTGGTGTTCATTTGACATAAGACTCGTGAATAACATTAAATGAACTTAAACAATGTATGATAGTATACAGTTAACAACCCAAAGACATGTGAAAATAACCTGCATAGGCAGAGGATATCCATCTGTTGATGGTTTCCAAGGGCATTCCGACCGTAGCGGCTGACGAGGCTGCTCCGATTCTGCAGCTTTGCGATTTGTTAATCCTTGTGTCAAAATGGCATTGCTTTTTTCAACACTGAATTAAGTCGTGACCTTGGGACAGTGATGCTATTGAAGTGACTGTACAAATATTTGCTGCCATCTGAGCTTATTGACAAATAGTTCTTCATAGCCATCACTGGACAGATTGTTATTCACAGGCGAGTAGCGTTGTCCTCCCAAACTGATCGTTTTTCGAGGAACGAATTTAACGGACATAGAAGAGGTATGTATCGAAATATCCGACAAAAGCAGGGGTTTTTCTGGCTGTTCTGGGCAACCTAGAACAATTTCACCGACTTCACAATCCATAAAATCAGAGGTAAACAAACATGCCTCATAGTTTGTTCAACATACTTGACACAATGCATTCATTATTCTTGTAATCGGTTCTCTCGTATCCTTAAAGGGGTTCTGTTTCCTGATAGAATGTATCATTTTCTTAATGATGAAATGGCCTGATGGGGCTCAATATGAATTGGATCTATGATTTCTCCTAAACGCCGACAACTCTTGAGCTAGTGTACTCGACACCTAATTTTCAGTGAAAGGTAGGCAATGTAATGAATTACATGACTGATCTTGCGAAAACAAGATGACATTAGTTTGAGCCATTTGGTAACTCATATTACGTTTATCCATAACAAGAGCTACAATTATGACTATTGAAAAGATTGTCCTATTTACAATTTATGATATGCAAATTTGAATTGGCACGTCCTTTGCGTTGTTACCGTGTTTGTGTTTGTTAGAGTCGAAAGGTCATATCCAAAACATAAATAGACACAAGAGATAAAAACAACGTTCGTTCTACATATGAAACAATGTGCCCAATATGTTACGGAAATATGTGTTAGAAAACAGTTAGGGTAGAAAATAAATAAGCAAATGTAGAAATTTCCGAATCTACCTTAAAGGTTCTAACAGTCTATGTTATGGGAGCTAACAATGAGCAGATTTTGATGATCACAGAGATCATTTGGGTTTCCTAAACGCGCGCATGTCATTTCTTATAAAATGATATTAACAGTGCTCATGCAATTTTTTTATTACATTGCACAGGGTCTAAATCATAAATCATAAATCATCAGATAACACACAATCAGTCCAACGCTCTGAAATAACCATACGATGATAAGGGTGATTTTTACAACTGTCTGTGCATGTGGCAAAATAATTTTCTCAAGTGTGCTTCCACTTTCAAACCTTTCATATCCATATCATTGCGTACAGGTCTCAAGCGTGATGGACTTATTAGTCCAACACTACCACATATCGACAATCAACTATAATCCAATCATCTCTGCATACTAGATTAGGGTTACATGTGTCATAAGGTTAACAAAGTGTCATATTTCTATTAGACATATTTCTATTAGATTATGCCTAATCCGTCTATGGACGTGCAATAGAGATGGAAATATTGTTCGGGATAGGAATCAGATTTGTGCTCAGTGATAATTAGCTGAAGTGGAGAATTCATTTTGCAACGAAAAAAACGATTGGCATATATCATAACAATTGAAAAGGGACAGCTCACAATTGTAAGCCTTCAATTATCAGTGCTATTGTGACATTTGTTTAACATCATCAGCAATATAGATTTGATATCGTATATGGATTTTAACCTGTTATCTGCCTGAAAACATTGTATTACAAATTGATCGTGTCTTTAGTTGATTTTTGCATTTTTATATACACTAATTTCTAATTTGATTGCAAAACTCCTGTATACTTAAAGGGGCAGAAGCATTTTTATAATCAAGAGAAGGAAATCTAAACATATCTGCTATGACTCCTGTAGCTGTGCAATCCATTTCCCTATCTTAACTGATTTAAAAAATGGTCGCACGTGGATGTTACTTTATCCTTTATTAATTTCGTTTACAGATGATCGGGTTGGATAATGAGATGCTTTGACCCTCTGAAAATAGTATATTTCGCCAAAACCGATGTTTATTTGGGAAAATGTAAAGAAACAAACATTTTTAAAAACCTGCTTTTGGCCCAGTAAAGGTGCACGGTTTCTATCCTTCAATGATCCCATTGTGACCATAATAAAATTAAAAGTACATTGATATTTCTTATAAAGATTTTTCTTAAAATAGAGTAAAACATTAAAAACACTTGAACTCTGCACAGTCAGAGAAATTCGCATGGCGCTTGGTGAAAAATAATCAACTCATCCAAATTGATGGGAAATCCTTATAATCCTTAAAAAGGGATATGAAAGAAGAGATGAGGTGATTTTAGGGTTGACGCCTCTTTCATGAGTATTTAACTTATATCATGGCTTCTGGTATTATTGCAGGGAGAAGCAAGCAACACCTATGAGGTTATGCATTGCGGTGAAGCCTGCTAGCATCGGCCGGAACAAGCGGACCATTCAGTGTAGCACCAAAACCTTACTGCGTGTAGAAGGTTCGCTACTGCATGAAAACCGAATTTTGAGTAAGATGATCACTTAAGACATGATAGGATGTAACAGATATGCAATTATGGGATTAGTTTAGCTTTTGATGAACTACTCTGAAGATACATCAAATCATTTTTTTAATTTGCAACTCTTTCACATACTTGACATACTTCTCTTTTCGAAGAGCTACATTTACACAACTCATTAAAGTTTAAATTATTTTATTTCTCTTGAATCACAGACATTAAAAATGTGAAATCCTTGTTTACAGTCTTATTCACTTATCACATATTGGTGATACTCTCCCTCTATCAAAACCCATTTCTGTCTTCTCCACAAGCATGATACCTACGTGAGGAGTAGGTATAAATATCCTGTATCTTCTATACATTCTCACATTTTGCGAGAGATTCATTTAAATGCTTATTTAGAAACATAAAAAGTACATTTGAAGTACAAACATTGATCCTGACGATTATCAATTACCCCATGAGGTCAATATTGATGACAATTACTACTGATTTTTAAACCCGATTTATTTAAAATATAAATGAGTTACGATGTAAAATAATCCATTTACTTTGATTAAACAACATGTCTGTTCAAAGGCTTCATAAAATTAGACGTGTTGAAATAATAGACTTTAAAAATTCTATGTTAATCTCTTCCCTGTTTAGACTGTCTAACCAAATGTTTTCTGCAACCCACAACCGGATCATATCGACAAAGGTGTCAGGGCGTTTCAAGGCAAATCCATAAAATTTAATATCAGCTGTCAAAAGTAGATATATTACTGATTTTTCAATCTGAACAATTTATCTCCTGTGGGTGTTTTTCAGTGCTTCTATTTAAATGACCCTTATTGCCATAGAAACATGTTGAACAATATAATCTTTCATTCGCAATATATATTAACGTCTATATAATTTGTGGATGTAATATGCATATACGCCAATATGTCTCAAAACAAATAAAAGAGATAAGGTAAATGTTCGAGCTAGCAGTGTTAAACTTCATAATTTATTGTGTAAATTGATAGATATTCCTAAGTGTAACACATACATGGATTTAAGAGAACCTTTTCCGAATGCTTCAAATTTCTTCTTACATAAATATGCTATCACTGAAACATTTTCAACTTCAATGTCAAGAAAATTTTTTTTCGATGAAAATGTTGTTTTCAAGATATCGTCGAAGAAACAACCCTGTTTGTCAATGTCAAGTCAAAGTCGAACGCTAGAATCTAAACACTAAATCATCTTGTTAGAAGTAATCTGCATATTGGCCTAACGGTTATTTAAAGTGATTACAGGCCAGCTAATTGCTATTAAGACCACAGCTTTGACATCAACAATCAATGGTTCAATTTTCAAAAAGTAAGAAAAGCAAACTGCTAACAAATACGTTTTTAGAAATGTTTTAATTTTGAATGATTCATGTCAGATCCTTAATAGTTTTCTTTTCTCTATGCTGTCAGTTAAACAGTTGATAAAAATAAAAACAATATTGCGTAGAGACTAGGTACTGAAAACAATGGCTTGGCTAATTAATATCCTGAAAGAAATTACAATTTTCAGTTACTTGTCATATTCTTAAAGATGGTTTTAAATCGCGTTTAGAGTAAAATGAGGGAAAATGTGAAAATTATTCATACTTTGTACACAATATAATTTTAATGTCAGAATTAGGATTCATGTCCATCCCACCCTCCAAAAAGGTTAGATGTGTACCTTTTCACACTAGTCACAAGCGATAGATGTCAATTACTTAACAGTACAATATATAAATGAAATATAGATTTGAATAAAATATGTTGTAGTTACTTAATGCAAACATATCGAATATTACAGTAACAACACCCACTTAATGCAAACACAACCCTGGGTAGCAGATCTACTAAACAACGCATGTTATCTAAAGAAATATAAACAAATTATAGTTATTAAATCGCTGTTTCCGACAAATTAGAGTAGCCTCCCTTGTTGTCAATGAAGTTGATACGGAAATATTAAATACAATTCATGATTTTATCTTCATACTACCTGGGAAACTTTATTTTGTTCTAAATATAAGAATATAAGGATTTCCTAAGTGGTTTAAAGTGAACTAAAAACTAGTTTTAATTGAATGACCCCATTGTTAAGCTTAGTTTTAAACTTGACAATGCATGAGTTGTTCTTTGAAACTTTTACGAATCTTCAAAACATGTGTCGTTATTTCCTTCAAATACTGAGTTACTACAATCTAAGATCTGTATTATACTCGCTGACTCTTGACGACCGAGTTACATGGTAACCTCAAAGTGATTAATTGACCGGTCGTTCAACTCAAAGACAAACAAAGATAACATGGCAATTGTATCGTTCACTGAAGTACACTGTGTACCAACGGGAAATGACTTTCAACAAGGACACAGTCTAATTATCTTTCCAATGCTACATGTAATTGCTTTTCAGTATCACAGGAATGAAACAAGGATAAACTGTTTAACCCTCTGATCAGTCATACTAGCAAGAAGTAGAAACAAGTACAACAGTCTTCCCTGTGACTTTTTTGTGCCAGCTGAACTTTAGCTTGAAAGCGAAAAACCCTTTATTCAGATTCCACTGGTTTAAGATTTAACAAGCTATCAATGCGTTTGCCTGCATTTGTTTGAAGAAATAAATGCTATCACTAAAGAGCTAGCCAGCCCTACCTTTAGCGTGAAACCTGCATCTCCTTCAAATAGTGTGAAACCGGTGGGGGATTCAAAACATATATATAGAGTAATGTTAACAAGTGAGATATAGAATTTTATAGAAATTCACGAGTGACGTAATGCACTTTGTCATAGTTTAACATTTATTGTCTGTAATATGTGTATATAAAGAAAACATTCCTGTTATAATATATCCTCACCATCATCAGAAATTATCTTTTAACCTCCATTATTTATTTTGTACTTTATCGATGATTAAGCCCTAAAAGTCATTATATATACATGCTCTTGAACAGAAACGCACATCCATGTAAATTACTTACATAAGATTAAAAATTATCATCTGATCATTTCCGGTTTATAACTAATTATGACCTTCCATGTATAATATGCCCTATTTTACCTTCATTTTCGTATGTTAAGTATCAAACTCAAATTGTCACCTAACACTCCTCAAAGAGAATTAATAACATTTAATCGAATTATTATTTCAAATTTAAACTGAATTTGAACTGTCACTCAAAATGATAACTTATCCCTTTACCGTAGATATAGATCATTTTAATCGTTTATTAAAAAAGAATTGATAAATGTGACAAGATGTCAAGCTTTTCACTGGAGAGAAAACCTTAATGTCAGATACATGTCAGATCATTAGTGTTATTTATGATTTCAGTCATAATGCCTTTGATGATTGATATTGATATAAAAAAACTGCAATTCCCATACCTTTTCTAATAAATATGAACTCATATCAAAAATGCATTTTCTTTTGCATATTCTTGGCAAGTCCATTAGGTAGAGTGCACACGCAAAATTGAAGCTTTTACGTCATGTGCTCGATTTTGTTTATAGCATTTTTTCAGAAATACAATTTAATATTTAAAATCAAAACACCAAACCATATCACAGATAATTCTGTCTAGGGTATTCAGTAGCAAATCTATAAAAGTAATTCAAGCTGCAAAAAATTACATATCTAAATTGCTTTTAAACCCAAATCATTGATAAACGCCCCAGGCTTTCTTCTATTGCCTAAATATCTAATTGCAAAATGACCAATAAGACTAATAATTCATGTTGCATAAGCAATAAATGGCATAATAACAATGATAAAGGAGGGACGTTCAAAAAGAGGGTATCAGTTCTCGTCATTCATTGCAAAATTTCATGTTTTTCAAAGGATGTTTAACTTGTCTGAAGTTTGCTGGAGCCTATCTCTGTATATGCAATTGTTTCTTTTGGGGATGTTAGGGATACTTACATTGCTTCAGAATGTCTGTGTGGTATCATTTTCTGTGATGCGGAGTTCTAGCGTTTACTTTGAGATATAACATTCTTTTTTCTTATTTCTATCATAATTAAAGAAAGAGAAAGTAGTAGTATTGATTTTCACGACTTTGGTTTAAGGCTGAAATCAAATGTCACCCATTTAGCCAAACTTCAATAAAGCTGTTTTTTTTATAAAGTGTAATACTAATTGAAATTCAAATTCAATACAAATCCAATCAAAAGGTAACTTGTGTCCATTTTGTCAGCGAGAGTCATTTTCTTTTAGAAAAATTTTGTGAAAGTAATTATAAAGTGCATATGAAACAATTCTGTAAATAGGCTCTGTACGTAATTTTTATATAGTATCTAAGCAATTTTAAGAAAGTCAAAACATTATAAAAGCATCCACATCTACAACAGAAAGATACACTTGTGAGAGTCTACCAACTAAATCTGCCATAGATTCCTGTTTTTATAACGGAGGTGATAGTAATAAAAGTAGCTAATATTAGCACAATATGTCCTCAAAAAAACACAACTCTTTATACTATACGTGTCTAATTTTAAAATCTATAGGAGCAGAAATATGAACAGGTTCTGCTATAATATTAAGTCTCTCATTATGGAAAGTTAATACATGTTTCGTTAAAATAAAGTGAATAAAAAGTTCTACCACAGAGTAAATGGTTATTCTTCAAATTATCCGGAGTTTAAGTGGTGTTCCAGGTTCTTATTCATACAAGGTTTATTGGATTATACAAGAGCCTTTGATATGTATGCAGGAGCGAACCATACTAGATGAATCCAATTATGCCAATACAGTCTGGGTCGAATATGTCATATTTCATATAAACAGCTATTTGTAAAGTAAATACCTCTCCTCTTTGAAATCAATGTAAGACAGTCAAGTGGACAGAACGTACTTATATCATCTTTAATGCTTTTTTGTATTTCAATACAACTTTCTTTGTTGAAAAGAATCACTGCTCTAAGTTGCATTAATAAAACAATAACACTTGACACAACCTTTTTCAGATTCAACTGCTATTACTTTCCCGGGGTCTTTGAGCAAGTGCACAAATCAAATGACAATCAAGCCTTACATCGAAAACTGTAATATCAGCCCTTTCAATTTGGTACGCAAAATTCCAATATTTTGGTGTACTAAAGTACTTTTTCTTTTTATACTTGAATTAAGTAAATTGAGATTTAAGACATTACACATTTCTAATGAAATATTACACTATTATCTATAAGGCCCATTATTTTTAAGTAGTTAAGAATAAGGACAGTATTAACCTACAAAGGGTTTACTCAACCTAATAAACATAAAGTAATCAGATTCAAGATAAACTTTCCTTTACACCAAAATGATGAATCAAGAGGACAATAGGATGAGTAAGTGCAATTTAAATACACAAACGATCAATATCCTGAACCGTAGCAAATCTATTCACGTACAATAACTATTAAGTTTGAATAAGGTTTGGTGTTTGCATACAGAGTTTTAAGACCTAGTTCGATTAAATGGGAATTAACTATTCTTATTCTTCTTTTATATTTTCATTTAAAATGTTTTATGCTTACGTGTTAAATCAATTAGCACCGGAAATTTAAAAGGGAACTGATATTATCGTTTGAATGTCACATTGGTCATCATCAATTTGGTGAGAGTGATGGAATCATGTCACGGCTAAATACATTTGTCACCTGTTGCCCTGACTACCATAACTGATCTATGACCCCAGACTTATCAATCGTTGCTGTCCATGACAGAATGTTACGTTACCCCTGGAAATTAGCGTTTGATGTCAAGACTGTATAATAAATCTTTCAAAATTTTCATTTGAGCTGGCAATAAATATTTTTGATTTGTAGGAAACTATTTACAATGCCGTAAGCTTTATATAGGGATATCAATACCTGTACGTTTGTCTGATCGGTTCAAATTACAAACACTTAAAAGGATGATGTTGTTGACGTAAAGACCCTTCCTCCCAATAAGGCACTTAATTAATGAATATATAATCACTGATTTTGGGCTGCAATAATGCATTAGGATCATATTATCTAGCATGGATATACTATATGTAAAAACTTGGAATACAAAAATTCAATTGATAAAAGAAAAGTGTTGTGATTTAAAACAAATTCTAGACCTATTTTCATCATCAGTTTAATAATTCCCAAAATATCAAACTATTAATGAGCAGAAGAAATGACAAGTTGCAGGATCAACTCCTATCAAATATGTAGGGTTTGTGAAGTAAAATCATCAATCTTGCCACTCAAAAACGTTTCAAAATAGTGTGAAAATGAAATTTGACCAAGAGAGTTCATTCCACTATCGATGAGTGACTAGTGCTGTTGATTGAAACGAAGATTATCAAATGACGGCTATACTCAGTGTATTAAAAATGACTATTTCCAGTTAAAAGGATGAAATACACATTTATAATCACCAATTTAGTACATATTTGCCTTGACACGAGATCAAATTGGAAATGAGAGGAAAACATGTACGCCTAAATGCCCTAAAAGGCCCTATGGGTATTCTATTTTCAACTCCGGTAGGCTACAAACCTTGTAAGGGATCATCAAATTATTGACAGAGGATTGTTTGCGTGTTGGAAATGGAGATACAATTACATACTTAGTTGATTATGATTCCTGTTCGAATTACATTGATATATTTTATTATGATCAGTCACATGAAATGTTCTAGGAAATATTCATGGATCATTCGTGAAAGTCATTAAGGTATTTCAAAAAATATGAAAATCATCAATTTATATTCACATTTGCTGCTCTTTAACGATTTACTATCTGTTATAGCATATAAAATGCACCGATTCATATAACTACTACCCATGCTGCGACTATTTACATGTAGTAATCTAACTCCGATAGGTATAAAGGAGATTACTGAGATATAATAATACTACATGTATATATCGTGGAGAAATTTCACCTGTCAGACAAGAAAAAAGATCGAATAATTGGCGTAAAAGATGTCCCTGGCAAACATATGGTGGTAAATATAACAAGACTAAGCTCAAAAATACTTTCTGAACAAAAATTCAGCAAAAATTGATGAAAAACCTTTTTTAATCTGTATGTTCGTTCACGGTCAATATCACATAATTTAAAATAAATAGAGAAACTGAAACTCATTCTATATCATTGTCGCGAAATCTTGTTTTATCCTCAACTCCCTTAAACTTCATTACAAAGCTTTATCGTAAAAACAGACGCAGATCTGAAAATGACAGTTGAACACGGTAGATAAATGTGCGTAGAAACCTGACACAACAATACCTGATTTGCATGCTATTGCATGCATCCAAGACCGTAACATCTGTTCTGAATGACGAAGTGACCTACAGACGTGTCAAGAATGCTATCAGACACTATATGAGAAAATCAAAACAAGACGGTTTGTCTTTCAAAAGGACTTTTTATTGCTTGAGTTTTTGTTATCGTCATCTAAGTGTAAAACTCTTTTAGATGGCATTTAGACGTTGGTGAGATGAATAGAGAACAAATTCTATGGATTTACTACTTCTTTATTGCAGGACTGTGACGTGTCCGTGTAGATGCTAGCACCGGTATCAAGCAAGTGGTAAATCCATAGAACAAAACAATACCCAAATATTATGTCATATCAATAGATCACATGTCACAAGCTGTATCATTAATTTGAGATCAAGTGTCAAACAGGTCTATGGTCTGTAAGCATATCTCATTGTCATAACATTGACATTGTCTATTATCATACAGGTCAAATATTTGACTTGTCAAATGAACCCTTTCAAATGTTTAATTCTATTTGAATGACGGAATTTCTCTTCGTTCTTGGTTTGATACCGTTGCGTGTTGTGTCTGATTGATTCTTAATACGATTCCATCAGAGGAAATTGACTTGCCTTTACACTGTCAGCAAGAAATAAACTGTTTGGTAAAGCGAAGGCAAAAGCAATTCTACTTGACAAATGAAGTGTTTTTGTTAACATTCTTTGCACGCTAACAACGCATTGAATTATTTGTTATTATGTATTTGAAGTTACATTGCCTTGAACAAATCAACACTTAAAATGTGTAATTAATAATAATAATAATAATAAATGGGTACTTATTGTGCGCTATAGTCCATCTATGGGATGCTCAAAGTGCTACAAATGAATAAAATGGACAAAATGGATGTCCAGAACATAGGTAAGTCAGTCAAGAAATGTATTCTGTTTATAAGTTGTAATAAGATTTGAAGAGGTGCGTTTTGAGACTTGATTTAAAAGCTTGGAGAGATGGGGCATTCTTAATGGGAATGGGAAGACTGTTCCAAAGAAATGATGCTGCATATTGGAAAGATCGTTGTCCAAATTGCCTTAGATAATTGGTAGGCACTGATAGAAGATCTTGGTTCTGGGAGCGAAGGGAACGGGCTGGCATATAAGCTGATAGTGTTTCAGAGAGGTATGGTGGAGCTTGGCCGTGACGGCAGCGGAAGACAAGAGTAAGGATTTTGAAGTGGATTCTAGCTTCAATGGGTAGCCAATGAAGACTCTGAAGAACGGGAGTAATGTGTGACCATTTGGATGTTCTACAGACAATTCTGGCAGCAGCATATTGCACTTTTTGCAATCGAGAGAGGAGATCATGTGAGAGTCCAAACAGTAGGCTATTGCAGTAGTCTATTCGAGAAAGGACAAGTGACTGGACAAGCATCTTAGCAGCATCAGGGGTGATAAGGTGACGCATATTTCCAATCGAGTGGAGGTGGAAGTGTTACGAACAATCTGGGGTATATCACAATCTGCAGATTGTTCGAACAATCTGCAGATTGTTTGCTCACAATCTAGGAATTCCTAGATTGTTTAAACAATCTGCAGATTGTGCGACCTGAACAATCTGGGAATGATCACAATCTAGGAATTTGTGTTTTAGTAGTATTTTCATCATTATAAAATGTGAATTCTTTAGCTTATTAAGGTTTTTCTATTTAGCAAGTATAAGGATCGATTCCTAGATTGTGATGAGCAATCAGCTTGTCTCTTTCTCAAAATGAGGGGGTGTGGGGGTCGATTCCCAGTTTGTGAAGGACATTCAGCTCGTCTTTATGTCAAACTTAGGGGATGTAAGGGTTTACTCCTAGATTGTGAAGGGCTTATAGCTCAACTTTATTTAAACTGAGAGGGTATATAGAAGTCGATTCTCAGATTGTGAAGGGCTCACATTTCGCCTATATGTCAAACTGACGGAGTATCGGGATCGATTCTCAGATTGTGTAGGGCTCATAGCTCGTCTTTATGTCAAACTGAGGGGGTATAGGGGCCGATTCCCAGATTGTGAAGGGCTCACAGCTCACCTTTATTTAAACTGAGAGGGTATAGCAGTCGATTCTCAGATTGTGAAGGGCTTACAGATCGGCTTTATGTCAAACTGAGGCAGCATAGGGGCCGATTCCTAGATTGTGAAGGGCTCACAACCCGCCTATATATCAAACTGACGGAGTATACGGATCGATTCCTAGATTGTGAAGGGCTCATAGCTCGCCTATAAATCAAACTGACGGAGTATACAGGTCGATTCTCAGATTGTGAAGAGCTCGCAACTCGCCTATAGGTCAACCTGAGAGGGTATAGCAGTCGATTCTCAGATTGTGAAGGGCTCACAGATCGGCTTTATGTCAAACTGAGGCAGTATAGGGGCCGATTTCTAGATAGTTAAGGGCTCATAGCGCACCTTTATTTAAACTGAAAGAATATAGGGGTCAATTCTCAGATTGTGAATGGCTCACATCTCGCCTATATGTCAAACTGAGGGAGTATAAAGGCCGATTCCTAGATTGTGAAGGGCTCATAGCCCGCCTACATGTCACACTGAGGGAGTATTGGGGTCAATTCTCAGATTGTGAAAGGCTTACAGCTCACCTATATATGAAAATGAGAGGGTATATAGGAGTCGATTTTCAGATTGTGAAGGGCTCACGTTTCGCCTATATGTCAAACTGACGGAGTATAAGGATCGATTCTCAGATTGTGAAGGGCTCATAGCTAATCTTTATGTCAAACTGAGGGAGTATAGGGGCCGATTCCTAGATTGTGAAGGGCTCACCGCTCGCCTTAAAGTCAAACTGAGGGGATATATATATAGCATTTGATTTTCAGATTGTGAAGGGCTCACAGATCGGCTTTATGTCAAACTGAGGCAGCATACGGGTCAATTCTCAGATCGTGAAGGGCTCACATCTCGCCTATATGTCAAACTGACGGAGTATAGGGATCGATTCTCAGATTGTGAAGGGCTCATAGCTCGTCTTTATGTCAAACTTAGGGAGTATAGGGGCCGATTCCTAGATTGTGAAGGGCTCACAACTCGCCTATATGTCAAACTGAGGGAGTATAGGGATCAATTCTCAGATTGTGAAGGGGTCATAGCTCACCTATAAATCAAACTGACGGAGTTTAGAGGTCGATTCTCAGATTGTGAAGAGCTCACAGCTCGCCTATATGTCAAACTGAGGGGGTATAGGTGTTGATTCCCAGATTGTTAAGGGCTCACAGTTAATCTATATTTAAACTGAGAGGGTATAGGAGTCAATTCTGAGATTGTGAATGGCTCATGCGTAGCTTGCTATTTATCAAACTGAGAGGGTATAAGAGTCTATTCGCAGATTGTGAAGGGCTTATAGGTCGTCTTTACTTCATATATATGGGGGTATAGAAGCATGTTTACACAGATGAAAATGGAAAATGAAGATGGAAAATGGCAGCATCATATTGAAATATACTACGCAAAGCAAGTCCACTTATTGTTGTTAGTAGTAAATCCCGCTTGTTCTTGTGGAAACATTCGGGAGGATCCTTTTCATTACTTCTTTAAATGCCCACTATATGATAGATTCCGATCAAATCAATACTTTTTAAAAAACGATAAAACATTAAAATCTACCTTGAGCGGCTCACATCTCGCCTATATGTCAAACTGAGGGAGTATAAAGGCCGATTCCTAGATTGTGAAGGGCTCATAGCCCGCCTACATGTCACACTGAGGGAGTATTGGGGTCAATTCTCAGATTGTGAAGGGCTTACAGCTCACCTATATATGAAAATGAGAGGGTATATAGGAGTCGATTTTCAGATTGTGAAGGGCTCAATATCCTTGTCCTTGTCACATAGTGCAAACGAATCCCTAATAATATCTGTGTATCATTTATTATAAATAAATTATCATAAATGATACCAACCGATTTTTATAGCTCTTTAATAAAATATGTACCAAATGCAAAGGTAGAGAATGCTTAATATGAATTTGATTTTAGTAAGAATAATTGCAAATATATATTTTCACCAATGTACTTGATATGTTAATCGTTTCATGTCTGTTTCAGGAGAAGCATTTATATAGGCATTTGCTGCCTGTTTGCTAATCCTTTTTCCTTTTTGAATTTATATACTCTGAATGTTGTGTATTACATGTTTCATGGAAATTACATACTGTTTAAATCACACAGAAGAAATTAGTTGTTTGCCACTCCCGTAACTATGGTCGCAGCACGGAGTAGAGACGATGCCATTATATGACTCTTGATATGAATCCACTCAAAATAAAATATTCTTAAAATATTGAATCATGAACAGATAATAAATAAATCAAATAAAACATTTCTTTGTAAAATTCACAAACCGATATAACGGAAACTATTATAAACGTTACAGAAAAAACATGTGTCAAAATGTTGACCATAGTGTGACCGAAGAGCAATTAAACATTTTACTCCAGTCAATTCATTATTGCATAAGTATTTGCCCCATGATATCGTGAAATAGATAAACATCAAATTGCAGAGAGGAAGTTAATGTGATTGTACGCGAATTTACGCGCAAGTCTGAGTAGAGACGCGACACAGTGACACGTTGCTTTGATAAGCAGACCCAGCTAAACATCTGGTCTAATTATTCACGACAACACAAAATGCTAACTGTTCGAGTGTTATAAATTTTATAAATTCATACATGTGTATTTAAAAACTGTTCATATACAAACTCAAAAGAAAAAGTAACTTTCCGATTTATGCATCTTTCGTATAAAAACTTTCAATCTCACAATCTAGGAAGAAAATGAGGAAAAAAGGTAACAGTTATCAAGTTTCCATAATGAACAATAAATATAAGAATCAGAGTTTGTTGTCTTTGATGTTTGAAACTCACGAGACTATTTCCTTCATTGTGCCCTGTAAGTGTAAGTGTCTATGCAAGTAATTCATACCAAAGGAGATTAGTGTTTTGTGTTGATACAGATAGTAATCATGCTCAATTAATCTAACTTAAGTCAAATAAGCGAGAATGAAGAATTAAATTTCAGCGTAATTAGCTTTTCAGATAATAAGTTTACTTTTCATAGTGAATTGTTATTTATTGATTTCTATATGCAAACCTTTTACACATATAAGAAATAATTCTTACTTCTACATAAATAGTAACACCCTCAAAACAGTGTTATACGGGTTACCGCAAACTATGATTAATGAAAATTTAAAATCGCAGAATCGATATACAAATTTAGTTTTCTACCTCCACATATTCACAATATGTGAATTGAACCCTCTACTAGCTAAAAAAACACACAAAGACATGCGCAATGCCCTTCACAATCTATACTCCCTCAGTTTGACATAAAGGCGAGCTATGAGCCCTTCACAATCTGGGAATCGATCCCTATACTCAGTGAATTTGATTTATAGGCAAACTATGAGCCTTTCACAATCTGAAAATCTACCCATAAACTCTGACAGTTTGACATAAACGCGAGCTATGAGCCATCACAATCTGAGAATCGACTCATTTACTCCGTCAATTTAACATAAAGACGCACTGTGAGCCCTTCACAATCTATGAATCGGCCTGTATACCCCCTCAGTTTCACAAAATGACGATATCTGAGCCCTTCACAAATCTTCTAATTCCTTTCAGTTTGACATAAACGCGAGCTATGAGCCCTTCACAATCTGAGGATCGACCCTTATACTCCGTCAGTTTGACATATAGGCGCGCTGTGAGCCCTTCACAATCTAGGAATCGACCCCTATATTCCCTCAGTTTCACATAATGACGATATCTGAGCCCATCACAATCTGAGATTCGACTGCTATACCCTCTCAGTTTAAATAAAGGTGAGCTATGAGCCTTAATTCACAATCTGAAAATAAATCCCTATACTCCCTCAGTTTGACATATAGGCGCGCTGTGAGCCCTTCACAATCTAGGATTCGGCCCCTATATTCCCTCAGTTTCACACAACGACGATATCTGAGCCCTTCACAATCTATGAATCGTCCCCTATACTCCCTCTGTTTGATATAAAAGCAAGCTGTGAGCCCTTCACAATCTGAGAATAGATCCCTTATATTCCCTCAGTTTCACATAATGACGATATCTGAGCCCTTCACAATCTGAGAATGGATTCCTATACTCCCTCAGTTTCACATAATGACGATATCTGAGCCCTTCACAATCTGAGAATAGACCCCTATACTCCCACAGTTTGACATACAGACGCGCTGTGAGCCCTTCACAATCTTGGAATCGGCCCCTATACTCCCTCAGTTTGACATAAAAGCGAGCACTGATCATGAGCCCTTCACAATCTAGGAATTGACCCATATACTCACTCAGTTTGATTCATAGGCGGGCTAAGAGCCCTTTACAATCTGAGATTCGACTGCTATACCCTCTCAGTTTAAATAAAGGTGAGCTATGAGCCTTAATTCACAATCTGAGAATAGATCCCTATACTCTCTCAGTTTGACATATAGGTGCGCTGTGAGCCCTTCACAATCTAGGAATCAACCCCTATATTCCCTCAGTTTCACATAATGACGATATCTGAGCCAATCACAATCTGAGAATCGACTGCTATACCCTCTCAGTTTAAATATAGGTGAGCTATGAGCCTTCACAATCTGAGAATCGATTCCTATACTTCCTCAGTTTGACATATGGACAAGCTCTGAGTCCTTCACAATCTAGGAATCAACCCCTATATTCCCTCAGTTTCACATAATGATGATATCTGAGCCCATCACAATCTGAGAATCGACTGCTATACCCCCTCAGTTTAAATATAGGTGAGCTATGAGCCTTCACAATCTGAGAATCGATTCCTATACTTCCTCAGTTTGACATATGGACGAGCTCTAAGTCCTTCACAATCTAGGAATCGACCCCTATACTCCCTCGGTTTGACATATAGGCGAGATATGAGCCCTTCACAATCTGAGAATTGACCCCTTTATTCCCTTAGTTTCATATAATGACGATATTTGAGCCCTTCACAATCTAGGAATTGACCCATATACTCCCTCAGTTTGATTCATAGGCGGGCTATGAGCCCTTTACAATCTGAGATTCGACTGCTATACCCTCTCAGTTTAAATAAAGGTGAGCTATGAGCCTTAATTCACAATCTGAGAACAGATCCCTATACTCTCTCAGTTTGACATATAGGTGCGCTGTGAGCCCTTCACAATCTAGGAATTGACCCATATACTCCCTCAGTTTGATTCATAGGCGGGCTATGAGCCCTTTACAATCTGAGATTCGACTGCTATACCCTCTCAGTTTAAATAAAGGTGAGCTATGAGCCTTAATTCACAATCTGAGAATAGATCCCTATACTCTCTCAGTTTGACATATAGGTGCGCTGTGAGCCCTTCACAATCTAGGAATCAACCCCTATATTCCCTCAGTTTCACATAATGACAATATCTGAGCCCATCACAATCTGAGAATCGACTGCTATACCCTCTCAGTTTAAATATAGGTGAGCTATGAGCCTTCACAATCTGAGAATCGATTCCTATACTTCCTCAGTTTGACATATGGACGAGCTCTGAGTCCTTCACAATCTAGGAATCGACCCCTATACTCCCTCGGTTTGACATATAGGCGAGATATGAGCCCTTCACAATCTGAGAATTGACCCCTTTATTCCCTTAGTTTCATATAATGACGATATCTGAGCCCTTCACAATCTAGGAATCGTCCCCTATACTCCCTCTGTTTGACATAAAAGCGAGCTGTGAGCCCTTCACAATCTGAGAATAGATCCCTATACTCCCTCAGTTTGACATATAGACGCGCTGTGAGCCCTTCACAATCTCGGAATCGGCCCATATACTCCCTCAGTTTCACATAATGACGATATCTTAGCCCTTCACAATCGACTGCTATACCCTCTCAGTTTAAGTAAATATCAGCTATAAACCTTCACAATCTGAGAATCGATTCCTATACTCCCTCAGTTTGACAAATAGGCGAGCTGTGAGCCCTTCACAATCTATGACTTGACAACTATTCTCCATCATTTGAATGCATACACAACTAAAAACCTAAATAAACAATTCGCATTTTATAATGCAAGATGTACTACAAACAAGCAAATTCCCAGATTGTGATCATTCCCAGATTGTTCAGTTATCACAATCTGCAGATTGTTTAAACAATCTAGGAATGAAAAAAATTCCTAGATTGTTCGAACAATCTGCAGATTGTGAGCAAACAATCTGCAGATTGTGATCATTCCCAGATTGCACGGAACATTAGTAGCACACTCTACAAAGATGGTTCACATGTTGCTCCATAGTTAGACATGGATTCAGATGAACGCCAAGGTTCCTGACACTGGATGAAATCTTGATATCCGAGTGTGCCACTGATATATCTGAACAGTTGATCCTTTTCAGACGTTGCGATGTGCCAATTAACATAGCCTCAGTCTTCTCTTCACTGAGGTTTAGCTCATTAGTCATCATCCAAGAACTGACAACACGAGTGCACTCACTCACTCTGGATTTGGCTATGTGCACATCCTCAGATTTGAAAGAGTCAATCAACTGCAGATCGTCAGCAAATGAATGGTGATACAGTCCAAAATTGTTGATGATTTCCTCTAGAGGGTTTGTATACAGTACAAAGAGAAGAGGTCCAAGGACTGAGCCCTGTGGTACACCACATTCAAGGATGGTAGACTCAGACAATCTATCCAATACCAGAACCACTTGACTCCTGTTGCTAAGATAGGAATGGAGCCACGCCAATGCATGACCATCGATATTATAATCCTCCTGAAGACGACAAAGGAGCTTCTGATGGTTGACCGTGTCGAATGCCACTGAGAGGTCCAACAGAAGGAGAAATGACACATGTCCTGAATCTGCCTGGATCCTCAGGTGATTTAAGATATGTACCAGGGCTGTCTCAGTGCTGTGCATGGGTCGATAGGCTGATTGGAATTTACCTAAAAAGTTATTAGAAGAAAGGTATGATCTGAGTCTGACATCAACAGCACGTTCTATGATCTTTGATAGAAAAGAAAGGTTGAAGATAGGTCTATAGTTCTTTAAAGTATTTGTATCCAAGTTATCTTTCTTTAATAAAGGAGTTGCCACAGCTTGCTTGAAAACCTCTGGAAAGACACCCTCAGCAAAGCTAAGATTGATCAGTTTGTTGTTAATGGCAAAAGAACATTTAAGTAGTCCTCAAGGAGACGAGTAGGCAATGGGTCAAGGCGACACAATGTTTTCTTGGACCGTTTGATAAGAGCAGCAGTCTCATCTCCAGTAAAAGACTCGAAACTATCCAAGCTGACCCTATCTCCAGTTGGTGGAGGACTTTGTTTGACTGGATCCGATTTCAGAAAGGTTTTCCTGATTGTTTCTATTTTACTACAAAAAAAAGCAGAGAAATCAGCAGCTAGATCTTCGTCATTATTGGACAATGTTAAAGGACATGTTTTCTTTTTTCCAAGGAGAGACCCCATGAATTTGTGGTAGTAGGAAGGGTTTCTCTTGTTATCAGATAGTTGTTCCATACAGTATCGAGATTTAGCATCTCTCAAAGCCTTAGCACAAGAGTTCCGCTCGGACTTATACAATTGGCGATGAATCTCAAGACGACTCTTCCGCCATTTTCTCTCTGCAGCTCTCCGTATCCGCTTGGCCAAGAGAACTTGCTCATCATACCAGGGAGACCCAGATTTGACTATGACCTCTTTCAAGGTTGATGGAGCATGCTTATCCAGAAGAGATGACAGTGTGGATGAATATAAATCAGCAAGCTGGTTGGCATCATCAGGAGGAGCTTGTAGGAGGTCCGAGTTGATGAGATCACTTCGAAACTCATCTTTATCCATTGCTTTGAGATTTCGACAGAATCTCTTGATAGACTGTCGTTGAGGACGATCCATATTCCAGATCATAGAAATCAGAAAGTGATCAGACAGTTGTATATCCAGCACACTGACTGAGAACACCAGGGCACTACTTTCAGGGGATATTACCCAGTCAAGGATATGACCCCCTCTGTGTGTTGGGGCATCAACAAACTGACACAAACTATGTTGCAGGAGAAGGTTTCTCATTCTCTTCGTGTCACGACATTGAGTGTTATCGTAATGAATGTTGAAGTCACCAAGGAAGACAGTGTTCAATTGATTGTATTTCTCAAGAAGAGTAGAGAACTCCTCATAAAATAAAGAGGCACATAATTGAAGCACAAGACCTGTTTTGAGGTAAAGACTAATGCAAACCTTGTAATTTGTAAATACAGCTGAGACATTTTGCTTATACCTTTGTGTGGGTGTATGCGTGTACTTTCCTGAATGTCAAAGTTATGATCTTTGATCTTTGACCTAAAAGTTGATCGGCACAGGTATACTATTTCAGTGTTTTAAACGTATTAGATTTCAAATGCCCTATTTATTTTTTTCATTCGTAGTTGATTCATTTGGTCTTTCTAGGAAAATGTCAAAATATAAGCTTCTAGGCTTCGAATATGTTCAAAAAAGAAACGTCAAGAAATTCTGACAAAAATTACGCAGTCGTAAGAAACAATAGATATATTGAAAAAACTAGAGAGCATGTGCATTGGATTTAAAACTTATTTCAGGTCAACTATTAACTTACCAACTTCTAAATGCCTCTCAAAGAAATCAATGAATTGGTTAAAAAGGTGTTGTGACTTATTACATTTAGACATTTAATGGTTAAGGAATGGGAAATCAGTTCTGAATAGAGTGATTTCATCTCTACTCTAACGTTGACGTTAAGACGATGATGTCAGAGTATTTGCCCATGGAATAGACTGTTGCACATGACATGGAATAAATGATATCTGGAGATACTTAAATTAAATAGACCGTTTCGGAGGAAAACGGAATATGCTAACTTTTGCCTTGCGTTGAGAAGACTAGTATAGGATTGCTATAAATGTTGTCATGACATCACTAGTACAGTCATTCCATGATTAGGACAGATTCTGCTTTAAACATAGAAACACCTGCATTTGATTGATGCTTGCCTTTTGGTGAAAAGTAATATCAATATCTATATAAATGAGATTGATATTTGACGATAAACGTTAAATGATATATAAATGAATGCATGAGTGGCTATTTCTACGTGAAGGAGACCCATTTAAAATTCTAAAACAATCAAGTTCAATATTTCAAGAGTATTGTGTATTTATCAATAAGAATATCTTTAAGTAATTGACAATGCGATTTTTAGGAAATGTTTTATGAATATTAATTATTATTTATTAGGGACAGTTCCATTTAAAATTCCTGTGAGACAGTTGACTGCAAAACTTAATTTCAGAATGCGAGACTGCTCAACACAAGGACAGATCTGATTGTATGTTAATTTACGTACATGGTTTTATATACCGACATTAACATTTGAATTTTACTCCTACATCATTTGACTGATTGAATCTTTAGAAAAAATTGGCAACACACAGACCAGGGATTTCAAATGTTGTATGATTATATACTTAGATCATCTCTGGTCATTTTTATCTATAATAAACAGCTAACGACTTTGAGTAACATATACATATATACTGCAAAAATGTAAGGAACAGAATGAGTTTTGTCACGGGACTGGCACTTAACTGAGAGCATTCCTTTCTGTTTTGCCTTTGACAATCTAGTCTGTGCCAATATTTTAAAAGAGGTCGAATCGAAATAATCTGAAATGTGATTGCAATTGATTCGCACATGAATTTTTGCATTCGTTGAGTATAAATGTTTATACAATTGAGGGTGCTAAACTTATTTGTTGTGTCAATGTATAAAACGAGTGAATGATCTGATATTTAACTAGTAAAAGTGATTGATATACTCATATCATTTACAAGTAACATAAAATGTGATATACTCGTGACATATATGTGACTGCATTCAAAATCAAAATAGACAGATATGCACCCTGAGAAAATAGATGGTGCTTGTGAATGTAACTTACGATTTCTGATTAATAAATATTAATTACTGGATCACAAAACTTTGAACAATATCGGCACAGATGGCTTCAAAAGTTCCATATTAAGTAGGGGTAGTAAGTTAGTTCTATCTTAATTTTACCTTTTTTAAACATCTTACATCACTTTCAGGAAAATAATTAAGTATGATCCTTATCAGAACTTCCGAGGAGATATCAAAAAGTTTCAATTGGCGATAAGAATGTACTGGTGAATACGGAAAAATGGTCACTGTAGCATAAGTGATCCTTGTTTAGTTCCTGGATCAACAATAGTATTTTTAGCGACAGCCAGTTTTACGTCTGTTGACCAAATAGCACAGTACGGAGAAAATTGAGGCGTGCAGTGTAATTAAGTTTTTAAATTTGAAGGGCTATACTGCACTTCAAATCCATGATGAGATGAACTCTGTTTATGACAATGACAGCTCATCCTATGACACCGTTGTGAGATGGAATAGAAATTTCCAAACAGGCCACATATCCTTCGTAGATGACCCAAGAAGTAGACGCCCCTCACTTACTGATGATATGGTTGTCATCAAGAAGGTTGAGACGCTGGTTCAAGAAGATCTCAGCGTAACTCTACAAATGATAATGCATGAAACAGGTCTGAGTGTGGCAGTGCATGAAACATACTCCATAGCCAGTTGCAAATGTCCAAAGTGTTAGCACGCTGAGTTTCTCTCTTACTGACTCTATTGCAAAAACAGAATCGAAGGTACATGTCACGGCAGGCATTGGAGCTTCTGGAACAAGACGAAGAGACAAACGTCTTGTTACCATAGATGAATATGATCCTGAGACAAACGAGATGAGCATAGAGTGGAAGCATGCTACTTTACAACCTCCCAAAAAGGCCAAGGTCCAAAAGTCTGCAGGAAAGGTCATGATGTTTGTCTTTTTGGGATTGTCGTGGAGTCATCTTGACAGATTATCTAGCTAAGGGTCAGACCAGTACTGGAGCTTATTACTGCAACCTGCTGATCAAGTTACGAGATGCCATTAAACAGAAGCGCCGTGGTATGATCAATGTTGTGCGCCTGTTAGCTAACAATGCCCCAGCTCACACATGTCAAACAGCTGCTGTGGAGGCACGGCGATGTGACTTTGAAATCCCCCCTATTCACCCGATGAGTGATGAAAAATCCACTTCCTTGACGTCGTTTCGAGGACACAAATGAGATCATTCGAGAGGTGGAGGCTTTGTTTTCCTTGAAATCAGGGGTCTTCTATTCAGACGGCCTGTGCAAGGTCAAGAAGCGATGGGGAAAATATGTATCTCTGGATGGTGACTATGTAGAGAAGTCTTAAAAACATTAGAACAAAATAAAGTTTGTACCTTTTTGATATCCCCTCGTATGTAACATTTAAAACTAAGGGAGAAATAGTTCTTCTTTAAAGTCGGAAAAGTGGGCATTAAGTAAATTATTGATATTTAATGTTTCTAAACATAAAAGCATTTCTAGTGCTTCGTTTTACATTTAAATCAAATGTAACATGTCATATCACTGATATAACTGGATGTATATCAACATCGACAACTAACCATCTATAAAGTTGAATGTCCTTAAGCATATGCACTACTCTGGATGCTACTGCAGCCAATGACACTTGAAAGGAATCATTATTTTATCAACCTATGTAGTGAGTTTGTAGATTCCGAGAGATTGATCGAACCTTCAGAATGTACAGATTAGCGTTATAAGTTATGGAGTGTGTGGCTTAAAGGGATTTTTTAAATTCTTGTTGTTGTGAATTCACTATAGGTTTATCTTTGAATTGTGGAATCAGCACTAAGCAATCTAATTAGATACTAACTTAGTTGTAGTTGTAGTGAATGCAACAAGTGCAAATTAAAATATTTTTAAACTCCAACAAGCACAAGTATTTCAATCAAGTGTGGATTACTTTAGTTGATATGAAACGTGTAGTGTTCGGATTGTGTGATGAGATATTTGACCCTCTAAAGATAGAACATTAGCGAAAACTAATGTTTATAGGGGGAAGAATAAAATCATAAATGCAAATATATAAGTATTCAAACAGATGATATGGTACTGGATTATTTATCTACGAATCAAAGGATATGGAAAAGTATTAATTAGACAAAATATTCAGTTAGGGCGAAGGCTATAAATCTTAAAGCTCTTTTAGCACTACAATAGTCGTAAGTTCCAAACAAAAGAGAAAAAAGTGGAAACCCCAAATGCATTTTGGTTTTAATGTTGGTTCAACACACCTTATTATTTGTTAAGGTCTAGTCTGGAAACGAAAATCCTTCATTGACTGACGGGATTTCGTTGACTATTTCCCAGGCCAACTGTATCATTAAAAATATTTGTCTTCAAACAATCCTTTACAGTTTTTTCCAACTTTATTTGGCAAGGTTATACTGCGCATAAACAGAAACGTATGTTTATAAAAACAAAACTACTCAAATATATTTAATTTTGTTAAGATATACTGCTACATTAGATGTCTATCTCGAAACCACAAATGTTCTAATAGTAATTAGAGACGTTGACTCACATAATGCACAAGACAATGAATAAGAGTATTTCATTATAGACAGTGAATGGAAAACTGCGAGAACTATAATCATTCCGTAGAGGATATTTCTAGAATAGCAATTATAGTGTATGCATATTAAGAGATTTTATTCTCATGAGAATCCTAATAACGTATAGACTTCCATACCTAACGACTTCAGTTTATAGGTTATGTTATTAATGATGAAAAGAATAGTCATATTTTTCCGGGTCTCACAATATTACCCTTGTCTATCTCGAATTGTAATATACTATGTAACATATCATCCCTAAAGTACGCACTTAACTTCTTAGAATACAGAGGCAAGGCGAAATTTGAATGTTTCTTGCCAAAGGACATGTTAAACGTTACTGATATCCTGACTCAGTGGTGTCTAGAAAATAGTCCTTCTCTAGCTCCCTATCGTGTATACAAAATCAGCTGGTTAGCTCTTGTTCCTGATAGCACACGAAATATTTTCAACATTGATTGCAATTTCAACCATTGAGAAATTTTACAACGTATTAAGGAAAATGATTTAAGTGAAATTTGCGGAGTCAAATCACTTCCATTCTAAGGCTATGGTTATTTGTTAAATCTTAGACAAGTTATTTTGCACAGTATTGCGAGTAATATGTTCTTAATTATAGTTTTCCACATTAACAGTTGATCTAGTGTACATAATATAAGTGGTGTAAGCAGTGTGGCGACTTAGTTCAACGACGTCATAGTTGAATGTTCTACAAAGCATAATATTTTTGTTTTATATAATGACTTTGAGAACAATCTCACCATAAAAAATAGTCATATTTGATAAAACAGTCAACGGAATCCAACTTAAAGAATGGGAAATAACAAAAGCTTATCTGTTACAGTGCATTATTTGCCATGACTCAAACAAATAGTAGGGCATTTAACATAACCAATCCCTGTCTATTGCAAATCAAATATAGTAATAATTTTGTTACCCATTAAACACCGGTGAAATATATAGCCAACAACTTCAGATTTCAACAGATTAAAACAGATAGTCTTAGTTTTCCCAAATTCTATTTTTTGTTTAAGAAATCTTCGTATTCATTAGAAAACATTGTGTTGTAGTTCGAAATTTAGTGTTGCTTTTTGTATGACGTAATACGTACCATGGTGCCCTAAAAAGAAAGCATACATGTGTTATTATATTCCATGTAGATCTGTTCAAAAACATTTTGGAAGCATACAATGAACTTAGTCATTATAACTATTTGTTTTTGTTTTATAATACCATTATACGCATAATGCAATTCCATTCACCAGGTACGTTTTCTTCTCGATTGCTCGCCAATAAACGCATTGAATATAATCTAATATACATCCTTCTAATTAAATTGGACACTTTGCTAACCTTATCATCCATATGAACCCAAGGTTGTTAGGTGGAGATGATTAAATTATATTTGATTGGCTGATATTTAGTACTGTTGGAATACTAACAACGTCAAGTTTGGGAATACTACACACTGGCGAATAATTTTGATAAGGAATGTAAGAAAAATGTGAGAGAAAATCACAGATTAGTAAACTAATTTGGCAATATGCACAGATTAGGAGAGGGGGTTTACCACACTGTCTGCTCCCTTTATGACAGTATTAACAACAAAGATATGTTTTCAGGGTATTAATACCTTGATCGAGTGAAAATATTAATGTTTTTATTCGAATTTACAGTGTAAACTGTAGAAGTTCATTTATTATTCTTTATCAGTTGCTAAGGTATATATGCAATGTGCAAGCACTTGATGTTTTCGTACTTTAATGGTAAAATGAAAGACATAAAGGCCATTTTTCGTTTGATGTTAATGTCCGTTCATGCTAAATCAAATACATTATCTGTAAGAACCGCTACAACGTAAAGGATTTCATGTTCTTTCATGCAGAAATTCATGAATCAGATATGATATGTCGTTTTGGTTATGTTTGATTGTATGAGTTCTTTTAATGAAAGTGTCATTCTTGTCTTGTAGATTTTACTTTATAATAGAATATCCTTACGGAACAGAAGGAAATAAAATCCACTCTTATTTGGTAATGCTTGCGAGACTGTGTTTGATTAAACAACTGACGGCTTGGATTGCAAATAGGGGGATACATTCAGCCATAAAAATAGCAACATTATATCTATTTCGTTGATATGAACATCAAAGAAGCCACATGCGTGTGGGCTTCATTTCTTTCAGAACGTATACCGATCTGCCAGGCATAAAACGGTGAGCTACTTCAAAAGAGTTCCTTTCCAAATATCAAATGAACACGTGGTTAGATTATTTTCTGAATATATTTTTCTTTGGTTATTATCAATTTAACATTAACGAAGACATGTTTTCTAAATCCAAATCATTTATTATGTTGTGATAATGTTGTGTTTTTAAAATTGTCCGATATATGCCCACTCTAAATCAGGTGAATTTGATTTTCTGACGATAGTGTCAACATTAAAATTATCATGTGAAATATGTATAAGATATTCATATTTTATAATAACATTTCCAAGTCACTTCTTTATCAATTGTATGTGAAATTATTATGTTGATTGAGTTGACTAGAATCATTCCACCAACATGTTAACATAGTTTTCAACAGACTTAATTATAGAGAAACTGCTTGTTAATAACAAAATAGAAAATATGATGATAGTCTCAGTTATTCATAATAACATTAAGAACTACTATACTTTCAAATCATTAGAAACGTGTGAATTAAAAAATGAAAGGATTAACTATGACATGACATGAAACATTTCACTGCACAAGATGGATTATTTATTGATTTCTAATTAGTTCAATTGCATTTAAAGATACTCGTGATATTGTTTTTATTTATGCAGGCAGGTTGAATTCACAATAGGAGTGACATTCATGCAATACGCTCGCGATAGAGAGCAATTGAGAAACTGTCTATCCAAGGCTCTTATTTTTAAACTAGAAAAGCACAGAATGATGTCAGAGAGGAGGAGAATTTAAAAGAAACAAGTCCGATGAGTGATTATTTGATAAACAAACTGTATTCTAACAATTGCAACATTGTGTATTCAAAATTCTTTTCACTTTCAATTCCTTCAGGTATATAGTTAAAAAAATTGATACACTTTCTATATTATGTCTGGTTATTAAGTCAGGAGTGAGACTATGTTCAACGACAGATAAGGACTATTCGCTGCTGTAAAGGCCAATTTCATAGTTACATATTTGCAAACCAATTCGTTGAGAGGTTTTTCTATTGCTCAACTCCTCTATGATGCTAGATGCTAAGATTTAACCATTTCACAAATACTCTAACTGTAATTTTGCTGTTTCCGGTCAAGTTAGGATTATAATCGTTGATGATTATGAAGACTCTATGACCAGGAAAAGCCACCTATAAGCTTTTAAACCAGGGTAACTAGGTCAGTGTTTAGTTAAGAGCTGTTAGTCCCAATTCCTGTGCAAGTATGTAGAGTCTTCAAGGTTGACTGTTTTCTATCTGATTATTAATATATAAACGATATTTGTAAAAAATAGTCAAGTGCAATGTATCACACAGTACATTATATACGATGTAGTTTAACTAAATTAAGAGGAGTGCCAGATTTTCTCTGGTTTGTATTTTATTTACTTCTAACTGAAGGTTTTCAAGGTATTCTCAATGTCATTTAAGTAAAAGGTATGAACTATTTGAGTAATTGCTTTTGTTGTTTAAACTTTCGTTCATCATACATGTATTAATAAGATTGACCAAACAAAGACGATGTAACGACAAGTTGGTACTCAACTGCCGTGGATATTATTTATACATATTATTTTATTAACAAAAGGGACGGTCAGACCTTCAAACAACTGTTAATAGTGTTAAAGTTTAAGCCAGTGATGCTAAAGAGGTTATATCATTGTAATAATTTTTAATAATAATAACTTTAATACATAAACCAAATGACTATTTATACTGCAAGAGTCATATAACGTTTGTGATAGGTATCAGTTGAGTGGTCTCAGTTAGGAATGATAAGGTTTATAAGAAACCTAAAAATTATTGCAAGTGAACCAAAATAGCAACAACGCTCTTTTATTTCCCTTTCATGACTTTCATGCCCGTCTCTATTGCTTGCTGAAACAAACACCTCGAGTGATAAAGACGAATGTATAGTTATAAAGTAGACTGTTACTTATGAATCAGTCAAACATCAAAGGAACCACCTCCCTTTCTTGCAAAAAATATGTCGATGTACCTAAATATTAGAAATAGAACGACTGTTTCAGCTAAAGAGGTTTTTGCCAAATGGAAATGGACAATTTGAAACTTATTTAGTTTCCTTAATGAATAAATTTATTCAAAGTCGATATTTCTTGACATGTAATGTTTATTACATAGATATAGAAACATAAAATATATGTCCGCTTAAATCCTTTAAGCGTTTTTTATTGTCAGGAAACTTTTTAAAAAAGAAAAAATATCCATTTAGCATTTCAGACGATATATATAAATATATACAAACATGTACGGTTGATGACATGAATTATACAAGTCCAATGACCAACAACAGTTAATTTTGGACAAATATTTTCTCTCATTGGTTTAGTTTGGTGATTTCAAATCTATGCTTTATTGATCGAAAAACTGTAGAAAAAAGTTGATTTGTAACTCGGTAGAGAGGTGCTTTGGAGACAATTGAATTTTTTTTAAAACTAGTTCAACATCGTATTGGGAGAACATTTGTAAACAGTAATAACTGCTTTGAAAAAAAATAAAAACGATTATTATATTCTTCCCATTATTAATTTTTTGCATTTCTTATTGTTTATATGTTATTCATGTAAACACTTGTAAATCCTTGATTTTTTTAAATTGTAAAATGGAATGCAAAGCAGGACTACATTATGCAACTGAGAGCAAATAATATGGATTTTAATTGATATAGAAGAGTATATCCAAATCAGTTTATTGTCGTGCTACGTTACAGGAGAATGCAAAAGGCGACCAAGCCATCAAAGTCTATATTTTCCCAAGAAAACCAATGATCAGATCATTATTATGCCAGTTTTTGATTGGTTGTTTTTTGTATTGTTTAAATCTATATAATTTACAATTAAATGTGTTCAGGATAAACAATAAAGAAAACAAATAAATAATGTCAACAATATTGATTTGAATGTTTAACAGATTAACAATCCTACATAGTGTTTCAGACAGAAATTATTTCCTTGGACAGGAAGCTTAAGGTCCTTCAGAGTGATTAAAAGGTTATTGTAGGAAGGCTGTGTTTTTGTGGTTTAAATAAGTGGTGAACACGCGAAACCTTAAATGTTTTTGCCCGTCAGTTGTGATAATAAACAGAGGCTGAAATACTTTTTTCTTGATATTCAAATCTAAATGGCAAACTGACATAATACCTTATTTTAAAAGAAACAGTAAGCACGTGTTTGAAGTTTCTATTCCACCTATTTTCTTTAATTCATGGAAGCCTCATTTTCATATGAGGCGTCTGATTAAATAGCAAATCATTGGTCAATAAAGATGTTCAGAGAGTTTATCAAGAGTAGGACAAACGAATGCTTATCATCAGGTAACTGATTTGATATCATATTCTGGACAAGAATATATCCATGGTTTTGAAAGCTATAACCAGTTTCTGACATTCAAATATTTGTTTAAAAATATATGGATTGAGTTTTCCTTCACCTTATAATAACCAGGGGTAAATGCAATGGGACTGAATCGCCTTTGACACCGACAATGTCTTGTGGTATGTTTTGTGATACTTCATGACCTTTGCGTTGAATCAAGTCGAGTTCTTGGATAAAACTTGATTGTTATGTTACATGAATTTTAGCATTCCCGCGTATTACATGGAGTAAGCTGTCGTCATTACACCTCTTGACGAAACCTAAAACGTGTGGGGTTTTCTATTTCATAGATTTAAACAAATTGTTGGTATATTTCAATAAATTCATGACAGTATGAAACATGGGCAATATAATCTTAAAATTCACTGCATACTGATAAATAAAGATTCAAATAAATCATTTCCCTTGTTCTATAAATTCACACCGTTTGAACTTAAAAAACGTCATGTGATGATAAAATAACGATGAGAAAATAATTGTTTACGTCTTTATCGAGTTATTTAAAACACAAGGTTAGTACTGGAATTGTAAGACTTGAAGATTTTCTATACGTCACAACATTGTTATTTGCCATTACGTTTATTAGTGTATCAGATCGATAATGCTATGTGCCACAACCTTGTGGCTATATCATCTGGCAAGGCAACAAAGTCATCATAAGATATCAAATGATCAATATTTCTTGTTTTAAATATTACGAAGACATTATTTTTTTCTAAACTCGACATGTTGCGTGTTGATTCTGATTTCGTCTAAAAGATACCTCTTCAAACCAAAATGACTTGAATTCGCTCTGTTAACAATAATCTTCGAGAGCACACTCTCGAAGTAATCATATTCCAATGATTAAAATGTCTCATACGTTATAATTCTCTAAATTGCAATGCAAAATTCATTTATTTTAAGGCGTTTTCTCAATGATTTGCAATCGCCAAAATTGGCTGACTAAAAAACGACTGGCGTTTCATTTGTCAACAAGAGTAATCTTTGAGAGGACACTGGCGAAGCAAACAGGTGAAGTAATTATACTCCACGGATTGAAATATCTCTTATGTTAAAAGTAGCTGCAGGTCAATGCAAACATGTTTTATTCAAGCGCCTTATATGTTCTCGATTCATTGTCTGTATACTGTTATCATATTTATTAATAATGCCTCGTGTTCAAATGAACGATGAAACTTGGGCAAAACTTTTTTTCAAAAGCATCAGTAAAGATTTACATCTATATAAACTAACGTCCAAAAGAAACTTTACACCATTTTTGATAAGCTCTAGATCAAAAACAACACAAGATAGATGGACGAAATAAAGTGTATTAAAACGATCAACATGTCAACATAATAACATCAAAACATGGTTGTCACAAAGCGTCTGGTCATGACGTTACAGCTGCTTATGTGGAGGTGGGGTCACAAAACTGCGTTTTCAACATCATGTGAAAGGGGCAGTACACTAAGAAAATCCTTCAAGTTCAATAACGTGGTGCATTAATACCGTGTGTGACCACCTCGTGCCTCAATACATGCATAGACCCTTCGACGGACAGAAAACGTCAGTCGTCTGATGACGTCACGTGGTATACGCTGCCATTCCTCTTGAAGTGCCAGGATTAGTTCTTGTCGGTTAGCTGGTGGGTGTGGTCTCCGTCGAATACGACGATCCATGACGTCCCAAAGGTGCTCAATAGGCGACATGTCTGGGGAACATGCAGGCCACGGCAATACCATCACGTTGTTGGCTGTGAGGAAGTTTTGGACGATGTGGGCTGTGTGGGGCCTGGCGTTGTCTTGCTGGAACAGGACGCCATTAGGTTGTTGATGAAGAAATGGGAGGACAGTCGGACGAAGGATGTGGTCAATGTAGCGCTGAGCAGTCAAATTGCCATTAACGATGACCAATGGCGTCCTCTTCTATCCACAAATCCCTCCCCAAACCATCACACCACCTCCCCCGTACGGAACAACCTCCTGAACACAGCAAGCTGCTGTTCGTTCCCCTCTTCTACGGTACACGCGTTGCCGTCCATCAGCCCTGAACATATTGAAACGACTTTCGTCTGAAAAGACGACCCTCTGCCAGTCACGTCGCTGCCAACGCCGTACGGTTCTGGCCCATCTCAACCTTCGACGACGATGTTCAGCAGTCAACCGCTGTCCTCTGTACGGCCGGTGTGCTCTGATTCCATGAGCCCTGAGTCTTCTAGCAACGGTCTGTCGGCTGACCACGTGACCAAGAGCATTCCACGCAGATGACGTCACTGCAAGGAAACGGTTTCGTAGATGTAAAGGTGCCGGTCTTCATGGGGGGTTGTCACCCTCGGTCGTCCCGTTCTTGGCCTGTCAGATGTCTGCCCTGTCTGTCTGTAACGTTGAATCAAGTTATAGACAGCTACACGAGAACAGCCAAACGTTCTTGCAATATGGGTATGGCTGGCACCCATTTCCATCATACCTAGGGCTCGCTCACGTTCTTCTGGTCTCAGTCTTGGCATATCTTTTGTGTTTTTTTTACATTGTGGACCCCTGACATGCAATTGGTATCTATTTTATACCTTTACTGCACGTGCGGTTATGGCTGCACGTCATGCACATGCTTTTCAATTTTTTTGCATTTTTACCAAAAAGCACGAGGGGTACAAGGGTCATTTTCAACACACAGAAATGTTGGGTTTGGGCGATATATTCCATATTACTTCAATTGAAACTTGTAGTTTAGATTTCGATATTTTCAAATTTTAAAAGTGTAAAGTTTCTTTTGGACGTCAGTTTACATGTAAAAATTGCAACAGTGTATCTAAACATTCGTATTGAAATTTATTTTAGCTTACAGCTCGACGTTTTTCTCGCAAGACAGCTTATTGTTTCAGTTTATTTTTAAATTATTTTATGATGTTCACTGGCTACGAAGTCTAAAATGAATATGAATAAACTATATCATCAATTGCAAACACCTTTTTATTAAATTCCACTTTTTCGGCTCCTGTTTAAATGATATTATTTGCATTCTATAGAAGAAGGCCAAAAACACAGTTCCAAACCAATGAGCATAGCACGTTGCACAAATGGTCCTGCTGAAAATGAATATGTAGAAAGTGCCATATGTGAGGGGCTATGAGAAAGGTCAGTCATTACTTGAGTTACTACTTTTTGAACAATCTATTGTTTGCTCTTAAGATAACATTTGTTACATGTATAATCACATTACGTCTGGCGCCATTTTCATGTAAGTTCAGACATTTTAAGTTAATTGAGAATGATTATTGGTTAAGTAAGATGATAAATTGATATGATAGATATCTTGCTTCAACTGGAGGGAAAACTGATACCTGAAACAGATGGGTCAGAGTTATCTCCCCTACAATTATTATACAAAAGTTCAGGAAATTAGGATACAATGATATTTAATTTGGGATGATCTTGAATAATCTTCATGTTTTACATTTACAGTTTTCTTTCTTGATTGTAACTCGGGATGATGGGTGGTATCGTTTGCACGAGTGACAATTAAAGGAGTAAAATATTTGTTTGTTTTAGCAGAAGTGCAATGTCATTATCATTTCTAAGTACTCAGAACGTCTTCTATAAAATTTGTCATGCTAAAAAATTGCTATTGTGTTTCTCTACATGATAAGACAAATTCTAAACATATTTGGAATAAAACAAGCTGTATTCAAGGACTAGATTGTTATTTCATTATTGAAATCTTAGTATAACAAAATGTGTTCAACGAAGGTGATTATTGATAATATAAAGACAATTTTTGATATCACAACAAATGGTATACAAATTTGCTGTCATTAAGAGTATAATGATTTAAAGCAGAAATATAACATTTTAGAGTAAACCTACCATTCTGATGTGTTCGCTAGATGAATCATTTCTGTCATTCATTGGACGGTAATGAGGAGTTCACTTCAATCAAAAACCTCATTTGTGTTATTAAAGATATATCACACATTCTTTGCACATATATTCGTCTACTCAGCTTCAGTTGGTGCAGAATACAGATTCTAATACAATTTATATGTCACCAATGTGAAAGATTGATTTAAACATTGTTCTTATCTTTGGTCAATGAAGCCAAGACACAAATTGTATTAAGTATTGGCGTCAGGATTCATTTGAACAAATATAATTTTATTTTTCGCAGTTTTATTAAAGGGCAAATAAGTCTTATAAATAATGCTTATGCAATTGCTTTCAAAAGTGTTCTGTGTAATGCGAGAATTTACTCAGAATTCAACTCAAGCATGTTATTTTCGTAATGTAGCATTTTATTCATTTAGTTTGTAGTAATGTCTTTTGGATACATAAATAAATAGGAAGCACTTTAGGTTCAAATTGACTGCTTTAGGGCATATGAAGACACATGTACTCAAGCTTTTCTTGCAATAGCATACAATTTTGATGCAACAGCATAGATATTATTGTGTACAATTCACCCGCAATTAACAAAGGACGTATTAGTTGGTCACATTAGAGGTCACAAATGGATATTGAAAACGCCTGAACTAGAAATATGTTCCTGTTAACTAAGGACAAATGATGGAATATTCGTTCTTCACACATTTGGTATACTCAGTATAAGTATTTCTGTTGAATTAACCATACCAGCTAACATCTTCCGTTTCGAAACTGTATGCACAATTTTGCCGATATTGTATTAAATGCTCATTTTATGGAACCTTGCATTAGATATTTATATTATCACAATCACTAAGCATTAAAAGTTTGCGTGTGTGTCTGTATTGAGCTAATAATTGGCGTCGGAAGTAATGTGATTTAACAACATTTTATCATTGTACGTCCAATTACATGTTCATCTTGTCAAAATGGTTTTCATTCCCTTAAGAATTGGAATAAATCATTAACATTGTCTGACAATTTCCAGATATTCCCTGATGTGTGATTATCAGACAGTACATCCTGACTCTGCTAAATAAAGGGGTATCTTAAATCTGTAATACTTGTTGCTAATTCAATAACTATTGTTCTGATATAAACTTAAGAATTGATCAGAAAAATTTGAAATTAAATTCAACCAACAATTGTTTCAACATATTTTTCATCTGAATAATTAACTCTGATAACATGATAATAATAATAATAATAATAATAATAATAATAATAATCAATTTTTATAGCGCCGAATTTCAGCTGGGCTTTACAATTGCATTATTACCCTGGTCTAGGGTAAAGGTAAGCCGCCGATTTAGCGCTTTAAGGTCACCTCCAAAACAATCTACACTGTACCCAATTAGTACTGCTGGGTGAACATATAATACGCAACTTTCAACAATTTAAATTTTTTCTTTAACAACAGGACAATATAAATAATATGGCATGTTAATTTGCTGGTAAATGTACTAATGACACTACTTTAGAGTTGGGAGATAACATACACAAATATGAAAGCTCTAGAAAGTTGCTTTAAACTCATTCGAATCGATTCAAAAACATGTTCCTGAAATCTATGACGAACTTCGTAAAACTGATTGAAAGAGTGACGGTTTTGAAGAAGTTTTAAAGGGAAAATGATAATTTCACAGACAATGTCGGCTATAAAATGTAAAAAAACAACCCAGAAGGTTCCCCAGTAGATGAGGTTAAAGTGGGACGACTATTCCTTTTTTTACAGTCGACTTGAATTGGGAAAATATGCATAGTGAAATGTTTGCTATGTGAATCTTTATCATATAATACAATACTTTCTTTCATTTTATTGGATACCTTGTTCCATCAATGCATTTAACAAAATTTATGTTCCAATAAGAAAATAAGGATTTCATGACCACAATTGCAATATTTAAGATAGACTGGCTGGTATTATTAGGGAATCAGCCCTTGACTCTAGAATATGCGTTCGAAATTATCAGTACATGAACTTATCTAATTGTAAAGATACTTGCCAACATCTTTGCTTCAAAACGTATTTTCACAAATAATGTCATGAAGCATTAATTATGTATTGAAGCATTACATGAACTATTAATTGCTTGGCTTTTTTGCAAAGCCTTGTTGTTTGGTGACTAAATTGCTTGGACAAAAGTCCCGGCGATTCGTCCGAATCTGTACCATGAACAGGGCTCGTCCATCAAAAATGCACGTGTTCTAAAGGAGGGTTCCTGTGTATACCTGTCACTTACCCCAGCTCTCAATGAACTTTGCTCAGGGCACATTGCTGAAATGATGTTTGCTGTCAAGGAATGATATCTTTACCCACTTGAAACAACCCTTAAGAGTCATCTAAATAATAATTATGTCATCAATCAAATTTACTCTATCAGCTGAAACAATGGGAGGATAGTTAGAATACTGAATGGATATTATGTTCTTATTCACTGTTCTCCCGACTGAGTTGAACATGGACAATAGTTGAACAATGTAAGTGCTAAAACGTATGGAATAAACTATTGCATGCAACCTGTTTTGTATAACATTTTATCCAAGAAAGACACAACTATTTAGTATATACTTAATAGTTTCCAATTTGTGTATGGTATGTTACTTTCAGTATGTTAGATAACTATGTTTATATATATGGACCGCAATCTGATTTATTCATAGTTTATCACAAAAATATATCTTTAATACAGAGAGATAAGGAATGAGAGAAACATGAATACTACCATTGAACAAATAAAAAAACGAAAACCTTTCTTGAACTGCTATCTATAATGATAGACAGTATTTAACCTGAAGGACTTTGGAATATGGAGTATCGTAGTAAATTCATTTCTGCCATGTTTCAGTGGTTTCAAAGCAATGCAATCGATAAAAAACAAATTGATAATATTGATAACGTTGATAACATGAGTCATTAAATTATTTCATTGGTCTTTAGTTGAAGTTTTGACAATTTTTCGTATTAATCATGTCTATGCGGGCCTTTATTTTATTTCCTGGTATATTGTCTTTCACACATATATTCCTACCTTTGTTGACTAACTAAAACTTCTAATATAAAATTTAAAACGCCATCCTTTGATTTTTCAAGCGCAGAGACATAGTTTTTTTATTTTCTATTCCGTATATGTTAAACTGATATAGTCTTTTGAATTTTCTACGCAAAAACAGCCCTTTTGATTGAGGCAAACTCATAATACTTTCTCTACTATCCTATACCTTTTTCTTGACACCATAGCATTTGGGAAACATCCCCAAAAATATGTACGCAAAAGGAACATCTTCTGCAGCAACAATCAACAAACTCTATCCACACCAACTTGTGATTTTCATCATCTGAACGTCAACATTTGACAAGTAATGGATTCATCCATTTCATGACTGATTGTGGTTTCTTTCCTTCTGGTAATTACTTAATTGCATGTAACGATCTTTGAAAATTGAAGATGATCTGGAATACGATCCTTTGCGTGATATATTACATTGGTCTTACGACTTGAGGAATATCCATCTTTTCCAGAGCATGTCATTTCTGTGCCTATTAAAATATCACCTTATTACTTTATTACATGGTGATAAAAATTAGAAGTGTGATTTTTCCTGAAAATACCTATATTTTATGACTGTAAAACAAAACCGCTCTCCACTGAGACTGTAAATGTCTCTCGGCAAATCTTTGTCAATAATCTGATGATTCTTTGCGGAGTTAGTGGATTAGAAAATAGAACACCAATAGAATTGCAAAGACTTTAAGGATATTTTGGCCTATTTGTTTTGTTTCACGATTTCAGACACATCTGTGTAATCAGATTGCTTGTGTCAAGATAGCTTTTCAACATAATTGATTGTTCTTAGTATTTGATACTCAATCCTACAGACTAAAAGAAAATTTAAAAAAGGTTTCACTTAGATATGAAATATCATTAATATCAAACCTTCATTCAAATAATACGTCCTAGTGCTTTGCACCAGATATAATCTTCTCCCTTGGAAATTCTATAGAAAAAAACGGTATAATTAATATCACTTTCAGCTGATATGAATTTGTTCATACATACAATGATGAATTCCTAGCACCAAACATTATTATTTTATTGTCAGCTCATATGACAATTCCTAAAGATTTATTTCATTATATTGACATTGGGCACCCTCTTAAATGGCAAACATTACACTCTGTCATCGGAAGCCAAAGATTGATTAGACTTGGATCATAGATCAATTATGATTGTCAGGACAACAGCTGAAAAATGTCTTTACCTTGACACACTATCAACAATATTATCATTTCAGATTGACAACCATACATGTACGTCTTGAGTTTAACTATGATGTAAAACGTAAAGCTATATACCATAGCAAATTAGGTGAATTGTGGAATATCTGAATATAAATTGATCGTAATGCTTAAGACATTAGAAAAATTTCTATCTAAAAATTGATTTACAAGGATATTTTTTAAAATGTTTTAGTCTGGAGTTACAGGGACAGTTTTAGGGACTTCGCTTTCATACGTAGATGTGGCTCATAAATGTTAGATTAATGATCAGAAAAGTTTCATAAATGCAACCTTTTGCAATGAATCCTCGGTGCATGTCACGAAGCAAGAAGGTCACATGTCAGAAAGTTGCAGGTTATTGTTGATGAAAACATAATGAAACGAACATAGTGTTACATGTTACATTGCATTCAGTATGAAGAAAGTGTAATTAGGATATTGATCTAATACATTTATTTTGATTGGTATTATACTGGATCAACCAATATTGAGTAAAGCAAGGAAATTAGGCAATCAGTGATCAATTAATAGAATGCAATAAATCTGCGCATTATCTTGTACACGTTATTTCATAATATACAAAGATTCATGAATGGGGTCCTGCAAAAATTAAATGAGAAAGCTGGGTTATAAATAAAAATAGCAAACGGGTATCGTTACACACAACTAGGACGACATGAGCTCAGAAAAGTAATCAAATATGTTTTGCCAAATTCGTTATAAAGCAAACACTTATATATGACGTGATCAATAAATCTTGTTTGAAAGAACTTCACTTGGACACCATTTGAAATAACATGCATTCGAGTTTAAAATATACAAGTGTCAACATCGAAATAGGTAAAACAAAAGTGTCAATACACGGAAGATAATTTTTTAATTTAATTTTTGAGGTGTAGCTTTCGAAAAAATATTTTTTTCGAGACTGTTTGCTGTCTCAATTTGCATAATGTTAATGTAGTTTTGTAAAAATCTACATATCGTCAGGTGTCATCTACCAATTCCCTGAGAGGCCATTATACCTGAATAAAACACTTTCATCTGGATCAATAACTATATATTTCAAAAGTTGAAAATTAGATTACGTGAATTTGTACACTTCATTAAGATGTACTACTGGACAAAATCGTCATTTCTGCTGTAAAACACATTCATTCGTGTAACATTTATCATTCAATTCAATTTGTTTTAATGCATTGCTACACTGAATTTCAGTGCAGTTCAATACTCTTGAAAGCTTTTAAAATTCATAACACTTCACCTACATTTTGATTTTAAGACAAATGTTTTCTTTTCAAACAAAGGAATAATAACAAAACAATTTTAGCAGGTTATATCTGTCGTACTATATATTCATATTTTTTAATCCCATGTGTACCTTTGAATCTTTGACTCTATAAGCATGGGAATATAATTTTTCCCCCATTTTGCTGGTTTACAAAGACACGAGTAACGTAAAGGAACAAAGACTGTGGCAGATAACAACTGGGGGCTGTCAACCTATTTATACATATGATTTCAATCTTTGTTGTCAGACAACATGCAATCTCTCATAGTTTTATCTATAATAACGCTGCCATAGATGACATATTGACAACATAATTGTTTTTTACACTTGTGCATTCTTTGATCATTGGGAAGCAGAGCATAATGCAATGGACATTTATTTATTTTGCTGTCTATAAAGATATATGTTCTTTCTGGCTGTTTGCTGTCTATAAATGTTCTCTCTGTGATGTTGTGACATTCAGTAAGACATTCATACTTAGAACCAGAATAAACAAGAAAAAAGAAATCATCTTTATTGGTTAATTTGATGTAAGGAGAAAATAATATTTCATTTCCTTTCCTTTGCCACCGATCCATTGAAATACCTGTAGTATTTGTTTGAACTGATATCACTGAACTCCCCGCACATTTTAAGTTTCTTATAAAGGTTCGATAACTACAGTATATCATAATATATTTTTTGAATGACTCTCCATGAGATAGTGGCAATTAACTGCAATCTGATAAACTAAATGAAATAAAAAGTCCTTTCATCTAAGACGGAACAGTAAAAGAGACACTATAAGTGAGATGTAGACACAATCATTCTGTTTCTTGACGACACATAATTCACATAGGATTTATTGATGTGCTGTCTAGTAACGTTCTCTCTGGCAGTTTCTGTTGGTATTGTGACATTTACGAGCAAGTACCATCATATTTCTATATGTAGCATTGTGCTTTTCAAACAAAGAAGGCATTCTGTAGTTTATACTTAGTAATAATCTTGTAGTTGTTCTAGAATTCTTTTATTAATTTTCTCATTCACAGGAAGCTTTGTGATTTTTGTAGGTGTGAATCTGTTCTTTTTGTTCTTTATTAGTTTATTTTGAGAGGAGTTTAGATACTTTTTCCTTTCTTAAAAAAAAACAAATTTTAAAGAAGGTTGAACATAAAGTTCCTATCATAAAACTAGTCGTTGTTTGATTCCAAGGCGTTTAAAAGCACTATACCTCCTATCATCCCTGGTACTGTTACAAAAAGAAACTCAAACTTAAAGAGGTCACAGACCAAAAGATTTCTTTTAAACCTTTTATAGCCATTGCAACTGCCTAGGGTAAGTCTTTAGAATGAAACTTTTTGAACGATTTGATGTTGATTCTTGTACCTCAATAACATCTTTAAATTTAATAGCTAGGAGTTCAAAGACTCATTATGAAAGTTTTCAAAGGCTTTTATTATTTTAAGTAACCCTAGTCCAAATTCACTGAGTGTAACTGCATATAGAACAAAAGATTTTGGTAGTGATGTAGGTAAAACATGGTATTTTTATTTTGTACCAGCCTTTCTCCTGACAGAGAAAATACTTATATGAATGAAACACACCCATTCAATTATGTCTTCATCTCTGTTCCTATTACTAAATTGTCGATACCATGGTCAAATATAAACATGAACATTTGATCACTATCATTGTGTCATTTTTTCCAATAAGACTGTTATCGGTAAAAGCTATTGGCATGTTGTTTGATATAGAATTTTTCTTCTGATGTTTTTTTAATGACACAATGAGCAGTGGGACGTTTCGTATTCGTCCAATTTTTCAAGAAGGAAAAACATTATTTGATTAGTTTTAAAATGTGCATGGTTTAACATATCTTTGAAAAGGAAGTTCTATTTCGTCCACTACCAAATTATGTGTCATCATTTTGATTGGTGTTCATGCTTACAGCCATTGAAGGTCCTCGAAACCATGCCCTTCTAATCACAGAAAGTCTTTGATATGTTGCTTCAGGGAGCAAATAGCTATTAGAATGACAGAAACACATGGATTTAGCTGTACACGTAAGTCTTGTACGAATTTATCAATTCTTAAAACCAGCTTCTTTTGCTTAGTTAAAATCGGCAATGAGAAAGTTTAAACCAAATGTAAAATTTCCCATATTTTCTATGATAATATATCACTACATAAAATTGATAGATGTGCATGTAACAAAGCATTAAGTGTCAATAAAATGTAACAGACATTGACATACGCCAGACTTTCGGAATACCTACTGAAAGCATTTCCCTAAAATATGAATTTTGTTAAATCTCTTCAAAGGCATTTAGAAGTTGGTGAAGTGATACAAGACAATGTAATGGATGACAACTTTTTTTTTTTCTCACGACGTTTCTGGGCTACTTCTAGGCCATTCATCAGGTTGATAATGAGCAAAATACGTTGGTAAAGTATATATCGGTAAACAAGAAGCCATCGATTTAATTAATTAGGTACAAATACGCTAAGTGAAATAAAAGGATAACGGTACAAATAATGGGTGTTACTACAAAACTGAATGATGACTGAACTGAACTGAACTTTATTACACTCGGGCTGCAGACAGCAGCATAAGAGGTACAATAACATATATACATATATACAACATACAATACAATTCAAATATTATATACATTGAGGTGATTGAATAGAGGTTATTTCGAAGGTTATGGACACTATCTCTTGAATAAAGACATAATAATTTTACAATACAACAAAAAGGAACGCTCTCCCAACAGAACTCAGAAACACTCCTACTCTTGAATCTTTGAAGACTGCCCTAAAAATATTCTTTTTCAAGCAGGCCTTCCCCTAGATTACATTTTTATTAGTTGTGAGACAAAAAAGCGCAATGAGTCCCAAGGGAGACTTGCGCTATATAAATATGATCCATTATTTTTATTATTATTATGTTCATTTTGAATACATTTGGTCTCATATAATAAAATTTATGAATGTATTTTTCTCTTTAAATTTTAATTTCGGACATAAAAAAATGAAATTCATCACCCATGTCATTTAAATAACAAAGTGTAAAAGTTAATAAATGTTAATAATTACAGGGATACGTCGCCATCTACCTGTCACGATAGGGAGAAAATAGTTAAAAGTTGTGTTAAATATTGATTTTTGAACCATACATGTAAACCACGTTATGGGCAAGTGGAAAATGTACGTTTCACTTTTACTAGGGAAAACCTGCCGTATAAATCGTTCCTGGTATTTATTCTTCCACCAATAAGTGCTTCTTGAATTAGGGGCAAATCAGGTTTACCAGACATTGCGCACGTGTGACAAATTACTAACTCTTCATTGGCATCAACAGGAAGACGGGTTGAGACAGATCTTAATCAATACTGTTATTAAATCAAATCTTTTGTTAACATCAAGGTCCTCTTTAAATGAGAAAAACTGCCTTATAGATACCAACACGTGCCCCCTAAAAAGCTAATGTGATATGATGTCAGTCAAAGAAGACACACTCGTAAATCCTTGTTTTACTAATCTTCTAATAATTATATTTTTAAAACACCTTCGTATGATATCCTCATTGCATCTTGAATAGTTGATAGCACTTGGTATACTTTACTGTATGAATACATTGTACTTAATGCTGTTGTTATTCATTTACCAATGTAAAAATGATAACTTACATTTGAACGAGTACAAGCAACATCATTTTAAACTTTTCAAAGATAATCAAGTATGTAGTTAAGCCACTGTTTCATTGTACCTGCAGGTCAGTTTAGCATTGCTAACAATGCGTCTGGAAGATCAGAACTACGTCACATGCTTCAGGCATACCCTGTCAGTTTGTACAGCTAATAATGATTGATATGGAAATATTTCTTGTTCATTGTCGTCAGTGACTACTTTAAATTATTTTGAGCAGTTACATTTAACGTTACATTTAAGTATTTTGTGTAGGATTCAAATGTTATCTAAGATATTAATGCTTGCAAAATATCTGACTTGCCAAGATAATACATTTATAACTGCACTATAACGCTCGAATTCCGTTGCAATAGTGTTTGATATTAATGAGTTTAGCATGTTTTGTTAATTCTATTCTTCAGATTTCCCCAAATGGATATTGATTTATGCCAGCTGCATTATCGTTTTAGAGGATTAAACATTACTTAACCCTGTCATCCGCAGTCCAAGAAGAAAGTATCGAGCATTAAGGCAGAAGCTGAAGCCGGTCATTTTCGCGTGAACACTTTTTTATCTTTGTCTTCTAATAACTTAACTTAACATGGTATGTTCGTTTTATATCGGCTCCTCTCTCTCATAGTCATGGAAACATTAATATTCGGTTTCGTGAGATGATTTTTATCACCTAAACATATGATACTTTATCGTTAATCTACAGCTCAATGATTTTGAAATTGTCCTCAGCATATCTGTAATGGCCTTGCATCCGTGCTTATAACATGGTTATTCTGTTTCGAAAGATATGATGAGTATAGAAATCACCTATTTACGCACTGTAGATAATGATAAATGTTTTTGTTTTTTTATATTTTTTTATTAGTTCCCAGTGTATATACAGTTACATACAGGTATGTAGAAAACATAAGCAATGTTGAATAGAACATACAATAAAGAGTACAACGTGGAATACATATGTTCATTCAAGAGCTGGACAGAGGAGATACCATTTATTATGAAAATCATGATTTTTATTGTTTTAGATTGCAATAAAATTTTCCACACAAAAAATTTGTTTCAAAGTTTTTAAATACATGTTTAAGTTTAATGATGTATTTTTTATATTGCTAAGATAAATATATCTTTTAGCAGAAATAATGATGTGATTAATGAATTTGTTTTGGTGGTGGGTACCAAACCAGATTAAAGATTTAGAAAATATCACTGGAGTTGGAAATGAATTATTAAGCCAAATTTGTAGATTATTCCAAAAGATTTGTGTCTCCTCACATTCCCAGTATACATGACAAAGACTCTCATCAACATTCTTACAAAAGCAACATAAGCTATTGTCAACCTTTTTCATTCTGAGTAATTCTCTTTTAGTGTATATGGTACCATGAAGAAATCTATATTGAAAATCTAGTAATTTAGTGTCTTTTATTGCCTTCATATATCTTGTAAATGTGTCTTTCCAATCAAATGTAGTTTCAGGAAAAGTAAGTTGCCATTTGCTACAGATGTTAGGATATTTGTCTGTTGAGATAAGTATGTCATAGAAAAGTCTAGAGCCTTTGGATGTTTTCATCAAATTCAACTGGCATTCAGTAACATTTATAAAACTGGTATTCATTTCTATAGAAGAGTGGGTAAGGGTATGTTTCCATGCGTTAGGCAATATATATAGTAAGTAATTATAATCCAGAAATGTACCTTTGATGCCGTATTTGTCTTTTAAAGTTTCTATTGATAGTAAACCGTTTTTATCACATATGTCATGGATAGTCATTATTCCTTTATTTGCCCAATATTTTACAAAATGAAATGTATTTTTAAAATTGTGATTAAACCAAAGCGGTTGGGGTAAAATATCATCTAAAGTATTAGGATCAACATAATGTTTTTTTTTGGAATACCTTCCAAGCCTTGAATACATCTTGCCAAAAAGGATTTTCTATCTTTAAATATATATCAGCGTTAGCTCCAAAATTAAAAATATCATCAAAAGGTATTTGACAGGGGTTATTCTTAATAGTTTTTTTCAGATATAACCTTAAGGTGGTTAATTTCAAAGCATCTGTGAATCTGTTTGTGTCAATCATTCTCAAACCCCCATCCTCATATTTGTTTTTCAGAACATTTCTTTTAATTTAATCATTTTTATCGTTCCATATGAATTTAAAAAATATTTTCTCAAGGTCTGTAATAAATTCAACAGGGGGGTTAGGCAAAGAGTTAAAGATATGAACTAATTTAGAAATTGCTAAAGTTTTTATCACTGTAATTTTACCAATAAGAGTTAAATTTCTTTTCCTCCATAAAGATAAAAGTCTATTTATTTCTTCCAGTCTCTTTCGGGTGTTTATCACCCATAGGTTATCAAGATCAGGGGTAAATGTAATACCAAGTACACTAAATTCACCCGTTGTCCACTCGATATTGAGATCTTTACATATTTTATCAACAGAGTTAGCTTTTGCTCCAATCCAAATTGCTTTTGATTTATCCAAATTAATTTTCAAACCAGACATTTTGTAGAAAGTATTAATTGTGTCAATAGCAGCATACAAGCTGTCTTCAGTCCCATGAAGAAATAATTCTGTGTCGTCCGCATATTGATCAAGCTTATATTCAGTACCATTAATAGTAATACCTTTGATTTTATCATTATTTCTAATCATACAACCAAGAATCTCAGCAACAAGTAAAAAAAGATAGGGCAACAAGGGGTCACCTTGTCTACAGCCCCTTTCATTCTGAAAAAATTCAGATAAGTGGCCATGTTGAATAACACATGAGGTAGTGTCATAAGTCAAAATATTAATCCATTTAATCATTTCAGGACCAAAGCCAAATTTTTGTAAAACTTCATTAATGAAATCTTTAGAAACAGAATCAAATGCTTTTTCAAAATCAATCAAGATTAAAAGACCAGAAATGTTTTGTTTTTTGGCTTCAAAAATGATGTCATATAAAAGTCTTGTGTTTTCACTAATTGATCTGCCCGGTATAAAACCGGTTTGGTTAGAGTGAATTAATTCATCCAATGTAGTCTTCAATCTATTTGCTATACATGAGCTGATAATTTTATAAACTGCATTAAGTAATGTGATAGGCCTCCAATTCTTTAGTAATGTTCTGTCTTTATTAGCTTTTGGTATGCAAGTGATTACACCTCTCTTCATACTTAGGGACATGTCATTCTTATTTGATACATCATTAACAAATTTATAAATCCAAACTTTTAAATCTTTCCAAAAGAACTTAAAGAAGTCTATGGGAAAGCCATCAATTCCTGGGCTTTTGTTATTTTTCATTTTATAAACATTTTTGCTGATTTCTTCCATACTGATTTCTTTTTCAAGATTTTCTTTTAGAGTTTTGTGCAAAGTTGGGGTTTCAATATCTTTTAAACAGTCTTTTACCCTATCTTTGTCACGCGAAGCATATAGGTTTTCATAAAAATGTTTAACCTCTTTAAGTATTGATTTACTGTCTGTAATTTCAGTTTTGTCCTTGGTTATTAATTTATTTATAGAATTTTTTTAATAGTTTCTATTTTCCAAGTTACAAAAATATTTGGATGGTTTTTCTCCCTCTTCATACCATTGGATTCGATTTCGGATTTGTATACCGTTAATTTCTTCTTGTTTTATTTCTTCTAATTGTTTTTTATATTTTGATAGTTCAGAGAGCAATTCCTCATTTATATTTTGAAAGTCTCTTCTAATATCATCTTCAACATGTTTAATTCTTTTTTCAAGTTCTTCTGTTTGTTTTGTTTTACATTTCTTTATATAAGATGCAAAAGATATAGTCTTTCCACGGATTTTCATCAATAAAGTTTCAAGGAATAAAGAATTAGATATTGTAAGGTTAATATCTTCAAGGTTTTCAAAGTCATCAATCTTTTCTGAAGCATATTCCTGAATAGTCTCGTTTAATATATTTCTAACTAAATTCCCATATTCAGGGTTTAGTAGTAAAGAGTTGTTAAATTTCCAATATCCTTTTCCTCTATCTTGATTTAAGCTATTTGAAAAGGTTAATATTATTGTTGAATGATCACTTTTATATCCTGGTAAAATATCAGAGTCCAAGCTTATATCAAATATGTCATCAGATACAATAAAGAAGTCAAGTCTAGCTTGTTGTCTTGGATTCTTTTTCCACCAGGTATATTTTCTTGATTTATCATTTAAATTTCTCCATATGTCAATAAGATTATAAGTTTCAATAAATTCTAAAACAGTCTCTCTTGATTTGGGATTGTTTACATGTTTGTAATTCTCAAGATCAATAGTGGGGTCAAGTACAAGGTTCCAGTCACCGACTATAACTAATGATTCATTATCAAATTTTAAGATATTATCAAAATGTTCAACATAAAAATGGGAATCATCATTATTAGGACCATAAAGATTTGTCAGTGTCATTCTTTTATCCTCTATTGTAATGTCCACAATAATATAGTTTCCCTTTTCATCAATTATGGTTCTATGTATTATTGTGTCAATGTTGTTGTTAAAGAGTATAGCTACTCCTCTAGAATTAGATTTAAAAGGAGCAATTATAGACTGCAAGCCCCATTCATTTCTCATAGTGTTACAGGCAGATTCATCTATGTGGATATCTTGTAAGCACATTATTGAGTATGATTTTTTTTATATACATTCATTAGTTCTTTTCTTTTGGATTTGTTTGCAAGTCCTCTACAGTTGGCTGAGATAAGTTTTACTTTTTTGATATTATTCATTATAAAAATAAAATTTCATATTTGGCAGAATACATATCAATATGCTTGTGAGGTCATGGTCTGGTGTTGTAGCAGGAATGTCAATTTCATAAGAGTAAAAAGTAATACATGGGAACTTATTTTCAACAAATATAGAAAAGTAAAAAAGAGGAGAAAAAACAAATAAAAGGAAAAAAAACCAAAAGAGGGGGGGGGGGGGGGGGGAGTTTTTAAACAGAAATTGGTGGCGTGTTTTTTTTACTCCCCCCGAAACCAGTCGTTTCTAGGAAAATGTAGGCCGAGATACGTATTTGTACATTTCTAAACAAAACATATTCTCTCATATAAAAGTAAAAAGACAGCGCTGCAGTGCTGGTATATATTGACAGAGAGCGGTAGCGTGCGTAGGGGTCAGTGTCATTTGGCCACTGAGAAATCCATCAAAATTGTAATATATCCACAATAGTGGATCATAAAGGCATGCCCTGTCTATACGGATCTACGAAAAAAGTATCTCAAACCATATTACTATAGAAATCCTAGTGAACGAAATTTAATTTCATTGTTAACAGCTAATAACACATTAATATTACAGAATTTGGCGATGTACATATATTTTAGAATGGCGTTAAGAAGAAAGATTGGATTAGAAAATAACTGATAAGTGACTTAATACTCATTATACATGTAATGTACTACAGGCCTGTGGCCTCTTCAGTACTGAATACAGATTGATTGATTGATTGATTGATTGTGTTTACAAATTTATATATAAACTGATGATTATGACCATATTAATGTAACGTTTGACGATATAGAAAACTTTAACTCGTTTCTATTACACAAACAGGTGTGTAAATAGAAACATTCACCACGATAATTTTAAAGGTGCTCTTTTCATTTTTAGTTCTTTTCCAATTTATGTTGGCATTATATATTGGTGATAAAAATAGATTTGACAACAGTATGGTAACAATATAATTGAATCTATTTTATTCCTAATAGAAAGAAACACTTCAAGGATGTAATTTGTGGTTTGGCAACTATGACATTAGCAGTTTTCATGATTATGGGGAATTGTGAGAAGAAGGTACATCATATGGTTGATTTCATGTTTTTATTCATCCCGAATGAACCAATCTCTCCTATATGTGCTCTAAATGATAAGTTCTGTTCTGCATCAGAATGTTAATTGTGTGGGGGAAATGTCACTTAATATTCTGTGTGTTTACTTCAAGGCAGACAGGGTCAAAGTGAGAGCATATCATCATCCTTAGAAGCGTTCGACGCGGTCTTCAGACTGATTCCTGTTACAAATTAAGAATCCCCAGTTCTTTCCGCATAGTTTAATCCGCTTGGTTTCACTTCTAAAATAACGAGCATTATGTATTTCTGATGAAATGTATTTAATAACTGTTGAAAACATATTTAGCCTGTTATCAAAGAAGACATTAAATAAATGGTATTCAGATTGATTGTTTCCATATTGAATTGTTTTCCGAAATGTGATTAATGTGTTGATTAACATGTTAAGACAGAAAACGCGACTTCTGTTAATGCATTGTTCATAACTAAAATTTTAATCATGTCAAAAGGTAACACTAGATGCATGATAAATGCGGATAGTGTATCTGCCCTGACAGTTAAATGGTAAACTGTTGATCAATCATGACAAAAGTTTATGAAAGCTTTTAAAAGCTTTATAGATAATCATGTTTTGAATAATAAAGACATCATGAAACTCAAAGAAACAATTTGAAAGAATTAAACGCTTTGAAAAAGGCTTTTCAGAAAGAAATCATGATATCATAGTGTTTGAATCGACAATTTATGCCACTTAATTTATTATTTCAAATTGATGATTTAATCATTAGAGCCATAGAAATGGCCCAGTGAAGAGACTTACGATTTACTTAAATTCTTACATTAATATATATAGAGAAACCATGATACAGATACCTTGGCACTATCATTGATTAGGGCTTATGTGCCAGTTATAGCAAATGTCAAAGACGCCGAAATGCACAAACTACGTTCTTTTAATATTTTCCAATCTTTTAAAAAAAATGTGTTTAAATATTGTTCTAACACTACTTTTATCTAGAACATACAGACATTCTCTTTTCAGTGCTGATCCGAGTCTCTGTTAATTTAAAAAGAAAGCAAAGCAATATTGTAGATTCAGCTAAAAAAGTAGCTGGGGTCAATTCCAAAATTTCTCTACTTTATGAGTGGCAAAGTCTGTTATCAGTGAAAGTAATTCGCATGTTATTTTGATTTATTGTTTGAATTTCATTTATAGGTGTCTTTTGTTCATTCAAGAAAGTCGATGGGGTATCGTGTATGGATTAGACAGATAAATATGGATAGATTCATGTAGGTTACAATAAGGATTGTCGATTCAATATTTAAAGTCAGCCGCTATTGCTATTGGCTTGAATACCAATTCAAAGACAAGGATTATAAAGGTCAACAGAATACCTGAATTAAATTATATAATAAAAAATAGTATTCACTTGGAAAAGAAAGAAAATAATTCACTTTGCTGAACACGATTCGTGACGTCAAGAAACCATTTGACAACTTTAAGATTATCTTGCATGTTTATGTATATAAACGATTTGGAATAAGCTGAGCTTGGTAGAGCATTAATACAGAAATTTACCCTTACATTATTTACGTAATGGCTTTTGTCAAACGATGTTCCACTTTATCGATGTTAGAGACTTTCTCTCATGCCCATATAGATTAAATTTGAAAAAAAAAGTAAAATCGTCAATTTGGTTTTCAATATCGAATTATAATGAAATAACAAGTTTAGCCTCATTTAAACGAGGCTAATTTTGACGATCTATAAGTAAGTCGTTATCGTTTCATTTCAAAGGAATGATCTCAATGAAGTATTTTCAGCTGATTTGGTTCCTTTCCGAACCGGAGCCCAATAAATGACTTCCAGTGACATGGGCATTCTCAGAGAGTCTTACAATTTTATGTGAGCCAAATGTGTCTTTGTGGTTTCCATTTATGGTTTACTTGAACGTAAATGTTTTTTTGGGTCAGTAGAAATATTAATTTCACTCTGTTTTATGACATTCAAAATTAAGTTTAATGATCACAATGTACCCTTTTTTTGAAAATCATTTTCCACCTCTGCATTAGAGTAATTTTACAGTTATCACAAATAAATCACATGCTCAATGAGTTTATGACATTAGACATCCTTCAAGAATCTTGATTTGATTCTTTATTTATTCTGTCACAATGATGTTAGAACATAGAGCTACTTGGTAACTTATAAAAGTATATGTCGTATTCCATGGGGATGGCCAACTTTAAAAAAAACATATTTGCTATCTTCTTCTATTGATTCTGTATTTATATGGAGAAAAACATTGCCAAATGCTGATAACAGTACCATGACAGGAAAAGACACAAATGATTTTACAAAGAACATGGCAATAACATGTTTAGGCAACGTTCTTCTTATGGAGACTTCATCTAATGTCTGCGACATCCGTCTCCCTGATTTCTTCAGTTGTTGACCTCGTCTGTTTGAACGTGTGCTCTATGATTATCAAACAGAAAACAAAACTGATACCATGTTTTATCCAGAAGACTACCACATTAATTCTTCCATTGTGCTATTTTCTTGTGATGTCAGAAAGTAACTGTACTTGTTAAAACAAGCAAAAAACCTTTTGATATCCATGTTTTGGCATAACCATAAGGCACAGAACATCATAACTTACTAAATTTGATTGATATATTTGATCATTTCAGTGTACAAAACCTATTATTTTACAGAGCTTCAAAATGAATAAACACATCTTTCGAAAAGTATAGTTTCTGACAAGCTCTAAATCTACAGCTTGGATGTTGTCTTCGTAAGTTGAGCGCTTGCTGACAGTGTGAAGGCAACTCAATATCATCAACTAGAATCATATTAAGGGACAATCAGACAAAACACGCATTAGACCTCTAGGGGTTAGTTGATTATAAAACTGTATCAACTCTTTGGAGGCATCTGTTTCTATTTGTTGCAGAAAGATTGGTCATTGTAATAAGAAATAATGCCAAGATCAAGCGCATATGTCTAAAAACACAGAGCTTAAATCATTACAGTATGCTGATGATACACAACGTTTTTAATGATGGCTCTGGAAACAACCTTAAAAGCTGCTTTAGACACTTTCGATCCTATCCTATCCTGTCATTACTCAGGACTCAAAATGAGTTCTAATAACACAAAGGTAATATGGATTGGGTCAATGATTGGTAAGAACATCAAAATTTGTGATGAGGTTAATTTAGACTGGGTTCATGGTAACTTCGAAGGGCTAGGCACATAATTAAATGCATGATCAGAAAACTGTGGGTCATCAAAACAATAAAAAGACTAGAAAACATTTGAGACTATTGACAAATTGACATTAATTGGAAAATACCAAAAAACCTACACATCTACACATTTTCCCTGCTTTACCTCAAACACCTAAAGAGTTTGCTGGTGAGTTAAATACAATATTTTTTTGTTTAATTGGGAATTCTAATTCCAATCAAAATAAAAAAAAGAAGAACAAAAACTCTCTGAACATGTGTTACCGACAGATACGGACATTCGGTAAACCTGTGTCTTGACTTGTCAGGTTGTCTCCTTATATTCTTCCGTTGTGATAGTAAACATTGGCCAATAAACGTGCACTGCATTCAAAATTAATATTTCCTTTTTTCGGGGCATTTTGTCAAAACATAGGGTTCTGCTTCAGAGTTAAGTTACATTTTAATTTGTACTTCACCAAACATTCAGTAGGTCAAGCAAAACATCGAGAGATCTTCTTCAGTTTCTGCTAAGTCATCTGCGTAATATAGAATTCCAATGAGGCTGTCTTCAATCATAAGGCTAAAGTTAAGATCACACACAATACATATGAGATCGTTTATTGTTGAATGTTGAATAATAACAGTGACAGATGACAACCCTGTTTACTTCAAAGAAATCAGTAACAAAACGGTTATATGCACATAACATTCAACATATCTGTTTGAAGCGTCAAGTACTTCTTCTGTATCAGAGATAAAAGTTCCATAAACGTTCTGTCACTTCGTTCAACCTCCATTGGGACATTCGTCTTCCTCTCCGATCCAATTCCGACCTTTCACCTTTGATATCACATAATGCTGTTATATTCGCTATTTATAACAAAAATTTTTTTACATGACATCCATCAACAATATACAACTAATAGGGTTCTCTTTAAAATCAACCAAAACAAATCGAAAAAAAGGAAAGTTAACTTTATCTCAAGTTTCTGTTCACAAAATTGTCTTAATTCTAATGCGAAGCAAAATTGTTACTTCTGGGATTATCATTAGACTTGTTGTGACATTTGCCTTTTCTTTCTGTCACAACATCCCGTAGAAACCGTCTAAGAGTACATAAATGGACAGCAAATCAATAAAGCTTCGGTGAATTATTAGTTACCTTACAATGATCAAAGAATACCATGTATGAAATTAAATTATGTTGTCATGGTGTCGTTATCACTGTCATGTCTATGAGATTGTAATAAAACCTTCTAATTAGTTTAACAGTTAACAGATCCAAGGCGCTTTTGGTTATAGCCTTCGTGTAGTTTTGAAAATGAACATCTTAATGTCATATCGTAACATAAAAATGTATACATTCCTTTATAGCTATGTCATTGTAGTTATGGAAATATCATGGGCAGTTATGTATTGGAGGCGTTTTGTAGGCATGAACAAAACTACATTAACAGTGTGTTTCTATAAGCAGCAAATGTTATTCAAAGCGCATTTGTTTCATTTATAATGTTACACTTAAGTTAAAATTTTAAAAAAGAACATTAGATGATCATATCTTATATGTGGTTAACAAAATGTTTTGTGACAATTGTAATGGTAAAAAAAATCAAGGTAGGAAACACTTACATCTAATTTAATTCATTTAGTATTATGATTTATTTAGGGGGAAGGTAATGATATATTTTAATAAGAGGAATTATTGCAGACAGTGTGTTCTTATGCTAAATTCATTCACTGTCCAACTGATTCATTTGATATAAATATAGACTTACTTATCATGATATTTGTCACCCAAAACCCAATCTATTACCATTATGTGACATTTGTTTTTTATTTAATCTTCTATTTCGTCTATTTAGAGTTACTGTTCACCACATTCAATGAAGTCTTGTGCTAATGCAGTGGAGAAAAACATCTGGTCGTATCAGACTTTTGAAGTTTCAATCTCTTAGTCTCTCTTTGATCAGTCTGCTCTCTGCACTTCAAATCGTTGAATAAATTAAAATAAGTCTCTGTATCTTTGATGATATATTCCATCAAAACCTATGAAAAAAGTTCGTATCTGGAAGAGCTAACATGTCTGATTGAGTATCGTTGCTGGAGAAGTAATGTAGCCAATTTCCATACCTTGATCAGGTAATCTTTGCAATTTTGCGTTCAGTGAAACAATTAACCGAGGGCATTGAGCCAGCACCTAATCTAATAAGTGCAGAATGAAAGAAGTAATATGATCTCGGCTTCGGTGTTATGATGAACATCAAATACACCATTTCCCTTTATTGCAAATGAATAGCTTTCACTTATTCTAGCACATATCTGTCATAGTTTATATAGTGAATTACTTCAGCATAATTTCTATTCATAGAACAAATGATCACTTAGTTATAGTTTTTCCTTGAAAAATAAGGTTGATATTTTTTTTATCTTAATGTTTTTTGTACCAAAATGATAAAAGTAAAGAGAGTTTCTAAATAACAACTTTTTATATTGTGAACATTAACGGCAGAGTTAATCAGAAGCTTACCAATTCCTCTCATCGGTATCATGTCATATTTACTATTAAATGTTTAAATAGACTTACGCATTTCGGTGTATGAGAAAATCATATGCATCAGAATTTATCAGTTGTTAATCCGAGATTACCCTTCAGACAGACAATGTCAATGCTGGAGCAGGAACTAGATAATTTGTGTTAGAAAATGTAAAGGAAGATTCGATACATTAGATAAATGAAGTATCACTTCTCAAGACTCCTTGTGTGTTGAATCTGATTTTGATGATGACCAACACTTGGTATTCAGTTTAAGAAAGAATATATATTCAAACATTAAATTGTTTTCAATGTGAATCAGTTGTTACACAGATAGTAATGGTTTGCTTAACCGTGTGCATATCCTTTATGGAAGAGTTATAATTGCAGGTTAAATGATTTTGGAAAAGTTTTGCAACAGTTATGTGAAAGAGTCCGGATCAATGTTAACTTATTCTTCTCCTACAGGGAGTGTTCGGTGCAATTTTTAAATGTAATCATTTGTGCGTATGGAAAATCTGTCTAGACAGTATTTTTATTCGTCAATTGTCTCGTTGTTAATGTAGCCCCTCAAACCTTCACTACAATGATAATAATGTGTAAACAAGTGATTCTTAGAGCCCTCAAAATTCTTAAATTAATAATTCAAATTTTCAGTGAAGGATGTCCCATCTCTTTCGTCTTGAAAATCTCAAAAACATCGATTCACACGCTTGTCAATTGGTAAAACTTGTATTCATTCAACTGGAAATGCATTTATTCATGATTATTGCACACCACGATTAAGTACTTGTCCAGTTTTTAGATTTGATCAAAAATAAACTAATGCTTAAAGATAGTCTGACTCGCCAGGAAACTGAAAAGATAATTCAATACTCAGAAAAGTTCATACTTTTAATTTGAAAACGTGACAGAGTGAAATCGTTGGAAAGTCTCTATACACATCCAAACCTGACTTTGTCATGAAATATGATTTAATTTATATCATGTAAGTCGAAACCAATCACAATGTAGCGCTCGAATGTCATTGCTATATTGACTTTATTGAAATTTAGTTCACTCAATCGGTTTTATCTACAGATCAATGAATTTGTAATTGATGATTGGATATTGGGTTGGATTTGCTTTATGGGCCTTACTTGTCGTGCTCTTTTTCACTCTGTAGAAAAACAAGTTTACATCGAGAGAAGAGTACATTTTTTTTTTAAATCAAATGCACCCTGCTTCATCAGCGTAATTGAATCCCCTGATCAAGCTCCTTCCATATACCCTGATATCTCACGAGCCAAATCCCTCGTACAGCTGGCGCGGCTTGGCGCGGCTTGGTGTTCGTACCTGTGCTCTCCTGTGCACTGACATGAGCTTGAAGCTACTGTTTTGAACTGAACGTAATTTTCCATCCGGGTTGTGCCGCTGTTGCTGTTGCTGTTGCTTTTGAGTCGTCTCATTGGCTGTTTGGATAGCTATCGAAATGAGGCTTTTGGCTTAAAGGATATAAGGGTTATCGAAGGAGATCAATCAGCGGACTCAATTACGCTATATATATATATATATATATATATATATATATATATATATATATATATATATATATATATATATAAACGTTTAATGCAACATATTAATAAAAGTTTGAATTCAATTATCTTTTAAAATATTTGTATAATATTCTTCATAAATCAGCAATGTACTTTGTTGAACTCTAACATTCTCTAATCGGTAAAATATGAAACATATAAAAACTTTATACATTGTGCTATGGATGCCAACAAAGTATAATTCTTTCAAATTGCGGAGCTGCAACCAACCGTTCTAAAGGTGATTGTAAGTCTTTGAAAAGGTGACGAATTATCCATTAAAGACGTCCTTAAACTCGAAGAAACAACTTGAAATAATTACAAGCTAAAAAACAGGCGTTTAGAGGTTATTTAAACAATGATTTCACAGAATTTGAATTGACAATAAATCCACATATTTTATGAGCTTGAATTGGCAAAGGAAATGTTAAAGCAAAAGTAATGAAGCTACCCAGTCATATAAAAGATGTAATCGTCTTAATTCTTACGAGACCCAATGGAAAGAGAAGGATGTCGTTCATTCAATGTTAAGTTTTAAAATATTTATGCATTGTATTTGACATAATGCTAACTATTTGACATAAAGGTATAATATTTGACATTATGCTATTGGTTTTGATATCGTTGCATTATATTTGACCGAATGGTATTAGATTTGGCATGGCGGAGTGTATTTTACTTAACGGTATTATATTTGACATGATGGTATTGTATTTGAAATGACGGTAGTGTATTTTGCTGGTTCCAGAACATGCAGAAATAGGATCTTAACACTTGAACTTGTAAAACCCAAACTAGGAGGATAATAGCTAAGGAAATAGCGTGTAAGCGAAAAACCGTTTTACAGGACGAAAAGTTGGATATTGATGGTTCCTATCATTCTAATATCCAATATCAGTGACATATTTCTGAAAAAGGTGAATATGATTTTTGGAATGTATTTGACCATGTTCGATCGTTGATCATATGCATATGTTTTCCAGTGTATGATATACATATTCTTGGGTATGTGTACCACCATTAGTCTACTTCTCTCTCCTTTTATCTATGCCGACTTAATGTAATAGAAAGATATATTTTCGAATACAAAATATGACAGCCAACAAAATGTCCTAATTTGTTACAATTATTTCACAGAAAAAGGATACGATATAGGTTATCGGGTCACTGTTTATATCGACTACTTAATGTGGCTAGGATAAGAGTTCAAAGTAGTCAATTTAAAAAAAAACATACATTTAAATTTGAAACACATAATAGCCTAGAAAAGAAAGTAATTAACCATTTGACGTCATGAACTACTTTGAAAAATACAAGATGTCCTTGCATGTTGAATAATATTCCCACTTAACTTCATGCGAGAAATTTGCAATAAGCTGAACTTCAAAGAGCAATACTACTGACATAACTCTGTACAGTTTAATAAAGCATGGTGAATGTCAATTTACTTTCCACTTTAATGACGCTAAATACTTTCTTACATGCACATTTACCGATTAATTTTTTTCCATTTATCAAAATAGAAAACAAGTAAAATCTTCAATATTGTTTCACATTTATCATTACCAACTTTGACTGCATTTAAATAACACGTTAAGCCCTTTGAAACAAGATCGATTTTAAGAATAAATACCTTTGTCATGATTATGTATTTTCAAATGATTGATCATCATGATGTATTTCCAGCTGAATTGGTTCTGTCACGTTCTAGAGCCCTATAAATGAGGTTCGGAGACATAAAAGTTCTTCAGACTTATTTGAAATGACTATTTGGGCCAATTTTCTTTGCAGTTTACATTCAATGATAAGACCATGAACGTTTAGCTAGTAATATAAAATACTTTCTTTCATGATAATGAAATTTAGATGACATAATCCAACTATACCCTATTGTAAAAAAATTTTATTATTGAAAAAACTATATGCAACCCAATCATGCTTCTTAAGATTACGTGGTTAAAGAGGGCGGTCAGATATTTATCCACGTATTTATCTTGCCAAATTGGTATTTAACCTTTTTATTAGTATGATCATTTCAAATTAATGAAGATAACGTATTTTCGCTTAAGGAAAGACAAGTTTTAAAATTCTTGATAAAAATAAAGAATTATGGATTAATTTATAAATCCTGTAAATGTCAATCACACATAGGAGCTATATATAGCACTGCCACAATGCTTCTTCTCAATCGGCAACATTCAAATTAAATCAACCGTAAGGCCTTTGGACAGTTTTTTGCTTTTTGCAGCAATACTAGATAATGAATTAAACTTCACTGAAAATCTGCAGTAACATGAGATCTAGATAGTTCATTCATACATTGATTGTTAGTATACAAGGAATTGAAGAAACAGTTAGAGAGATGTAATATTCATATAAAGTCTCAAAAGGTCCTCTTGATTAATTAAATGGTCTACTTTGTCTGATTGTTGCATGTGCTTCATACTTATCATTTACTTCTAATACAGAAATGGACTGATGCACACTAGAAATACCATGTTTTTTCGTGTTTTCTACCGGAATGCTACCTCTGTTTGTTTATTAAGTCATATTCAGTGAATAAGGACCACATGGCTATTTGAAATAACAAATAACATTTAAGTAATCAGTCTTTCAAAGCATAGCTAGTATAGAGCATTCTACTTAATAAATCTAGCGATGCATTTGATCATTTTAATTTGTAAAAACTCAAGATGTTACAGGATTATAAAATAAATACAAAAGTCTGATAAAGGTTTTATTTTTTTTTAAAACTGAGGTATTCGACTTGAACTCGTAAATTGTTTGTACACTATAGGTGTCTTGAAATAGATTCGACAAAACGTGCACAAAAATTGTCTTGTGTCAATGAAGTTTGCAGGCTGCTGATATCTAGTGACCCTGTTAGGCATATCAATTGCTGTTTTCTCCGTTTCTTTACATCTTAGAGTGAGTGAGTTCTTGTTTAACGCCGCTTGGGCAATATTTGAGCCTTTAGGGGCGACTTTACATCATAGAACTACATGTAAATCTGTGTCTGTTTCAATACCAACTAGTTTCGACAAAGGATGAATTATTTCAAGGTCATTGTTTGTATTTTGATATCACATTCTGCACGATGGCATATCCAGCGTTTTATAAGCAGTTTTGATCTATTACGAAAGTACGAAACTATGTAAAGCAGATTGAAAGATAAACAATAGTGTGGTGTTTTACGTTAAATCTTGTCGAGGTCGAAACTTTCATATAAAGTGTCATATAATTGTTGGCCGAGCGATCTGGCATAAATCAATATATCATGATGACAGAGAACATCTTGACAAAACATGTGCCTTTCATACAGCAGCAGTATTGATTTTTTATTTTTTTTTAAAAAGGTGAAGGCATTTATTTTGCTTGTGAATTCTTTCATCTCCTCATCAAAAGCTACAGGTCGTACCTGATATTCCAAACATATCATTTAATGCATTACAAATTCGAGAATATTTATCTACATAATATGTTTTCACGTTAACACTATTTCTTGTTTTTGTCAGATTGAGACTAAATGAAATCTCTTCAAGCAAATGGACTGGCATGACTTGTGTATTTATCTCCAACAGGCTGAGAAAATAAACGATTTATAATAAGAAATTAATACATTCTGTATAATTAGCTTTTTGGAATATTTGGTCATGTTTAAGGTGCAAGACAAATGGTAACATACGATGGTTCGACCTTGCAATAAAACTCTCAACGGGATCCATCAATCAACAAATGAAATTCTTCATGTTTGTTTAACTGGATTTTCTAGGGGTTTCTGCATTGCATTTTCAGTTCAAACAAATTCTACATGAAATTTAAAGGATTGGAGCTATTGTGAAGCAAAGGAAATGTAACATTCCGCTTCTTTTCCTATTTGCCAAAAGATATTTAAGGCAACCCAAAATTGGTTGGTTCCCGCATTGTGCAATTTCACGACTTTCGATATCAATCGTAGTCCAGTGAATGATGAAAACACTTGAAGAATAAATAACTTATCACTTATTTTGTTAGGACAATTACACGATACTCTTCATTTTCAAAACGACATTTATACATGTACCTCTAGAAATATGATTTTACTGGCTCTTAAAATGTATATTCTTGTGAATATCACGACATCAAATATTCATATAAGATTCATAGACAGCATATAAATGAATTTTTATTGCATCATACTTTGCTACACATTGATCAAAGAATATATATCAATAAAATGCTTTATGTTGTCAGGTATGGTGACATAATTACTTCCTTGTCTATGAGAGATCGTGTGTTGTCTTATAACAAACATTGAAATTATACCTATCGAAAAGTCTACAGATCACATGTCTTCTTGTTTTGGAAAAAATAATTATTTTTATTCTGTAACGCTTTTGTAAAAAGAACAAAATGAATAGCTTTTCTTACAAAATTAAACAGCCAAAGGCATATGTGGAAATGTAGAAAAGCTAAATATATATATATATATATATATATATATATATATATATATATATAGGCAAGATTTGACTCAAACACTACCTCTCCAGAGTACAGAGTTTCTAAATGTAACCGAGGTAATTGTGGAACATGTCCATATATTTTTGAAAATTCAAGTATGAAATTCATAAACAGAAACGAGAGATTTTATGTGCGCTCCAATATTGATTGTGCACCAAAATACGTCATATATGTCATTATATGTCAAGGGTGGTCCGGTGAATATATTGGACAAACTGAGTGCCTCAGAGACAGAGTGCGCGTCCATAAACAACAAAAGAAATGTCCTGAGACACGTTGTATACCACTTAGTGCCCACTTGGATACCTGTGCAAAAGACAAAGACATTAAATTCAAAATATTCCCATTCTACAAAATGGATACAAATGATAGAATAATGCGTCAGTTGAAAGAAGACTTTTTCATTAAAATGTTAAAACCTCAACTTAATGCTTAAGAATAATAACATATTGTGTCCATCCTACCACTTGCTATATTATGACGTCATACCATTGTTCTGTCAATTGTATTGTGACATCATAACGTCATAACTGTTTTTTGTAAGACTCCCTGAAGATATCAGTGAAACATGTTGGGGCAATGTTGGCCATGTGTCATTTTTTTTCTTTGAATATATAATACTGTATACTTGTGAACTCTTTTTCAAATATTGTGTGTATATATATATATATATATATATAGTGTCTAGTTCTTGTGTATTAATTTATCTGATGTATGTACTGGTGAGGCATTAGCATAAGCAGAGTTTTGCTTGTTTGCCGAACCAGATTCTTTATTGAATAAAAATATGTTTAAACCATATATATATATATATATATATATATATATATATATATATATATATATATTAAACGGCCTGATGAAGCAGGTACATTCGTGCCTGCTGAAAACGTTTGCCAAATGTAATTCAACTTCATCTTCTTTTTAATATATACTACCATAGAGTTTGAACATTCTTTTTACTATTCTAATATATATATATGTATATATATATATGAAAATAAAATACTTCAGACGACACTTGCTGTAGATATCATTTTAAAGATGACTGGATGCGTCGCATTTCGACTTGATAACAAGTCTTTTCAACAGTGTGGAGTTTTCTCAACATGGCAAATATATAGGTATGCATGCTTAACAATGTAATAATGTACAATAGACTTTGATTGATTAGCAAGTGACAAGTGGTAACCTCGATTAGCTAACAATGCGCTATTTATGAGGGATTAAGATTTGAGTTATTGTAATAGCCTCTTCCTGGTCGGTCCCAGTCCATCAATTGATCTTTTGTTTCAATTGCACAGTTGACACTTCTTGCATACATGTAATTTTTAGGAGTATATGTTTTAGTGTTCTTTGATGAATATCTTTTTATAAGGTTAAATTTACTCCAAAAGCTTTTTGAAAGGGTATTCTGAGATGATGTGGATGAATTGTATATATATATATATAAGTAAGGTCCCGTAAATCTTTTGAAGGTTGATATGAGTCTATTTTTCATTGAAATATCCTTTTTTAAAAACATAACATATCTTTATGAAGTCTACAATTACAGGTCAGCTTTTTACTAATTTCATTCTTTTGATATAAATAGTTATTGATCAAGAGTTCTAAATCATTCCAATACTTTTTACCTTACCTGAAACTCACACATCATGATTCGAGAATACTGTTTTAAGGTTGCCCTTTTGATGTTGAAACTTAAATTCTTATATCTCCAACTATTGCGTGTTATTTCAGATTGAATAAAGGTTTGGCATTTAGTCTGTCAGCAGGAGTCTTCTTCTTTGAGATTCTATAGAGAAAGTAATTTTACAATTCAGATGAAATGTCTATCATGCTAAGTTTCTTCACTTCGAAGAAATATTAATTTATATTTATTCCATTTTGGTTGATTGGATTGGTTGATTAGAAAATTACTCAAAACATAATTCAAGCTATATATCCATCCATGAAAAATAAGTCATATTATCTGCGTTTTAACTACAACTTTAAGCATTTAAGGCGCACAAGAAGCCGTCATGCCAATACAAATCCTTTTATTCTTGTTTCCAAACGATATACAGCAATTCATCAATTATCTTCTTCACATTAATTAATAATTAAATATTAAATTCTGTAAATTATTGATCTATTTAAAAAATTAAATGTGAGTAAAATCATCCATTTCTGAAATGATACTTCGCTATTGTTTTCTGGTTATGCAAAACACAGCCCTCGCATTTATTTTATTTAGCAGGACCCAATTCATTAATCATTGCATCTGAAAAGATTATTGCTCTCTATTCCGTTGATATACTTAGCGTTGGTTATAACAGTTTGAAAGCATTACATTATATGATGATTACATCTTATTTTATGCAATGTAACAATATTTAGTTTCTATTCGGTCTGATCAACGTGAACCTGTAACTTGATGACATTAACTTATATGCATTTCTTTGAATCAAAAGTCGTGTCAATGGATGCATTGCATCAAATCATTTCCATAGATACAGTGAAAATGTTTATTTTATTATTATTTATTTGCTACTTGATCACGCCACACAATATCAGTTTTCTAATCATAAACCGTCGTTTTATGAGCCAAAAAACTATATGGAATCAGATTCCTTATTGTAATATGTAGCCGCTACGCAAGACAAACTCATCTTATCAATTACTCTTGTAAATCTGAATATTTCTTTTGAATTTACAAAAACTATTCATAATTTCCCTTTTTCTTTCACTTCCTTCTATATTCAACAATATTTTTAAAAATTGCAAAATGTTCTATCACGCACAGAAGCTTTATTTTTTTATTATATAATCAGTATTAACATACTAGTAACATGTATTCGACAATCTGAAGCGACGATATTGTTGAAAATATCTTAGGGTTAAATAAATTTTCAGCTGTTGCCCTGGCTACCATACCTGATCTATGATCCCAGTCTAATCAATCTTTGGCTCCTGATGACAGAATGTTATATTACCCCTCGAAAGGGGCACCTGATGTCAAAACGGTGAAATAAATCTCCAGGATCTGTCGTATGAGCTGCGATGAAATATCAGTGATTGCTGCAAGGAAATCTCGTTGAAAACACAAATTTTTATCAGCTGACAGTGATATGTAATATACTGAGATTTGTAAATCCTTCGAAATATTGAATTTGTAAATAAAGTGAAACCTTAACTTCATTATTTTGTAGATATGAACATTGTGCATTGATGTAGCATTTATCACATATATTACCATTTATATTCAAGGAGGTATTTCCTGCATAGATATATTAGATAAGTGAGTATTAGTTTTTGATAACCATTCAATATTAAGAATGACTGTCCTGACACTCGGTATCTCATTATATAGAGAAAATGAAGCATATACGCCTAAATGCCCTTCATGTGTTTGTATTTCTATGGGTTTTCTCTTTTCTACTCCAGTGGACAACATATCTTCTAAGGAATCATTACAACGCTGACAGAGATTTGCCCGTTGGATACGGCGAGACATGTACAGATTGAATTAGTTATGCTTTCTGTCGAAAATAAAATATCATATAACAACAATTTTACTATATGGAATTGACAAATTTCTTTAAATTCGTGAAAAGAAAAGCATCTTATTCAAGTTTCGTGAACGTTGCAAAAAGATGACCATATTATAACTGAAGATTGGGATTCAACATATCACTAGGACAATATATTGAATATGTCCAAACAGATAAAAATAGCTACACTTTATTTATTTTTTAAATTTACAAACGATCGGAATTTGCCTAAACGAAACGTATGATAAACAAGGTATAAAATGAACATGTCTATAAAAAAAACATAAATAAAAAGAGAACTAAAGGAAACGAATACTTGCATGTCAAAAACGTCTTAAGATATCACTAATATTATTGAAACTATTTAATGCATAAAAATGAATATCTTAACGTGATTTGATCTTGTTTTTATGTAGCAAACTAAACTCCTTAATGGGATATATCAAGGGGAAAACAATGAGTTCACATAGAAGTGGATATAAAGAAGCCAGTCGTTGTGATATTTATTCTTTTTTTTTCAATATAATCTCCTTGGATATCGATGAAGTAGTAGTAGTCTTCGTTCATGCAGGGCTTTAGTTCATCATTATCGCCTAATCTTGTACCACGCAACAGATTGAAGTCGTTTGGAGATATGTCTAGACAGACGTGGGGTGGTTAAGTTGTTCAATGCCACATTGTTGAAATGCTGCCTGTGCAACACGACCCTTGTTCTCTGGAACGTTGTCATGAAGGAGATGAAGAGTTCGGAAATTCTTGGGTGCAGGAGAGTGTTTATGCTTCCATTGCATGGATTCTTGCATGGTGTCAGGATTCCAGTGATGAATACACGTTCCATCCCCTATAAACATACGGGCATGATAGTTATCGGGAATAGCAATGTAGATGTCGCAGAGCTCACGACTGGATTCAAGTCTCTTGTGTCGACCGTGTGCATTTACGTTTCGTGGCACCCATCTTTCAGACACCTTGGACATGTGCAAGTGCTCATTAATTGTTGTGTAAACACTTCTATGAGAAATGCCACACTTTGAAGATATTGACTTCCCCTCGTAATTGAAAATTGTCGCTTTAGAAACAAGACAACGCTTAAGACAACCTAGTTGTATTTTGGGCAGGAATATTTGCAATTTACAACTTTATGTACTGTTCTTTGTATTGACAATTTCGAGTCGGACAGTTATTGCAAGCACTTGATGTCCCTACTTGGGGAAACCATATGGCCAATGATTTGATAATCTTACAGGAAGCATCTTTAAAGGACTCTGTCATGCCAGTAATATTCAAAATTATTGCTTCTTATAATCCTTAGAGAAACTGAGGAGCATAATAGAATCATTTAATACCTTAATTTAGAGTTACGAGTAAAGAAATAAATAGCAGTCTTCAGGACGCATCGCCTCCTATTTAACATTAAAACATGTTTTTCTCTCTTTAAATTGTTATTACAGGAAGCAACAAAACACCATACTGTCAGTTGGAAATAACTATGGTAATTGTAGATATTTTGAGTTTTTTACTAAGAAAAATAAGATTTTGTTAAATAAATTCGAACCCCAGATAAAAAAGTAATATATGGTGCTATTACACATTGATAGAATTCAATCTTACATAGATAAAAGGACAGAGGTTCACTATTTGATAGAACTTTTGTTTATGCAATCTTCATCTATCAATCAAAATATGATTATTAATGGTAAAGTTGGATCGACATGTTTAATAGCATGAATCAAAGTATTTTATCATATCATAAATATTTACACTGGACAGCAGACATTTCACAATGTATATTTTCACAATGTAAGTCAACCATCAAGAAATAGTTGCCCCACATTAACTTTCAATATTGTCTGAGGAACCTTCCAGCGCCTGGAAATCATTTATTGGGCTTTGGAACGTAACAGAATTAAACCGGCTGGAAAGACTTCACAGAAAGCAATCATTTGAAAATGCCACAATGCCGACAAAGTTATGCATTTTTAAAAATGAATTTCATTTACAAGGGTCCAACTAATTATATTATAATATTTGGCGTATTCTTATTGAATACCATTTTTTTAACCATAGGATCTTTTTCAGTGTTACTAAATAAAAAGGGAACATATAGCTTCAATGCGAAAACTACTTTCTTTATTGCCCTTGTGAATGTTCGTTCAAACCAAAGGCAAAAAATCGAAAGTAATTATAAGTCATCCACTTCGCTGACCAAATTCATTAGTTGACTTTAACCGCTTCTTTGCCAATCTAAGTTCATAGATTTCATAGGAAAAATTGTTGATTCCTAAATTATTGTTTCCCCTCAAATGCTTCTTCAAAAAATTTCAGAAATTACAACTTAAATGTGTCTCCATACTGAACTCATCAGCAATAAGATGGTGATTTACAGTGACAATCACTTCTTCTCGATACAAAACCCCATCATAAAGTTTGACATATTTGACTCCAACAACATACGCTGTGTCGCCTGAAATCGTCCCCATACGTTTTACGGAAAGTTGCAGTCTTTTATAGGTAAATAAGGGATCTCACGTTTACAGCTTTACATGGAACGTACAGACACCAGTTAAGCTATGCGAATCCATTTCCCTAACCGAATTGATTGAAATATGTTCACATACAAATGACCGATAGTGAATACTTAGTGATTATTCACTCTACGACTACGGATGATCGGATTCAGTTAAGAGATGTTCGACCCTCTAAAGATTATACATTAACCATTATCTAATATTTATTATGGAAATGTTGAAAGACAAATCTATCCTATGTAAACATGTACTGTCCCTTTAACTGCACTTTTATATTCCTACATGAATGGTGCAACAAAAGTTTAGGGATTATACGTTTTTATTTTACATATTTCGTATGAATTGCAGTACATCGTTTTATCTACATATTTTGCACAATTAAGATTGAAGCGAAGATTACTAGTACATTTAGTACAAACATTAGAAATCTGTGTATAAACTGGAACAATGCAGATATTGATTGTCGTCCGTGAGTCAATACATAAGTCAATGTATTAATTCAATATTCCGGGCTTGTAAAGATCGCCAGACATTTCAAACGTGTGACGAAATACCAATTCTCTATCAGTATAAACAGGGAGACGGCGTTGGAACACAGTTGAGCACTTAATTAGGTTCAACATTGTTTTTCTCAATCCACATGAGTCGTGTTGGGTTCTTTGTTCAGAGCTGTATAGAAAATAGAATGCGTCGAGCAAAAACAATGTTTTAGATATTAGTGAAATAACTATTTTAGTAAGAGTAACAAGTTCAAATGGAAACTGTGTGAAACTAGTCTGATCTATAACTTAAAACCAAGTTATTTATTGAAAGATAATTTGTTGAAATTATGCAACGTTTCTTTCTTTACATTATGGTAAAGGATATAATTCATACTATGTGAAACGCTTAAGTGCTATTGTTGTCATTTCTAGTGTTTATTTGTTTTGCTGAATGTTGTAGAAACAGAATTTAAATTTAATTGTGAATAAACATGTGAATGTGATTGCACTTGGTCCACTTCTTAATAGTTCTTTGGTTATTTAAGGATGTTGTAAATTCTCTATTTATTGCCTGTACTGGAATCATGTCTACTTGACTCATTTGAAAATTAATGATCAAACGACCGCAATTTTATTTCATAAGCTCTCATTTAGCTAGCTACGTATGCAGCTGCAGATGTATATAATGTAAACAGGTCATCTGGAAATTGAGTACTAAATTCGAGTTAAGCGTTTTTCTGTTTCATTGACTTGCTTATGATATCAAGCTATCAAGTCTCAGATTATTATGAATAAATATAATTTTATATTTAAATGTAAAAAGCTGTTTAATAGTTTCCACTGTTCCTGTTTATATGGAGTCTATGAACATACCATATTATTCAAATTACTGTCTTAATTCATTCTCTCCCAACAGAGGTTGCTCCGTCATTAATTCCTATACAACCTCTGTCATTAATTGCTATAAAACCTCTGTCTTAAAACGAAGGTTTCTTGATCTAGAAATGAAGAACGCTGATTGGATGCAATGACAGATAGTTGTGCAACCAGCGACGCTGTTTCAAAAGTTATCATTCAAAGTTATTACTGTTAGATTTCCAACAGCTAAACTTTATTCGAAAATGCACCTTTCACTTTGAGTCTTCTTTACAGAAAACATACGCCTCATTTTGCGACTGCATCTGTGCATAGGCCTGTCTGACAATATTTTATTCATTCATTCGGTATTTTCATTGGCTGAAATATTGCCAGGTAGTTTAAGCTGCAACATTGCACCGGTAGGGAAACTGCCGGAAGCCCGGGAAACCTTCATATCAAGATAGAGGTTGTTTAGGAATTTATGACGGAGCTATCTCTGTTGGGAGAGAATAGTGTTAAATAATATTAATGTTTAAGATAGTTTTATGTTATTTCATCAGAGGAAAATATCTAGATAATACAATACATGTAGGGGTGATGTGCATGGTTAAGTTGCTTAAGTGTTTTTCAAATTAAAAAAAATATGACCAGGGTCCCGTTGCACAATTAGGTAATGTTAAAATCACTAAGGTCGCCTTAGTGCAATGGTAAATGAAGGTTAACCTTAGTGTTAAGTTGCCTTGTGCAACGACCCTCAGTTCTTAAGTTAATATGAGAACAATGGAGTTATCAAATAGTGTTACAGATTTACATTATCTGTTTCTTTTGTTGAAGTAGGAGTTGCTGTCCGCTAATTATACATCTGGGAATATCTGGTTATTGTCAAATATTGTTGATGGTTAATTCCAATTCATAGAGGAACCCTAAGCCCCAAATGAAATTGAACGCATAATCTTAGCATGTTGTTAAATCGCAGTTTGTCTAGCGCCTATCATTATTAAAATAAAGGCATCACAAGCAGATTTTATATAATATCGATTATGATGAGATGATATTTGAATATAATATATCAACTGAAAGCTAAAGAATTTGTAATATCATGATACTATATTTACTAGTATATTTAGCATTATTATTAAAACATTTAATGTTCACTAATTTGACTTCCCATCATACATTCAGATGGTTTTCATACTTTATCAAATAGTAACACACAAATAACCTTTGTTGAGAGGTTAAAATCATAAGTTCCATTCAAGAATACTAGTTAAAACCTTTAAAACACTATCTACAGTAATTATAACCCCTCCTTATAATCTGTCCGTCCATGACAAAATTTTGCTTTGAGCATATTTCCCTAACTAAACAAGCCACCTTCTTCAAATTTAGTACTCATGTCCACCATGATCCACAGATTCACTTTTTGAAGACAAAAATGTAAACCGTAATTGTCTTGGAAACATTAATGAAAAGGAATGTTTTAAAATATGTAAAAGTGGAGTGCATTTTGTCATAACATTCCCCCCCAAAACAACATGGTTGATCGATTGTCATTAGCATTAACTCTTTTTTCGAAGCATATATCTTATTGTACAACCTAACACATGTCCACCAAAATGTCTTATATGGCATGAAACTTAAATCATTACTTTCTGAAGGCATATATTTTTTTCTAAATAACTATTTCCCTGACGTCTATCCGTTCCCTGTTGTCAAAAGTATATTATTAAAGTGATAAAAATATTACTTTACTATCTTTTAACCAACAGCTCAGATCATATCAACAACTTCCTGAAACTTGAAAGGGAATGGTTGCAGTTGTTGTCTGACTCTAAGGGTGAAAGTTCAAAATGTATTGCATGATGCTTGTCATAATTTACATGACAGAAAAAAGTAAGTACCTTTCTGATTTAGATGAATTTTAATGGTAGGACTGTGTTATGTACAAGAAGTCATTTAATAAATAATATCAGTCCTTTAATTAATTACATACATATATACATATATATATATATATATATATATATATATATATATATATATATATATACATATATATATATATGTAATATTACTATACTACTACTACTATGTAACATTAATATTAAAATTGTGCATAAATCCTGAAGACCCAAGGTTAGCTGCTATGGTTAGTACAAAAGCAATGTTTATGCTGTATTTAAGCAATGAGTGAAGTTATAGAAATATCGTTATAACACATTTTTCATCCTTTGACCTTAAGGGATTAGGGTATATACAAAAGTTAAACATAATTTAGTTAAGCTGTTAAGCACAACCGTCATCCGTCAAACTCGGCCGCCGAAACGCTTTCATCCTTGATTGAATGTTAACTGTAAAATAATATTACCTAATTGCGTCACTGGAAAACTAAAGTGAATGCATATGCCCTACAACAGCTCATTTGAAAACAGCAATGCCGTAATAATTTCAAAAGGCAGTGTTTGAAGTTCGACTTTAACGGATGTGTCAAGAAGATAAAACTACAGACTGTATAAAAAGCTTGCCGATTTGAAGAATACATTGCTACATGACGAATATAACATTGTTGAAACATTTATGTAAACGCAAGAATATATTCTTGAATTCCTGGGAGAGCTGATTCTTAAGGACTATTTTTGTTTGGAAAGCGACGGCATCAACACTAACCATACGAATTTAACTTTATATTTGATAAAACGGTATACGCCAATCCTTGGTAATATTCATATCAAGGCCTCTCTCACCACCGACAAGATCAGTTTTGAATCATATATTCTACTACAAACTCAAGAGACCAGAGACTATGTGCAAATATTTGTTGAAACTTCATTAGTTACACTTATTTATTTATCTGACTGATGATAACCTTTTATTGGCTTCTGGCTTCCATTTTTATACATGCTTTGCTTTTTTGACCCTGCCTGCTCTGAGGACTAAACAAAAAATAACAATTGCGATTTTTCTGAATCAATTACAAGTCCAAAGCACATGAATATGATTCATGATACGCATCAGAATGGTAATTGAATAAATATATAGTCAACAGTTACTGAATCAGTTATGTGCACACTGTTACTTAATATGACGCTAACGAATATTTCCCATACTTCAAATCAAACTTGACAAACGTTTATCTAAACATATCTATAAGATTCGATGGTTACCTTAACCTGGATAAGCTGGAAAATAAAAAGTGACAAAAAGTTAAAGTTGCAACTCGTGTAAATTTACATCTCGACATGGTAGTCAAAAGTACATACATGTACGATATGATTGAAGTTTAATCTCAAAAGCACTTTTGTGAAAATTGAAATTGATTAAACACTTATTATGATATGTCACTACGGCAAACGGCAAACGGCAAACGACCACGTTTCACTAGATAGTTAAACAGCAAAGTACAACAAATATTATGTATGTAGATGCGCTATTTGAATTATATTTTATCTGTAAGAAGCCACAGTATTTATAATTTGAAGTAAGGCTAAATAAGAAAAAAAGAAATATCATATATCTGTACCTTTTTAAAAAGAAAAATTTAACTCCTTGAATTATTTTAATACCATTGCTTTATTATCCCACTATATCTTGATTTCGTGAACATTTTATCGGGTATTATATAAATATATCATCCTATTAAAAAAATAATCATTCTCAATTTTCTTGTCTGAGATTAAAAGGAAATAGGCACCAGAAGTAATTTGATATAACAACATATGATCAATGTTTGTTCAATAACATGTCTTTCTTGTCAAGATGGTTTTGGGTTGTTAAATCATTTTGCTTCAGACTCCCCTCTGAATTGAATTTATACATCAACATTGGCATTCAAAATCCAGATATTCCCTAATGTAAGATTAGCAGACGGTATATCCCAGTGCCAGCATAACAAAGAGTATTTGCTTAATTACTCTAATTAATATAGTCCACCGACCACTAGTGCCCCCCCCCCCCCCCCCCCCCTCCCCCAAACCATGGCAGAACGAAACTAACCTTTTTGAAATCATTGACATGTCCTTTAAGCAAATCTGAGTGGTAACAGTGTAAAAACTGGAATTCAATGTGTCATTTTTATATATTTCCATGGGTGCCCCCCTCAGCCACTCTGAAGCGTCACACCAAAAGATGGATGTCCCCATATCTTTGGTTCTAATTGTCATAGAACCATAATCTTGTTCTCTAAATTATGTAAAAACGCCTGATAGCTGTCTTGCGAGAAAAAGCTGCGCATGTGTTTGCTAAACTCAATGTTAATACAATTTTTTTTTTCCGATAAGCTTTTACCATGTTAAGATGTGTAAAGATCTAATTTCTTAGCTGACGTTAATGAAAAAATAAAAATATATATTGACATGAGTCATGATTGCCAGAAATGATAACAATATTGCTAGAAATTATAAAAATATATAGACAATGAATCAAGAATATACTAGGCAATTGAATAAAACATAAATGAATGTCGCACTGACGTCTAGGCATTTTAAATGTTAGAGCCGTTTCAATCTCTAGAGTGTGATAACTTCGTCTGTGTCTTTTCAAATGAGACTCTCGTTGACAGAAACAAAGTCATTTACCAGTCATCTAACTTCAGAAATCGAAAATTATCTTGAAAACACCTTGAAATAAATGAATTTTGCATTGAAGTGCAGATACTTTTAACATAAGTGATTTTCAAATATGTTGACTGTAATTACTTGTCTCTTCCATCTTGAAGGATACTCTTGTTGACAGAGGCAATGTCAGTCAACTTTGTTTGTAGAGGTTTCATTAAATCTGACTGAACGGGCAATAGGTTGAAGTTGGATCAAAACAGGATCAATTAAACGAAATGTATGGTATTTTAGTTTTAAAAATAGCTCATGTATTACTGTTTTGAGGTATGTTTATATGAATGGTTAATCAGCATGTGTAATAAACACACCTTCACCCAAATAAATGCACAATAAAACTGTAAATGACACTACATACAATACACAAAATAGTTCTAATAAGTCAGTTTCGATCTGTAGCTTTTAGTTAGGATAAGTTCTAACTGTTTAAATAATAGTTAATGCTTATACAGACATGGTTAATGAATGGGTATTCGCACAATGTTATGACATTCAAAATCATAACACTTAAGCACCAGTATTCCTATGATAAGATGAAAATTTACATGTCCATAGGAAACGCTAATTAAAACGACTGCAACCTTCTATGTTGTATTCCTATTCTCATTTTCTAGAATATACTTTAATAAGATATGACCAACTAAGCGTTCTTTAAGCTTCCAGCACCAAGGCAACATCAAGGGTTTCATATGTGATAGGCCTTTAACCATTTTATCGGGATTTTCATAATTGAAATATTACCCAAAGCCTTATGATCAATAGGAACTTCAATCTTATGCATATTGTTTTACAAAATCAGGAAACGTGATGTTACGTAATTCAAATTTGAATATCAGAACGAATGCGTTCTACCCTGATATCATTCTTGCAAATAACCAGCAAAACATTTAGGATTTTAATGTTCATCATTAATGTAAAACAAAAGGCAAAACATTGCCTATAAAATCCTAGAAATCTCCTAGAAAAACCTTCCTGCCACTGGAAGTCATTTATTGGGCTTTGGATCGTGACAGAACCAAATCAGTTGGAAATACTTTATAGAGACCAATCATTTGAAATGACACAGTCAAGACTAACTTATTGATCATCAGAATTAACCTTGTTTAAATGGGGTTAAAACAGTCATTTCATTTCAGTTTGATCGGCAATGAGAATTTGAAAGCACATTTACATTTTTTCTATAATGATACATTAAGCAGAATGAAATCTATAAATGTGAATGTATGAAAGTATCTATCGTGGATGAGATGGAACAACATTTGACATAAGCCGTTCTTGAAAATAATATACGGGTCCATTTCCATATAAATGCTCTTTGCAATTCAGCTTATTTCATATCTCTGGCATGACATGTGTATCTTTTCGTGAAATATACACGTTTAAACCACATGTGAGGTCATTAAAAAGTTTTGAAATCAATACTTTATCGTGGCCTTATGGTTAACGGTGCTTTTCAGAACCAGAGAGCTGTACCAGCTGATACTTACGTGCTCCTGGTAAAGGCACCCACGCTAGAAAGGTCGATGGGTAGAAGCTTTATCCCTCATTGTGTCTTCTTTTCCGTCATTTCCCTCAACATTTCGATCCTTTCTCTGTGATCCGTCCACTCTATTGGATGCTCGCCATCCACATGTTAAACAACTGAAAAACATTTTATAACAAGTTAAACCTCAAATCACTCACTAATTCAAATGGTTTCCCGACGTTTCGAATTAAATTCAGAAAAATACCATAACTTTCCCTTTTAAGATGATATATGTGGTTAAGAAATAATTTCAGGTATTCAGTTGACTATTACAATCATGACTCATTTCACAATAGCAGTAGTAATTAAAGCATTAACAGTTGACAAAAGGAATGACTCGAAAATCCTTACTGTAACCTACATTTACATGGATCTATCTTAAATAGGGAATAATATGATGCTTTTTTGTTCCCTAAAAGAACAAAAAGACACTGAAGGATCAAATAATATTAAATTGAACATGGATTGACAAAAGAGTATGCAAATAAGCCATAGTGATAACAGGCTCCTGTAGAGATAATGACACCATCTTATATAATGGAATATCTAGTTGGCTATTTCCATTGTAAATTTTATCATTTGGTTACATTGAGTTTTCATCAATACTGTTGGCAGCTGCACGACGGTTTGATAAAGTTGACACTAGTATATGAATATACAAACTATAGCTAATTATGCATTTACTTTTTATCAACACAAAGAGGCATACATAATGTCTTATATCAATAAATCAAATGTGGTTTGACAATGTTAGGGACTTGAAAAGTGCTGCTTTGTCTTTCGATAAATAATCTTATTATAGAAAACGAAACCAAATTGCTATTGAAAGTTACGCCGTGATGAATAACTTCACAGATATCAGTATTGATTCTGCCGTGAGTAAAAGTAATAAAACTCCTAGAGTTGATCTCTCCAGTGTTACACATGAACACATACATATTTTGTTTATCGAAAACACATTTCTTTATAATCTTTTCTAAAAAACATAAAAAGTTAGGTCTAAATGTAAGCCTTCATTTCACTGTGCACCTTAATTTCTATGGCTCTTGCCGTCAATTTGCAAATTCAAGTTCATTGATTATGTAGCATTCATTTTCGATTCAAACTCTGTGAAATCATAATTCCCCGCTGAATGCCTTTTTCTGAGTGTGAAATTATTTCCAATAGTTCTCTGAGTTTGAAGATGTCTGTTCTGTATTTCTTAAAGAAACTAATGTTTAAGCCTTTCAAATATCTTCCATAAGGTTTTGCCATGATTGAGTTTAGCTCTGAAAGTTATAATTCTGCTGGTCAGACAACTAATTTGTTAGCATCTATCATGCACACAGCATTTCAATCTGCAGGCTATAAAAGTTTTCCATATGAAATTGATTTATTTTAATAATACATATACAAGTTCAATAGAAGATTAATTTTCTATCTGTATTCATTTATTACAACGAGAATTTAAATCTATGAATATTCTAAATACGTTGACAAATCTTATTCATAAAAACAATATATCGAAAAATAATATGATATATTATTTCAAACTTCCTGTAGATCAAGATCTGATTGGTAATTGTGCTAGTGGTAAAGTAACGTGAATAGTGGACTCTTGTCAATTTGATATTTAAGTTGAGGCCTCATATCAAAATGGAAGCTTTGACTCTGATTTTATGCTTTTCAAGTTATATATGGCAATAACAAAATTGGTGATGTATATTTCTGCTGTTTTTGCCTGCATTTATTGATTGAATTCTTTTGTAAAATTCTAATGACGTCCCATTATCACAATAGACACTTTTTTAACAGAATGAATATGTTGAAGCTGGTGAGCTGTGCAGCTTCTCCCACCATTTGCGTGTTTCAGAGACCCTGATCGTCCACTCTCTTGTTTTACATCCACCTGTTTAGTAACTGAAATATTGTTGAAAACACATCACACAACAACTCACAAACTACAACTTCTTTTTGTGTTAAAGAGACGTTTCAACATAGCTTCTAATTCCTTTGTCAAATGCTTTCGGATTCGATTAACTTTTAACAAACATGTCAACTTCTATGAATATCCATAATCATTTAGTATAGTTAGCTGCTCTCATTAACGTATCTTCAGTCAGAAACAGAGTTGAATGACAACTAAGTTTAGCAATCAGGAAGATACAGACGGTTGCTGTCAGATCTCTAAACATTCTACATGAATTATTCAATAGAATATCATCAAGAGCATTTAATCTATTTTTTATCCTGATATTTCTTGAAAGACAGAAGGGAAAATGGTGGATTTCATCAATTATTATTTGTAAAACATCCAAAGATGCATGAGCTTTTAATCAAGAAATTTGGCTGTAATCGAATCAAATTGATGATACAATTGGTATATTTTGCCTCATCCATGCTTGTCACTTTAGAAGAAAATGAATACTAAACATGTATCGGTGTGGGCCGTGTAATGTAAATAGTATCCAAATAAACAGAAGTCGTTATTCAAATCTTAAGATGGTTATACCAAAACGTTTACCAAAAACCATATAACATCAGAACCAACCTTCTGAATATCATTTACATCATAGCTTCTTTTGACGAGAGGAAAATAGTATATCGATCAGATGTACATACGTCTGTCTATATGTCAAATCAAGCAGATTGCGTTAAGGGGAAGGAACTGATGATTCTTAATTTGTAACAGGAACCAGTCTGTAGACTGCGGCGAAACCATCGTTAACGCCTCGCTTCTTATTTTATTGATGATTTGCACTCTCTTTGACCCTGTCTGCTTTGAGGTTACACACAGAATATCAAGTCACATTTTTACACACAAATAACTGTCTGATGGAGAACACGTATAGGTAAGGTTGTTCATTTGGTAAGATAAAATGCATTAACAAAATCATAAAACGAACTTTATGCACACCATTCCTGCTAACTACTTATTTGATATTTGCAAAACCACAAATTACATTCTTGAGTGGTCATTTTCTGATATACAGACGATACAAAGTCGTAAAAATAGTCTTTATAGCTGTTGATAATGTTTGTGTCAATATCACTAAGGATATTGCATAAAATGTTAAAAGTTCATCTTCAAAAACAATTATGTAAAATTGTAAATGCTGATAAACTGTTTTTATTGTATATTGGCCAGAGACCTGAAGTAGAATAAACACCCTTTTGAGTTTTACTTAACAGAACTAAAGCATTTTCACAATGCAATTAGTTAACCAGTTATGACTTGAGTAATAACTGTTCGAGATCAAACTACTGTTTTAATTATTTGTTGGTGTTTAAGTGAGCAGGTTCTCTGCTCACTTAAATCTTTTACATCTCTTTTGAACAACAAGGTGAATACTTTATAGAAGTACATTCAAGTTATGAACAAAACTACTGAATGAAACTCAAAACATATGCACTATGATAAAATAAATTATATATATTTCCATGGATTTTTAAATTTCTTTTTTTATGTTTCACTAACAAAAACATGTCACTGTTTTAATGCAATTAGTGTATAAAATATCCTCACTTTCAAACACATTATTTATTAAAACAAAAGAAACTTAAATTTGATATCGTCAAGGATCTTGCTTTTAGTTAATCAATAAAAGCAAGCTAAGAGCATTGATAAATCATTCTAAATGTATGTATCCGTTCCTTCCACAACCTTTACTAAACTATTATTTTTGGTGGAATATTCAATTACAACTCAAACATTAACATAAGTGCCAACTGCATTTTCTTTACAAAACCTCGCAAATATAATGCACTTTGATAATTTTTCTTTGTTATATTATTGGTTGTAGAAGTCAGATTTCTTGAATTAAAATTGTAAAAAAACTTTTAAGGAATTCTAGAATTAGATATTAAGCACATAATATCAATGTATGTGGAACTTTTGAACCAAGAAGGCTTTAAATAAAAACTTATTATCCATGCAGACCACTAAATAATTCAAAAACAAAAGTTAGTAGACCAACATTGCCACTCGGGCAATAATTGCAAGACTGGCCTAGTCGTCATGTCTGAAAGCTTTTCATCGGAGTATTAGTGAAGTAGTGACAATATACGGCCCAGCGTCTGCTTCCACTAACAATCTCTCATTACAGAAAGTTAACCCAATGTTACATAAGAACTTGATGTTACCCAATGACAACGTACCTCATCTGTATCAAAACCACGTGTTTCTAAAATGGATTAGGTTTATAAGCCTTTGTGACTTATGCATGTGGATTTATGCCTTGGAACTATGACGAAGATCATAGCCTAAGCAACCAATAATTACTCAGAAAGTCAGTTAGTGATTAATTTGTCTTCCTACATTGGACCAGTTAACGAAAGTTGCAACTCCACAAATAATGCATAGAGAGGATGGATGACTAATATTACATAAATTTGTTTTCCTTTGTTGCTGTGACGATTTAGAGTATTGCGGACTGTATAAATGTAAAACAATTTCTTCCCAAGAAATTACGTTTTATATTATGAAAACGACTCAATAATTCTATCTTTCAATGAAAGTAGGACATACTAGAAGATCAACAGACCTGAAAGTGTGGTTCAAGAATCACAGGTGAGGACATGTACCTGCATTGCGCATAACAAATAACACAAAAAGTAATTTGTTATTTAGAAAATCATCTTTGTTCTGCATCTATTAGTTTTTTTACATCGGTCAAGTTCGGATAAATATTACATTTGAAGAGGTTGAAACTTAAAATCTGCCTATTCTGATATGTGGTAATTCACAGCTTCATCTCTCCTTGTGGGTTGTGGAAAGAAATAATCCTATTTGCCAGCAAAAAAAGGAGTCAGTTTCCTGTTCATATTGACGAACTGGATATCATATGTCTTCTTCCATACGGAGAATAGCGCCTAATTTGTAGTCAAATTCGTTTGCCCTTGGTAATGTTTTCATTGAACGCAAAAGAGCAAACATCATATGACTAAGATATTAGAGTTGTGTTTATTTCAATCTGTTAAGTATAAATACTAAATTAGATAATAACACTGATTATGGGTATTTATGAATATATCCATACACAAGCTACATTCCTTAAACAGTTTTCTGTTGTTTTTTTGACTGGTTTTAGATGGCCTTAGTAGGTCGTTAGTGAAAATGACATCAGCTATTCAGAAATTTCTTTTATTCAATGATTTTATACAAGAGAGGAGCTTTTTTAAAAGAGACACTGAATTGCAATCTAGAATGACCAAGTCTTTCATAAACCGAACTGCATTGACGCAAGACTACCCTTGTATTTAAGAAATGGCGTGACTACTCCCTCTAAATGGAAATTAAGTTGGAGAAAATCAAAAATTATTATGTTTGTGCTGTCCTTCTGCATGGTTGAACATTAAGCATAAAGTAATGACGCTTAACAGACAGATAGGATGCTAGATTGGGCATCAATATACAAGCATCACAATAACTCGACATTAATAAGTCGATATCTACATCAAATGAAACAGTCTGAAGTTACTTAGAAAAACTTCGCTAAACCTACCCGAGTAAAATCAAAACACATAAATCCATGCAAATAAAAAACTATTATCCTTACACCAATATAATTCAAATAACACAAAGCAAGTATGATAAACTGGATAATACGTTAGATGTCTACAAAAGACATTGTTACAATACGTTTCGGAATATCTGTGTAATGTCAGTCTTTATATATCTTTTAAAATTAGAACTCACTTAAACCTGTTTCTGTGATTTGGAATAAGAAATAATTGTGTCACAAACTAATTGAAGTATTATTTTCTCTCACACTCTTTATCCCTTAAATTTACTTTAATCATCGAAACAACACTGTAACTACTATCATTAGATATCTAACTATTAACGATTGGTTCCATCTTTGCCTCACGAAACAATAGAAAACTCTTGTTTACCCTTGAAGATAACTAACCAGTTTTATATAATACATAGAAAAATAATTTCTCAACTTCAAAGTATCTGCCAAATAAAGATTAACATCATAAACATGTCCTTTCGATGGTGCATGGATATTCACTTCCGTCATTTTCATAATGCATACCAAACTTAATAATGTCAAGATTCCTGCAGACGTCACGGCCCAACCAAAAATATTAAATAAGTCTTAACTTTTTTCTCTTTTGAAGACCTTTAAGAAAAGCCGCGTATTGATATAAATGTAGGGATACATTTATTTAGTTGGATTAATGCTAGAAGATGTATACCATACAAATGTATGTGATTATTTTTTTCAATATCTAATAGGCAAGAGTAAAGTGCGTAAATATAACTTAAAAGGATTCGAAATGTTATAGTAAGGATTTATTCTGAGAAGGGAAACGACCGTTACAGGATTTATAAATAAAATTAAAACGATAGGTACATTTATGTTGTAATAAAAGTCATCCTTATTATATTAAAAATTACCAATCTAACATTGCATTATTGATTGTTGTTCTTAATTGTTGTTCGTATTCTAAAGCCATTAAAGAAAATACAGATGTAATGTTTTTTAAATTGAACTGCAAGAAATCCATATAGGCGTGAACTATGATTGAGTTTGTCCATTCCCTTATACAGAGAGTTTTGAAAGCGTTGTCATGATGTAACATAAAAACAAACGGTTTTAGAATAAGCAATGTGAAACAAATTTTCGCAAATTCATAGTTTTAACCAAACGTTTATTGCCACAGAATTTCAAGTTGATTTAACTTAGATATGCAATCAACAAACTAAACCAAAATGTGGAAGTAGCATGCTGAAATTAAGTATGTTAATATATTGGAACTAAATGTGTGACATTTAACATTTCTGAAGCAATGACGAAAAGGATAAATTGCGCTCACAAAATAAATTTATCGGACATGGAATATATTTCTCTGTACTAAACTTGACATCATCATGATATATAACTTGAAATAAATCTATACCCTAATAAAGAATCTGAATCATTTTGATATGTTCCATACCACTTGACAAAAACCATTTCAGCTGAAACAGTCCTGCCATTTCTCATATTCAGGTATATCGATATAATGTCTGCACTTCTGTAAGAAAGAGAACTGACTCTTTTGATGTTCTTATAAGCGACTGATTCATACATTATAGGGTTGCTCGTGCTGAAATTAAGAATCTACTTTATCACTTTATTTTCGTTTTAATCACTTGAGGTGTTTCTTCCGGCAAGCAATAGAGACGAAACATGAAAGTTATGAAAGCGAAATAAAGTAGGTTTGGTGCTATGTAGGTTGAGTTACAAATTCGCGAAGACGTTTTCTTTCAAGCTGTAGATAATCGATAAACTTAATCATTATTTTCCAATTGATATCATCCGACGTAGCCTTTTTACAATTGAAACAAAAAAATTGTTGAAATTGCGTAAGCGGTTGAAAATTGCAACACAGAAACTGTATGTATATAAGCCTATCAAATATCACCTTAGAATTACCTTAATCTTCTGATTCCTAAGATGTTGATGTATGCGAGCATCGCTCATGTGTAGAAAATTCAGTCCACTAAATCGTTAGGGAAACGTCTTGAAACAGTGTCGTTGTTTGCATCACTTACGTTTTGTGCTACAAAAATAACAAGATCATTTTTATATTATATTAACATTGGTGTAGAATGTATGTGTGTTTAGGTAGAAGTAGCAGTAATATATATAACAGTATTGAGGGTATGAAATTGATTATTTACAAATATTTTTAACGAGTTTAACAGAGATCTATGTGTTGTTTTATATCAACAATGCATATGAAAACGATGTCATAACAATTTGTAGAGAAATTAAAAACCATAATGTCATTAGATTATTTTTATTTGATCTATCCAATTAAAGGCACTCGTGCACACCAATATTTCGTATATAGGACAAACGCACAGATAATGCATGTCTCTCGCTTTTACTAATGATGTGCACTCAGAGGTAATCTACCTCATCAGTTAGTTAACAAATATGTAAGTAGCTATTATGTTGATTGATTGAGACCGGAAATAATAAATGCAGTGTTGCATTATATCCGCATGAGCTACGATACGGGAAATATTTAAATTTGGCTGACAGCCAAAAGAGCGAAAACGGCAGTCGCTATCAGTCAAAACACAATGCCTTTACAACATTTTAAAAATCGTTTACTTTACAAGACTGCTTCAATAAACAGTTTTTCCGCCTATGTTCTCAGTTCGGAGTTTAGGTAAATTCCAAGGGTGCATACATTACTAGTACAGCCGCTTCAAACTGTCAATATTTTTCCATTTTTTGCACAATTGACCATAGACTATTTATATATTTAAGCGGACTTGGGCGGGATAGCGCAGTGGTTAGCTCGGCAACTTTGTCTGCAGTAGAGAACTGTCCTACAGGCAGTCAGGTTTGAGTGCAATGCTACACTGAATATCAGCGCAGTACCACCCATGGTTCGCTAGTTCCAGCCGATGCTCGCAGGTTTCACCGCAATGGATAGCCACACTGGTATTGCAGGCTTTCTCCCTGCAATAATACTAGCAGCCGCGAAATCTTGAAAGCGGCGTTAAACCCCAACTCACTCACTCACTCACTCACGACGGGACTCGGATATATAAAATCCATAGACAATTAGCATAATAGATATCACAAATAAAATTTCACAATTTTGATATTACTTATGTTAACATCAACATGAGGAGAACCAGTAATAATTGCATAAAGTTTCATGTGTGATTGAAATTGCATGTCCTGACCAATTTTTAAATAATATGTCTTAGAAATAAGGAGTAAGATTTATACAATTTAAATAATTTGTCAAATTTTCGAAAGGAAATAAGATGTTCACCTTTTACCGACCAAAACCTTAATACGAACTAGCCCTTCAGACTCTCGACAAAGCCTTAAGATCATACATCAGCATTCATCATGAAAGTCACTCTTGAAAACTCTAAACGCTTGCACGGCAATCATGACTAACCGTCATTAAACCAAGATTGCCACTTATTGAGGACAATAATTCTAAGTCTGACCTAGTTTTCCAAGCCGAAAAGCTTTAATAAGGCTTTTCCTGGTAATATATTCATCATAACAATCAACGATTACTTTCTCGAGTTGATTGGAAACAGTAAAATAACGTTTGGGTATTAGTGAAATGTTAAGGGCACATCATGCAGCAATACCAAGCAGTGTCTAGTAATACTAACTACCTCACGCCGCATCGCTAATGTGGAACTTAGAAATCATCCTGGAATTGTAGCAAAGACTTGTTCGTATATTACTGTTCACGGTGTCTCACACATGTTCATAACCAAATGGTTTAGGTGATGTAATGAACGTAATAAATATGCACTAGACAAGAGAATTAAAATTGGAAATACCTTGAATATAAAATGTTGCATTTGTTGCCTGCTATTCATGTAAAATCCTCCCCAACAACGACACTATCTTTGTGATTTAGCTTTCATCTATAGTTAAGAACAAATGTGCCTTTAATAGACAATATATCAAATGCTTTCTATTGTCAGCATAACATCAAGTTGATGAAAAAGAAAAACGAGAAAAAAACATTAGTTATATTTTAATAGATCAACAGACATTTAATGGTAATGTTAGCTTAGCATCTCCCCTAAAATTGATAACAAAGGACTGAACCTTTTTACATCCTTTTATCTCTAAATTTTATATAATCATGGACGATGCTTGTCGATTTCCAACATTCCTAGTTGACGTGCAAAGATAATGTAAAGACGCTACTCATATATCCAGTATAATTGTTTTTCCCGTGTGTAGCGAAGAGTTTATTTCGCATTGATGATAGGGAGGCGAGTACATTTCTTCATAGGGAATTATGTGACGAATGAGTCAGAAGGAACACGCAATAATTTGAAAGTAAAAGTTTACATACCAGCAGAATCTATTTCTGCTTATGTGTGACACTTTGTACCTCCAGAGTGGGGGCGTTATAGGGATATAGCCAAGTGGTTATCGCATTTTGTTTCGGATCAAAAGGTGTGAATCCTGCCTTGGGCTCGGCAACTTTGTCTGCAGTAGAGAACTGTTATACACCCAGTATGGTTTGGGTCAATCTGATTAAATTCACATGGAATTCCGCTTGTTTAATTTCGTTTCGTTTCGTTTCAGTTTAACAAGTATCGCATATTGATAATGGACAAATGTTTAGCGCGTGATACGTCAACTGATTTCAATCAGATTGGGTTTGGGTCAGTGTTACACTTAATTTCAGTGCAGAATCAGGTGAAGATGCTCACAGGTTTCACCGCAATGGACAGCCAAAAATTTTTTCCCGGGTTTCTCCCTTCATTAATAATAGCATTCGTTATAAAAGCGAAATAATCTTGAAAGCGGCGTTAAACCCCAAATCCCCTCACCTCACCTCAACTCACCTCCAGAATATCCATCCGACTTTGAATCCAACCTACCTTCATTCACAAAACCACTACCATGCTTTTCCTTATATGCAATTAAAGTAATTTAAATCTTAAAATACGTGTCATCTTTTATCACGAATGTAAAAAATAATTCAATGGTAAATCCTTTAATTTTTCGATTTGAAGAATTGTTCACAGCGTTATGGATAAATGCGAAAAATAAACTTCATGATTCATACAATGAGAACGACACAAGTTTTTGTGAATGAGATGAAGATCCGACAATGTGTCCATTTAGCATATGGATATTTCTTTTGAAGCAATTCACTGTTTTATAGCTGCACGCCAGCATAAGTTTTGGATCAAATGAAGCCTATTCGCTTGTAATTAATGGAAGTGGTATCTTTGATGTTGGTCATATCAACAAAATAGATATGATAAAGCTTCTTTTATGCCGAATGTAGCAATATGCAATCCAATGGCCGTTTATATGCACTCAGTTGTTTGTGTTATCGATCACAACATGACAACCATTGCAAGGTCGGTATATAAGAGTTGAGGTTATTTATTTCCGTAAAGATACTCAAGAAGAAAGTACAATGTACAGGACAGGAACGGGTTTTATCATCAAAATGTTCAAAGAAGCAAATATACACATAACGACAGATTATTTTTGCTTCATGTACTGTGTAAAGTAATGGATTTGGCATGAATGGAAATTTACATCGAATTAAATACTTTTCTTGTATGTATTGTTTGTTTAACCTTAACATTTCCGAAGATGAGGACATCAAGTGCATGCACACCATTCAAATTTCTTTTAGAAATGATCAAGAGGGGTCAGTGAACTTCTACTTCTTACATCATATAAATTCATTAATGAACATTACAAGTTCCGATGAATGCCAAACTATAGCTAATTCCAATAAATTAACAACTGTAAAGCTAGCTTTCCATTTTTGACTTGCTGACATAGGTGGCCATTTCTAATTATTATTGCTATTTTCCATTTTAAAACTATCAACAATTCAGATAAACAAAATAAAATTGATAATCTCACAAATTGTATTAGATTCACTTCAGAAATGAATACCGTTTACTTTCAAATAACATAATAAAATACCAGTTTACATCATAGTAACCTGATTTTAAACAGTTCGATTAAGATGTATTTAAAGTTAGGTAATTATTTCTTTCTTTTCAACGACGTCCCTAAGTTTCAATGTGGTATTCATAAATAGTCTAAGGGAATGGGAAGGAATGGAGACACAGTAGTCTTGTGATAACAATTAAAACATTTACAATTCATTATTCTCTGGCGTTCCCGTTATACTTTCTCCACACTGGGTGCACATACATGAATACACTTTTTTTAACTAAAAAGCCATATCGTCTGACATAAAATGAATATTTGGCAACATTAAATACAGAATAGCACATGACAAAAACCTGGAACCCATAATCCCGCGCTTCTCATTTACCAACTCACTCAAGGAACCGACACCCTGAGGCCACAAACTTAGTATAGGTAGCCTTACTTAAATTGTTTCTGAGAAAAGCTACACCCTTAAGCTTGAACGGGCGGACACATGCACGGACGGACAGGCGTAGCTAACATACATATTACTCTGCCATTTCGCGTCGGGCCATAACACACCCAAGACAAGTATGATGTTTAAGACGATCAGTGAACATGGCCAAATAATTTCCTCATCTGTGTTATCCTTTTCTGACAAACCATTTAATAATCATTCACCAGTGGGTAGTGTCGTCAAGTCTGGCTGTCTTAGTAATCCAAAAGTACCAAATATCATCCAATCAAATATAATTCAATCATCTCCTCATATTAACCTAGGGTTCACATGTATAATGGGGTTAACAAAAGTTCTCATTTCTTTCGCACCATGTTTATTAGATTATGCCTATGTTAACAAACAATCAAGACGTGAACGTGCTAGATGAATGGAATTGGTTTTGTAGTGATTGTTGGTCAATTCATATGTGTGGAATGATAGATTAAAATATAAATGAACAGACGGAAAAGATTTACATGTACATCGATTAAGTTTATTGTACACAATACCCAACTTTTGGAACAGATGTACATGGAACATCTTCCTACAAAAGCAAGGGTAATAGTTTGAGATCCGGGAAATATAAAGAAAAGTATATATATCCTATATATCATTGATAACCTAAAGTCGTTAGGTCCTGAAATCTATGACTTATCAGGATTTCCAGGAGAATTCAATAAATTATTATGCATACACTTGAATTGCTGTTCTGTAAATACTCTTCACGAAATGAATATAGTCATTCACTGTCTGTTAGGAAATACGTAACATAATTGTCTTATTGATTATGTGAGTCAAAGTCACCAATTATTTTTAAGAATATACACTACATCAAGAAGAAAGTACCTATTATCTATACATTTCTAGAAAGGTTCAAGATATGTTCTACACAATTTTATGAAATTTCTACATGTAGAAATTTAGATTTTTTCTTTGGGAGATATTGACAAAATTTAAAATTTGATATTGCAAACAAACGTAGCAAGATTATTTTATATACAGGAAAAGGTTTTGAGTAGTTCTGTTTTATGAATATGACTCGTTTTTTCATGACCACACTACGTTTGACAAAAGTAGTTGGAAATAATATTATTGAATGATCGGTTGTTTTAAGTCAATTATTTCAACAATGAAGTAAACGCGGAATATAGAAACGAGCTCGCCCCTAACCTCTTACCCCACCCCCTCTCATTCTCTCCTAACTTAGATTTTGGATACTGGAAAGAGTTCAAATAACATTATACAGAGCTACTGGTGTATGGAACAATCCTCGTGTATAGTTTTGCCTCTTGTGCCACTGAACATACAGACTAACTTATCAGTCTTTGCTTATTAAACACTGTTTATCTGTAGATGTGCCTTTAAAGGCTTTCAAATACTTTGTAATTCAATTTGGTGCTCTTCTCAAACGATAAGTTTAAATTCCGAGCTTGGCAAATTGAAACTTTAAATGAGTAACAGTTATATCTCGCTCAATGAATTCATCACCAATAATTTGTAAAGCTTATATGAATTATCAATAAGATTTAAAGTGAAAATGTATCCACATAAGACCCAGGCTAATTAGCCTGCCCGTTATATAGCCACGTTAAGACAACTAATTATCGACTCTTCATTTCTATTAACAACGCAGTCTCACTTGAAGATTACATCATCATAAACATTGACCAAGATAATTTTGAAGTTTTACAACTAATTACAATCAATAGTATCTGCTTCTGATTTTGTTCTCTGTACAACCGATTGACAGGATACAAATAATAAACAATGAGAAAATGCACATCACTAGATGATCGAGGTGTCCTTTGAGCCTTGCTGAATAGTTCTCTTTTACATGCAATTTCCGTATTCTTGGTTCCTGTACATTAATCACACGAATCCGTATCATCTGTTTTATGAGTTGTATGACTCTTATGTTTGCATGTTATTATTATATATCAATAAATGAATATCAAATGTCCCAATATGAGTACTGGCCAGTTTGACTACTTCCTCGTCTATATATACACATGCGGGTAAGATATCTTATGCTATATTTGCCCAGCCTTGTCAGATAATATAAGATTCCCACGGCATTAAAACAATGGCGAACAATTGGGACCGACGATGTGCTTTATTTGACGATACAATCATGCGCGAGGTTGATGACGTCATTTCAGTAACGGTACAAATGACGTCATATTGGCCAAGTCCATTGATCAAACTTGAGGGGGCTATATTGTCCATCATTGCTGACTCGACGTCTGTCGATTCGAAACCAAAAGAAGGAGATCTAGTGGTGTGGGTTAGCAGAGAAAGAAAAGCACGTATTAGAGACGTAACGTATCCCCTGGGGACATTTTCAAATTCACATTGATAGTTCAATTCATTTGATTATATTTATATTGGAGCGCCCAGCCCTATACATGATAATGGACTCGTCCGAATATGTTAAACGATGGGAGGCATCATTGTTTTAAAAAAAGAATACCATTTTTTCAACTGTTTTTATATATAAAGCAAGTAATTGTTAAGAGTATCTCATATAAGAAATAGAAAACTCGTTGTTGTGCATCTATCGTTGAATAAAACATAGCATAGTTTTATTCAACGATGCGCCCTTCGTGTTTTATGCTCCCTGCTATGTTTTATTCAACGATAAATACACACCAACTCGTCTTCTATTTCTTCAAAAATTAAACAAATACACACACTCGTTTATTTTGTTTTTGAAGTTAATCCTAACAAAGTTAAACAGTAACATAACATACACATGAAATGTGTGTAAACATAAATCACATAAACTGTCAGGCAAAAGAAAGGTTTCACCTAAGTTGATTTAATCATATATATAAATTTCGATTACAAATGTTTTAAGTTTTAGACGTCGTACGCTAAAATCGAACAGTGCAGGCCTTTAGTTATCAATCGAAGAATACGTATGCATGTGTTTGCAAATTTTTTTGGAAATTGAAATTTTGAATTTAATTTTTTTGGAAAAGTATTTTTAATAACCTACAATTCTTAATCGATATATAAGATATGTTATACGTAAAACTCAACAAACATACCTTGTTTTTCACACATTAACACCCTTTTAAACATGGTAGGGGTCATTTTGGTGTAAATTTCATTTTTCACCCCTGTCTACTTTAGTATTACACAAAGATATCTTCACATTAACCAAACAACGATTAGTTCATATAAATTATTGTAGACATGATTAATGTTGATAATTCAATTATAAAATGCGTAACATACATTTCAAATCGTTGTAAAGTCGAAACCAACTGATGTGAAACCTTTCTTTTGCCTGTTAGTTTACATACATTTTCATCTGCTCATCCACTAAGAATCTTTTGGGGGATCAACCTAGTCACATTTAAATAACACTTTCAAACCTATAACATATTCGGATATTTGTTTATCTGCTCTAATTATATATGTATGATATCAAAACATAAGAAATTACCTTCACCATATGTCGGTTTTATTCAGGAAAGGTTAATAAACTCCTTTACAGTTACAGACTAGTAAACTTTCTCAATTTGGATAGAACTGAAATAAATAGAACAATAATTGTCAATAACACTTATTTAATTGTTGATATTGCATTTAGAAAAATGCAAACATTAATGTAGAAAGAATCTGCATGTGATTATAGCCTTAATCATAATCATGAAAACCCTCAAATAATGTCCAGATTGTTCTACTGAACCATGATGTCATGACAAAATGCAAAGCAATCTTATACTAGTCTTGTCAATAGTCAGACAGAAAGTGGCATGTTCCTTTATCATCCGAAATGGTTTGATTAATTTCAAAAAGTCAAAATATCATTTTTTATATCACATCACTCTTGTATAGGCCAAAAATCTGACATCATCATCTTCACATTAACGTTTGAGTAGCGAAGAAAGCATACACTCAGATCTAGTTTCCTCGTCCTTTACCGTTAAAGGTTTTATCAGAATAGTGCCCCACACCTCATTCAACCCTTTGCAGTAACAAATACTTTCATTACAGATTTATTATATTCTGTATAGGGATTTTGCTGCTATTTTCAGGATTTCTTTTAGAGGTATTTAGAAGTTGGTAAGTTCGGTTTAAGCACGAAGCATGTAAGCAATTGTAAATTCATTGCACTTGTTCTCTTTTCATTTCAGAATATCTATTTTTCATACAACTGAGTAATGTTCCTGGCTTTCCTGAAGTTACATTTCTGCACATAATCAAAGCCCAATTAATTATTTCAATCCATACCTATAGCTATCAGCTTGTAGCGTTACATTTCCCCGTAGGGACCAAAACAACCTACATATGAAATCATCAAGCAAGGCAAACAAAATGACTCTGCTTTATTTCCGAATAACATTATAAAGATTTCAATGTGTATTTACCTCAAAAGAGGACCTGTGCCCCATTTACATTTTTAAAGAGTTTTTGTTTTTCAATAAAAGAATGTTACTAAAAATACATAATGATTCAATGTGTATTTGGCGTGCAAATAATGTTAAGGAACTTCATTTGTCAAATATAATTGCTTTTGCCTGTACTCTACCAAACAGTTTACATCTTGCTGACAGTTTAAAGGCAAGTCAATTTCCTCAGAAGGAATCTTATTTAGGAACAATCAGACACATCACGCAACAGTGTTAAACCTAGAAAGAACTGAATGATTCGGAGTGTAATTGCACAAATATATAGACATTAACACATTTGATAAGGTTCATTTGACAGGATTGACATTGATGATCATAGATGTGTTATCTAGGTATATACATCGATAATATCATATGCTTGTATTCTACATACGTGTGGAAAAAAATACTACTTATCTCATTGAAAAGGAAAGAACATTTGATATATTCAAATTGGATGGGGCATATAATTTGAGAAAAATTTAACAAAACATAAAGTAAGTAAGATTTTAGAGGTCTTTGACAATATTTATGTTTAAGGACAGTCTGTATGTCACAAATGGAAACCTTCAAGCCGTGTTTTGATTAAGTCCCACGCTTTGTGTCTGATACTATTCTTCACACGTCTGTAACTGTCTCTGTGCACACAGTGTACTGTCGGATGCATGAAACAGACATTCAGAACTCTTGTCTTGCATATCATTTCTGGTTTTGTCAGGTTTCCATGCATATTTCTCTTCAGTGCACGACTGTCATTTCCAGATCTGTTTCTGTTTGAGCACTTACTCTCTGTACTAAGGTGCAAGGGGTTAAATAAGATATCTCGGTTTCACTACAGACTTAATACTACTGAATTTTCAAAACATTCAGATTTGCATACTTTTATGATGATTACCACTACAGCAATAAACAGGATATATTTTTTTTAAAATTATGTTCCCAGGTATATTTGATGATTTTCCCCAAATCTTACAGGTGTCATTTCTTCAGTAAAATATTCTTGTATTAGATCTCTTTGAATCTCCTTTCTACCAATCAGAGTATGTTAACTGAAATAACACCAAGTTTAGTAGTAACAATATACTCAGTATCAAGAACATGCTCTCACATAAAGCGCGATTTGACAAAAAGCACCAAAGATTATTTGCAATGTAATAATATGCAGCTTGTATAAGGTACTTAGTTTACAACTATAAATGGAATCAGGTAAAGCGACATTCAAGTCACAGAAAAGTGCATGTCACATTTCAAAATGAAATATATATGTGTGATTTGCGACATGAAGGATAAGGCCATCAAGTTTATATTTCTAATCTTAAGTTTCCAACAGGCAAATTTCTGTCAATAATTTGATGATACCTGACAGCGTTGGTTGCTTACTGGGGTAGTTGATGAAACGTCCATAGAAATACAAATACGTTGCGGGTATTTAAACGAAAATGTTTTTCTTAAGATTTAAAAAGATCTATCAAGTCAAATCAAATTTGTAATTCATAGTGGTTATTGATAATTATTTTCTTCTTTTTTTGACCTGGAAAATAATCAAAGACTCATACACAGAATGAGAGAAAGGTTTGAAATGTTAAAACTACCATCTGGATAGGGTTTTTCGATCAGCGCGTTCGGCTTCCGATTAAGAGATCCTGGGTTCGAATCCCTGGGTTCGGCAACTTTGTCTGCAGTAGAGAACTGTTTTACACGCAGTAATGTTTTGGTGCAATGCTTCATTGATGCTCGAAGGTTTAACACCAATGCATAGCAATGGTGTTGCGGGTTTTCTCCCTGGACGAATGATAGCTGCCGTCATATTAATGTAAGTGAAATAATCTTGAAAGCGGTGTTAAACTCCATATCACCTCACCTCCTTTTCCATCACTTGTGCCCAATCCATTTCTGGTCAACACATTTTTCGATCAAATACTGTCATTAACATATTTATAAATCAATTCTACCCATTGCTTGTATAAATTCAAAATTTGGGGTACTAATATACATGTACTGTAAATATTGAACTTCTAACTTCATGGCATATGGAAAACAGGGCTGTTGACCTGTAAACATTACTCTAGAACATAGCAATAGTAATGTTTCATTTTAGATTCTTGTATCGTCCAGTACACACAAGTAATAATAACATGTTTTTTATTTAATTTCTGTTGAAGTTTTCTCGGTTAGATTGTCTTATATGTAATGTCAATGAGAAGAAGTATATACTTCATTGTTGCTGTGTTTAATTTCTTATGACCTGACTTATTGACCCACACTGTTTTGACAAAATTGGAATTCACCAAATGCGGTTTTGCTTGAACCTTAAACTACTAGAAACCTGGAACCCCATAAATCGTCTCATATATTGTGAATGTCGTTAAATATGCATGTTTAGATGTAATGATTTCTGAATTTATGGTTTACAAAGACAATTGTAGACGAATTGCAAATATGGTAAGGAAAAATTTATCACGATATATATAAATGACATGATATCATTTTTAATACTTTCCACCATTCAGCTTGTGTTTACATGTATTTTAATTACGTTTTCATCTTGCAAAACTCAAGGAGTATCTCCTTGGTTTTCCAAATTGACTTTGATATGTTTATCCGTGTGATGATGATATAAACTTCAAACATTTTGAATAAACAATACAAAATGACAAATATATGTTACTAGGTTTCAATGAAGTTCGAAAGAGAGCTACATAATTGCAGAGTCGGAAATAAAGTTGTATAAGCTATTAAACACTATCACTTCCTATTTTCCTTCTGTCTTCTTAAGATGAGTTACTTACAGTTTACTAATTACAGCTTATCATGTTTGACTTACACAACTCATGAAGTGTCTCTTGAACCTGTTTCAATGTGCGTAATACATATTGTTTTGTCAACATACATAGATGATAAAAATCGAGAAATGTAGTTTATCTAAAATTAATATCACTACACGTCTACTATTATTTTGTGAAGGACCCTTAACCTCTCTTTTGATGCACATCAGTGAATGTAATGTCAATGGAGAAAGTTTCTTTCCTGTCACCTCGCAATTTATTATGTAGAACTACTCAATAAATATTCTCCTGACAACACCTTTGAAAACCCCATAAAGCTGTGTCATAGAATTGACCACATTGCGCAAAGAAGGAAGACTTAAGTGAACACAGGCTGTGCAATCAATGTATATTGATCACCTTTTTTTACAATAGTTATTCAGATGACGTTATTGAAAACATGGGGAGTAAATAGCATCCGTCTTTATGATGACTGAAAAAATAATTTCTATGCTTATTATATTATGAAATGCTTATCAGTTTATCGAACCAATGTGAGTCGTTAATAAACTGCGTAGCAAAAGGAATGTCACCATATAAATATAAGATATTTTGATCCATGAGTAATAAATGCGACCGAAACAGAGTTACAGTATGCCTTCAGAAGCCTTGTTTAAATTTGGATAATAATACAATGTGTATTCATGTCTTTGAACAATTTCGTCGTTAAAGAATGGGTTGAACTAAACGAGATGGGAGTGTCACAAATGGATATTTGGCTTGTATAATGGAGTGCCACAGTAAAAATGCAATTACGAAATAACTGTTAAAGGAGGTGAGGTGAGTTAACGCCGCTTTCAAGATTATTTCACTTGTATCGCGGCTGCTAGTATTATTGCAGGGAGAAAGCAATTGTGGCTACGGTGCGGTGAAACCTGCGAGCATCGGCTGGAGCTACCGAACCATGGGTGGTACTGCGCTGAATTTCAGTGCTGACTGCGTGTAGAACAGTTGTATACTACAAACAAAGTTGCCGAGCCCCTGGCGGGATTCGAACCACGGACCTTTTGATCCGAAGCCGAACGCGCTAAACACTGCGCTATCCCGCCCCCTGTTAAAGGAAGGTCATTTTAGTCGATAACATCGTATATTAATTAAGTTTCTACATTTCGTATGTTTTCAACTTCTAAACCTACTGGCCAAAAAACATTAACAAAGCGCATTTTCAGGACCCCTGGTGTAATTGAACAAATAAGTCAATGTTTCAATATTTGAAACAGAAGATAATTTCAATGTTGATATTGCATAACTTGAATCGACTATAAATAATTTGGAACACCTAGATTAAAATGTGCTGCCAGTGCATATGTACTGGACAAAGATAAGATGCACATGCATATTATTGTAAACAAATTGATATTTGTCTTGCATACCCACCACTGGACTCAATACCTTATCGTGGTTTGCGTGCTTCAGAGACCCTGGGAGCTATGCCAACTGGAGCTAACCTGCTCCTGGTAGGGGCACCCTAGCTGGACAGGTCGACGGGTAGAAGACAGACCAAATTTGAGTCCTTCTAAATCCTCTCACTATGCCTTTCTTTCCGTCTTTTCCCTTATCCTTTCGATCCCTTTCTCCCTGATCTGTCCACTCCTTTTTGGATGCTTGTCATCCACGTGTTTAATAACTGAAATATTGTTGAAAGCACTTTAAACCCCAGCTCACTCACTCACTGTCTTGCATCCGTCAGCTGAGTTTTTATGACGGAGCTACCTCTGTTAAGAGAATGCCGCCATTGAGGCATTCGTAAGATAATGACATTTGACAATGTGGGAAAAGCTACATTTTTTGTAACAAAGACTTTATATAAGCAATTGTGACGAGAAAATCGATGATGGTTTAAGTGGTATGAAGAAGGCGATGGAAGTCAAGAAAATAAATTATGTTAAACCTTAAATAATAAATACCTTACTTTGTTAAACATCTAAGATAAAGAAAGAGTTCATGTTTCGATGATAAAAGATCTTTATTGACGGATAGGTGATGACGTGAACTGTTATCATAACTCATCAAACCAGTGAATTTCACAGTTTAAAAGAACCATTGAATAAGAAACTCTTTTATTTTGATATTCAATTTACATTAATTTTTAAACTTAGCGTTTGTTTGTTATAGAAAGTGTAACAAAGAAACCGCAAGTATAATAATATTTTAAAAGTGTGTTTATATCCATGGTTAAATATAATTATTAAAAGTTAAGTTATTTAACTTTAAAATAACCATTCTTTAGAGTAATTTCTTCCTTTTTTAGACACGCAGTCAGGTTTGGGTGCAATGCTACAATGAAATTCAGCGTAGTACCACCCATGGTTCGCTAGTTCCAGCCTATTCTCGCAGGTTTTACGGCAATGCATAGCCACCATGGTGTTGCGGACTTTTTCCCTGCAATAATACTAGCAGCCGCGATATAAGTGAAATAATCTTGAAAGCGGCGTTAAACACCAACTCACCTCACCTCACCTCACCTCCTTTTTTTAGGCTTTTAACTCAAGGTGAAGTTGATATTATATTATTTGAGTCTTTTCAATATTTGAAAAATTATTTTTAAACATCATGAAGGGTTAGCATTTCCTTTGGTCATGTCACAAAAGGGGTGTGGGTTTCAATTGACAACAGCATGTAATATCGTAAGGTATCAAATTAATATCAGCAATTCAGAAAATGATATTGATCAATATTACACTGATTTTGAAGCAATAAAAGTATTCCTAAAATCACTTAAACAAACAATTGAAAAACGGGATCATACAGCGAAAGGCTCCAGCTTACTCTAGATAAGTTTTACGTCTATTGAAAAACATGACTTTTCGCAATGAAGTATGAGAATTGATAGCCTATTCCGCGAACTTTCCAAGTTAATCATCGTTGGTACGTAATGGTTAATCGCAACCTATTTGTCCATGGCGCATATTTCAACCATCAACTATTCCTTGTGGGTCATTTATTGCCTATGAAATACGAGTCGTATTGGTCCTCCTGCAATCAGATCTTGAGGCAAAAGAAGAAAACCTTGGCGATTATTAGTGACTTTGATTGAAAAGCCATTGACATTTGTCACTCTGACAGCTGAAATTACTTTCATGGATTTACCAAAGTAAACCCAGACACCATTGTGCGAGGTATGATTGCTTAGTTATGGAATTATTCTTTTTCAGTAAAAAAGATTTATAAGGAAGTTTAGAACATAAACCACAATGCTTTAAAGTTTTCTTCAGCATGTTTTACTTTTAAAAAATACTGGCATTTAAGCTCATCTTGAGGAACCAGATTGAAATTTTTTTTAGAAATAAGTATCCATGAACAACTTGGTATACTTAGTAGACTCATTGATTAAAAGATTTACTTCATCAAACGCAAGGGCATTAAATTTTCACGAGTTAGTGAAGAGTTGCTGTCAATTGTAGTTTGGAGAATCGCAGATCTCTATTTTGTCAATCATGATAGGAACTATAAGTGAAGTCAACCATTAAAGGCTTGATCTGACAAGTATCTGACATAAGGGTTTTTTTCTCCAGTGCAGAGCTTGATATTTTGTCATATTTATCAATCAGTGTAATAATAAGTTATTAATCACTTGACTAATTACTCATAGGGATATCGTTATATCATATAATTTACGATACGTCATCTCATACCGACTAGGTCTTAATGCTTATAACCATTGTCACATGGTAAAAAGACATGAAGATACGGGCAAACGTAAATAAATACGTTGAATTAAGATCATTAAAGATGTATATAAATTCAAACTTGACATTAAAAAGATGCTCTTAATTCTGGTTGTATAAAACAATGCATTGGACTGGTACACGTTCCCTGAAAAGGAAACTGCTCAAGTAAGCCAAAGATCCCTAGTTGGTTTAAAACACTTCACTTCAATCTATAATAGTTTATTTTGAATCTTTTACATCGTTCGAAATAAATCGTTTGAAATACATTTCTTTAATAAATGGAAAAGATAGTAAAAGAGATCATTAAAGTTGTTGATTTATCAAAAGTTGTGAACATGTCTTTCGTGTCGAAACTTCTGTGATGCATATTGATACTCAACATCACATCTTTGTATATAATCATGACATACAAGCTCTTTAAGTATTGATTGTCGTATTACCGATTGAAGTTTCATGTCTCTTGCTAAACCAAGTTATCATAGTTCCTCCAACACCGACAACTAAATAGCTACAGTTGATTTATGTCAATATCTTTCACTTTCCCACATTGTAATTGAAGATCCAATGGCTAAAAGAACATGAAATATGGTCTTGCGTATCTCAGAAGCTTCCTATAATTGTCCTTTAATTGCAATGAAGCATAAACGCTTCCATATGTGAGTAATTTACTAACACTTCATCACCTGTCATGGTCGATCTTGTGTTTAATCGAAAGGGAAAATCTTGTCTTCAATGCAACATCACATTTGTCCGTAAATAGATATTGCTACTTAGATAGATATCTGAGATATGAGAGATATATAGCCAGAAATAACATGAAATAATTAAGAATTATATTTATGCAAATGAAATAGATATTTTGTAATATTACCGGTATGTTTTCTTTATATATCTATACAATAAAATTTAGTTACGATGGATATCAAACAAAATGTTAACAATACTAAAGTAATTAAAATAATCAAATACTAACATTTAAACAGAAAATATGTTGGACCTAGTTACGCGATTTCAATCTTTCAGTGTGACGAAAGAGCTTTATATATTCGAGGTCCCTAAAATTTCGTCTCTGGGAGTCAGGAAAAGACTTCTGAGCAAAGAGTGTACGTGAAACTGACAGATATAAGATATATTGTGGATGTGTTGTGTAGTACTAGACGAGGCCCTTCTGTACAGGTTCCTATGGTCGAATTGAGTACATCTAACGTTGAAATACGTCAGTATATTTAAGACGGTACACTGAACATTCATTATAAAAAAGTTGTCTGCAAGATAATCAAAACGTAACAAACTCTTAAAGATGAAATTCTTAAACGATTCCGTGAGTCGTTGTCTCATATGCAAAACATTAGTGTAGTGTCATTTTATATAGAAGTACTGACGAGTGCTGAAACGTAAAATTGCAATGCTGGTTGATTCAGTATATTAACGATTGAGGGTTGATATCGTCATTTCATTAATAAAAACGGACAATTTACCGTGGCTGGCATGTGCTTCATAAATGATTTATTGTACATATGAAAATCTGGGTTTTCTTTACATTTTTACCGGATGTCTCTTTTGGGTTATATCAGAATTGTCTCTGATACACCACACATATATACTTCATTTAAGTAGTGAAGATATGAACCATTAATATATTGATATAAAAAACATATGTTCTGTGAAATGTTACATAAAGAATGGGTGACAGTTTCCAAAAATAATGAAATCAAGGACAGCGTAAAACTTTTGTTCAGAAGTTGTACATAGATAAGGAATTATTTTGCATTTAAAACGACCAATTGATCTGAAATTGTCATATGGGGATGGTAATGTGAGAGGTTTATTTAAAATTTATGACAAAATTTATATTGTATTCAGGCACTTATCAAAGTCCAATTTTATGAATATTAATGTGAGTGTCCCTTTTAACACTCCATAGAGATACAACAGTGAAATGTGAACTGCGTACCCCCATTACAGACGGAGGATAAAAACCGGACAGGCATGTTGGCTGGCTAAGCTGCTGATGCATTCAGTAAGGTTTCTGTGTCAGAAGATAAACATAGCAGAACTGTCACTTTTTATTACTTTTTTATAACGAGTTTGCTGTTTGCTTAGCTGTTCAGTAATACATGGGTGTATTTCGAAAAAAGATATCCATGTCGGCAAACGCATTTTAACGTATAGATTGTACGTTAAATCAACAGGGATGATGACAAAACAAATAATTTAACCCTGCTTTTAAAGGGGAGTTTGCTTTCGAATGTTTGAGTTTTTGAACCGTTCTGCCTACCATGAAGTAAAATTACCGGAGCAAACACTAAAAACAAAAGAGTACTTGTAAGATTAAGAGATAGCAAAACACAGTTTGCCCATCTTAAATGTCTGTGATTATTGAAAAAGCAATAACATGTAACGCTGGAAAGGTAATTTGATCGTGTCCTTGTTGAGAGCAATTTCCCGTAAGCATACGATGTACTCGAGTGAATGAAACATCTGCCATTATATCTTTGTCTTTGAGTTAAATGAAGGCCAATCAATTACTGTGAGATCCTTATGGTACTCGTTCACCTAGACTCACATAGTACAAGAGAATTTGTAGTTTAGTAAATGATGGAAACAATAAGACAAATTTGAAGTGATTCTTGAAAACTTCTTTTTTCATTTCGTTTAAAACATTCAAAACCTACTCTGAAATTTAAAAAAAGATCCTTTTTTCAAAAATCTGTTTCCGTAATTATAGAAACATATGATAGTTTCTATAAAATTAAATTCTATAAATTAAGATTCTAATCAGTCAAACTAATTAAAGTTTTCCAAGGCAATATCGAGACATGCAAATTAGATTTTTATCACGTTTTCAAATACAACATCAGAAAGCGATATAGTATTTACGTAGCTTCTTCGATAGCTTGTTTAACATTCGAGGTGAGGTGATTTGAGGTTTAACGTCGCTTTTTACGAGCATTTTACTTACATCACGGTTGCAAGTAAATTTACTATTGAAAGCCCGCAACACCATAAGGGTTGTGCAGTGCGAGGTGAGGTGAAATGTGTTTTTCGCTTATAACGCGGCTGCTGGTATTATTGCAGGCAGAAAGCCCGCAACAGCATTGTTGCTGTGCATTGCGGTGAAACCTGCGAGCATCGACTGGAACTAGCAAACAATCTACCTGAGCTAATATTCAGTGCAACATTGCATCCAAACCTTCCTGCATGAAGAGCATTTCTCTACTCTAGACAATGTTGCAGAGCCCGTTGTGAGATTCGAACCTCGGACCTCTTGATCCGAAGCTGAACGCGCTAACCACTGCAAACCACTTTAAGTAACCGATGTCATCAATGATTGATTGTATACGATTTACTGTTTCACTTGTTAATGTGCTTAGGGTAAATGGTATAAGAAATTGACGTGACAGTGTTATTCGTTTGACATGAACATGGAAAACCGCTCAACGTCAAGTGCAAACATGTACTAGGCCAATAAATCTCATGTGATGTAGTACAATATAGATTTTTCGGAGTTTGATTTAACATTTAAACAAGGACAGTGACACTACCATATAAATCAACAAATACAGTCGAACATGTAGAGATAATATGTTGTCTTTAGGGAAAACCAAACACCTTCAGTTGACTTGAAACCAGTCAAATACCAATGACCATTGTGTATGTAAATGAAACTTAGTCTTAAATAATATGTTTCAAAGAAATACATTACAATTTCATAATGACAAAAAAAACATTATTGGTATATTTAAAATTATTTTCAGATACATTTAATGGTATTTGATTTAAAGGAGCATATTAATGTCGTTAAAATGGTTGGTAGCACGATTTTATTAAACTTTTATTAGTTACATTAGACATATGTAATGACTTATTGTTAGAGAGTCAAACACCTTGCTACTCGCCGCAATTAATCGTAGTCATAGACGAATGTAATCAAGTATCAAGCTACTGTTGGTCAGTTTAGTGTTACCACCTTCTGAGCATTTCAGATAAGGCAATGGATTTGAGTATCGTAACCTAAACATATTAAGTTCGTTTTGGGGCTTCTTCTGTAAATAAAAATTGATAGACCTGCCTGTGTTGACATTTTTTTTCGTTTTCGTGAGATTTCGTCGTTTACCTAAAAAGTGTTACTGCGTTTTAAATTCAAATGTTAATTAGTCTTCATTCACTCCATGTCAGTGCAAACTTATTTAACAATTTGCCGGCTATCATTAACCCAATGCATAGGAACAGTAAAGAGTTAAAACTTCGATAATTCTTGCCAATATAAATGTGAATGTTTTAACAGCGTGAATGTATTCCACTCGATACATTTCCGAAAACGAGCTTATGTTTGATAAAAAAAAAGGATATTTTAGTTTTGGTAGGGCATGTTTATAACGAAAAAGGGCCAAGAAAGACACTTAAATCAGTCAGAAGATCAACATGGAAACATTTATCACTTCACGTTTTTACGAGGTTGTCATTTTCGTAATCAAAAACTTTCACTAGCAATAATAACATGTACGCCAAGATGATGTAAATTCCTTCAGCTCTCCCACGGGAGATAAACATTATGTTTATGACTGAGCAACTGTATTCTATTTCTAAAATAAGAAAAACTCGTTCTGAAATACGTATGTTTTACAGAGAGAAATATATACTTGATATTTTAGAAAAGTGTCATGAGAAGATGACAAATTCAACCGGTCCACAATAAATTTCAAGGTGTGAGTAAATATGCCTCAAATACAGCCATTTTAGGAGAAACTGGATGGCATTGTGCGTTTGTCGAGAGCCAAATTTAGGTTTACAAAGTAGTCTGCTTCGTTATCTTTATCACACTATTCTACTGATAAATCTTTGCTGTGTGGGAACAGAATGTTGTCGTTTTAAAGGATACATCTCTCAGGAGACCTCTTTTAAATTTGAAATTACTTTACACAATTTCAAAGTGCAATTTTATAGTCGTAGCATTTGTCATTAGTTTTAATAGTGCCTTTTTAACTGTGAAACTATTATTTATTTGTTCTGGTTACCATGAACTTAATGCGTACGTTAAAATTAATAGGTTTGATTGAATGTTGGGACGGGGGGTATCGTAATAATCACATGTACATATTTATTGTCAATTACAGAAAAAGGCTTGAGAGAAAAATCAATGGCTTTGTAGTGTAAGAAATAAGGAAACCGTTCCCGCCTCAAAAGAACAGTTCTCTGCTGAATACAACGTTGCCGAGCCCCTGGCGGGATTCGAACCAGGGACCTCTTGATCCGAAGCCGAATGTGCTAACCACTGTGCTATCCCGTCCCGATGTGAAGAAAAAGGTTGTGTCTAACATCGTCACCATTGAGGATGTTCATAGGCAGTTAGTATATGTATACCAACCCGGTGGCACTCAAAATCCATCGACCCTAACTCTGGTGGCAAACCGGACACGTCCCCACGGCGTAAGGACCAACGTGACCTGAACCTTCAGGTATTGTTATTCTAAGCAATTTTTTAGAGAGAGAATTATGTCATCTTGGTGTCGACCTCTGTACACTCAATTTCTTATAATAAACACAATGAATTCTATACTTCAGTTTTCATCAAAATATTAAATATTTTCTTTCATTCTCAGCTCGTGTAAGACTTTCTACCTGAGGGCTTTCTTCAGGCTGACATTGTTCACTAAGATCAACAGCATATCATTCTAGCTATAGGTATGCAACTACGTCCCTTAAAGAGCCACACCGTGAGTTGGTGGAGTCATACATGCCAAACTTAATCAATGGTGTCATTTGATCGCAAAGTATCGACTGTTACCTGAAAGACACATTTTAAAGCTTACATGTTATTTTACAGTGACAAAATGACGGTAGAAAGTCGCAATTATGATCGAAAACCGGACAGTGGCGCGCGTCAAATAGTCAAACGTAATTTTGGAGTCTTATGTAAAACAGCCAGGAGAGCAGTTAGGAGTTGATAGTGTTTGTTAGGTTAAATAAATATAACGAGTATCCATGTATATTGGACATGATATCTACACCTCTCTGCATTTATAAGGTTGTTTTTAGATTTTCCTGGAAAACCAGTATTTGTCATAAATATGACTTTTGGATATGAAAAGTTATGATCTTTTGATTCTATATCACCACATATGACATTTAGGTTCGTATCAAAGGTAAATAATATGTTATGAAAATCACGGAATGGCTCTTTAAGTGTCAGTAGACAGTGGTTTATGGATGGAACTTTAAACATTGTCAAAGAACCATTCCATCATCTTCTGTCTATTCATGCTTTTGTACGGTCTGTAAGTGACATGAAGATGTTGCCTTTGGTTTTTGTGATTATTACGCCGTCGGACCTCCACAAAACACAAGCTGTCTTAAGGAAGATTCAGGAAATAGGGCTTGGGGTAGCTAACAGGGCTTATTATACTTATATCAATTAACCGCTATTTTGAATATCCACATGTCCACGAGACATAATTGTGAACTACATTTATGCACATTACTATCATCTGTTGTATAACCACTAAAAGTTACCAAACATTTATTGTTTATCAGGTTTGCCTACAGGAAGGATCAAGCTCTTTACAAGTTTGGAAAGAAACTCATGGCTCTCCTTTTTCTTGCCATCTGGTGACACTGCCAAAGTACTTGAACGCAATGAAGCGAGAGTGACACCTGAAACCATGAAAATGAGAAAATGAGTTAGGATTGAATTTGTTGCAGTTATTCATGTTGAAGAAATTCACCAAAAAGAGGATGATAGAAAAAACGGAAAGAAAGCCTTAGTGGGGGCTAAGATAGACTCAAATGTGGTCTGGCTTCTTTTCTTTGAATTGTACAGTTTGGGTGCCAATACCAGGAATATGTAAACTCTGGCTTACATGCTCTGAGGGTCTCTGGGACCAGCTACATCATCTCATGACAGAACATCTTCATCACGAGCATACAAGAGACATGCATGTCAATTCGTTATTACAAGGTGCTGAAATCATAATCTCAAAAGCGTGTCACCTCTTGTTTATTTACTAACTTAGCATGGCTGAAAATCCGCAAAATCCCTAATTCCTTAGCCCAATATTTAAGGTGTTTGTTACGAGTGTTATCTTTAACTATGACCACTTTACCTGTACTGAAATAATATCACACATTAAGATGGTTAACATGCTAGAATTTAACACTGGATTTCATCATCTTTATGTCCTCTTACCGTAGACAACACAACCACTTGACTCAATAACTTGTCGTGGTGTGGTGGTTTGCGTGCTTCAGGTTCTTTCAAGAGCTATGCCAGCTGGAGCCTTCATACTCCCGGTAGAGACACCTAAGTTGGACAGGTCGATGGGTAGTGAGTGATTGAGTTGGGGTTACAAGTGTTTTTAGATGGGTAGAAGCAAGACCAAATTTGAGTCGTTCTAAAACCTGCCATCTATCTCTCACTATGTCTTTCCTTCCGTCCTTTTCCTCATACTTTCGATCCCGTTCTCCTGCTTGTCATCCACGTGTTTAATATCTAAAATATTGTTGAAAGTTGAAAACACGATAAACCAAAACTCACTAATTCAGGTACCATGTGAAACTCAAAAGTTAACTCTTAACATTAAAACCAGATATCTTATTCCCTAAGCTTTCAACAGATTTTCAAGAAATTGGGTAGAATAAAAATCATTGGAATTAAATGTTATTGTGATCGAATCCAAAACAAATTCATAAACATCACTTTAACACTAAGTTTTCAAATGGTTTCCAACTGGCGACGATATAAACTTTTGTCAAGCCGAAACGCATTATGAGAATGCGATCAGAAAATGCATTGTATCAACTTCAGTCAATACTTTTTCTCTGAAGAGAACATGTATTTGCAGTTAGGCAAGACAAACAGTGGATATTGACTCTTTGACGTTGTATGCAACAACGTTATGTAACAATGGACGCAGTAAATTAACAAAGTAGTTAAAACTGTTGTGATTGAATTGTTGATGCACCATTGAATTCACGACTTTGTTAACGCGTTATGTAAAAATATAATTTCAGCTGTAATAATCAATCTAATCTATCAAGGCATTGGCTTTCCTTTAGAAGAAAGTCACACGTAATGTTTCCGAGAATAATTATGCCAGATCGTATGGTTTTCGATTTACCAAAGCGGTGTACAGTGTATCATCCCAACTTGGGATCGCGTCCCATCTTAAGATGGGACGCGTCCCAACTTGGAATTCCAAGTTGGGACGTCCCATCTTGAGATGGGACAGTGAATACTTTAACATGTTCATAACATTCTTATTCTAATGTTGAATTTAGTAATAACATGATAACATGTATCATTGAGATAAGCGCTTTAAGGCCCTCGAAAGATATTTTGATTTTATGTTGGTTTTCATGACGTATTGGCTATATCTATCTCTCATCGCATACGAGTCTTTCATCATAGTACAATACGATTTCAAACGTAATTCTTATACACAATTTTATAAATTATTTCATTATATTCTTAAATTTGTTGCTAATCCCTTAAGCATGATTTCAATGTACTCATTGTGTTTGATAGTCGAATCAGAGACTTTGTGTTTCTTAAACATACTTCACAAACACTAACCTATAAGTGGTGTTCCGTCAATGCTTATATGATGTCCAGTAAATAAATCCAGTTATGCCTCCTCCTATGCCTCCTCCTATTTCCGATCGAACCTGATCTGATCAGTGTCGTGGTGCAAATGACAAACATACCTGCTTGGTAATTCAGAGAAGGGTGTGGGGTGGGTGGAGGGGGAGAGGGGGTCCGAAAGAAGGTATTTTGGTAAACATCCGGTTCGGTTATGACACTAATACCTGTCCAATTGGTGACACGAATGGGTACCAATTGTACACGATCATGCTTGTAACACTGAGGTACACGCCTAGCGTTTGTTGTTTTAGTCAATGATTATCATTCTTATTTATGTAGGCATTGACCCCTATCGGCAATATCACTGATAGGAAGCAGACGTGATCAAATGTTTACATATATTGTTATTGTTTTGTTATTCGATGAAAGTTTTCTGGCCAAACTGAAAATATTTATATAAAAAAATTCATGTACAGAACGATTATCATGTAAAGTAACCAAAATGAAATCTAACATCATTTGAAAAACAATATTTCAACTCATTTCTTATCAATACTATATATACAAGAAGATTATGAACGGAGTTTGTTGACTCTGAGTTCATTAATAAACTTTGTTTACCATCATAAGATTTTTTGACACAAACCAGGGTACAGAGTTGAGTAAAATTATTTCTTTTTTACTTAACCCGAGGTAACTTATGATTTCGACCAGTATGAAAAGGTTGTTTTTATATGTACAAGCGTCTATTTAGGCTTGTTAGAAGCCTTGAATTGAGAGAATTGTTGTGTGTTGTTACTGCCAATAAGTTAATCAACTGATCAAATAAGATGAGTAGGTGAGAGGGAAGAATTACATTACAGTGTTTTACAGCTGAAAGTTTACTTAACTAATCGTTTTGTTATCTTAAATATGCTACTAAACATGTCCCCCCGAAAAAAGGCATTAGGTTTCTAAATACACATCAACGAAGTTTTATTGATATACTAACAATTATCGAGTTATTTTGTGCTGACATACATGTTCTAATGTGTTATCTTCAGAGGACTTAATGATTCATATTGTTATTGCTTATACAAATTTGATAAAGAAACTGTCATTTCTTTTACAAATTTGATATTGTAACTGACATTGCTTATTGTAGAATATTATCATATTTCATTGTATGAGAATATGCACTACGTGTAATCACAAAATGGCTAGTAAGTATAATACTATGATGTAAACAGTATTTTATTTCCATAAAACATGTGTTACACAAAATTCAGAATATATATACAAAAAGGAAAAAGGATGAACAAAAAGGCAGCAAATGCCTATATAAATTCTTTTCCTGGAACAAACATAAAATGATTAAGATATCAAGTACATTGATGGAAATATACATTTGCAATTATCCTTCTAAACTCAAATTTATATTAAGCTTTGTCTACCTTACATTTGGTACAAATTTTAAGAAAGAGCTTTAAAAATCGTTTGGTCTAGCTCATTTATGAAATAAACAGATATTATTAGGAATTCGTCAACACTCTGTAACAAAGATTTGTCGCCGTTAAGATAGATTTTAGTATATTGATATGATTTACTAGGGAATATTCAAGCCCTAAGTTGGCACTAGTGGAAAATATCTAAAATGTTGGGGAACCAGACTTTGATAATAGGAACTTTTAATTTTGTTTGCATTTGATACAATCAAGCAAGTCGCCAGGTAGATAAACAAGATAATAATTTGTTAAAACAACATGAGCTTATGGTGTCTCCATATGTTGTTTTAGCCTGACACTACCTACGGTGGGCAAATTGGTGCCCAATCATTCGTCCTTTGTCATGCCAAGCTGTCACATTAACACATTCAGTGTATTCAGTGCTGGATTGTAACGATGGAGAGTACCTTAATTTCTGCTTATAGAAGGTTTTTGCATGGATTATTCATTTCTTTGTATCAGGTACGTTTTTTAGATATACATTTTTAAAAAAGCAATTTATCATTAGTGTTGTAAATCTTGGATCTGTATTAGAATAACTTCTTATCTTTGTTTGTGAAAAGTTTATACCACCTATTTGTAAAGAAACTAAGAAACAAATATGTCTCTGTGAAATGAGGAGCCGTTTGGTTTCACTCTGTTTACAGCTGTTAGATCTACGCATGTATTGGTCGTTTGAAAAATGCTGAAAACTATTATCTAAATATAAATCTTTATATTGATCGGATTTTGTTATGTCGCTTAACAAATGTGATTCAATCAGTAATCAAATTGGACTTTGAATAATTGTTTTAGTAGTGTTGAATCGTTCGTACTCGATAACAAATGAAACCGAGTCAGAAAGTGAAGTAAATGAACATCAAATCAAATTTTCTTCGTAGATGTAAAAAGAATACAACAAAATTATCTTAAAACATATTTTACTGACACAATTAATTATAGAATATTAATATTATTAACATGTATTAGTATCCCCCGACCCATCTCAAGATGGGACGTCCCAACTTGGAATCCCAAGTTGGGACGCGTCCCATCTTAAGATCGGGCGGATCCGCAGTTGGGATGATACATACAGTACGATATCACTTTTCGGACCTGGTGTAACTGAAATGTAAAATGGCTGTGTAAGTATTAATTTGTTTGTGTATATTTTAATCTTTGTCGTGTTTTCATAATTTGTAATGTAAACTGTTTTACATGAAAAGTGTAAAACCACCAATTTCGCTTCAGATAAAGTGAAAACGTTTTAAAGGTGAAGTCACTCGTATGTTAGCTTATCTTCCGTTGTATTTAAATTGATATATTGAATGACAATAAAACACGTAACAGTGTTTTAACCTTATTGTGTAAAGAAATGTCATTAACAATTCTAACCATTATGAAGTTGACCACCACATGACTCAATCCCTCGATCCCTGCAGCTATATGCCAGTCGGAGCTTAAATGCGCCCGCACATAAGTTATACATATCTCAATGAAGCCCGCAGAGGTTATGCATTTAATCTCGTCATACTGTTACTAACATCTCACTCATTTGTTAACTGTTTTCTTAAGGAATGTTAAAAATGAAATCCTGTATGGACTTCTTTTGACAACATGGACCTACATGTAACAATCTTATTAGGAGCGTTTTTCAAATTCGCTTAATTAACGTTTTGTATGAACTTCTGCATCCAGAGATGGGTGTATAATACTGATAACTTAAATTGTTACACATTTTGTATCGCGGAGATACATGGAACTTAACAGTCAACTCCCTAAATAGAAATTTATTTTGCTTCGCTTATATAACACGCTACTAAAACATTATTCCAAGCCAAAAGGAAGCAAGGTTCGTGTTTGCATTTCGATAGTTAATGTAATGCATGTCATCAAAATCGCTAAAATGACCTGTGGGGGCGGGATAGCGCAGTGGTTAGCGCGTTCGGCTTCGGTTCAAGAGATTCGTGGTTCGAATCCTGCCAGGGGCTCGGCAACTTTGTCTGCAGTAGAGAACTGTTCTACATGCAGTCAGGTTTGGGTGCAATGTTACACTGAGTTTCAGTGCAGTGCCACCCGTGATTCGCTAGTTTCACCCGATGCTCGCAGGTTTCACCACAATGCATAGCCGCAATGGTATTGCGGGTTTTCTCCCTGCAATAATACTAGCAGCTGCGATATAAGTGAAATAACCTTAAAAGCGGCGTTAAACCCAAACTCACTCACTAACTCACTAAATGACCTGTGCTGTATATCTCTTCAAATTCAAAGCACGTTAAACCCCAACTCGCCCACTCACTCACTCAAATTCTACGCCCGAATTAACACCTCCATCGCACGAAAACGAGTTTTCTGATAACTTAAAATCCTTCCTTATTTTAAGCTCCTTACAGATGCTTAAAATGACTCACTCAAGTATCATATATGTATGCGTAACACATAAAATGACTCACTCAAGTATCATATATGTATGCGTAACACACTTGATAATTTATCGTGATGTGGTCGTTTGCGTGCTTCAGAGAGCCAAGCCAGCCTAACTTAAATACTCCTGGTAAGGGCACCCAAGCTAGACAGGCCAAATTTGAGTCCTTCTAAAACCTGCTGTCTATCCCAAATTTGAGTCCTTCTTAAAACTGCAGTCTATCCCTCACTTTCACTTTCTTTCCGTCTTTCCCCCCAACCTTTCGATCTCATCCTACCTGATCTGTCCACTTTTCGATGATTTTTACAGGATAATGGAATTGGAGTGGTTAATACTTCTAGAGAGTAAATGGATCCGAACAATTTGATTGGTGGCAAATAAAAAAAACGGTTCAAACGTACCATTACCTCCAACGGGAAGTCAATGTGAATATGAAAGACCTGGCAATAGAAAAAAAATTAAAAAACCTAAATCTAAATTAAATGTATGAGGAAAAAACCCGAAGTAGAGTTTGCTTTGATCCCCACCAAGTAGCAAGAGTGTGATATCTTTTAAACTAAAGTAATGACGTTTTCCTAATTCCTTATTCACTTGAATTATATCTAGGCTTTCCTCTCCACAACGGCCTGAAGGCAGGGTACTGTAGCGCACGTTATTACGTAAACACAGCTAACCAATCACAATGCGTGGGGCAAAAGCATTCGGTATCAGTAGCTTGGGGCAAGTAACTCCCTATTACCATTCGTTAACCTTGATCGCCGCTATCCTTATTTTAAACGCGGTGATGTGATTGGTTCGCTAATGATTAGATTTTGTCTGCGCTAAACTGGTGTCAGCACGTTGTGGAGAGGGTAGCATAGACGGACGAAGGTCATAACCGCCCAAATATTCTCTTACCTTATTTATTGAAATGCATGGATAATGACAAATATTCTTACGTTTGTAAAATGTGCCCAACTCTGTCATTTGTCGCATATTTTTCTAGCCTGCCTTTTGGCTGACTTAGGTAAAGTCCGCAAGGTCATTCGATTTTTCTATCATCTCCTAAATGCACATAGAATTTCAATGTACCGAGATATTTAAGGTTTTTATTCGGTGTTTATGATGTTAATTCTCAACATCTTTTAAACTTTTGGAAGTGCCTTAACCCTTTGGAAGCAATCGGTGTTCGTTATAAGTCTAATTGAAATGTAAGATTGTTAAGATCATGTTCATCAAAATTAATATTTTGTTTGTATTTTTTCATGTTATCGTTAGGTGAAAACCCAGTGAAGGAATAATATTATTAAAATCTAAATATTTTAGATATTTAAAAATACTTACCCCACTTCTTATATTGCATATTACCTATACTTCCGATAAACGATTGGAAAACGTGTTGGAAATAGTCATCCTGTCTTCATACTGTAAGTCGGGGAATATGACGATGACAACACGGCCTCGTAACCGGAAGGTAACGATCCAATCCGTCACGTGACCACGTCGACAAAATCACATTTCATATGAAGGTCCAACGACGGCCGCCTGAGGGGAGGAAGTGAGACATCGCTGGGCGGGCTTAATCCCAGAAGTGGGGTAAGTAATTTAAAATATCTAAAATATTTAGATTTTAATAAATTTTTAATACTTACCCCACTTCTTATATTGCATGTTAATCCGACAGACAAGGATGGCGGGCAGGCCGGCGAACGGACCACCCGTCAGGGAAAAACACACAGGACTAATGTCAGAAGCCCCCTGCAAGGGAGAAACATAACATAAGCCCAAAGAACCCTAGGGGAACGCCACGACGGACCGTGGGAAAGCCCTAAGGTTATAGAACACTCAGGTGTAATTACCTAGTGTCTGGTCAGTCGGGTCAGCTGTTGAGCGACCACCAACGGACCAAAGGACTGGAGTCCTTCCACGTCCTCCACTGCCAAGTCCCGGAGATAATGGCTAGCGAAGACGGAAGTCGACCTCCAGAAACATCCTTCCATGATGGCCGGCACAGAGATGTTGCGGTGCAGCGCCATGGTGGATGCCAACGCCCGAATCTCATGAGGGTTGTTGGCCGTTGGGTGAGGTTCTCCTGCGGCGTCGTATGCCGCCAGAATAGTCTGCCTTAACCACAAGGCAATGGTATTCCTGCTAACCTCACCCTTCCCCGAAGCTGAGAATGGGATGAACAGCCTCTTCCGGGTCTTCCTCCTGGAGGTGGAACGGTTGAGATATTCCTTGAGCACAAAAAACTGGACACATGGACAACTCTTCCACCTCAGAGGGATGTACAACCGACGACAATGGCGGAATGACGAACTTCCTATCCGGCTGCCCTGGGAGCTGGTTCTTGGCGACAAAGTTCCACAGCAGTCCCAAATGAACCGCCCCATGACGCACTTGCTCGAAGCGGACCCTTGTCACATCCAGTGCGTGCACCTCACTGACCCTGGCTGCAGTAGCTAAGGACAGGAGAAAAACCGTCTTGCGGGTGACATCCTCAAAGGATGCTTCAGCCAACGGCTCGTATGGAGGGCCTCTCAAATGCCGTAAAACCAGGTTGAGGTCCCAAGCCGGAGGTCGAAACTTCAACTTCTGATCCTCCAGCTTAAAGGACTTGAGCATGGCGATCAGCTCCGGCGTCTTTGAAAACCGAACCTCCTGCTTAACAGCGAGAACCGAGTTCAGCGCCGAAAGATAGGTGGAGATGGTGCCTCCCTTCAGATGCTTCTTCCTCCGAAGGTACAGCAAGAACTCTGCCACAAACTGTGGAGGAGCCCTCACCGGATCTTGAGACCTCTCCTCACAGAACCGCACAAACGATAACCACTTATCATCATAAAGGGATCTTGTTGACACCCTATGGGCCCGGGAGATGGCGCTTGCGACCCGGGACGAATAGCCTTTCGCCTTTAGCGTCTTCTGCAAATGGTCCATACGGACAGATGAAACCGTCCTGGGTCGGGGTGAGGAGACCGACTGTGTGGATGGACCAGCAGATGAGGCCACAGAGGGAGTGGACTTGGTGCCCTTACGACGAGGCCGCGTAACTCTGGGTACCACGACCTCGTTGGCCAATAAGGCGCGACCAAAAGCAGATCCATCTTCTTCGTCGTCTTGATCTTGGCGACGACCTTGGGAAGAAGAATGGGTGGTGGAAACGCGTACGCGTCCAGACCCTCCCACGACATTGAGAGAGCGTCCACCGCCCACGCTGCTGGATCCGGTAACGGCGACACGTACACCGGCAGCTGAGCGTTGAGCTTTGTTGCAAAAAGATCTATCAACGGGCGGTGATAGACCTGGCATATGAGTCTGATAGCTTCGCCGTGAAGCATCCACTCCGTCAGCGACGGCTTGTCTGGTCTGGACAGGGCATAGGCCAGCACATTCCTGCAACCTGGTATGTGCCGGGCCCTGATCCTGATGTCGTTGCTGTCCAATAAGTGAAACAACTGGAACGTCTGGTCCAGAAGTCTCTGAGACGACGTTGTCCCCTGGTTGGTGATCAACCACACTACCGTGGAGTTGTCTGATGCTACTAGCAACTGCCATCCGCGCAGAACCGGCAACCAGTGTGTCACTGCTAAGATGACCGCCTGCAGCTCCAGATTGTTGCTGTGCCATGACCTCTGGACCTCTGACCACAGGCCGGCTGCCGACTGGTCGTCCATGTGAGCGCCCCAACCCTGAAGAGAGGCGTCCACGAAAAGTTGCCGATCCGGTCAAACAGACGCCTTCGCAGACATTCGATGGGACTGTCCACCAGCGGAGGAACCCATGAAGGGCCTCTGGCAAACGAATCCCTGACTTCAGATCGTCCTCCTGAATGAAGGGAGTCAGAAACCTCTGCAACGGTCGAAGCATTAACCGACCTCTGTCGGTGAGGTACTGAGCTGATGATAGCAGACCTAGCAGGGACTGCCACTCCCTGAGGGACAATGCACTGGCCAAAGCTCGGTGCACAGACGTCACGATTTTTGTCCACCTGTCCGGCGGCACCCTGACAAGGTCCAGGTCTGTTAGAAACAATCCCCCGATGAACGTCAACTGCTGAGAAGGGACTAGTTGCGACTTCTCGTAGCTGACGATCCATCCTAACTGGCGAAGCAGGTCGAGGGCCAACTGCGACTGTCTGAGAAGCGACCGTCTCACACTGTGGTTCATCAGACAGTCGTCGATATACGGGTCGAACTCGATCCCTCGCAGATGGAGAAAGCGCACTATCGGTGCCGTGATACGTGTGAAGAGCCACGGGGCCGTAGAAATTCCAAACGGCAGCACTTTCCACTGGTAATGCGTTCCCTTGAATATGAACCTCAGGAAATTCCGGTGAGGTCCGTAGATGGGGACGTGGAGGTATGCGTCCTGGAGGTCCATGCTGACCAGCCAATCGTTGTGCGATAGCTTGGAACGCAGCAGATCCAAGGTGATCATACGAAAGTGTGGCGGCTCTGCCATGTAGAGTTCGTTGAACACCGCCATGTTGTGTATCATCCTCAACTTGTCCGAGTTCTTCTTGGGTACAAGGAAGATGGGAGAGTAGAACCCTGGGGCGTCTTCGGGAACTAGCACTCTTTCTAACGCCCTCTTGTCCAGCAGTGTCTTGATGTTCGAGGCCAACTGCTCTTGCTGGGCTAACAGATACACGCGTGACCGGGGCAGGTGGGTCAGAGGTGGAGACCTGACTATTGGAAGCTTGTAGCCGGTCTTTAACACTTCTGTCACGAAAGGGTCTTCCAGGATTGTCCAATTGGGCCAGAAGACTCCTAATCTCCCGCCTACGGGGATATCTGAGATTGGGACGACTGGAGGCGGGAGTGTCCAATCGTGATTGTCTACCTCTTCAGCGACGCTTGTACAGAGGCTTCTGCTTCTGTTTTCCGGGGGTGCGGGGGAACTTCTGTGAGTTCCGCTGAAATCCAGAAGCGTTGGCGGCAGAAGAAGCTCCTCCTTGGGAACTCCGATTCGTGCCCCCCCTGCCACGGAGGGATCCGCGGACTGACTTGCGGCGTCCGGAGTAAGTACGGCCCGAAGATGAAGCAGACGGGAGGCTTGCCACGACCATCTTGGTGGCCTGAAAAGTGAAATCCGCCTGGGAGACCGCTGATTGTTCTCGATGGACCTCCGGGATCCTGTTGGCAAACAGGGAAGAAGACGAGAGAGGGGCCCGGGTGAGGGTCTTCTTAAACTCCTCGTTCCATTTGCATGGGGTGAGCAACCCATTCCTCCTGATGATCATCGTATGAGCTAACGCCGTTCTGACGTGGGCAACCACTGTTGACAGGGTACATGAAGCCTGAACCTGAACATGGTTGCCAGGTGATCCAAACGAGATGGGTTCACTTCCCTAAGATCCTGCAGAAGAGCCTCCGTCGAGGAAGCTAGCGCCGAGAGAGGCTTCAAGGTGCGGCGCAGCTCCGTGTCTATGCCGAGGAGCTTGAGGAGGGCAGGCGAGGCATCTGAAAGACTGTGCACCGAGTCGTCCTGAACGGCGCCAGTGTCAAAAGCATCCATGGAATGAACTTTGAACCCCCCAGTCGTATTCCGGGCAAGCTTGAAGGATGGGTTAAGCGATAGACGGGCGAAATCCTCATCCAGGTTGTCCAGGGCATCCCTGACCAGTGGATGCGGTGGAATCAGGAGCTCCGGTTCATCCCAGATAGCCGAGGACTTGTCCACACCTGGTCCCGGAGAAGGGCATGTAACCAGGCGATCCGCAATCCAGGCGTAGACCCCGGATAACTCTAGGTGAGTTTCCTCATCTTCGGAAACGTCCTCAAAATACTCCTCATAAGCCGGAACAAAGTCATGCTCCTCCCGGAAGACCGGAGAAGCCGTCCTCACTCGGGAGGATCCAACTGTTGACAACACACGCCTGAGGGGCGACCTAGACTGAAGAGGCGAGCGCCGAGGTGAGCGCTGACGCAAGGGAGAGCGCCTAGGAGAGCAACAAGGGGACACCACCGGAGCGAGAGGCGTCCGACGAGGCGGGGAGCGCCGAGGAGAGACTCTCGAAGCAAGAGGCGCCCGGCGAGGCGAAGGGCGTCGGGGCGAGGGGCGAGGCGACGTACGCCTGGGCGAGGGGCGCCTAGGAGACCTTGGGGGAGTGCTTCCACATCCTCGGTAGGAGAGGCCGTAGGGACAGTGGACTCCATCGTCAACCTCACTGTCTTCCTTGCCCTCTGGGTAAACCTCTTCCTCCGAGCCGCCGCAAAGCACTTGAACTCCTGTGGGGACAGAGGTCTGCAGTAAACGCAGCAAGAGTCAAGACCGCAAACTGTAGCCACGCAGTCAGAACACAGTGGGTGCGGGTCCTTGGAGGACTTCAAGAGCTTGCACTCACAGCAAAACACTCGCGGCATTCACCTGTGGGTCAGACAAACACCATATAATAAGCATAAGGAGCAACTGGCAAACGCCAGAAAACCACATAGCTTAAGATGAGAGATAAAAATATATTTATGTGAAAGAAAAATTATACACATAAAATACTTGCGCCAAAAACATATTCAATCATGCCTAACCATGAGAAGACACAGCGCAAAAACAATGCAAAGTAAAACATGAAAATTTTTTTTTTTTTTTTTTAAATATTTATTTACTTTGTGAGAAATTATCACTCTAATAGCTAGAGTAATGCCACACATTACAAAAACTCGCAAAAAACGAGAGAAAATATGCGAAAATAAACAATATAAAGCATACATAAAAAGGGCCCCTACGGGCCACCGTAATTAAAAATTTAAATAACAACCATAGGGAAAATGAAAAATCATTTCCAGTGCTAAGAAAGTTATAGAACTTTGAACAAATTTTTTTAGATAAACTTTCTTTGAAATAAGCACGCGCACGTGCGAAACTGACACCAAACAGACCGCCATCAGGCACCAAGATAAGGATAACAAAGCGAACATACTGTGCAGCAAAACATAGACTTTTTAATCACAACCAAAAACAACACAGTTAATTCAACTAAGAAACACGTCCATTCGCGAAGCGATAAATATGGAATGTGATTTTGTCGACGTGGTCACGTGACGGATTGGATCGTTACCTTCCGGTTACGAGGCCGTGTTGTCATCGTCATATTCCCCGACTTACAGTATGAAGACAGGATGACTATTTCCAACACGTTTTCCAATCTTTTATCGGAAGTATAGGTAATATGCAATATAAGAAGTGGGGTAAGTATTAAAAATTATATTTATGAGGTTTTCGAACTTATCAATGAATCGATGTGTCTTTTCATGAGAACATTGTACTTATTACTGCATTTTTCAGAGCTGCTGGGTTCAGCGCTGCCGCTGAAGCTGGTAAAGCTGGGATTGACTTCGTGAAGAATGTGATCGATGAGGCTAAAGGTACGATAATTATCGAGAATGGAACAGATTTTACTTTCACACATTTAAGGACAGTTCCAGAGAGCGGGGCGATAAAAAAACAACTGCCACCAAAATTGTCGAAAGGCAGATATGTCATGGTAAAAACACATTTTCAAAAGTGATAGAGTAAATGCAGTTTATAATGCATATTATCTTATCAAATGAAAAGCTTCTTTTGTGAAGAAAGGAATTTCCCTCTGGAAATTGATCATCTTTCCTAATGTAGCAGGAACTAAAACATATTTCATACGCATGCTTTATTCATTAAAATGGTAGCAGTGATGGTGTTTTGTTATTTCATGCACAAGACTTAGCAATGGTTACAGTTATCATATATGGGTATTGCATTAGACATTAGATGTGTAAGAAATATAGAAGTTTCATTGACAGTTTGTAATGCTGAAGTTTTGTTTTTATTGCTGATGAAAACCAAAGTGATTCCAAAAGAAACATTCTCATCAGATCACTTAAAGCATAAAATTTTATTAATGTAAAAGCTGTTTAGAACTGTTCATGATGCCTGAATATTTAATATATCTAAAACGTTTTCTTATATGCTTTAAACGTTAACACACGTTAACGTGCAACATGTTTCCATGTCATACTCCTAAAAGGAATACGGCATTTAGAAAATTTATTATTTCGGTTTCCTTGGGTACCAGGTTTTAAGGATACTTACTTAATATGAATTTCAAATACGCAGTGCACGATAATCAATTCGTTACATTAATTTTTTTGTTTTCTAATAGGAAACAATGAGAAAATCTCGTTCACTGAAAGGTACCAATGGTATAGTAACACTTCAGATAGACGACACGTGTTTCGCAGTTGCCATCGTGTGGTGTGTGCCTACAATTGGTGGAGGCAATCGATTTGCAATAGGAGTATACGCCCCTCGTGATGTAAGTGACCCCCAAAAAATTGTTAATATGGTCCGAAAGTACCAAGAAAAACCGACTGCCTTCCAGGAGTACGCTTCGCTGGACTACAAAGACTCCAAAGATGGCATCACGAACGTACGATTGGATCACGTTGTCAAGATCATGGCGAACATGAACAATCGCAAGCCAGGAAGAGTAATGATTCAAATCAGCGAAACAGCCACAGAGCTGAGAGTGAGTTAATTTTCAATAAATGGTTAAATTTTTATCAAACTCATTTTGTTGGACGGGCGGCTTCAACAGGATGATTGTTGACGTCGCGCATACAACATAAATAACACACATTTTTGTGGGTGAATGGTCATGGGCGTGGCGGTTCTTGGAGGTCCCTAAAGAATAAGCTATGGAAATGAGATAAATTGGGCAACTACGGAGTAGACACCAGCGGCAGCATAGCTTGTTAGCAAACGAAGTTACAGCAGCAGAAAATGATAAGTAAAATATAGGTAGATATGGCTAAGCTCAGAAGCAGGAAATTAATTATATGCCTAAACAGTCCCGACCACTGATATATTGAGGGAAAAGAAGATCCAACTGAAAAGTAGGACCCATAGATTTATAATATTGTTATGAGTTGTAGATTATCCCCCATGAATCACGCCATAGAATGAAGAGCCAAGACCACACTCATGACCAATAACCCACCCAGCAGCTTCACACCATTACTTTTTTTTTAATTTTCAACAGGTACATTTAAACATAAACATGTAGTTTTGTGCAACACCATAGACATACAAATTTCATATAAATATATACTACAGAATAATTGAGGTTTTAACAGGAGTTTAGCTCAATAGGCAATGACACCACTATTTCATGAATATGTTGTAATCGCTTTTCATGATAACCACATAAGACCTTTCGTTTGGTGAACGTTAGCTTAGCTCAATAATAATATTTATTAAATATATATTTAATTTAATAATTAATATTTATAACAGGTTGTTCACAAGTACCCGAGGACAGCAACGGGAAGTTATGGAACTTTGTCCTACTTCATAAAGGAACTGAACTGTCGAGTCGTCCTAATGTGGTCTCTGCCTTTTAACCATGACTTTTTCTCCAACTGGCTTGCCCTTGACATCAAATGCGAGCGAGACCTTGACCACAGCAGACTATTTGACATGATGTACAATAGAAAGGATGTTGTCAGAAAAAAATATGACAAAGAATTCAGTAAGACGTGCCTCTCCGGGGACGGCGTTACTCTTAATGCATCAATGACGCCTTCACATCGCTCTCACATTGAATTCAAGATAGAACTGGATGAAGAAAACCAAGCATTATCAAAGTTTTAGACATAATAAATAACACTGGTCGTCATTGGTCTGTCATCAACTGTCAATAGATTGTTTTTTAATCTAACAGTATGTTAATCACTTATTAAGAGGTTATTTATGAGTGTTTGCAATTGATGAAACATAAGTATCTCAGTGCTTATGTATGTGTTCTTCAATAACCGAACGTCAGTCGCAGAAAGAATCTTATGTAAGAAATTCTATTGTCATTAATAACCACCCCCGCCCCCTTATTAAAATTTTGTTTTTTTCCAAAAAAAGAACTGATATACATATATATTCAACTGTTTTAAACATTTATCCAGGTAGCTGATTAGGATAGTCTTGATATACAAAGTCTAAACATTTAATACTTGAGTAACAACATTTCAATTTCTAAAAGCTCTGAGTATGGTAGAGTATGTATAATGAATGAACTGAAATAGTTTATTGTACAGTTTTCAGGTAGCTGATAAAATTATCATAAACGTTTTATAATCATTGATATACTAAATCTATTTTAGAAGTACGTGATTGCAAACATTTCAAATATCAAAAGCTCATCATGTTGTACGTATATTAGTCGCAAGTGAATTTTTTACATTCACATTAGTCATTACAATAGTCGATATTTTTTTTTCCCTTATAAAGGTAAATCGGATATTTGTTACTTAAATAGTCATTTGCTTTTCAAAATAGTGTATCGAAGGAGGACAAGAATGGATAAAATTTTGATGGTTGTGCATTTGAGAAAGCTCTATAATTTGTCGTTTATGATTATCTCATACTCACTTTAAAGAAAATTAAAATTTGGTTTCATCTTTCTTAAGCTCATTTATTTAAACTGTATTTCACTGCTGGAATGAAACCATAAAATGGATTGTTAATGTTGCCTTTTCATTGAAAATATATTAATATTTCCTTCAGATTATGCTGTATGGAACATTCACACAGTGAATGGAGAACTGTTTCAGGAGTGAACTCAAAGAATGAACAAAATGGAGGGTCAATGTTTCATTTAATGTCACTTGTATTTGGTCATTAGAATATTATGTGTAATTTTAAATGAAACCACCTTAGTTGTACACTTTCAGTGCATCTGTTTGCAATCATGTAAAGATTTGACCAATCTTTTTTGCTATATTTTTTCCGAGCCTGTCTTCCCATTTGTTCTGACCAGTAAATCTGGTTTTGTGTTTTGGTAGTAGTATATTGTCAACAGATTTACTACGTTGGTTTTGTTTGATTCCATATGAATGTTAAGAAGTCGAAATTCAGCATCGCATATATTAAATAAATGACCTACTTAGAAATATCAAACTATATATCTTAATGTGCCTAATATGATTAAATTTCCTAAATTACGTTAGAGTTAAGGTCGACTTTTCCCTGTTTTCGCTGTGCCTACTGCTGTGCCTACTGATAAGTATTGTTGTGTAAATAACAACTTCTTCTCAATGAAATAACACCATTTGTGAAGTTAACCATATTTGACCCCAACAACTCTGTGCCCCTTTAAGTAATATGCATCAGTAGCAGTGAACAACACCCATAGTTCAGCACAAATAGTGTCATTATTTTATACAATTGAAGAATGTTTTATTTTCTTTATACGTATATATATTAGAAAAATGTAATGAAAGTTTTACATACATTACTTTGAAATTGTTTTCTTCTCTGAATTCATGCATTCATTATTCAAATATAATCCAGATAGTAATTAAAGGCATGCAAAACAAATTACTTCAAACGTCAGCATGCTTGACGTGAGAGAGTTCTCTTTTTATCTCTCTTTACCTGGAGAAATTATGTGTGATGCTGTCGACGTATTCTTCCTCATAACCCTGTCTCAATATTTGATAACATCTCGATGCAGCATCGAATACATGTTTAGAATGAATATGATTTGATTGTGAAACTGTTTGGAACCTGAGGAAAAACTCAACTTAGAATATGTGTACATTTGGTTTTAAATTCAAGTATCAAGTATAAAATGATGTAAAAACAGTCTTTAAATGATCAAAGCAACTGTTACTAATGTTAGGTTATGATCGCGAGAAAGGTCAGACCCAGGTATAAGTGTTTGGAAACGATGACTCTATATACGCAAACGTAACCGAATGTGTGTTTTATTATTTGGTGATTAGATGTATTCTCAGCGATGTTTCAGTTTATAGTATATGTATTGAGTTTGATGTAAAGTGATGTAAGCGAATTCTTCCAGTCGTATTAACAGTGATAGCTACAAAATTACTCTTTTTAATTGTCGTAAATGTTTATTAGCTTTCTTTCAATTTGTTTCATCTTAATACTGAACCTTACAGAGAAAGACATTTCTTTCTTGATACGTGTTCAGTTTATAAAATCATAATTTTATGTTTTTCTACATTTAAGAAATAAGTAAACTTATATATAATATACAATATATTTATATGTTTAACGCTCATATTACTTCATAGATCTTACACATAAGTACTCTCTTATCTTGTATTCATAGAAAAGTGTCATATTTCTGACTTTGGGATTAATGTTAAAGAAATTGTCAAAATCACACCGTGCTAAACACACAAAAATGTCCTTAAACTGAAAGAATGATTATGCTTAAATACAGCAGTAACTCATCTGCAACGACTTCACAAAAAAAACATAGTTTGAAGCAATCCTGACATTTTTATCGAAATTTAAAGTGACTTTTAAATTAGATACATATTGGTACTTAAGATAGCCCAGTTATATTATACTTATTTGATTTAAATCATACATTAACTTGTCGTATTTCAGGTAATTCAATTGATAGCATTATATTTGATTTCTATCAAACATTTTCCTCCCCTTTTGTTTCTCTAAACTTAATTTAAAGCCAGTTTTGAAAGTGGATAATGAATAACCAAAAAGCTTCTACTACCCTTATTAAACAATGTTTTCGAACTCATGAATCTCAAAATCATTCATCTGTAGATTACATCGTTTCACTACATTAAATTTTGATGAAGTCATTAGCTCAGGCAATTTAGTATCGGCATCCGGGCGTTACAGCGTCGTTAGTGTTTTTTGTTTTGCACGACAAGTATGATTTCATATTTCATCATTTCTTTCAGGTTTTAGGTTTAGGAGTGTGTAGAGACTTTCCAAGCGATTTCATTCCTTCAAATTTTCAATACCCAACATATTACGTTTTCTTACGATTACATTATGCTCACAATTTCTAGGCATTTTCTGCTAACATGACTTTTTCTGTGATCAAATCAATACGCTGCACACAAAGATATATGTGATTTATGGTTTTATTTCATGAATAAACAAATATTTCCATATGAATGAAGTTTTACAAATTAAAGGAACATGCATGGAGCATGAGACATGAGTTGAGTTCCTTAAGACGCAGTGGATAGAGAATCCTTCATGTCAGTTTACATCTTGGTAAAGGCAGGCAGGTCTTGTCAATTTGGTTTCCTAAAACTATCATTGTTTAACACAAATCATGTCAAATCATGTCATGCCAAATAACACCGGTCCTTTTTTAAAGGAACTTCAGGTAAAATAGGTCAATTGCTGATTTGGGGGCGGGATAGCGCAGTGGTTAGCGCGTTCGGCTTCGGATCAAGAGGTCCGTGTTTCGAATCCCGCCAGGGGCTCGGCAACTTTGTCTGCAGTAGAGAACTGTTCTACACGTAGTCAGGTTTGGGTGCAATGCTACACTGAAATTCAGTGCAGTACCACCCATGGTTCGCTAGTTCCAGCCGATGCTCGCAGGTTTCACCGCAATGCATAGTCACATTAGTGTTGCGGGCTTTCTCCCTGCAATAATACTAGCAGCCGCGATATAAGTGAAATAATCTTGAAAGCGGCGTTAAACCCCAACTCACCTCACCTCAATTGCTGATTTACACTCTTCGCAAATTCAAATACGCAATTTTAAGTACTTTTTGTTACAAAATCGATTATCAATCACTGTCTGTAAAAATGAGAAAGACATAGAAATGGTTTAAGTTGATATACCTAGTACTGCACATGATAATCCATTGTCTATAGTCATCGAATTTAGTTTGTTATAACAGTAAGATAAATACTTTGTATGTTTTTACGTTTTATTGTACCATATTTGTACCAGTGACATCCCTTGCCTGGCTGCTCGTTACACACAGTTACAAAGATGGTACATCAGACTGCATTCCCCTCGAAAACATACCATTTTTATTTTTTAGATGTTTAAATTCATGTACAAGGCATAGAAATCCGACGACCAACAAATCTGTAAGTTTAGTTAATCATCTGTAATTTGAGTAATAGAACTTAAAGATTTGTTACGGGTAACTGATCATATTTATCTGACGATACATCATTGAAATCAAACTACTAACGGTTCTGAAGAACCCTTAGTTACTGCGAAATATGCCGTTTACTAAGTGAATAAACCAATTGCATTTTTGAAAAACATCAATGCATCATTTGAATTTTAAAAGAAGTCAAACAAGTGATAATATTTGTTAATATATTTCTATTTTGAATTATCACTTATTTAGTGCGAAATTCAATGAAAGATGATTAGCGGCGTAACTATGCTGACAAAAAGCTTCTGTCTTATGATAAATAAATAATAGATATGGTTTGTTTATATAAAATTTAGTCCATATCATTACTGGCATAATTCTTACAAAAACTCGTAAATGATATGTAATATTTTGAGAAAAAGTTACATTTTTTAAATGTATGTCATTGGTCGAAGATTTCAGATTTCTTCAATTTAAATAAGTAACCTTCTTGCTAAGTAATCACATACAAGCAAGGAAGATTTATTTCCTACTCTATAAGGCTTCCAATCAAAACTCAGTATTGATACCCGTGACTCTATACAAGCTTAAAATGCTTACAAAGCCATCCACAAGTCGGAAGCAGCATTCAGACCATGATTGCCACTTATGGAGGGCAATAGTTGTAAGACTGGCCTAGTTGTCGTGTCCCAATAGCTTGATTTGTGCTCTCTTGGTTATTCTGCAACTAAATGATCATTGATAATTATTAAGTCTTGATTGGAAACAGTATATTAGCTTTGGGGTATTAGTGAAATGGTAAGAGTTTAGTGGTTAGTATTATTAACCACTAATCTACTCCACTAACAGTCGCTCATAGCAGTAAGTGTATACGAAGTTTCATTAGATCTACATGATAACCTCTGAAACGTAAATATTTGATGACATTAAGTAGTTGATTACCGTTGAACATCCGTATAAAACCTCGTGTTCATAAGAATAATATTCCTTTAGTTACAAAATGTTTCAAAGTATTTGTAAATATACACATGTAACGACGGTCATGGTGTCAAATCGTGTGCATTTTTCAAGTCAGAATTTCTTAAAATAACGTGACTTTAAGCATTACCTTAGCGTAAACAACATTCCAATTCGATGCATATTTCAGGTACGTGTCGTTTCAATGTATTCCGACATGTATTTGACATGGAGAGATAATAAAAGCATTCCATGATTTTTATATTTTAGGTATAATTGCTTTTTCCCGTGTCACTATGAAGATTCTAGTTCTCTGGTAATTCTCTGTTAAAAGCATATATAATGTGTTTTGGCACAACGAAATAGGTATCATTTTGTATCTTTCATTCTTAATTAAGCACCCTATTTGCAACTAAAGGACTATCACAAAAGGGGAACATTGTCTGCTGAAGTTATTGGAGTTTTATTGGGAAGGTTGATGTCTTCCAGGTTTGTTGCAATATTTATTCAGATGGAAATACGTATAAGGCATAAAAGGATTTTGTCATTTTGAATGGAAAACGTCATCAAAGATTCAGATTTGTTTAATGTAATGATTTGTAACAAAAGAGTTGAAATTGGTCAAAGAGAGTCTAAGAGATTGAAACTTAAAAATTCATCTAAAATGACCAAATCTTTCATTATTTCCACTGCATTAACGCAATTTTATTTATGAAATGTCGTGACCAATAACTGTAAATGGAAGTCAAATTACAAAATAAAATTAGAATTATTGATGTTTTTCCTGACATTTTGCTTGATTTTCTATCAGGTATGAGGTAATGACGCTTTACTTACATAAAGGGTATGAGTTTGCAATTGGGAATGAACAAACATAAAAAAAGATAAAGGCGGCATTTGAATCAACTTAATCCTTTTTGGGTTCCTTGAAAACACACAAAGTTAGGCACCTGGCTGAGAATGATTTTTAAACTTATGAAATATGTCTGAACGGACTTGAATGTACATGTCCAAACGCTGCAAGTTGCATCGTACATTATCATTATCAATATAAAAGGTAGACAACTATGACAATACCTGCCACTCAGACAATGAACCAGGATGGATAACATTATGAAAACGTATATTAGATAAGATTATTTAAATTTATTTTCCATGACCAGTTAATAGGAGGTAGCAGGAAATAAAATTAAGACAGATGTTACCAATTGCAAGGCAATCTCTTTTAATAAAAAGAAGCAATTCTCAGACGAACTTAACATGTTCCGTTAGGCCATTTCCCTACCTTTAATTATTAAAGGATGTTCACGCAAAAATGGCATCCAGTAGTTTTCATTTGACACATGATACTTTTTTCTACGACTAAGGATAATCAGATTGAGTAAAAGGTGTTTGACCATCTGAAGATAATGCATTTGGCATAAATATATTATTCTTTGGTAAATTTTGAAATTATTTTATTTTCAAATTCAAAACGAGGTGCCACTGCCTTATTACGTGAACATTACCAATTTAACTCGTTTTCCGTACACCAACATTATCCAATTGACACAATTCTATACAATTGATACACTGCACACAAAGTATAATGTGTCTATCAATTTCAACGAATCCGAAAATTCAATGTAGTAACAATACAATATGAATTATCTATGTAATGCCAAAAGGATTAAAACATGCTAAATGTTAAGCCAGTTCCTACTGACTTAGACTTGAGGTATGTTAATAATGTGAAATCACTCTGACAAGTGAATCACAGGTTGTGGCCCATCTACCACTCGTAGGTTAGTCATGGAGTCATTTTGTTTTATAATGGCGAACGTCTGTCTGTTCAAAGGGCGAACGTCTGTTTGTTCCTTTGGTCGTCTTGTAAACATCTTGAGGTTATCAAGTTTCATAATGAAAAGGGAATTTGCTAGCAAAATCATCATTTGTAACGAAAAAAGTGAAATTCTGCTTTTTTGCTCATGCAAATGATAAGTGAAGAAATTAGTATTTTAAATCATAACGAGTATGCTTCGTGGACAAAGATTAGTTCTTGTAGTTGCTTATTAGTCATTTGTTAATCATTGCTCCTCGGGTTGCTCCTCCATTACTAATGATTAAGCACTATCTTTATAATTAAAGTGTTGTTAAGATGAATTAAACCTACAGATATCAAATTGTAAGTGTAAATACAAGCTTTCTTTATGAGGTATACAGCAGTCAGCGACTGAAATTTTATCTCTTCTCTCAACGCCATTTATAATATCAATCAAACTCTCCCATCTCTTTATGTTACAAATGATGTATATTTCCCCGATGAATGATGTATATTTCCCCGATGATTTGCATCGGATGTTTCAAGTTGCTATTTACATTACGTGTTTAGAAAGTTGTGTTATGTGAATCACATGCCAAATTGTATACTTACCACATCAAACCATGTTTCCTTTATTACCATTCAGACTCCCAAGCGACTTCAACTTACAGATACAGAATGAATGACATTACACAGATATTCCCAAAGGAATGGATGCTATTTACAATTTGCAAATTCGTTGAAAGGGATAAAGACATTGCACTTAGTGCACAGTGTATCACAGTCGAATTGTGTAAATAATTCCGATGTTGCTTACAAGACCACCAAAGAGGTAGACTGGACAACAATAGATGTATGACTAGCCTAGTTGTATTATCAGTGCCTTTACTTTTACTTTTACTTTTCAAAGTAATGTGCTTGCATTTCTAAGATACAGTAGAACACGGATATAAGGAACTCGGATATAGCGAACACTCGGATATAGTGAACCATTTTTTAAGTCCCGTCATAAGCTTTATATAATATCATTAAAATTATACGTGTATAGCGAACCCGGATATAGCGAATTATCTGATATAGGGAACTAATTTTCATGCCCCGAGGGTCAATTAACATCACTTATAGCGAACTCAATCAGTGTCAGCTTTACTCAATTAGCGGTAAGATCAACATTGTCCGTGGTGAATCAAAGCTCCTCATTATTGTTAGAGCAAACTCACTCCGTGTGTCGACAAAATGAAGAAGGCCAAACGAGGTATGCAAACGAAGATTGCAGACTTTGTCAAACGTACTAGTGCTATGGATATGTAATTGTAAAAACTTTATCGTGCTCCTTGATCCTCCAGAATAAAGATATGAAGTGCAGTATAATTTATCTTTGTTATTTTTGTGTTTAGACATGTACGTTTTCATTTTGATAATCCAAGATGGCTGCCAAACGTGAGTAGCGAACACCGGATATAGCGAACTAGATTCGCTGGTCCCTTGGAGTTCGTTATATCCGAGTTCTACTGTACAGTAATTCTATATCTCTTTCACTGCTTGTGGTATAGTCTGAACACAATAACTAGATAGTATATCATAAGCCAATGAATATCAGATTCGCACAAGTAAAAGAACATATTGTTCTTGTAAACCTATTTGCCTTTTGAATGAAAAATGTTTAATACGCCGTGTCATGAGTATCAAGATATTGAAAACAGTCGGCTTTAAGAAGTTGTGAAGATCGAATTTCCATCGCAATGGCATGATGTTAATTGATATGAAAGAAAGTTAAATGCACTTTTGCACGCTTTTACGGTTTAAATTGGCTATTTTAAGGTTTACGACGACTCATGCATTCACTTAGGCTTTCTATCGATGCAATGAAATACTAAACATTCTTTACCAATTTACCTGCAATCAACAATGAAAACGGTAAGACAGCCGCTGTCGGCTTGGACATATACAAATCTATGGTTAGCTGTGCTCAAAACGGATAAATTATTGACACTTGGAAACGGCTGAACTAGTATTGTGTGCAGCTATGAATTTACCGAAACTCTGAACTGAGAACAAAGAATGAAATATGTTTAATGAAAGCAATGTTGTAAATTAACCGATTTAATAACACAGCATTAGCATTGTTATTAGATTGACCAAAGCGGCTGCCGTTTCCGCTTTTTGGTTATGAGCAAACTTTTCATATTTCGGATATCGTAGTTTATGCGGATTTAATGCAACGCAACATTAAATACTTCCGGCCTTTAAAAATCCAATTTACAACCTGAATACGTTAATATTTGTTAAATAACTTACGAGGATGATTACTTGAGTGAGGATAGTGAGTAATATCGATAGATATGCAGTAGCTGTGCATTCGTTGTGTTTACGAAATATTGCTGTGCACTAGTGCGTTTAAGGAAAATTTGTATACAGTGAACAGCTATTATTTATACTTTAAACGACTGTTGTATTTCAGATATGTTTATATCAGTTCTTTTCTTAAAGAACATCCCTTTACGACAATACAGATAGACTACATAGTATTTAGATATGTATGATTGTGTGAAATTGATACTACTGTATTTTCCATGTTCTTGTAAGTTTTTAAAGTGTGAATACAAGCATATTGTGCAGCAGTAAATGTTGTACAAAACGATTTGTGTTCCTTTACTCCAAAAACCTTTATCAACCCTTATTCATTGTTAAAATACTTTTTTAAATAGTGTTTCATTATGTTTTTCTTATTCATATTGAGTGACATTTGTTTAATGTAAGATATTTGTTTCGTTATGACATGAGACTCAGACGTTACTCTCCAAAAAACAAACAAAGGCTGTGGTAAAAAGCACCTTGTATTTGAGAACTGAGAAACTAATTTAAAGGTTTGCATTCAATCTTTTCACGAGACAAGTCATCTCTCACAGACTAAACGCTAAGAAGGACATCATTCGTGACATATTGACAACATTATAGTATTTTATACATTGACATTCTTTGATCATAGTACGGTTACGTCTAATTCACCGAAGCTTTATTGATTTTATGTCTATGTATGTACTCTCAGACTGTCACTTTAGGATGTTGTGACATTAAGAAATTACCAACAAGTATAACCCTTTTTTTAGTAACTCTTTTGCTTCACAATAAAGTGAAAACAAATGACTGTAAACTAAACTTTATAATTTGACAGATTTTGCAAATGTATTTCTAATTTACAGATAAAGAGGTTTTATTTCTGAACGTATGAATATGCATGACAACCGAATTATCTTTTTTATATTGTTTGTGATCTTTGTTGCTTAGCACGCGTGATATTTTTGGATTGATGATATAAAAAAAACCTATTGCAATCGAGGGTTCTTCTAAAGATGTTATACATTCATCATTGGTTAATATGAAGCAATGTTTATGATATAATTTAGTTTCCTTCACAATGCTGTCATTTTAAATATTTGTACGGTTCAGTTTGATTGAAAATATAGAGAATATCTCTTTTAAGTTGCTATATATACATCTGACTGCAAGATATATATCATACTGCAACATTTACGAATGAATACGAGAAAACTTCTGAGATTACATTGGACATTATGAAAAATACACCTTCGAATTGTTGGCTTAAATTAGGCTTTTGTAACATAAATTATCATTTCAAGACGTAGCCCGTGCTTTACAATTAAATCTTAGTTTCAAACAGCACAATAATGTATAATCACAAGCTATGAACACATGATGATTTTGATTTTTAAACTGTCTATGATCCTGTATTTCATATCCCTTACTCTGTCAAATTTAACCTCAAATATGTTTTTTTCGTTGATTTTATCTGGAACGAATCCCTTTTCTAGAATTCCAATGGGTGCGTGTTAAGTCTGATTGTCCCTTAATAAGGTTCCGTCTGAAAGAACTGAGTCGCCCTCGCACTGTCAGAAAGTGGTTAACCTTTAAAGACATCTTAAGGAAAAGCAGTTACACTTGATCAAGTTGATTTTGTTATCTATGCTTGTTGCAAGAACAGAGATAATGTGCAAAAAATATATCGAGGGATGCACAATTTATCTGCTTTTGATAAGAAACCTTTGTAAAGCTTGTTTATATCTTTTGTAGCTCTGTAACATCTTACGTTTTCCACACTGAATGGATCAAATATACAACGAAATTAAGTTAAGTATGTTGTGTTATAATGACTAATCTTATGAAGTCTGGATATCAAAAGGTTATTTGTTTGTTATTTCTTATAGCCTTATGGCTCAGGTCAACTGAATATGGCTAAATAAGAAAACTGAGGTATTGGTACTGATAAATATGGAATCGCTAAGGCGTATCAGCTTTGTTAACTGTTTGATACACAAAGAAAACACCCAGCAAGCAGACTAGGTCGACCACTGAAGTAATCATCAAAACGGTTTCATATTCTATAAACCCTTTGAACATGTGATATATGTGAACATGTAGAGGTCGAATAGAATGTTTTTCAAATAGAGTAGATTGAGATTATTTAATCCTTATAATAATGTTCATGAAAATATTTCAACCTTTTTTTATTAATCATACGATTTTGATGCTTACCGTTCACGTAACCACACAGAAATATGTGGGCTAAAAGACTGAAAAACTGCATAAAGAAGCTCTCTGTCACTGGAAATAGCTGATTGGACTTTGGATCGTGACAGAGCCAAATCAGCTGGAAATACTTCATAGAGATTAATCATTTAATTTGACACAATCATGACAAACATATTGATTTCGAAACTTAATCTGGTTGAAACGGGGCTTAAGTTGCCATTTTATTACAGTTGCATACGGTAATGAGAAATCTGAAACCAAATTGAAGATTTCTTTTGTTTTTTATATTGATAAAGGGACTAAGAATTTATTGAAAATGTGCCTGTAAACAGTATTAAGAGTCGATGAAATAGAATAGAATATGACATTGGTCATACAATATGTTACTTGGTATATTATTTGAATTTCGAGATCATCTTTAAAAGTTTAAAAGTGTTTTATGAAGTCAGGAAGCATGTCAAGTATACTAGGCTTAGGTTCCTTAAGTTATTATTTGTTTACGAATTTTAGGAATATTGTTGACACTTAACATTTCATTACTCGACCAGTTCTGTAGTCGTAGGGAAAATAATCAAGCCTCAAGCAAAACCATCACCGGCTTTTATTGTGTTTATAAACATTTATTTTTGTTTTTGTGAGATCATTTATTCACCTTTAAAATCCTGCTACTGACCTTTTAAAGCGATATTTTCAACCCATCACCTTTAATACATTTCTTATAGATAATCAAAGTTATCACCTATTGCATAGACACATATAATCTCGTCAAAGTCAATATCACAATTCCAGCATATCCTATCAAATGTCATGTCAATTAACAATAGTTGTAGATAAAATACACCAACGACAGAAGGATAGATCTGAAAAATCAAAAGGCAATGAAATTAAAACTTTCATGTAGGTTAAGAAGTTAAAGTTTGTACACGAACGTAAAAAGTCTACATGTCAGGGTAACATAAATTAAGTGAAATGTTGTTTGATTGCAAAATATAATTAAATAATATAAAAAAAAAGTCTTTAAACTAAGAATTTCTAAATTTTGTTGCAAGGGACAGTAAAGAGTAGTAGTAAATACATTTTCCAGTAAAACAGCAAAATATACTTCTCACAAAAAATTAAGCAACACGGATATGTTTTGTCAGAGAAATTCATTGTTTCGATTTATACGATTATCAAATGATGTAATACAAAGATGAAGGTCTTGCACACTTTGTGGAAATGTAAAGAAAAAAATTGTTGAGCAATAAAAAAGTTAGCATTCCTCAAAAAGAGTTTCAATGACACAATCATGCAAAATGTACTGTGTTGAAGAAGCGAAATCTTTGAATGCCAAGATAATGTCCCCTTGAACAACAATCGTGTGTTCAATAACGTGTATGTCCGCCATTGGCTCCAATACATGCTTGTACACGCCTTGGCATTGACCATATGAGTCTGTCAAATGTCCTTTGTGGAATGTTCTGCCATTCTCTCCGTAAGGCCTGTTCCAGCTGATCTAGGGACTGAGGATGAACATAAAGGCCATAAACCCGCCTTCCAAGAATGTCCCAAGCATGGGATTGAGGTCAGGAGATCTTGCAGGCCAGTCCATATGCGTGATGTTGTTGTTTTGAAGAACATCAGTAACAACTCTTGCTCGATGGGGACGAGCATTGTCATCCATGAAGATGAAGTTAGGACCTGTTTGCTGTGCAAGAGGAATGATTACAGGAGGGATGATCTCATCCCTGTACCTTACACCTGTCATTGTACCCCGTCTGATGGCCACAAGTTCAGTTCTTTGTCCAACACTGATACCACCCCAGACCATCAAACTTCCACCTCCATACTGGTCGTGTTCAGCAATGACACAGTTGGCGTATCGTTCGTTACGATTTCTCCACACACGTGGCCTACCATCATTGAAGTCAAGGGAGAATCTGGACTCGTCTGTGAAGAGTACGTGGCGCCAACGATTTACCCTCCAGTTACGGTGTTGATTCGCCCAGATCATCCTTCGTTGACGATGCTGTGCTGGCAGTGGGATACGTTGTAATGGTCTTCTGGACCTAAGGCCTACAGCATGAAGTCTGTTCCTCACTGTCTGTGTCGAGATCCTGTTCCCTGCAACTCTGTGGAGGTCATTCTGGAGTGATCTTGCCGTCGTGAACCTGTTTCTCCGGGCTAAGGTAGCAAGATATCGGTCCTCTCGTGGATTAGTCACCCTTGGACGACCTGTTCGTGGTCTCTCTGTCATTTGTCCTGTCTGATTGTAACGGGTTATCGCTCTTGACACTACGCTACGATGAACATTAAAATGATTGGCAGCAGCTGTTTGTGTCATACCCCCCTGGACCATTCCAACAATTTGAGCCACATCAGTTGCATTCAAGTGACGCCTAGCCATGTTAAAAAGGTTACTGATACCAAGTGATCACCGCTGACTGCTTTTAAACAATCCGAGTGCACGTGTAAAGTTTGGAACACGTGCATGTTGTGCAATTTACATGCGCTTTTTGAGGGTGGTTGTGTTCAAGTGAAGTGATCACTGTTTGGGACAAAATCAACATGAATCTGATATAAGGTTATGTATTGCAAGACATTTTCCTGCCTTCATTATGTCTTAATATCAGACTATTTAGAATTATAAAAATACCAGACTGAAAGATATTCTTGTTGCTTAATTTTTTGTGAGAAGTATATATATACCGTACACTAAATATTTTGTCAATAATCATCATACGGGATTAATCAATGATTTCGAACAAACTATGCTGTGATTACACATAAATACTTGCAATTGATGCTAGTCAGCCCTCCCAAACAGATGAAATGTCATCCACTTGAGTTTTGCTGACATGATATTTAAATGACTTTATATACAAATGTTAGTGTTGACTACCGTTGTTATTTATGGATTTACATGGAGATAGCAAATTTCAGAGTTTTAATCTCATGTTTATTATTTTTTTATTCATAACATCTCAAGACGAAAACATTTCCGGAATCCTAACTTCATGATTTAATTAAACATTTATGTAATGGCTTCTTTGAATTCAGATGAATTACGTTTTAGATAGCTTCTTCAACATTAGGAGTGCTTACTTAAAATTATTTCACACATAGTTTCACCTAGCAGACTGAACTATGTGGAATGAATTGATGATACGTTGTGACAGGAATCAGTCTACAGACCGAGATGAACGTATCATTAACAGCTAGCATCCAAGTTTACTGCTGATTTGCTCTCATTTTGATCCTGTCTGCTCTGAGGTAAACACATGGAATATTAAATGTTATTTTCCCATACAATTAACAGTCTGATGCACAAAAAAGTTATCATTTAGAACCTGCATCAGACGGTTTGGTTCATTTGGATGAATAAATGTATAGTAAACAACCATGAAATTAACTCTCTACACACTATTCCTATTAATCATGCTAATTACTTATCCCTTGTGTGCCAGATCAAATAGTGTGAAGTGTTATCAACATAACGTTGGGCATGTCCAATGTCGCACACCCATAGGAAAAGAGCTGAAATTGTTAAAGCAGTTGAGTGTATAGAGACCCTTGTACAATGTATTGCTTTCTATTACATCTGTCGTTGGTGTTACATTAAATCACAATTATCAAAATTAATGTACGTTACTCCTTTCATAATTTGAACCAAAAGATTTGTTGTTTTAGATGTACGACTGAAGACACAAGCACAAATATTGAAATTTGTAAAAAAAAAAAAATGAAAATCATTTTCCAGATCACCATGGCTAATGATTTAATTTCACTTCGTTTTATTATGAACACTTACTTCACATAATTATTGTATACAAAAAGGCATACTGGCTATTTTTTGGGCTATTGTGGAAGAAAGCTTTAAGTTGAAAGCATGTAGTAAAAGTCATTATTCTAACATATAAACATTGCCACAAAGAAACGTATAAAACTCAATACAAGGTGATGTGTCCCTCAACTCTTTTCCCGCTGTTTTACTACATTGCTATCATAAATTATATTCTGAAAAGCCTGATATGTAAAGAATGTTTTCGTGAAAACTCTTTCTTTTTAACGTCCCAAAAAAAACATTCAAATGCACAATCATCAGTTTCAAAGTCATTTGTCTAAATATTATACCAATTTGGTAAAACCAATTTCGATATAATTATCTTTGGCAAAATTTGCAACCGCATTCAATTGTTACATTGTTATTGTGTTTAACTTGCATGACATGAATGAATCAATATTTCATGATTTAATTCAGGCTTAGATCTGGGTAAAGTTATTCCAAACGAGTGCATTCCTTCATTTTAATGAAAATATAACGCTTTCTCACGTTAGGATTATTGTTGCAGTTTTGTCAGTAAGATTTTCTGCCAGATTAAGTTACCTTTGATAAAAGCTTAACACTACACAATATTTATATGTGATTTTTTTTCAATATGAATAAATACTATTTCCGTTTGGATGATTGATGACGGAATGTTTGTGAAGTGTTAGATGGGTTTTGAGTTCTTCAGGCACAGTCGCTGGACAAGTCTTCATTTCCATTCAGTGAGTGAGTGATTTGGGGTTTAACGTGATTTGAACAATATCTCAGTTAAACAAGTGGATAACAAGCATCCAAAAGAGAGTGGATAGATTAGGGGAAAAGGGATCGAAAGGATGAGGGAAAAGACGGGAAAGAAAGGCATAGTGAGAGATAGACAACAGGTTTGAGAAGGACTAAAATTTAGTCTGGCTTCTACCCGTCGACCTGTCCAGCTTGGGTGTCCCTTCCATAACCCTTTCTTTTTGTGAGACAATGATTGGTCATCAGAAACATCCCTCCATTGAAATCTAAGGGGCAAATAATTGTCTTACCTTAAGTTAACAACTCGTTTTGGCGATATTCTAACATGCAAGAAATAAACCAATCGTATCTTAATCAAACGTTTAACATATTCTTAGATCGAAATGCCATCAAACTTGGATTAATTGGTGTCCTCTGAAGTCTACTTAGGGCTTTCAGCCATATCATCATGATAACATAGACATTGCACGTTTAAGCCAATTCTTCGTATGGGTTCAGATATACAGAGTATCTTTCAAATTCAAATTTCGATATATTCCAATGTGAAGAATGTGTTTCTTCATTTGTAAGAGAACAATGACTAATCGTCTGATACTTACAATATAGAATATATCGCAATTTCTCATAAACTTCTTAAGGTCTTATATTCACAACTGTTTTGTTAAATGCATCCGCTTGTGAGTTATATTTATCTGAACTTAACAAACCGATAAGTAGCAAAGTACTATGGACAAAACAAATTATTAAGATGTAAAAATTAATATATTTATGTATTATGACTGATTCACTTTTAAGTTTGCATAATCATCTCCACTACCACAGATTAGACAAATCTAATATCGTATAACTTTAACAAATAAATTAATCTAATAATGGATTGTGTCGCTACATAGTCCCGCTAGTTCTGGATAATATCAGCTGTTACACATTTGTATGTTAGTATGATTGGGGACGTTTTGACGTTTTGAAAATGCAGTTATGTAAGGCTATGTTATACTCAGTTATACGATAACACTGTTTCAGAATACATCTGGCACTTATGTCACATAGAATAATTCATAATGCAAACCATTTACTGAATAATACCAAACAACGATTTGTAAATCTTGAAGTAATTTGCTCTACATTACGTGAACAAACATCATTCATTGAATCATTATCGAAAAGCATTGAAACCAATCTGACCTCTCGTCAAAGTCACGTAAATAATGATTTTTTAAAATGTGTGAATAAACAGCCACAAAATTTTATAAGATATCATTCGTTCAAAATTCACTGACAGATCGCACATTAGTGGCATACATAATGTGACGAAATCTTCTTTTGTAAGGTATATTACAACTTTAAGTTGTTTCATTACGTCGAATGTAATCTTTATCAACGACAAATTCCTTACGAAAAGGTGCAGGTCTTGTGAGACTGAATGAAACAACAGTTTTTGTTTGTTTGTTATAAGTTGTTAAAATCAATTTTTTAAAAGTTAACTGTTTGATTATTGTAAGGACATACAATTGTGGTAAAATAAACCTTTGACTCTTGAAAGCTTCAAAACAACTCAATATTCATCTATGTTGTGAATTTTCACTACCTCAAATTGCTTACAAGACCACCATAGGAATCAGAAATCCAGATAGCAACTTATGTCGGGCAATAGTAGCAAGACTGTCCTAGTTTCCATGTCTTTAAAGCTTTTATGTTGCTTCTGTGTTGGTTTTGATAACATACCAATCATCGACAATTACCTCGGCTTGATTGGAAGCAGTAAATTACCGTCTGGGTATTAGTGAAATGGTAGCTCAGCGTCTAGTATTACAAGGTACAATTGCCCACATTAACAATCTCTCATCAAAGAAAGTTACATCATGCTGCTTGAGATCTCCATCTTGCTCTCTAACACCTTCAAGGACATTTAGTAGGTCACTATCTGTATAACAACACGCTTTTTTACAATTCATAAAACCTTCATGTTAGTTTCTCTTATAAAAAAACATGCAGATGAAACGACGACCGTGATCATGGAGTAGAAACCTTTGAATAGGTCAAATCATATTCAGAAAATCTTGCTATTGTTTTTTTAACCCTTGTGGGTCAATCAGAAGACCAGATTGGTTATTATACAAAAAATATCTGACAGGATGATTATGGAAAGGAAATCATCCGACATAATCCACTCTTTTCCATCAGCATGTGTTCTGGAACAACTGAAGCTAATTCACAGCAATAAAGAGAAACGATTTCTTTGATGTTGTTCATATCAACGAAATGGATATCATATTGCTTCTTTAATGCTGAAATTATCACCCAATTGGCATTTCAAGCACCGCTTTACCGCTCTTGGTTGTTTGATTCATTGAACTCAAAAGGAAAACATTACCTGATTAAGACATTATAGTTGGCTTGATTTCATTCTGTTCCAAAACACCGACACCTTTAGTTCCTAATGTAAAATGTCCTTAGATATACAAAGATTTGTTTTACTTATTTTAATCTAAAAGTGAAGAATGTTTTTAAGAGATACTGGGAGATTTGGACGTCAAAAGTCATATAAAATAACCAGATCGTTTGAATTTCTGTCATTATTATTAATACCTAAAATGGTGAATTGAACATTGTATTTCAGGTATTTGTAATTTATTTCCAAATTCATGTTTACGTCTCTTAAAGACGATCCAGATGTTATTTGTTTGCTAAAATTTAAATACATGTAAGTAACTAGGTGTGCTTATACCCTTTAAGAATTTTACATAGTGTGTACATGAGGCCTAAACACCTCATTTAAATAACTTGAGTTCTTTTTACCTTTGATATAAATGTCTACATTTAAGAAAACGAAAACTGCATATATGCGATATGGCATAAAGCTCGATTAAATTTGTCCCTTGGCCAAAAAAGAAATTACCCAATCAAATGGCATGTATCATTATCTACGTGATAACGTTAGATCCCACGCAGTTATGCGTGACTTGAGAAGTGCGTAATATAGATATAAATTTATCATTGAGTACATACACTTCCATCACTAAGTCGTTAGGTGGTGAAATCTATACTCAAGGAGGACTCCCATGGGCGTTCAATCTTTTCATTATGCATACACTATAATTGCTATTCTGGAAATACTCTCCATGGAATGATTATGGTTCTCCTATTTTGTCATTCAAGTTCATATACCTATAACATTATGCTTATGACATTTTAGTGAAATGCAATTATTCAACGTCTCAAATGTTTCATGAACTACTTCCAATTAGAACAAACGTTGTTTGTGGATTGTATGTAGCATGCAGTCAATGGTAGCTATTTACATTGAATCATGAGAAACTTATTTTAATTGTGTTCTTTCAAAAGGAATGCAAGCAATCTATTACTAAACAAACTTTGCTTTAGGAAGTTTAGCTGAAATCTATACAAGAAAATTAATTAGCGACAACAATATTTATAACTGCTCATAAGTAAGAAAGTCTTGAATGAGTCAGACACTACTCTGCAATTTTAAACTTAATATACAAGTATTGAGTAAGGGACTATACGATGGTCTTGGATGTTAACATTCATTTTAAATACGTTATTAATAACTTGGAATCATCAAAGTTATTCACAATACATATTTGCTTTGCTAAGATGTCGACCATATTTTGCAATTTAAGGTGTCTTATGAATATCAATTCCATGCCACACTAGTAACTACAAATCGTAAAAAACCTGTACACGATTCAAACATCAAAATGTTTAATATATAAAAAAAATTGTAATGCAAAATGTGAAACATGTAGATGACTCATTCCATATACTCGAAAAATGAATACAAAAGTACCAGAAGGAAAGGTTTTCACATTGATGTACTTGTCGTATCATTTCATTTTCTTTTTGGTCTAATTTGCAGACATATCAATATTCTTTGTAAGTGGAAGTAAGTTTTAATCGTTCTTTAATCAAGGTATTTGCATTCGTAAAGGATTAAGGTATGGCATGATGGATATATGAAATGATTGATTAACGTCCGGTTGCAAATTCAATGAAACCTAACATGGTACTACATTTATCTAAAAAATCAATATCCTACGATTATCAATACTGTAATCTTCTTCCTTGGAAGGCTTTGTCACAACAGGAAAGTAGAATTAGTCTGACAGACTATCGGACTGTTTTCATAAAAAAATGATTTAGCAAGTACCTAAAAGTTTATATTTATTTTTGATAATTTTTCCCTTTGCACAGAAAAGGTATTCCTTTACAGTGTAATTTGCTTCTAAATTCACATTAATACGCTTCTAAAATAACTTTGAGAAATTCAACTGTTGATAAATATCAAAAGATAATTTATTTTATCTTATTTCAGCAAGATTTCAATAAAAAGTTCTTCAAAAAAAATGTTATGTTAGAAAAAAGTTAGGTGGAAGAGAAGTTATTATATTCTTTAAGTCAACTAATTATACTTTTATTAACAAAATGCCCTTGCCATACTGCCTGAAAGATAATAAGATGATATGCCTTACATGTGACAGATTATTCCTGTGGTTCAAGTTATTTTCAAATTAACCACTTTTGATATGAGGACAGTAAATACAGAGCCAACATAAAACCTGCCTTTGATTGGTAAGAAATTTACAAGGCGAAATGAATGTAATCATTCTTTTTCTATGACACAATGATGTTACATCTCGAAGAATCAAGTCTAACCGTTTTGAAGTAAGGAAATTGGATTTCTGTCTGCTGTTCATATGCCTCCATGTCTACAAGTCCCTCTATATTCAATTCATGTATGAACTTATTCAATCGATGGAACATGTATTAACATCTCCAAAACTAAACAAATATGAAAACATTATGGTAAAAATGGTACTGATAGTTGGTACACTCTATCACACACAACACAGATTGCATGCTAAAACTCACTTGGTATAAATATTTATCATTTCTGATGCAATGATAAAATCGTAAACTGACAGAAAACCGTTGACAGACAGAACATTATTTCTATGTAAATCATCCATCATAAATCACCATCAACATATATTCATATATTCAACTGTAAAATGATATTCCTCAATAAAATAATTTAATTGTTATTAAGTGTCCTCACAACTTGGCAAAGAACATTTTAACTTAAATGTCTTACGTTTTGGTATCCGGTTCATTGACATATTGTCTTCACATAACCCAATAAAGGAAAGTGATGCCTTTGATGTTCTTAATACCGACTTATTTCATGCAATGCGGCCCTATAGAGTTTCTCGTGCTGAATTAAGAATTTACTTTATAAGTGGAGCTTCGTTTCCATCACTGCAGATGTTAGTTACAGCAAGCAATAGAGACAAGGCATGAAAGTCATAAAAGAGATGTAGAAGAGGGTTGGTGCTATTTTGGATACAAATACGCTCAGTCGTTTAGCTAAAAACTGCAGATATATGAGGTGTATGTTTCCTTCCCCATAGATTAGTCTCTATAACAAGTAGGCTAAGATGGTTAAAAAACAGTTCAAATGCTCAGTTTGACATAATTTTGTTGATTGCATAACCAAAGTATTTTGCAGGCATTCAAACAAGTTGGTGGTCAAAATGTTACAGATGTTACAATGGAGTACAACACTATCACAACCCCTCAGGGTAGAGTATAAAATAGAATATTTAGAGCGGTAATACAGAAGAAGTTTTTAAATACTATAACAGTCTTTAGAAAATGATATCACGGAACATATATTTACCATGATACTTGTCTTAAAATTATTTCAATACAGCTCGGTTTAATTCTATTTTCCTTTTTGGCCATAAAATTGTCTCAAGCCTACATTATACTGATTGTAATACCCCACACAAACATTGGCGGAAGTCCGTCCATGATTGCCGTTTCAAATGAAATGAATCTTACACTTTTTTCCGTACCAAAATTCACTATTAATATTCCCTGGGACAGTAAAAAGTTGTTTGTAAGCTATATTAATCATACTATGTAGATTTGCCATCTTTGCCTTCATCATCTTAGGATTTTTGTCACATTGAAACACATCATACACTTCTGTCCTTGACAACTTGAAAATATTGACATTATGATGAAGAAAATAGTTTGTTTATACTTAAGTCTATATAGTTGCTCATACAATCTCAGTAAACATTGAAACGGTTACCATTTGGCTCTTACTTGAAATTAACCAACCAAGCTTTAGATATGGAAAACTCGCAGATACTGTTTTTTAATCTTCTATTCTCGAAAACATAAAGTACTTTGCCAGAAGGAATTTACGATCCCAAGCGTTTGATGATTCTGGCATTGAGGAGAATTATGTTTTCCTCTTTCTGTATAAGTAGCGTATTCACGGTTTGGTTTCATGTTCTAAAATGTTTGTGCTGACCATAAACGACATGAAAATATCAGTTTATGTAGTAATCCGTGCTTATAGGCATTTCACTATGTGGTAAAAAAGCACTTCAAGGATTTTAGAATGTAATAAACAACCCATTCAGCATAGTTACTGTTTCTCCAAATCGTGAGAAGAAATAAGTGACAATATACAGACAAATAACTCGCTATTAAGGCAAAACATATGAAATCAGTGCAACTAAGCTAAGCACATCAATCAAAAATGAAATATTACAACAGATATTGGTATCCTCTTGAAGCCTTTCAGCGCAAAACTTTAAAACTATGCATACTTTGTTTAAAACGTTGAAACATTTATCCAAGGCGAGTTAGTGAAATTATGTCATTGTATTGTATAAAGGTTAAATACTCCTATGTTTTCAGTTAGTCCTTTCTAATCTATCACATTATTGTATACAAGATGAATGAAGGTTTAGAAATAAAAGCAATAACACTTCTTTGACAGTGAAAAATGGCAAAAGATGAAAACCAATGTGAAATATTTTATTTTAAAGTGACTTATAACGACAATCATTGTCATTGTTGGTAAAATTTGTTTCATCACAGTGTTACAAACGCGTTGAAGGATTTTTTTTTACCTTTTTTGATATGTAGTCCTTGTACTAAATTATATATTCTTAGAGAAATATAAATACTTACTCTCACCTTGAGCATTATGTCGACAATAGCAGTGAAGTTTAATCACTTGCAATAAGACATACACAGATTTAGAAGGAATCAGGGCGATAATAAATTTACATTCACAGATTTGTTATTTTATATTCTTATATTCATGTTTGATGTCTGTTATGTATGAACTCCCGAAATGACTTCAAATCAATTTTTAAAATGAAAAAAACTGAAAAAAATACCACGATCAATAATTCTCTGTAGTGAACATAAGGTCATATATAAAATACTCCAAAATGGATAATAAAACATTAATAAAAGAAAGAAACTGATTTTTTGTCATTTAAAGTTCTTAATATGACAATTTTGATTTCTTATGTTGTATTTTTTCTGACCGTACATCACATTATACATTACATTACATTACATTATTATAAATAAATGTACAAAATAACTTTACAATAAACGAAGACAAGGCACAATAACAAACCATGATTAAATGAATGAAGACCTTAAGGCACTAAGAGGGAAGGAGAATGTTAACATTATACACTCGCCAAGACTGAGGAGTTGATCATGGACAGGGTCAGACCCAGTACCTAATTAGCCTGATGGAAATGAATACTTATGTTAAATGACTACGATCTTTAGATTGTACTGAAATCACTCTTTAGAAATAGGGTAATTTTCTCGTCATTCAGTCTGATTTACTATCTGCATCAGGATTCCTCTGAATACATTTGCAAGATCTGGTTCACCTCAATATCTGAGTGGTCCGGCTTTTAGTCACGACAGTGTTCCGACTCGAATCTCATAAAAAGCGAACAGTAAATGAATGTGCAATCAATACAAGGCATACTTCTAAAGGATCACTGAGATCAGATTATAGGCAATATATTTGTGTTCTATAATTCAAATATATTTCACATTGTAATCGCCAAATGTATTCACATTTTCTTCATGCTATTTGAAGTCATTAATAGTCTTTGAAATTCATGAAGTAAATTAAGATACTGTCAAAACTTTTTGAACAGTGATTATTCTACAAACAAAATCCCCAATAAGTCCGCTGTAATCCGCTGTTCGAACCTTAGTTATGATGCTCCGTAAAATCTAGTCTACCAACTCGCTGTTAATACATATATCTTTACATGCACACACACATATGTCTACTCACCGAGTTGGTCTATATATACAGATATTCCTATATCAAATAACTAGATAAATGTTAGTAATTAGTGACAATTAGAACTGGTTTTGATCACTTTCATTCATATGAGGACATACAAATGCACTCAACAATTTATTAGTAACAGTTTGGCAAAGTAGGTTACAGATTGAGATGTCTTGTAGTCTCAATCATAGATCATCCTCGATGCAACATAAAGTGGACATATAGATATAGAGTAAAATTATTAATGTAATAAAAGGATCTATTGAGATTATTGTTAAATTTCTATGTATTATTGACTTTCAGCTGTTGAACCAGGGTCCCAAGTTTGTCAAGGCATATCCATATTTGTAAAAAAATTGTCTAAATAATGCAGTCTATGTTAATCAACTTAAGATTCACAATTAATACACATGCATGTTCTACTCTATCAATCATACCATGGCAACTTATTAACAAGGATTTTATCAATACTACTTTTAGTCACTTAATATTTTATTTTTATCACTTTAAAATGATCATTCTTGACATCATTCCTTTTGATATGGTACATCTTAAAATACGTTCTTATTATAAAACGGCTGTCCTTTTTATACAGAATCATTTCATAACTGCTTTATCATCATGAGAAATGTCTCCTTACTGTATCAAATCTTTTATAACTACTTTATATGTTGCAGAAATGTATATTTGTCATAAGGTATAATTGTATAACTACTTTACCATTACCCAATTGAGAAATGCCATGCACTTGTGATGGACGCAAGGGAAAAAGATTTATACTGCCAATCAAATGTCTTATATGAGGGCCTCAAAGATTTGGTTGACATTCTGAGATGATTCGATTAGGTAGAGGCTGATCTAAACTGATTTAGAAGATGCGTTTTCAAAGGCCAAAATGAAAAGACTTTTATACAAATGGCCATTTTGTCAAGTACAACCCTTCAAAGATGGCTCAAGGAGTGACATAAGGAAATTAAGACTGATGATAACTGGGACTGTTGGATTGTGTTTGTCAGTCATTCATCTGCTTGCTAAACTTTCTAGCTGTTTGAAAGATGGTCTAGCTATTTAAAAGTAATAATGTTTTAGAAGACACCAACGGAGACATAAGGAAGAAAGCATTATATCATAGATCGTGTTTAATCATCATGGTTTGTTTGATATTCTTTAATAATTGTTTGTATAAAACAAAGAAAAATGAAATGAATAGTTCCATAGCTCTTTTGGTAGATTATGCAATAATTCTTTAGCTCTAGCATGATAAGGGGTTCTATCTAATCACACTTCTATCGATCGAAGTTAAACTTCAATCAGGACTGACATGATCAAAGGACACACCGTTAGTATTACATTAACACATCATCCTTTTTTCATACTAACATTTTCAAGGACACTTTTAAAGGCACCCTGTCAATGAATATAAATTATTCATTTTCTGGATTAAATATTAGTGTATTCAAAATGTATTGCAAGTGGGTAAATCATCAATTATACGTGGTCGTAGAAGAAGGTGCCATATGTTAAAGCACACATTGTATTCAGATGTTAGTTTCTTCTTATTTTATAAACTCGCTTTTATAAATCAAATTCACATTTGTTTAGACATATGACGAACGTTTTATTTGTACCAGTACGTCTGACATGGCTCCTAGGTCTGAATTATTTAACTTAAAAGGCACCAGAAGAACCCAGATCTATACATTAAATACATTTCGTTTACGTACGTTGCCTCACAGACGTGTTGATACTCCAAAGGGTCAACTTGGTACAAAATTATGTAGATGGAAATGAATGCTTGTGCTAAATGAATACTTTCTGGAGACTACTACTACTACTTGAGACAACTCTCAAGAAATTTTCTTATTTATATTATCCATAATTAATGGACATGTCTAGTGATCTATCCCAAGTGTGATTTAATATAATCAAATTTTATCAACAACTTAATACTAAGATATACTATTAAAGCTGAAGAGTCAAATAAACTGTGTTGAAATAAAAAAAATATTAATCTAAAAACAGTACATTTACATTGCCAAATTAGCATCAACGGGACGTTTTCTTGAAAGCTTTGTCAAATTCTCCCTCAGCTAGAAGACATAAAAAGCTCCATGTTGTTACTTGCCTTTATAAGGTAATACAAATAAGATAAAATTTCTTGATTACACGTCATCATGTCAATAAAGCAATATAGCCCAGACGGAAAAATAGAATTTAAGTTGCCTCCTTAGGAATGCACTTGCTCAACTTTGTACTTGCTAAAGTGTATTTATTATTCTACCATATCTTGCCTACCTTTAGAATCCCCCACCAAATTTACCTCCCGTGAAAAGACATGCGCGGAGATGCCATTTCAGTTGTAAGACTTGACGACATTTACGTTTTACGTGACTTTTGCAAGGTTGTGGGTTTTGGAAACTTTAGCTTGTACTAGGCCCCACGCTAACATCATTCCTTGTGGTTAGTATTGATGTCCAGGGATCGTTACAGTCATAATTCCAAGAAATATTGTTACTTTTGTGTCAGTAGGCGACGGTTCTCTCCAACTTTGATTTCGACATCAAAACAGGTTTTTCCCGGCGTATGATTGACGTTTGCATACCCTTGGATTCATCTCGACGATTTTATCTTACCATTGGAACCCCTCTTAGACGATGCATTTAACAGAGGTTAAATAGTACTGACATTTTAGGTTGAATACAGTAATTTCGTGTAAGAATTGCGATATTTCTTTTCTAACGTGACCGAGTGATTCAGTGTTTGATTTGTGTGCATCTAGTTTCGATTACTGACAATATGTAACGGGTTAACCCTTGCACACATTATGATTTTCTCATCTTTTTGTTAAATGCATTTTTAGGGTAAATCTATGTTTATTGATGTAGTAATGTAAGCCTAGTTTTATCTTGAATAGTGAATATCCCGGGCCGGGATGTACATTTCTGGGCCACTCTGAGTTGTCACATGTCACCAAAGAAAAAGTATGATTAGATCTACAAATAAAATATATATCAAGGTAAGTTCAAATGAAACCGTGGAAGTCAATGAAAACATCGACATGATCACTTAGGCTAGGTTTTTCCTGTGAATCCTTTCATGTTTTGTTTTAAAAAATTCATTCAAATAAATGATACATAAAATAATGACTTACTGATAAACTGACATTCAGTCGTTAAAACATTCATGTAACCAATATATGCAGCTCATCATAAAATGAAAATTACAAAAATAAAACGTATAAAAACTTCACTGTTTGTGGCATGAGATTTTCCTCAAGTTACCTCTTCCTTATTTGGAAATGTTCGTTACGTGAGGTAAGAATTGAACAATCAGCGACCAGAAACGTCATCAGGATTTCCCCTCGATTGCCAACGATCGGATGGATGTTTTGAGTAATACTAAAATTCCTGTTTTAAACAATAGTCTTTCAGGCGCTGCAGGCGCGTGCTTTTATGAATATATATAACGAGTAATTTATGGTTAGGGATTCTAAAGGTGCTGCTCATATCTTCCTGCAATTATTATCAGAACGAGTATTATAGTCCATATTTTTCATACTGGCTAATAGATGGAGGGTCAACTAATGTTTGACCAGATCTTTGCCACTTGATGTATCTCAAAAAACATTCTAGGATGTTATTTATTGATTCAGCATCCTGGGAGGATGGGTTGTTTTTGTTGAGTTGAGCAAGGAAGTCTTTTTTGTCATTTCAAATTTTTATTTCTCCATAAAACAGTTTACATATCTATATTCGAAAACAACTTAATTTTTTAAACTTACAAGTCATTGTTGCGAATAATTACGTATCTATGGGCAAGATTTCAATTTTTTTTTATTAATATATGTTTGAATAAATTGTTAAAACTTCCTACATAATAAATAGGATATAAGAGAGCAGAATAAAATAATAGGTTGTGAAATAATAATCTTCAAATGTATTTCTCTTCATACATGTAGATAAATATGTTTGATTTCAAAAGGTATTAATCAGTATGAAACGAGAATTATCTTATTCTGTAATGTTTGTTATCTTTGTTCTTTAGCATGAAGAAAATCTAAGAATAGTGTTTCCTTTGCTTCATAATTTTATCAATTTATTTTACCCCCGTAGGATATACTGATGATATGAAAAAAGCAAGTTTATTCAAATAATGTTATATATGTATCTTTTCGATTAATATGAAGAGAAGCTTTAGATGAATTTTTCATTGTACATGTCAACAGTTAGTTTAATTTGTACCCTTGCTTTTAAGAAAATCTTTTTTACATGATATTAGTGTACAATTTCAATTCTTCAACACAAGATGATTTTCATCATCAATATTTCAATTTCGGCACTCTGTAATATAAAACCTTTTAAGTGTTTTCACGTTTTCTCTTGATGCAGTCTCATAATCAACGTACCCCTTTCCTTGGAATCCTAGTGTATGCATGTTAGTCTTACTGTCACTTAATAGGATTTCCTCTGATGGAACTGAGTCGCTTTCACACTGTCAGCAAGGTTAACTTTTGAAGATAACAACTTTTGTAGCTCTGTAACATCTTAGGTTTTCGACATTGAAAAAAGATCAAATAAATCAATCAAATTAATTTAGGTATGTTGTTCAAATATCTATGCCTTGGTATCAAAGGTTATTTGCTTTTTATTTCAAATAGCTGAATATTAGTAATGATATCGAGAAGGGAGGGCTACTCTGTATTAGCTCTGTGTTATGTTTGATATCCGATGATATCATCTATCAAAGAGACAAAGTAAACCACTGAAGTAAACATAAAATTCATTTGGGCCAGACATTAAATGAAGTCTTCCCCTTTTGTAATTCAGCAATTGTCCTTACTTTATCCAATATAATCTTTAACAACTTGATCATTTTATGGTGGCATAATTTCCTGAGCAGTCCGTTATCTGAACTAGTTATTGTCATGGTATCTGGTCCTTTTTCGTTACTTTTGATGATTCAAGAAACGTACATCTGTAATTTTGGGAGTAAACAAATTGCTGAAAAATATTTTTAAGGAACTGTCAAAGAACATACAAATAAATTATTTACTATTGGATATAGTTAGCAGGAAATGGCATTGGTTCTAATAACCAGCATCTTGGAGCAAATAGAAATGTGATTTTTTTTAAAATTTAAAGCCTTCTATCCCTGTGTGGAAAGTATCATACGTTTTTATTTTACGTTTGCTTAAGGTTCTAAAACAAAGTGTTACATTTTGGGTGGGTTATTTTGTGATAATTGAAATATTACCCTAAGGAAGAGGTTTAATAAAAAAAATGTCTATTGAGAGTTTTGATTTAAATGGTAATAAAATGAAAGAAAGTTGTTTATCTTATCATTAAAATCTGTATTGGCGAATAAAGAATTTACTTTTTTCATATGTTCTCTAAAGAAGCTTCCTGTCACTTGAAACCGCGTTTTGAGCTTTAAGAGTTTTTGAGTTATAATCAGCTGGTAATATTTTATAGATAAAAATAATTTGAATTGGCACAATCCCAACTATGATCTTGATTGTTAAAATTAACCTTGTTTTATGAGCCTAAACTTATCATTATATTACAGTTGAATTCGCTATTAGGAAATAAAAAACAAAAAGAAGATTTCATTTATTTTCTATATATTTTATTGGTAAATGTGCACATAGCGTCGATAAAATTGAACACAATTTTACATAACTATACTTCATAAACAAAAAAGTTATTTATATAAATTATTTTAATGTCAATGTTCTATGCAGCTAAGTTTATTCAAAATTTCTGCATCAGTTGTTGTTGTACAAGCAAAGTCCATGTAAAATGTCACCTGTCATTAATGGAACCATTCGAAGAACTTCTTTTGACTTTGCTATTTCTCAAACGTTTAAACATAACGCAGGGTATATAATAACTTTGTTTGCATCTATGTTGTACATTCTGTTAAGTATTTACAAGATTCGTATCTTATTCATAATCAACGTGCTACAGAGAAATAGTCAAATATTATAGGACACATATACCACTGTCTGTTTAAAATCAATCATGTTTCGAGGAACAAAACTTTTGACTTTCTCCATATATATATATGAAATCTTGCAATTTGCAGCATTAAAAACGTCAAAAGTTTGACACTAATTATTGAACCTTAGATCACATTCTAATTGTCATTGTGCAAGTTTGAGATCTACATCTCAAACTTTAGTCACGGATACAACGTCATTATCAATGTGTCAGGATTCAGTGTATTTATTCTGCCAACACAAAGTGTTTCTTGATGGTTTCCAAATGTAGTTTGCCAGACAGTAAACACGTGTGAGAAATACTAACTCCTCATCAGTATCAACAGAAAGACGGGGTTGAGACGGAGGTTAATAGTTCATTTACATGCTTTGTTTATGGTTTCAAATTGTGTTTGAGGAGGAGTTCCATGAATTCCAAGTAACACCTTCGTTATAGACAGCTTTAATTGAGGAGTGTTCAGTTGCTGAAGTTTCATTCATTCAATTGTGTATTCAGCAATCATTTATTGTCTAAATGTTGTGGCAAAAGCTTATTCCAGACAATCATAATTTATCCATATTCAACATCTGATGCTTATCACTCATCTCAAAACACATTCTGCATTGATTGCAGCTTTAAAAATTTAGATTGTACTTCAAGCCTTCACAAACGGATGATTGTAGTTATTTACTTGAGTGTTGTCCCCATGATATTCAAAATATTGCTTACAATAGAAATATTAGTGTTGACTATTAGGGTTTTATGAGGAGTAAACAAATTTGTGTTATATTGTTTGGTTGTGATTCTCATTTTATTGTTCCCTTTTCTTCTTGTTATTGGTGATAATTGATACAACGTAAACACATAAACCTGATTGATTACAGAATGAAAATTTTTCATGGCTAAAGAAACGTCTTTTCTCTGCATTGGTGGCCCTTAATCCTTTTCCTTTCACACATAAATCACAAGTCAATTGTAAATTATTATTCATCTTAATCAGCTTAAATTTTGGTTAAATGAATAATCTAAGGAGACTTGAATGTAAAATATTGCATACATCATATATTTGGAGTGTTGTGTAAGATGTGTATAGATATTCATCATACATTTATGGTTTATGAATAAATTATTCAAAATTGGCAATTCATAACAACATTAACTTTTTAATATGTTTGTGAGATAAGAGATATATGTCATGTTTGCTAGAGCCATTTAAAAAAAGGGATGAAAAAAAATGTATGTATTGTTTTAGCAGAATTTGTGCTTTATCGGTACTGTTTCTACACAACAAACGTTTCACTATTAACGAAAGCACAACCCTTACATACTTTCTTCAAAATTGATTGGAAATTGACAATTAAATATTAACTTGTAATAATAAAAACAACAAGCTTAAGACTACATACATTTTCATGTATATAATAATATAAACGTATTCGTATATTTTCAGTACGGAGTAGATCTTGCTGTGAAAAACAAAGTGTCCAAAACATAGAGAAGTATTTCACATCTGAAGCCGCTATTATGTTCATAACAACTCAATATTACAACAGAAGACAAACAGCATAATTTCCCTTTCGTTTATATCAAGGTATGTTTTCATTATAACCTTTATCTACTTTATAAAATATTGTTTTGATTTTAAATGATGAGATAAACTGTAAAGATTATTGAATTATTTAAAATCAGGATTGAATTTTCTCCCATAGACAGTCAATTCATACCAATGTTCCTTTTATTGTGTTCAGGGAAATTATAGATTTTATCTCCTATTTATTTTGAAAAATGTTAGTTATTTTGATACTTTATAAAAAGAATTCCCTTGAAACTGATTTGCACAAAATGTTTGGGTTTTTTTCATCTATGTACACATTTGCATCCACTGAAGTAACCTCTTTCCATACTAGAGATGACCATGCTGTTTTTGTTTTTGGGGTTGGGCAATTACCACACATTGAGCACTTGTATTTAGTCCCAACCAGACTTTGACAAACATAAACTGTATCATTTCAATTGACAATATGATTGTAACAATATTAACCCATCTAAAATCTAACTCGTAAATATAAATATGTTGAACCTATCAAAATAAATGTATTTAGAATAAAATTAATCTTTCAATATATTATCTACGTTTATATCAAATAAGTTACTTAGCTTGTTTTAATTCTATGTTGCTTACACATCATACATTTAACTTTTCATTTCAACTTAAGGCCTGTTATGTGAAGAATGTGTTTTGTGAAAACCCAATAATAGTCCCAAATATAACCTTCAAATGCACAATCAGCTGTAGATTTCTGCTACTAATTTGGAAAATCCAATTTCAATGAAGTCATAAACTCTGTCAAAATTGCAATCGCATTCAAGTGTTACAATGTGATTGGGTTTGACTTGCATGACATGAATGAATCAATATTTCATAATTTCATTCAGGTTCAGATCTGGGTAAAATCTTTCAAAACGATTACATTGCTTCACATTTTGAAAGCTCAAAATATTACCCTTTCTTAGTTTTTGTTTTGGTTGCAGTTTTCTTTGTGAATCAGACTTTCCGCCAGATTTAGATAACCTTTGATAGAACCTTAAAAGTACTCAAAATATAAAATGTGATCACCTAAATAATAAATAAGTGATATTTCCGTACGGGTTGTGTGTGACGCGTAAGATTGGTTTTGAGTTCTTCAGGCACAGTGTAAGTTTTCATTTCAAATCTCATCTTTGTTAATTTTAAATTTCTGCTAAGATGATCAGATTCTAGATGCAAAGCCATTATTTTTAATGTATGTATATAACATACCTTATTTGCTTAAGATATCTCTCTCAAGATTTTGGAGGGCTATGGCTGGTCATCAGATATACCTCCCTATTTAAGTCTAAGGGCATATGATTATCCTACTATTCGTTAACACCACGAAAATAAACGAATCAATTCTATCACATTCAAATTCTAAACATATTCGAATCAGATGTGATAATAAAATCAATAGATTAAAAGCCAATACTTGCTATGGGTCCTGTTATTGGTTTACAGACAATGTACATCTTTCAAATAGAAGTTTCAATATATATTCAAGGATTCATGTGACGATGGTGTTTCTTCATTTGTAAGATAGCAATTAGCAATCGTCCGATACATACAATAGAATGTATCACAATTTGTTATAAATTGCTGAAAGTTTTCTATTAAATTTACCAGTATTTGGATAAGTTCATCTGCTTATGAGTTATATTTACCTAAACTTAATATCTGATAAGTAGAAATATACTTTCGACAAAATACATTGTTGAGATGTAAAAATTAATATATTTATATATTATGACTGATTCACATTTAAGTTGGCATAATCATCTCCACTTTCACAGACAAGACTATTCTAACATTGTACAACTTTAATAAATGAATGAATCTTATGATAAAATAGGGTAATCATAGTCCCGGTAGTTTTGGTTTCTATCAGCTGTTACTGATTTGTATATCAGTATCATTGGGGACGTTTTGACGTTTTGACAATGCAGTTATGTAAAGAGTTATGACATATTCAATTATAAGATAACACTGTTTGACAATGCATCTGGTAACTGTGTCACATACAATAATTCATAAGACAAACCATTAACTGAATAATAGCAAACATCAATTTGGAAAACGTTAAGTAATGTGCTGTAAATTACGTGAACAAACTTCATTTATTCAATCATTATTAAAACCAATAGGACCTTTAGTCAAAGTCTCGTAAATAATAGTTTTCAAAATATATTTCTGTCCTTTGAACAACAACAAGATTTTCTTAGTAATCATTTGTGCAAAATTTATTGAAAGATCACACAATAGTGGCATACATAATTAGACAAAACCTTCTTTTTTATGGCACATAACATATAAAGTAGTTTCATTATGTCCTTATCAACAAGGACACATTCCTTACAAAAACTTACAACCAAAATGTTGTGTGACTGATTGAAACATAACATTTTCCAATTTTTTGTTATAAGTTGTTAAAGTCAATTTAAAAAGGTTAACTGTTTGGTTTATATAAGGGCATACAATCGCGGTAAAATAAACTTTTGACCCTAGAAAGCTTCAAAACGAACTCAATCTTCATCTTATTGTGGGCATTGCTTTTGATTTCTTTCATGGAGTAATTATCCCCGGGTTCAGGTTTGTCTACTTTTTCAAGGACTTGAAAGTGTTGCAAAATATGTCAACTAAAAAACTGAAGTAAAAGTATTTTCTGTATTTTGACCACTCAAACACTTCATTCTCATGTCACTTGCATAGGTCATGCGATACGTTTCCACATTAATATCATACAAATAAAAACGTGTCGGGTAAAGATACGCACTCAACACAAAAATCTTTCATTTGTAAAATTTCAGTGTCACTGACAAAACAATTTCAACATGTATATTTTACATTAATAATATGCTTTTATTACATACAGTGTATTTTTCTCGGATGAATGATCATGTATGTCTTAAATGCGTAGCTTTACCCGACAGCACTCTTAATAGTTACGATTTATTTAAAATAACATATATATGGCTATGATAAATTTGAAAATCAAAAAGTTGTTACATTGTTTTTTTGATAGTTATATGAAAACTTGGCATAGTGACAGTTTAGTAATATGACAACAACAATAACCTCAATTATAATAGATAACAAAGCATTTGTTTTATAACATGTAAAGAGGTAAAATTAGATAAAGAACTGACACAATTTTTCATCAACGTCAATGAACTTTGACCTCGCTCCAGTATCCTTAAAATTTCGCTATCTTATTAAAAGCAACTTTGCGGAAAGAATCCAGGTGACAGTTATCACTCAGCCATTAAAACATTCAGACCTACAAAAGTTACACCGTGTGCTTTAGTTACCGGCCACACAGCAATTACAATATTTGTTATCAAAATCTTCAAAGCCTATATCAATGGTACTGGTCTTTTACAACTTCTTGAATTCAGTTTACTACTTCATTTGTTTTGCAATAATAACCAACCAATGTGCACAAGTAAAGACACTGCCATGGCCAGCCTTATATTATGAAGGTCAACAATACCGTGACTTTGCAACAGTACTTTGGTTATAGGCCTCCTCAAACATCTACTCATCAACAGCAATGATGAGCAAGAGGAAAGAGTAACCTTTGTGTCCTGTTTTTAGTTTACAATGAAAATATTATATATCATTTTAACATTTACATGCATGTGCAGTTTTTACGACGAGATTATTGTCTCAGGAATACTAATTAATTATTATTAATTGAGAAGTGCGTAATATAGATATAAGTTTATCAACAGATCATTCCATCAGTAAGTCATTAGGTACTGAAATCTATACTCAAGTAGGACTCCCATGAGTGTTCAATCTTCTCATTATGCTTACACTATAATTGCTATTCTGGAAATACTCTCCACGGAATGATTACAGTTCTCTCATTTTGTCTTTGACAGTCATTTATAATCATTTATACTGATAAAATTAAAGCGAAATGCTATTATTAGTCTCCAACGTTTCATGGACTACTTCCCATTAGAAAAAACGTTGTTTGTAGATCAAGGGTAGCTTTATCCATTCAATCATGAGAAACTTATTTTAGGTGCGTTGTTTCAAATGAAAGGCAAACAATCTATGGCTAGGAAAACTTTTCCTTAGGTAGTTGAAATACATTTTTCACAAGGAATTTATTTTCGCGACAACCATAGTTATAATTGCCCATAAGTAAGAAAGTAATTTTGAATTAAGGAACTTGGATTTCTGGCTGAAGTTCATATGTATCGATATCAAAGTCTCTATCTATTTATGCAGTTGTTCAATCGATTGAGCATGAGCATTGAATTCTCCAAAACTAAAACAATATCAAAACATTATGGTAAATAGTACTGATCTTTGTCATCCTACGCTTTATCATATGCAACACATACTTTTTGCTGAAAAATCAATTTATATGAACACTTTTCATTTCTGCAATAATAAAATCGTAAACTGACAGAAGTTTATGGACATATTTCCATGTAAAGCAAAAGATATCAAGATTTATCCAGCTGTTAAATTTTAATCCTCAATAAAAGACTGTGTGCTCTAACCACTTCGCAAAAAGCCATTTCTGCTTTTTGGTAATATTCAGGTTCATTAGCATATGGTCTGCACCTAAATCAATAAAAGACAGTGATGTCTTTGATGTTCTTGATACTGACTTGTTTCATACAATGCGTCCCTATAGGGTTGCTCATGCTGAATTAATTAAGAATTCACTCACTTGAGATACTTACAGCAAGTGATAGAGACGAGACATGTAACTCATGAACTAGATATTCAGAGGTTTGGTGCTTTTTTGGATACAAATACGCAAACACGTATAACTGATAACTGCTGATTTATGGGGTATATGATTATTTCCCCATAGAAGCTTTCCAACTGATAACTTTCCAAGGTAGCCTCTACAACAAGGAGGCTCAGATGGTATAGTTCAAGTGCTTGGTTTAACATAATAACGTTGATTGCATTACTACTATCTATTGCAGTCATTCAAACAAGTAAGTGTTCAACATGTTACTGATCTCCAGGTTACTATGGAATATATCACTATAACAAACACTATGGGTAGAGAATAAAATAGACTATTAATGTGAGCTATTTAACAGAAGAGCTTTTTGAGTAATGGTGATTGGGGAATGAAAATAAATTCAACGATGCTTGACTTACAATTATTTTGATACACCTTGATGTAATTCTACTCTTCGTTTCAGCAGTAAAATATGTCTTTAGCTTATATTATAATGATATTTAGCATCCCACAAAAATTTGGTTGAGGTCTGCCCGTGATCACCGTTTGAAATGAAACAAATATGGGAAATGTTTCTGGACCAAAAACTGACTTATGATATTGCCTGGGTCAATCATGTCTGTAACTATAACAATCATACAATGTAGATTTGGCATCTTTGCTTTTATCATCTAAGGATTTTTGGTCATATTGAAACACATCATACACTATCTTTGGGTCAGAACTGAAAACATTGACATGTGACATAATCATCGTAAGTGTGACACATTTATTACCATAGATTTGAAAAGGTAATATTATATTGCAACAAATCAAACCATTTATTTTTTTAACCATGTAATGACAAATGCAGTTTCATTATCAATGTATTTAATACTTTTCCCACTTGGTAGAACCGACTCTTTCCTCGTGTTTAGTTTTATTTTTGTAGCGTACATTATCTCAAGAAAAATGTCTCATACTTGGTCAATACAGCCTCTCAAGAATTTTCAGTAACCACTGGACCGATTTCCATGGAAGACGTTATTTGATCATCTGTTCTCAAACATAAAAGGTACTTTGCCTGAAGGAATTACTTTTGTTCACGATCGCAACGTTTGATGATTCCGGTATTGAGGAGATTCATTTGTTTGTGTAATTATATTTCTCTCTTTCTATATTAGCGGTGTCTTTACAGTTTGGCTTTATTTCCTAAAATGTTTGTTCTATCAATATAGTGCTAACCATAAACGACACGAAAATATCAGTTTATGTAGTACTCCATGTTGATAGTCACTTCCCTGCGTGGTAAAAAAGATTTTCAAGGAGTTTGGAATGTAATAAATAACTATTCAGCTTAATTACTGTATCTTCAACACGTAAGAAGAAAACTATGAAATTGCTCTGCAGTTTTGCACAATAATCAAAAATAAAAGATCTTTCAGCATTTTAGCACAAAACTTCATACATATGCATAATTTGTTTAATAAGTTTAATAAGTAATAAACATTTTCTCAGAATTTTTCAAAGCAATCACTTAAATAATATCATTGCAATGTCAAAATGCCCTTTGTTTTCAGTTCTTTCTTTTTCGTCCAGCTTATAGGTGCATGCAAGTTGAAAGAAGGTTTTGATATAAAAGAAATAACTCTTCATTGACAGTGCAAAATATAAAAAGAAAGATGTAAAAAAAATGTAAAATATTGCATTTCAAGGTGACTTATATAGACTCTCATTATCCTTCCAAGTTCCAACGCAATTGTTACAAAACAAATGAAAGCCTTCATTTGACCTTATTGCTGCATATAACGTGTGTTAAATGACATATCTGAGAGAAGTATAAGCCTGAATCTAATTTTGGAAATTATGTCGACAATAACATAAGGTGAATCACTTGCAGTAAGGAACAATTATATTTCAATTATAAATTTGCCGTCTGTTATGCTATGTATGAAATTCCAAAATGACTAAAAGAAATAAATACTTTTTCAACTGAAAAAAATAAAGACAATACAACGATCATTCATTATCTTGAGTATACATAAGATCGCATTTACAATAGTTAAATACTGGTAAAGCACTAATAAAGCAATTCATTATTGTCATTTCAAGTTCTTAAGATGATAATTTTGATTCCTTACGTTTTGTTTTTTCTGAACCTAGAAGACATCATACATGTCGAATCAAAGGCACAACTTTGAATACAAATTTGATGGAACAAGATTCTCCACAATCAAAATTATGAAAATAATTATCCGTCACCGTTCTTCAAGGCTGATCTGTTGGGTAACTAAAAGGTGTAACTTTTTTTACCAAGGCTTATAATGTACGTCATGGATATCCTCTGCATATTATATTTTATACTCTTTTCTAAACACAGCAAACCGAGAAATAAAATCGGTTCTTACATCCTTTAATAACTCAAATATTTGCGAAATATCATACATAAAACTTCGTTATTGACCACTGAATAATTTATCTAATTTCATTATCATATTTCTGAGAATTCATGCAATCTTTACTTTCCTGAACCAATGTAAACAATAACTTTACAATAAAAGAAAGCAAGGCAAAACAACAAACCATAATAAAATGAATGAAGACTTTAAAGCACTAAGAGGGAAAGAATAATCTTAACCTGATGCACTCTCCAGGACAGCTGATAATACCAAGGGTCAGACCCTTATTAGCTTGATGACAATGAATATTAAATGACTACGATCTTTGGATTGTATTGAAATCCCTATTAAGAAATAGGGTAATTTCCTAATCATTTGATCTGTTTTATCAGGCTTCCTCTGAGTACAGTTACATGTTCTGGTTCCCTTCACCATCTAATATGTCCAGCTTGTACTCTCGACAGTGGCCCAAATCGAACCCCATGAAAAGTGTAAAGTAAATACAGACGGTAATGAATGTGCGATCAAAAAAAAGCATACTTGTTCATAGATTTCTGGGCCTGCTTTCACAAAGCTCTAAGGTGATCGTAAGTCCTTAAGGTAGCCTTAGTGCAATGTTAAAGAATGGGAGTTAAGGTTAACCTTAGTTAAGGTTGCTTTGTGAAAGCAGGCCCTGGTGGACGCTATCAAAATTGATCATCATGATCATCTTCACTGAGATCACGTTAAAGGAAATACATTTTTGTTTTATAATCCAAACATATTTCACATTGTATTCTTTAAAAGTATTCACATTTCCTTCACACTAATTGTAGTCATGAAAAGTCTTGGAAATTCATGTAGAAAAATTAGGATATGGTCAAACTATTTGAACAGTGATTAGTCTACAAACTGTAAAAAAAGCTCCCTCAAAGGTCCAGTGTTCGAACCTTAGTCATAATGCGCCGTCAAATCTAGTAGACTGACTCGCTGTTGATACATACATCCGTTCAAACACATACACACATATGTCAGCGAGTTGGTCTACTCTACTAATACCAACCACCTTGGGTATATAACAATCTGCAGATTGTTCGAACAATCTAGGTATAACTCGTCATTCCTGGATTGTTTAAACAGTCCGTAGATTGTGCGACCTGAACAATCTGGGAATGATCACAATCTAAGAATTGTTTGTGTATTGATATGTGTTCTCGTCATGTACATGTCTTATAGACATTACGGTACCCTAAAACAGTAGCTTCACGGCCCATAAAGCCGTACCTGTACTCGAAGGTCAGGCAGTTCATTAAAACGGTTGACTCGCAATGTTGTTGCGTTACTCATTCAACTAGAACATTACATGGTGTCAAGAGTGGTCTTCGTCCTCAAAACAAGATGGACAAGTTTACTCCACCGCCTCCACTGGATTTATCAGGAAATGTAGCTGAAAATTGGAGGATATTCAAACAAAGGTTTACTCTTTATTTGATTGCAAGTGACAAAGATGGGAAAAGTGACAAGGTAAAATCTTCCATTTTGTTATCTACTATTGGCGAGGAGGCTCTTGAAATCTATAACACTTTTGAATTTGATGATGAACAAGACGCAATGAAACTTCAGCCAATTTTGAATAAATTTGAGGGATTTTGCATACCTAAACAGAAAACACATTTGAAAGGCACAGATTCTTTGTTTGTTACCAAAAGGAAGGGGAGAAAATAGATCAATATGTAACTGAATTGAAGAATAGAGCTAAAACATGTGAATTTGGCCAGTTGTCTGATTCTTTGATACGTGACCGTATTGTATGTGGAATTCAGTCTGATTCTGTTCGTGAACGTTTGCTTCGTGATTCTGACCTCACTCTTGATAAAGCTATGGCAGTTTGTAGAGCATCTGAAGCTAGCAAGACTCATGTCCAGGAACTACATCCAACCACAGAATCCAGCGGGTCTGCACAGGTACATACAGTCAAGAAACAACAGAAACAGAAACAGAAAGGTACACAATCGACAACTAGTACACAGCCCAAGTCACGTGAGTGTTACAATTGTGGTCGTCATCATCCTCCTAAGAAATGCCCAGCCTTTGGTAAAACATACCATAAATGCGGTAAGAACAATCACTTTTCTAACGTTTGCAAATCCAACTCGAAGAGCAAAGTACATGCTGTTCAGGAGATAGAAGAGGAACTTTTTGTTGATGTTGTTCACAATGCTAGAGCATCTAGTAAGGATTGGATAATGCCCATGTCTGTAAATGGTACCACATTGTCTCTGAAACTTGATACTGGATCTCATGCAAATGTATTGTCTAAACATGACTATGACATAATTGTGAATAAGCCTAAACTGTACGCCTCTAACAGCACGTTAACTGGCTACTCTAATGCTCGCATCCCTGTCCTCGGACAATGTACAGCAACTGTCAAACATGGTGATCAGACTTTGAACTTAACATTTGTCATCACTGCTAATGATAAACCATCTTTGTTGAGTTTGAATGCTTGTGAGGACTTTCATTTTGTTGAAAGGGTTCATTCCATTGATGTTGAACTTACCTCTGATGTAATTTTCCAGAAATATGGTGATGTCTTTAAAGGTCTTGGTTGTCTCCCTGGCATTCATCATATCAAGACTGATCCTGATGTTCCACCTGTCGCTCAAGCCTGTCGCAGAGTACCGTTTGCCTTACGTGACGCACTGAAAGAAGAACTTTCCAGGATGGAGAAACTTGATGTCATCACGAAGGTAGATGAAGCGACAGATTGGGTGAGTCCTCTTGTGATTGTCGAAAAAAAGAATGGAAAGTTACGAGTTTGTCTTGATCCGAAAAATCTGAATTTGGCAATCAAGCGTGAGCACTTTAAACTTCCAACAAGAGATGAAATCATGTCTAAGTTCTCGGGCGCAAAGTATTTCAGTAAACTTGATGCATCTTCTGGCTTTTGGCAATTGAGATTAGACGAAGAAAGTTCTAAGCTCTGCACTTTCATAACTCCCTTTGGCCGGTACAGATTCTTAAGGTTACCCTTCGGGATTTCCTCAGATCCTGAGGTGTATCATAAGACTATCCATGCACTGTTTGACTCTATTGAAGGTGTAGATGTTACGAACAATCTGGGGTATATCACAATCTGCAGATTGTTCGAACAATCTGCAGATTGTTTGCTCACAATCTAGGAATTCCTGGATTGTTTAAACAATCTGCAGATTGTGCGACCTGAACAATCTGGGAATGATCACAATCTGAGAATGTGTGTTTTAGTAGTATTTTCATCATTATAGAATGGGAATTATTTAGCTTATTAAGGTTTTTCTATTTAGCAAGTATAAGGATCGATTCCTAGATTGGGATGAGCAATCAGCTTGTCTCTTTCTCAAAATGAGGGGGTATGGGGCCGATTCCCAGATTGTGAAGGACATTCAGCTCGTTTTTATGTTAAACTTAGGGGATGTAAGGGTTGACTCCTAGATTGTGAAGGGCTCATAGCTCACCTTTATTTAAACTGAGAGGGTATATAGGAGTCTATTCTCAGATTGTGAAGGGCTCACATTTCGCCTATATGTCAAACTGACGGAGTATCGGGATCGATTCTCAGTTTGTGAAGGGCTCACAACTCGCCTATATGTCAAACTGAGAGGGTATAGCAGTCGATTCTCAGATTGTGAAGGGCCCACAGATCGGCTTTATGTCAAACTGAGGTAGCATAGGTAGCTGTGAGCCCTTCACAATCTAGGAATCGGCCCCTATACTCCCTCTGTTTAACAGAAAAGCGAGATGTGAGCCCTTTACAATCTGAGAATTGACCCCTATACCCTCTCAGTTTTAAAAATGACGATCTGTAAGCCCTTCACAATCTAGGAATCGATCCCTATACTCCGTCAGTTTGATATATGGGCGAGCCATGAACCTGTCACAATCTATGACTTGACGACTATTCTCCATCATTTGGATGCATACACAAAAAAAACCTAAATAAACTAAACAATTCTCATTTTATAATGCAAGATGTACTACAAAAAAGCAAATTCCCAGATTGTGATCATTCCCAGTTTGTTTAGGTCTCACAATCTGCAGATTGTTTAAACAATCTAGGAATGAAAGAAATTCCTAGATTGTTCGAACAATCTGCAGATTGTGAGCGAACAATCTGCAGATTGTGAGCGAACAATCTGCAGATTGTGATCATTCCCAGATTGCACGGAACATAGACACTTCCATGGATGACGTCATCGTATCCGATTGTACGAAGAATGAACATGACGAAAGGCTGATCCAAGTTCTTGACATTGCTAGAAAGTATAACTTGAAACTTAACCCAGATAAGTGTGTTTTCAGTGTATCAGAGTTGACCTTCCTAGGCGACGTGATTGGATCTGATGGAATCAAGCCAGACAGCAAGAAAATTGAAGCCATACAGTCTATGCAGCGTCCTGAATCCAAGAAAGATGTACAGAGGTTTCTTGGCATGGTAAACTACCTTGGTAAGTTTGTCCCAAACTTATCTGAGAAGTCTCAACCATTGCGTGAACTATTGAACAAAGATGTTGAGTTTCAGTGGTCTCCGCAGCAGGAGTCGTCGTGGACGTCTCTTAAAGACGCTGTGTCACATGATCCTGTTTTGAAGTTCTTTGACCCTCACAAAGAGATCAAGATATCTGCAAAGCTGACCGAATTGTTGTCCCCAGAACCCTCAGATCACTGATGTTGGACAAGATTCATGCTGGACATCTGGGCATGGAGAAGTGCAAGCGTCGGGCTAGAGAAGTGTTGTTTTGGCCGAGGATGAACCATGACATCTCTGACCTTGTAGCGAACTGTTCCCAGTGCCAGACGTACAGAAACAGGCAGCAGCCGTTGCCTCTACAACCACACCAAGTTACAAGTAGACCGTGGGAAAAGGTAGCTTCTCATCTTTTTCATCGTAACGGTAAAGACTTTCTCGTGATTGTGGACTACTACTCGAACTATCCTGAGGTTTGTTCATTGTCTACCACAACATCCAGAGCAGTTATCCTTGCTTTGAAGACTGTTTTCGCAAGACATGGTGTGCCCAATGAACTGTTCACTGATAATGGTCCTCAATTTAGAAGCCACGAGTTCAAAGAGTTTGCAAATGAGTGGAGTTTCAACCATAAAACGTCAAGCCCGTACTACCCTCAGTCAAATGACCTGGCAGAAAAGACTGTTCAAATTGTCAAAAACATTTTGCATAAATGTGTTGATCCTCACATGGGTTTGCTTGTTTACAGGTCGACTCCACTAGACAGCGGTCTGTCGCCGTCTCAGATGTTGATGGGAAGAAGACTGCAGACGAATCTTCCTGTAAAAGCTAGTTTGCTGACTGTTTCAGGTTCCAGTAAAGCTGTCAAGCAGAAACGCTTCCAGGAGCGTAGGCAGACGTTCTACCATGACCGTACCAGCAAAGATCTGCCGCCTCTCCAGACTGGTGACAGAGTAGCTTTGCACAACAATCAACGTAAGTGGGACACCCGGGGCACGGTCGTCGATGTTGCTGCTCCTCGTTCCTACAACGTTCAAGCAGATGATGGCTCTGTGTTTCGTTGTAACCGACGTGATCTGCTGTTGACGCCGTCACCTGTGACGTCACCACCTGCTCCTGACAACGTTGATTCAAAGGTTGTTCCAGTGTGCGCTGACGTGCCTTCTGATGATGTTCCCGTGTCTGCTGACGTGCCACCTGATGCTGTCGTCACAAGATCTGGTCGTGTGTCAAGGCCACCTCAACGATACGGCCATGTCTGAATGACTTTTGACTTTAATGTGTTATCCTCACTTTCTAAAGAAAGGGAGGTGTATTGATATGTGTTCTCGTCATGTACATGTCTTATAGACATTACGGTACCCTAAAACAGTAGCCGTCTCATCCGGGTTACCTGCACGTGCATTTCATGCTTCACGGCCCATAAAGCCGTACCTGTACTCGAAGGTCAGGCAGTTCATTAAAACGGTTGACTCGCAATGTTGTTGCGTTACTCATTCAACTAGAACATTACAGTTTGTTAGAAGTATTTTCAGCATTATAAAAGGAGAATCATCTAGCTTTTAGGGTTTACGTTTGTGTTTGCATCAAACTGGGGCTGTATAGGGGTCGATTCATAGGTTGTGAAGGACCCTCAGCTCGTCTTTATGTCAAACTTAGGGAATATTAGGGTCGATTCCTAGATTGTGAAGGACTCTCACCTCATCTTTATATCAAATTAAGGGTGTATAGGGGTCGATTCATAGATTGTGAAGGACTCTCATCTCGTCTTAATGTCAAACTGAGGGAACATAGAAGACGAGCTGAGGGTCCTTCACAATCTAGGAATCGACCCTTATACTGCCCACGTTTGAACTGAAAGGCAATGTGTGAGCCCTTCACAATCTAGGAATCCACTCTTTGTCTATAATATGAACGTGAAAGCGGGATAAAACACCCTAACAATCTCAAATGGACCCCTCTACTCAGTCAGTGTAAAAAAATAACGAGCTATGAACCTGTCAATATCCGGGACTCAACAGCTATACTCCATCATTTGGATGCATACACAAACAAAAACCGTAATATGCTAGACGATTCCCCTTTTATAATGCAAAATATACTACTTAAAAGCAAATTCCTAGATTGTGATCGTTTCCGAGATTGTTCAGGTCTCACAATCTGCACATTGTAAAAACCATCTAGAAATGAAAAGAATTCCTAAATTGTTAGAACAATCTGCGACAATCTGCAGATTGTGATCATTCAAAGTTTGTACGGAACATACATACATATATATATTCCTATTTAAAATTAATAGATAAATCTTAGAACTAAGTGAGTAGATTTTCCTTCTCCAATTAGATTCCAGACCTACAAATCTGTGTTTAATCCATATGTATATAATACCAGTACCATAGTAAGTGTCCATTCTGGCCTGTTTTTTGGTCACATTCATCTATATATATGAGGACACACAAATGCACTCAACAATTTGTCGGGTAACGGTTTGGCAAAGTACGTTACAGATTGATATTTCTTGTTGTCTCAATCATAGATCATTCTAAATTGAATATGAAGTGGACATATAGATATGAAGCAAAATTACAAATGTTCTAAACGTTTTCATATTGAGAAGGTTGTGATCTTCAAATGTGCATTGCTCAAACCATAAACAACATCGACATGAAGATATTCTCATGAAGTATGAGACCTGTGACTCCTGTCAGTCCTACAGTACAACAGGGAAAAGTGAGAAGGAAATGTTTAATAGAGATTATTGGTGCATCGTCGATAAATGGCTTAATTTTTCGTTGCATTTCTCATTCAATGATGGTGCACTATATTATGGGGAATTGAAAAGTCTAATGCAACCAAAAAAGTAACTCCGGAACATGTTTAATAGAAAAATAATGTTTTAATGATACAGCAATGTATTTTTAAATTACGTTTCCACATATACACAAATACCTGAACAAGACTCTTTCTTTAAAATTCGATTGCAGATTTAAACTGTGATGCTTATATAGTTGTAAATCTTTATGTTTAGCCTCTTTCTATGCCAATGATGTGACAAAACACCATGTCCATGTATTATTGAACCGGGGTCAATATTTGTTAATGAATACCCTTTCTATATAATTCAATGATCTTAAAATCTACTTTCTCACTGTAAAAACAAGCAGCTGCCCTTTTTATATAGAATCTTTTCATAACTGCTTTAGCATCATGAGAAATTTCTCCTTATATTACTAAATCTTTTCATAACTACTTTATAACTAGAAAAAAATTTTTATTTGATATAAGTAATAATTTCATTATCTAATTGTGAAATGACCTGCTCTTATGATGGCCACTAGGGCAAAATTGATACTGCCAATCAAATGTCGTACGAGAGGGCCTTAAAGATTTGGTTGACATGCTGAGATGGTTAACTAATGTAGAGACTGATCTAAACTGATTTAGAAGATTCGTTTTCAATAGTCAAAATGATAAGAAACTTTTATACAAATGACCATTTTGTCAATAACGAAACTTGAAAGATTGCTACAGGAGAGACAGAAGGAAATTAAGACTGATAAGGACTTGGACTGTTGAAACGTGGTTGTCAGTCATGCATCGACTTGCTAAAAATTCTAGCTATTTCAAAGATGGCCTATCTATTTGAAAGGTCTTACTTTCTCGAAGAAAGCAAAGGAGACGTAAGAAAGAAAGCATTATATCATAAATTGTGTTTAATCATCTTGATATGTTTGATTTTCTTTAAAAGTTGTCTGAAAATTATATATACTGAATTAGTTATATTCCCTTTCTTACGTAATAATAATTTCTTAATATATAACATAGGTATTAATAATGTTTGAGAGTAATCAGAATTAAAGTACAGAAATGAGTTAAATAAATTGTGCAGTTCAACATGAAGCCTCAAACAAACACATTTGCGCCCTTGTTTGTTTTGAAAACATGTCCATATCATGTGTTGAATAAGAAAGATGATCTTAGAAAGCAAAAGTTTAAGTTATTTAAAGCTGTTTCCATGGTAATAAATGTTGCGATTGATTTATCATCTGTGGTAGGATGACATTTTCAACGATTTTTTAGAACTTAAATTCCTCCAGCAAACATTAATGTTATAAATTAGTGATTTATTTATCCTTTTTGTTCAAAATATTTCAAAACTTTTTCAACTCTGTATGCTTGTTTGCCAGTGTCATTAAAGGGGTTGTAACAAGTTTTTTTGATATTAATAAAGTGACCTCACATTAAAAGAAAATGAATGTTTCCAATTGCAGGACAAGGTTTAGTAATCAAATGAAACAGTCGTAAAAGGAACGATATATGATCGATTTAGCTATTCAAGTCCCTTTCTCTACCTCAAATGCGTTAAAGGCGTTAAAACAAAAAAGGCCGCCAGTGGTTTTTGCCGAATACTTGATTATTTTATCACTTGACTATGATGGATGGTCGGGTTGAGGAATGAGATGTCTTGACCAACTTTAGAGAGTACATAAATCATAAACTAATGTGTGATACGTAAAAAGTTGAAAAAATATTTTTCTCAAAAAAACTTGCTGCTGCCCCTTTAACATGATCAAAGCATCATTTTATTGTTTTAACGGGACAATCTGACATTTATCTCAATCATATGGGAAACAATGCCTGTTCATATGATGTTAAAAAGATTACTTGTCTATAAACACACATTTCCTTTGTTAATGTCTGTCCGCATCTCCTTCGCAATCGTTTTATTGATACACTTTTTGTACTTTTAAAGGTTACTAAATGTCATTTACATACCAAGATATACTGTTGGAGGTCAAATAAATGACGTCAAAATTAAAATATATACGTGCAAATGATTTTTTTTAAATATGATAATACTTATAACGTAAAGGTTACATTGCAAATTAAATACTTCCTGATGATTAAATAACTTAATCGCAAGGTTATAATACCACAAAACACATATATTCCTCGCTCATTATTACAAAACAAGAAATGTTTCATGTAACAGACAGTACATTTACATGACCAGATTCCCATCAAAATATAGAATTGTAGTTGCCACACTGTTAGAGAGGCACTGGCTGAATGTTTTTGGATACATAATGAAGGTATATATGGTTTTCATACTCACATATTGATACTGCGCCAACTATTTTGAGGAACAGTCCTTTCTCACTTGATGAATTTTGAGATTTGCGGAGACGTTATTTAGTAGATGGGTTACTTTTGTTTGATTTGAAGAAACTAAATCTCTTTTTTATGTTTTGTGAATGTCTATAAGCATGTTAATGGGTTAACCTATACATTTTTCAAACAAATTTAAATATTTATATATTAAATATCTTACACATGCACTGTTTGCAAATTATTATTTAAGAAGATTTTATATAATTACTTTTTAAACATGATGCATAATTATCATGATATAAATACACAAAATAGAACAGTAGTTCTAAAGATAATAACTGAAAATCAAAAAAAAAATTGGAAAGAATGTTACTGTTTTGACAAAGTGTTCCATTATTTTATTTACACAAAACCCAATACACGTGAGTCTCATAAATGAGGTAATTGATTACCTGATGAAAATACATTCAGTTTGAAAAACTTAATGTTTGTCAATGTTTTACCTTTATAGTAGGACAGCCAACAAATTTCATTTGCATACAACATTCTTATCATAACGACTACTGAAAATATGGAAAAGGTCAATGGGAAAACTCTGTTAACATTTGGTTAATACGGTGATTCATGAGGTCAACACTGGCTAATATATTTCAATATTGTGAAGATTACTAAGATCAAGCTGGCAAGAGTCTGGTATTAGTTCATTTTGTCCTCGCTATATACAGGTTAGGAATGATGACAAAAGCCCAGTCTGATCATAAGAGTATTCACATGTATGGTAGAAGAAACATTTTTCAAGTAACAGTTAGAAATAGATTCAACATTTACAAAGTACTATGAATGCTTCAAAATTGTTTTTCTATTCAATGTACTTTGCGCACATTTGGAAGTAAAGTAATTCTTTTTAAACTTTGTGAGTTATAAAAAAGTAGTTGAGCCAATAAGAGAGGAAGTTAACGTATTTCAGAATTCAATATAAAGAGCATATATGTCTCTGTAACTGTAAGAGATGTGTATAAAACACACACATATTTATTAGACTGGATATTAATGTTCACCAAGGCACCAAGCAAAAATAGAAAATGATAAAAAAAAATGCACAGGCAAATATGGAAAATATTTATGACATAATTTTTCATCAAAATCTTTTTCCACATTTCCATAGATGAAGAGTTTCTTGATCACACTTGATCACATTTACTTGATGTATGCTACAAAAAGCCTCGATATCCTCTATAATCCTGTACACAACATTGATCATGTTCATTCACGTTGGCTGCTCTATGTTTATTAAGTAACAAATAACAATAACTAATGGTTACGGAATATGGTTGTAAAACTTTAAAGCTTTTTAAGGTATATTTAACATCATTAACAAAGCAAGAAATGAAATGGAAACATATAAGTTATAAACGCTGATCATGTCAAATTTAGAGCTCTTGATGCTTGTCAATTTTGAAGAAGAAATATTGCACGAATAGTTTATAAACAGACGCCCTTAGCACTTCTAATCAATGTTGATGATCATTGATTTTATTTTCAGGATATCTTAACAAAATCAGAAAGAAGACTATTAGATAGTTACCACTTTATTTGCAAAACAGTTTATGACACAATATAACCAATTGTGCACATAAATGAGAGCAAAGTAATTTCTTTTTCAATCCTAAGCAAGTTCAATATGTCTTTAAAAATGCTTAAGGAAACTCATAAGCGTCATGTTTTTGTCATTGCCTCCTGTTCTGAAATCTGCACTTCCTTGAGACTTTTTATGGTTTGATTGATGGAGTCAAATTAGAAAAGAGAGAAATGCCTATTGAATAAACAGTTCTTTGCCTCATATACACTTTTATGATTTTTAAGTGGAACAAAGTGTAGAAAGAAATAGAAAGATAGAAATCCTATTCGTATAATTACATCATTAATCAAAATAATGAGATCATGACTCAAATTCATAAATACGCTTCTATGTAAATAAATTCTTTCATTACTTGGTAAAGACTAAAAAAAGGTTACACAACCGAGTGTCATTCATTCAGTGACAATATTACAAAAACACCCATCAAAATTGGCGTCACATATATATAAATATATATAGATATATGTATATAACTAATGAAGAAAAAACCCATGTTCACTAGTACAAGGCTACAAAGTCGTCACGTGATACACACTTTCTTCATTTCAATCTTACCTTCTACTGATTGTGCAACTGCTAGATGTTGATCATGGTGTGAACGAAGGTGGCCATGGATTGAATGTTGCCTACATTGATTACCACAAATTAGACCAAGATATGTTCAAGTTGTATGTACAGATGTAGGTTTTTAAGAGTCAAATTTCTCAAACATTCCAAAAGGTGTTATCTTTATAAGAGCTAATGGTTGTTTCTGAAAATCATCTTCCAAATACTTATCAATTAAGTTTAGTGCCAATAGACATCTTTAAGCCGTTATTTCCGATCAAAACAAACGGACAGTGGCTGCGCCAATGCCTAAAACTTAACTTTGATTTTACAACAAACACAAATACAAAATGGGTTGAAAGTGTTTATAAGGTCCTTTTACTAATATATATGCAAATGGGCTAATGGGCAAATTTCGATTTCTTGATATTTTTAGACATTGTAAGGAGATAAAGATGCAATGTTAGGGAGGTTATTATTAACCTAAAAAGTGTTACTTTTTTTAAAAGCCACAAGAAATATTGCAAAACATTCTCTGTGTTCCATTAACCTGTATTGAGCAAGGGGATTTTGTATTTTTCAATTTTGAGGACAGATCCTCTTTCATAGAAGTTTATTATCTATTGTCACGTTTTGAAAGGGAATTCTAGACACCTTTGATCCTCCCTTAAAATATCTTCTGAGAGAAGTGTCAGCTTGATTAACATTACAATGACATTTGGAATGTAATTGTGTGAATAAAAACTGTAAATGATTTTGGTAAAGCTAGGGAAGTGTCCGTACAGGTCACGTAATAACGTGTTTGGCCACAATGAACGGATTAACCCTCCGATGCATGGAGATAATCAAACGCCTGACGTCATTACGTGGAATGCGCTGCCTTTCTTTTTAGAGAGCTTGAGCAAGTTGCTGGCGGTCATCTGGAGGTGGTCGTCGTTGATGAATACGACGATCCAAAGCGTGCAAAAGATGTTCGATTGGTGACATGTCCGTCGATGTTGTTGTTAGCAAGGAAGTTCTGAGTAAATTGAGCTGTGTGCGCTCGGGCATTGTCTTGTTGAAAGATCACACCTTTTGCCTGTTGTCGAAGAAGGGACAGACGACTGGATGGAGAATGTTATTGACGTTGAGCCATTAGATTTCGATTCACGATAACCAGCGGTGTCTTCTCCTCACCAAGTCTGCCTCCCCAAACCATGACACCTCCTCCTCTGTAGGGCATCACTTCCTGAACGCAACATGCAGCTGTTCTTTCTCCCCGAAGGCGGTTAACACTTACTCTTCCATCTGCTTTAAAGAGACAAAACCGAATTTCGTCAGAGATAAAGCATCTTTTGCAACTCACGTCGCTGCCAACTTAAAACAATCCTCGCCCATTTCAGTCTTTGTTGTCGATGTTCGTCTGTCAACAGCTGTTCCCGGACTGTCTGTATGCCCTGATGCCATAGGACCTTAGACGTGCGTCTGCTTACCCGGTGAGCCAGTGCATTCGACGCCGATGACTGTCAGGAAGCAGTTTCTGAGGTGTAACGTGCGCAGATATTGGTCGTCCTGGTGGTTTGTGACTCTCGGTCTGCCTGATCTTGGTCTGTCTGAGGTTTGTCCCGAAAGATGATAACATTGCAGTGGTCTTGTGATTGTTGTACGGTGACATGGGTATGGGTGGCTCCCATTTGAATGATAAACTATTGGTTCAAAAGTTTCGCAAAATTGTTGCATTTTATGTAAAATGTCATGTATATGATATAATTCAAGACCGTCAATCACCATGGTCTTTTTAACAACAATTAAGTTAAGGTTATGAAAGTATTTATATTGATTCAAACTGGTTCCATTACCATGGTTCATTAGCTATCATTGTGTGAAATGAATTAAATGTGTTAATATTTGATATTTAAATAAAACTAAAACATTTAAATCTACGTTGAATAAATGCCTCTGAAAAATTTCAATGATGACTTAGTTCCCTTTTTTAGCTTATTTTCAATATGTACGTTGTTATAAGCAGTTGTAAACTCCCTCGGAACATCCATTGGGACATCGGTCCTGTAACAAATGGTTTCAAACAGAGCGTGACACTAACATAGTGAGGTAGATTTGAGGAATGGGGTTGTGTGCCCAATATTTCACAGTGGTTGATGAAGAGCCAATCAATAATGCCATTCATAATTCGATTATACCAAGTAAACAGTTTAAACTTAGACAACAACGTTCGGCAAAATAAATCACATTTCACGAAGTTTTGTCAATAAAGATCATACGTTACCTTTCATATCTCTAAATAATTCTTATTTATGGAGACTGTCTTCTCGAAGTACCAATACGCACGGTTTGTGAACTATTTGCTAAAAAAATACTAATGGCATAAAAGTAACAAGGAGGAAAGACTTCTAATTTTCAGTAGTTTAATACTCACAAATACATACATACAGATCATTTCTTCAAACTTAACTGCATTGCGGAGTGCCCTCTTCAAGTATGCAAAGTTAGTCGTCAGATAAAATTAGTGACATTAAAGTTCTTTAAAATAGTCAGAAGGATATCAATGTGTAAACTATATACAAATCACCATTGGTCATTGATCTTTTTGAATGAGGTTCCTACATCAATACATAATGTAACAATCATAATTTGCAAGAAAAATATATGATATACATAAATACGATGCAATAAGACAAAACAGACAATGTGTCACAATGGAAGTAGACAAAAGTTACATCATCACACGTTTATTACACCTTCGGTGGTACATGAGTAAACAAATATAACATTTTAACATGTACAACAAGATAACTGCATGAATTAAATTAACATTCAAAGTGGTTACAAAGTCTTAATGAACTTGGAAAGTTTTCTGAGAGTTGAAATATTACTTATGAAAAGTTTACGACAATATGCAAGTCACACCCATTACAAACATAGATGACTAAAAGGACCTTTTGCCTCGTCTTTCCACGATACTTTATCCAGCATAAATTGATAACATAACAGGAATAAAACATCAAAAATATTCTAACCTAAATCAGATTTAACTCAGTATCGTGCACGGGAAAACATTGCCAACGATTGTTCATTTACTTACACTATTGTGCTCTTCACATTTCCCATGTTTATGTAAAATGTTTGATAACTTGCTGACAAATGAAATTCAACATAAAATGTTAAAAATATTTACAAATTTGAATCTAGTCTTGCTTCATGACTGTGTATATAAAGGAGCCTTTAATACAGTCTAGTTCCTCATACAGCAAGTCTAGATGAAATAAGGAGCCCAAAAAAATAAATTATGGATGAATGAACATTTATTTATTAAAATTTATCATAGACTTACTTTTAGTCTAATTAGAATCCCAAAACTATTAATACAATATACTTTGCATACTTTACCTTTAGCTGTCTCAAAAATACAACTCAAGTGGTATAGCGTTTTAATGAAGTGATCCAATTTTTCCCAAGGATCTTAACAGTGATATGCATAAATAAAATTTAATCACTCCGGATGTAGAAAGGACAATGGGCAATATGATGGTGGGGGTAACCAAGCCCATCTGTGCCACGTATACCTTAAAATGCTCTATCTAATATATATACTGCTGATATTATTGCTGCTGTTATGTTATTTTACTAAGAACCAACGTTTCCCTAACTGACATTATATCTATAAGTGGTAAAACGGCATTGTTATATTAGTAAATAAACAAAAGAGTAATAATAACAATTATGCTCATTAATAACTAGATCTTTTTATTGAGAGACCATCGATTTGTGCCTTAACGTGTATTTATGATTTGAATAGGTATATCGTCATTTATATAACCTCTATACAAGCAAATGACAAAACTGCTTATCATACTTAATCGAAATATTTATTTTATGTAACTTTATGTATTGTTTTGTATTAAAAAAGAAAGTAACAAAAGCAGCGGGACCTCGTGTCTCAATTGATTATGTTAACACTGTGTATATGTTTGAAATATATAAGACTAATCTTAGAAAAGACTGCATGGTTGACAGTTATGCTGTGCTGACAATAACACGTGTTGTTTTTTGACATCACGAAATGACTCCCTCTGAATGCATGAGTGACGGTCATTCGTGCATTTCTTTCAACTCCAAATGGATACCTTTCGACTATCCCAATTCCATTACTTTTATCAAGCAATAATCATGTATTAAGCATAAAAGTACCATGCCAGCATAAGAGATGGTTGTTTTCTTCTAAAGAGATGTATTGTGTGAATGCGTGAACTTCTGCTTTCAAAATCAATCACAATTTCTGAACCAGATTGCAGGGGTGTTGGAATGTGGACAACAAAATATATTTCAAACTTAACACACCCTGGTACAATTGTATGCCATATTGCCCCAAAAAAGCAACTAGCTTTTAACAGTGGGGATACAAGAAAATATCCAGTCATACACTTTTCCAGGGTACGTTGACTAGGAAGAGCACCTGCTCCAAGGGGAATTACATAATGACCACAGTCTATCCCTGTGACTCTGACTTTGTGGATTGGTAGCAGTCAATAGATGACAGGAGAACGTTCTTTCAGACTTTGCAGTTTCCCTGAGCTGTGCTTGTAAAAGATATTTGACAAAACGGCTCTCAGAACATGTAAATGTACACTGTCCGGTGCAGCAAAGATATACAGTAGCTGTTAGTGACGCTCTATTGATGCGTAATGTTTTGGTGACACGTTACAAGAACAAAGATTGACACAGGGCAAGAGGTACAGAGTACCTGATTTCGCCAAAGAAATTGATTTAAATTCTTTTTGTCAATACACCAGTCGTGTATGATTATAGGTATACTTGGAAACTCATGCTGATTATGTTATTAATTGCCTTGATCTATCATCTCACCTCATTTCTAATTAATAAGGATAAAAGGGTGTGTTTTCCATCAATTAGCAACACCGTGTTTTGAAGGAGCTGCAGAGAAAGACAGAGGAAGAAGTACATTTGGAGAATTTAGTGGTTTTCATGTTGAAAGTCGTCGTCTGATCTAATAAGATACATTTCGTGGCTGATAACGTCCTTTACGAGCAAGATGATTATGGATAACACTTTTGTCATCGGAAGGAAAAATTAAGTTGATTAAATTATCATTATTTTTTACCTAAGCACATTTCTTAAGTTGAGTCCTTAGGTAATTAACAAAGGGTTATGAAACAATGGTATTTCTCCATGTAGAGAGTCATCAAAAATGATATCATTGATATTATTCATAGGAATTTGAATAGTCACAGCTCAAGTAAAATAGAAACACTTCGTAGAATTTAATGTTGTTGAAAGCATCGTCTACATAGATGCACTTGTCTCAAATTAGATCATGTGTGTTATTCAAGAACACACTTAAGATTAAACAGTTAAGACTTTTGTCAAGTTTTAATAAAAACTCTACATATTCATAAAGCAAATTTTAGATTAAAGTGATGAAGAGTACCTACATTTAAATGATCGTGGGGCTTTGATAAGTGCAAAGAATCATATTAATGATAACTTCGAAAATGTTTCGGGCCTTTTCATTATTTTTTATCGCATTTTTACAATAATATTTTCAAGCAAAATTGATCAAATGCAATAAAACCTCATATTCTGATAGCTCACCTTGTACTCCCGCTGCGAAGTTTTTTGTGTTTTTAAGCCCAGTCATTCCAAACACTGTTTAACCCAAAGTTTTTATTTCTACAATGGGATTTCGTTTTACATGCACTGAGAGACTTGGATCTTGCATACATAGAGAATAACAATAAAATTGAAAATAATTCCATGATGCAGTCACATGCTTGCCGTGCCATGTTCAATGGTTTATTATCACTTCAACCGACTCGATGCACTTACACGGCCATTCCTCTGCGGATACTTCAACTATAGTGCATGGACATTGATAAACTAGCACGTTAACTTTTTACCAGTAAACTCAAATTGCCTAAAGTTGTTTTACAGTATGTATTCAAATTCAGGTCATTTAAAAAAAATTAAAGGGCCTCATTTGAAACTACAGCTGAAGAACTTGTAAGGCTAGATGAGCAGATGAGCTGCTCTCACTTCCGGAAATGATGACAACGCATACTGGGATCCTCTTTTCTGCTTACATCTTAGATGTTAATGCAACTCTCCAAAAGGATCGATGGTAAAATCCGTGATAGTCGACAAAGGCAACTTGATAAAATGGCACACATTCAGTTTTGCACAAAAAGATTATGCGAGATGAACAAAAACAATCTGAAACAAATCTTGTTTGCACGTTTAGCCAGGAATCTCCAAATTTCAATTCCTTTTTACAGTTCTCACTCACGACAGTTAATTGAAATTACTGAAAAGAGCCTGACTGGAAACCCATGCTTACATTGTCCAGAACAGAAGCATTAATTTTTTAAAGCTACAGAAATATATTTTGCATTTTCTCACCTGCGTGAACAGTGTTGATGCGCACTAGGAACTTCTTATACTGCTGACTCCTTTAGTTTCCTTCTTATTCATTGCAACTCTCCAAACGATTGATAGTAAAATCATTAAAGGTCCAAAACGTCAAAATGCACAAAAAGATACTACAAGATGAATGATATCGGTCTTATTTGATCTATCATTTACTGTTCTCTTAGTCAAAGAACCTTTGTAAGGACACGTCCTTGCTTTGTCAAAAACAGAATCATTTGAATGGTTACTTGAGAAAATTTTCCATTTTCCACAACTGAAATTTACATGATGGAATCGCAAAATCTCAATATGTATTGAAAAAAGCTACGTAATTACGAAGCTACGAAATACCGCCTTAAATAATTGTTTAATTACCATTGATGTGGATATCATTATTACACCAAACGCTTAATAGTGTTACATCGTCAAATGATTTATCTAACTGAGTGGAAAACATTCTCTGAAAATCGTTAATTATTGGGGTTTTTCTCTGATATTGTTACGATAGATGTACAGATCAATGATTCTGTTTATGACGTCACAAAAAGGGCGTGTGACCAGTCATGCATTCACTGGTTTTTGGCCAGATAGATCAAAGCGGCCCACCAAAAGTGGCATTAAAAACGGCTTTCATTACCCTAACTGAACATATTTGAGTAGCGACCTTTAACGCACAATACAATATTGTTATCAGACATTCATCATATTCCAAAGAAAATAGTGAAATATGATTGTGGTTATGTAAATTTTAAACCGATATAATATCCTACTATCATAAGCATGTTCATTTTATTTCTTTTCAAACTGAATTATTTTCCAAATTTACATTGAAGTTTACATTACCAGTTATCGTTAATTATATGTTGAATAACATACTCAATTTTGTGTATTGTATGCACTGTGTCGGTGAAATTTAGTTGGTGTTTCGTTCTCAATCTCCACATGGATCCTTTGAAAATATCGTTTGAAAAAATTTTCTGTTAGCATGATTAGGATACGATAAGAGAATACATATTTTAATCATGCAATTACTGCATATACTTGATTGCAACAAATCGATTTGTCCAATTACAATGCGATCAATTCAGCATTTAACTCTTCCTAATATCTACACATGAATAAAGCATTTCACTACGCATGATTACATCCGCCGTTGTTAAACCTATCCTACCGCTAAACTTGCAGTTCAGTTTCTGCTTTTAGGTTTGGTTGTTTTGTTATTCGCGTTTCTTCTCACAATAAGCTAAGAACATTAACATAAAATTTTGAATGCCCTGTATGAAATTAGTCTCTTTCAATTAAAACATTGAAAGTAGCGTACTTGACGCAATGGTTTTTAATAAATATGAACGATGAGAATTGTTTCCTTCCTTTGTTCATCAAGGTTGTTTGAATTGATTATATACATAACATAAAAGTCATTGAATGATTATGGTTAAAAAATAGATAATAAATAAAATAGAAACAACTTGAACCGTATTTACATAGGTCCAGAATTTCTAACTAGTGATTTGCTAAAAGGAGATAAAAATAATATGTATTTTTCATTTAAGATTTTTAAACACGCTAGGTTTTCTCTAGAGCAAATAGGAAGTATTAACCAGCTTAGAGCCATGCTAAATTAGCCTTAAGAAACGAATCATAACATAATAAATGACTAAACAAATTGATCTTTGCAATGAAAGGGTGTATGGATAACAGTAGAGCAATAATGATTTGAAACAGGAATTGATAAGGCAAAACTCAAAGTTACCGTTATACGGATTATCAAAGGGGCAGTAGCACTTTATTTTGATAGATAAAGTGATTTCACGGAAAAAAAATTATATGTGTTTGATTACAAAACAATGACTTTCAATCAATAGAGCTAATGTTAGAGATCGTATGATCGGTTTAGCAATGTGAATTTATAACCCTACCTCAAATGAGGCAAAAATATGAAAATAAAATTGGCTTTTTGTTTTGTTTTGTTTTTTGCGTGATAAAATTATCGTATCCTCTACGGTCGTGGATAACCGTGTTAATGATGCGATGTTTTGACAATCATCTCGACCTATATATATATATCACAGGGTGAATATACCCTGAATCCGTTAGCCGGATCCCTTGCCGGATCCTCCGGATCCTCGCAACAATGGTATACTGGGATCCGGAGCCGGATCCCTCACCGGATCCGGGATCCGGCCGTACACCGCCGGATCCCTTGCCGGATCCCTAGTAGATAAGAATACAGGGATCCGGTGCCGGATCCCTCACCGGATCCTAGATCCGGACGGACACCACCGGATTCTCTACCGGATCCAAATTAGATAAGAATACTAGGATCCGGAGACGGATACCATACCGGATCCCCCTCCTGGTGGCAAGAGTAGGCAAGAATGAATGAATATGAAAGTATGAAGATTTTCATTAAAAAAGTAATATATCATACTAGTATATTGTTACCTTCTACTATCATATTCCTGAAATAACATTGTCATTTTACTATTAACATTATTATATATATTAATATCAAGTGTTTGTTTTAACCTGTAGCTTTTAAATATTTGTTTAAATTAGAATCAGAAGGGAATTTGCTAAACAGGCTGTTTTAATTTTATAGAAGTAAGGTTCAATGTTATACACTGTAACGCTTGAACGCACACACTTGATCATTACACCTGTTAGCGTATTCACATTTCACCTAGATTCATTTGTGTGTTATTGCTGCAACGGATGAAATAAGAATATACATATATTCGACGCATGTGTTCAATTACCGTTCAGTAACTTTCTTTCACTGATTTTTCAAAACAAAATAGAGAAACTTAAATAAAGTGGCAAGCGGCAATAGAAGGATTTAGAACTGTAACTTAACATGCACATTAGAAAAAACATGCATCTTATATCTCTACATGTAAGGGCAGTTAGTATAAAGTTAACACTGTTTAATACTTCTATTTTTTCTTATAATACAGTTTCAAAATGGTTACTAGTGTTTGAATATAAAATAATAGGACAATAATAATGAATAACGTAAAACTTGAAATATATTATGTTACCAAACAGTTTCTGAATTATCAAAGTTACCCTTTTGATAAGGCAGGAAATTGAAAATTTTAATTCGATTGTTAACGATATAAGTAGGATCATATGCATTTATATTTTATTTTCAATATGGTATGTAAAGTCGACTTAAACTAAATAAAACAATCATTTTCAAGCACTTTGTTTTGACGATAACAGGAATATATATACAGGATTAAGGAACAGAAAAGGTGTACAAATGTTTAGGAACTGACTAAAAGGGGATACTATATATACAGAATAATGTCATTATTAACCAAAATTTCACAAATAAACATTTACTTATGCCAAATGTACTATCTTAAGAGGTCAAACATCTCGTTACTCAAACCGATCCACTCTAGTAGTCTAGTCGAAGAAATTATCAAGAATCAAGCAAAATCCACTAGCAACAATTTGTCTTTTAACACGTTCTAATCTTTCAGAGAAGGTAATGGATTCGCATAGTTAAACTACACATGCAAAGATAGTGCTGCTTTTGCAGAAAAGCTTGTTCGTGCAATTTGTCAAATTTATTCCTTCTCCAGAAGTACAATGATACTTATCGCCTTCAATTAGAATAAGGAATTTCAAGGATTATTACACCTTTTGCGCAAGAGATAAAATTAATATGTAGGGTCCTACTTGTACTAAACCCTCTCGTACCTTAATTAGTCCTTCCCCCCCCCCCCCCCCTCCCCCCCTCCCCCTCTCTCTCTTTGAAAGTCGTTGCTACACCCCTGATTAACCTTTAATCATTCGGAACTGGAAATAGGTTCTCTCTGTCTCTGTTGATAAAATGGGACCGGCTTTTCTCATTTTTACAGTTGTGAAACGTATTGTTCCTTAAGATGGTTTGGCTGATTTAAGAATTCTTCAGTCTAAGGAAATGTTACGAATTTTTGTGAATCCAGCCTTTAAACAGATATTATGAACTTGTACCAAAGCAGTAAACACATTATCCTGTGTAGGAGAAATTACGTTCGGAAATAATATTTTAAGGGGATATAGTTACTGGAGGGCTTATTTGAGTATGACATTGCGAATTGTGACCTTTCATTTCAACGTAGCCCATCAGGACACGTTTTCATTGTTGCTATCATCTAAAAAGTATTGGATGTTGTAACATTAATGAGCACATTTTTGCTTATTTTTATTGAAACATGTTTGTAACAGTACAGCCGCATGAATTCGGTATTTCAATTGAAGGGAACAACAATATATTAAACTCATTCTATTTAATAAAGCAATTTATAAAATCTGAAAAAATCAGATAATTGATAAAAATTGAGCCAGTGTACTTCAAATTGAGATTGTCTCAAAATCTGAAATCTGTAGTAAATTGGTTCAGTGATCAAAAAGTTTTGATTGCAGGAATTAATATAAATGATATCTTTAATAAAGTGTTCAACTTGTTTTAGTTACAATTACGATAAAGAAAGATTTTCAAATAATAGAGTTCTTAAATTAATCTAATGTTTTACAGTGGAAGACAAATCTAATTCTTCACCCAAATCATTATGTTGTTTTTTTGCGGATGTGTATTCCAACCCCACCAAAGGGTTAGATACCTCCGGTGGTTAGTCAATACAGAGCGGCATGTATATAAGGAATACCTATACCAGTAAATATTTTACGTGTGTATGTGTCGTCAATTTAATCCGATGACTTCAAGTAGTCCCGCGCAATTATACTCCTTTTGTTAGTTCCACGCCAATTAGCATTTTGGGGTCATAAAACACCTTTATGCAATCACAAGCAATCAGACAGGAGCAAGCCTCTTTTCTTCAAATAGAGCGGAGCTCAACGATCCGTGACAAGATAGACCGGGTTGGGGTGGGGGAGGAGCCCCGAGGGGGGGTTAACTAATTTCGTTTAAAATCCAAATGAATGTAACATTTCCATTCATCAATTGATATTGTAATAGTAGTAAATGTAGACCATACACGTGAAAGATACTGCTACTGTTCTTTCTTTGAAATGATAATGCAGATCAATGACAAAATTTATAATAAAGTTTTGTAGACCTACCAATTTCAAAATGATGTTGTGGATATGCATACAAACTACCTTTAAAAAACCTGTCATCCAGAAATCAAAGGAAAAAATTAAAGAAGCCTTCTTTATTCTAGAAAATGTTGTCAAATCTAGTTGCCATAACAATTATTAAGAACCATAATCATAGTCATCTCATAAATCTTTTTCTCAGGGTGTAGGCATATAGATTTCAATATAGTAAATGAGGAAAACAAGTTTCTTAAGTATGTTAAGTTAAGAAGAATTGAAAATCGTTGCTCTTTGTGCAAAAATATAATACGTTTTGTGAATGAAAACATTCTGCATATGTGGGTCTTGAAAGGGAAAAATAAATACTTAAAAAAGAAGGTTTATTAAATCAGATGAAACGATTGGAGTCTTTGTGAAGTAACCAATTTTGAAACAGTGTTAGATACATTTGATCTGTAAAACGCATTGAATTCATATATCTAAGACGAAACGAAGGAAGCGTTCTCATATACATTTATGTACATCTATTCATAAATCATTTGTGAAGAATTTGAGGCTATTGAAAGTTACACTTTGATTTTAATTTACTTCTTGAATGCATCACTTTAGTCTTATGTCATAACTTATTAATTTGATTATTGAATGTAATGATCATATTTTGATCGCAAGTGTTATTCTACTTTGAATACTATCATTAATATAAGAGTTTATTCGAGTAACGCTTTACTGAACATGCTGAGCGCATCGTCTATCAAGCACGGTCAATAACGGTCCTGTAACATTAATAAATTTAGCATATACATGTTTTTTATTCGACAATATGCTTAATAGATCCACGCCCCTGTCTGCCATTGAATGGATACATACACACCTGCACATAGCTTGCATTATTTATTTATTTATCAGAGCGCTGGGTTATTCAAGTCACTAAACGACAATAACCTGTTTATTCGATGCAATAAAGTCAGTCTCTTTTGACGAAAAACCGAAACAGGAAGAATCATGTAGGGATACACCTGTATACGCGCCGCTAATCTTTGTCACGTAAAAATTGTAGAATAAAGTTTAGGTTACATCATTGGACAATGTTCTTCATGGAGCTACGCCCATCATTCTATACATATTCACAATCATCACCTGTAATTAGGCATTCGAGTTTTGATGAAATCTTCCATATGAAAAATAGTTACTTTGTAAAGATGACAATTCAATCCTATTTGTATTCTTTTGAGTTCAAATAATTGATTTAATTCGCGTTACATATATTTTACACATATTAAATTATACTTCGAGTCGATGTCGTCCCAACAGAATGAAACACTTAAAAATATAGCTAACCTGTGAAGTGATGTAACATGCACTTTTAATAGGTATGTCAACAACAAGTCAATTCTTCATGCATATGAATATATTTCTATTTAATAATTCGACTACTTTTACATTCGTTAATGTTACTGACGTTCTATCCCTTAAATCGGGATATCATTTCCATTATTCTTAACTATGATTCATATAGTTGAACTATTGACACACTGTATATACTTAACATGGTGTGTAGACATGCAGTATTTGTATTTACAAATAAAAATGCATGTGAATCAACATATGTGAAAATATGAGGAACGTTACGTGTAAACAATATGCTGCCTTCAAATCACTGTAGTGGTAGATTGAGAAAGACATTCTCACATGAAGATTGACAAACGCTTATAAGTGATATTTGGTTATGTATATACTATATATATCATAATATGTAAGTGTGTGTGTCTGTGTTTACTTTTTGTTGTTCTTTAAGTACCGTTGTTTAGGTATAAGTAAGAGAAATTGTCTCTCAAGACCTTTTGACCAATATAGAAGGTGCGATATCTTACGCAGTTTACTTGTCAATTGCATTTGGTGAGACAATGAAAACAATTCCACTCTCTCCCATTCTTATTATCATCTTTCAATATGTTTATGAAATGAAATCGGACCGCAAAATAAAAACTCTATGGTGAAATATCACCTGTTATATTCCTGTAAAGTATCCACATTCAGCACCTGCATTTGATCTTCATGAAACAATAAAACAATCAAGACTTTATGGTACAAGGCTAGACAGTTTCCGTTCAACACTCGCCGATTTGCTTTGACCTAATTGGTTTCGCTACAGCGAGCAGCGTCTGTGGTCAGCAGCCCAGGCGTTGAACCGTGAAGCTGTCTCGGCGTTAATGAGTTAAAGAAATCACAGAATGGGTTTCATGAATTTTCTGAAATCGGACAATTTTGCAATTACCTTTGTGCAGGTGTATACTTGACTTTGTATATATATGTTTATATAAAATCAAACATGCAATATCTACGAACACTACCCTCAGGTGCATGCTGATTTGTATATATGTATATATGATTGTTTATATATTTATGTGTGAGTGCGTTTGTAAATAAATGTTTGACATAATTGAATAAATTTATTTTTCATTTAATTTTGTGTGATAAAGTTTTGCTTAAACTATTTGTGATCTATGATATATTACCTAAAGCGAATTCATTTACAATATATACACTAATGTAATACCGTAATTAGGCAAGTTGATATGTTGACTGACCAACAGGTGTGATGAGTGTGCATTCAAGTGTGACAATTGGTGCTGAATAGTGTATCTTACGTTGGTTAATTCAGAAAATATTTTGAATAAATTTTACTACGAAATGACCCCTTGAATTCTGATTCCGATTAAAAACTGTTTTTCTGAAAATTGTATGTCAATTTAAATCTCATCATCAAAACATTTATCATTTGACTTTGTCACCTTTGGCTAACAAACTTTCACAAAGACATATTTTAAGAGTGTAGAACTCAACAGTTCTTTCTCTTTATAAATGCAAATGGCCTTTATATGACAATATCATGTAAACAATATGTTAAAGTTGTCCAAGATGCATTGTGTATTGGTTGCTTCAGACAACATTTTGACAAAAGCTTACTTAACTTACAAAAACTTCATATTTCTCAACTACATTCCTACATCGATATAAGGAGAGGATCCGGTATGGTATCCGTCTCCGGATCCTATTATTCTTATCTACTTAGGATCCGGTAGAGAATCCGGTGGTGTCCGTCCGGATCTAGGATCCGGCTCGGGATCCGGCTCCGGCTCCCCGTATTCTTTTCTACTGGGGATCCGGTAAGGGATCCGGCTACGGATGTGTTCAGGGATGAAAACGAGCGATTCCTCCAAATGCATTTTCTGCCAAAGCACGTGCAGCATGGGATCATGAAGGTTTACATGCAGACACGTCTGCTTTAGGGGTATAAAAAGCCATATCAGCCGCTGTTCATTCAGACTACACAACATCGGTACAGCGATCTGAAGAATGCCAAGACTGAACAGAGTGCAACGCAACAAAGCTATTGACAGACTGCAAGCAGGAGCGACGCAGCGAGATATTGCAACACACTTTGGCGTGTCCAGACAGACCATCTCTTCATTGTAGATCCGTTTCAACACCCGAAACAGCGTTGATGATAGGCCAAGGTCAGGCAGACCAAGGGCGACTACTCGGGCTCAAGATCGGTACATCCGACTGCTCCATTTTCGGCAACGCACCAGGACAGCAACGTCAACAACAACGCAGATACCAGGCCTGCGTCGAATTTCCGACCAAACGGTACGCAACAGGCTGAGAGAGGCTGGACTTTTAACGCAACGTCATCTGGCAGAACGTCTCCAGTGGTGTCAACAGAGGATGAGATGGGCACGTGCAAATTGGAGAACCGTTCTCTTCACTGATGAGTCCCGTTTTCTGCTTCGAGCACGTGTATACCGACGTCGTGGAGAACGTTATGCTGCCAACTGTGTTCAGGAGGTTGTTCCATTTTTGGAGGTGGGAGTGTCATGGTGTGGGCCGGGATTCGTTACGGTGTTAGGACACCCCTTGTGCATGTTGTGGGTAACCTCACAGGAGTACGGTATAGGGACTTGATCCTACATTCTCCTATACTCCACTCAGTACTACAAACAACACAACAATATTTGGGATATCATGTGCGGTGCACTCCGTTTATTCTGTACAACACATTACAGTCGTCATCATCATCAATACATCATCATCGTCATCGTCATCATCATCACATCCCATCACAACATAGTCTAACGTCATCATCTTGACGTAATTCACTGTTAATGGCACTGTCATAAGATTCCCACGTATTATCATGGCTCGTCAGCACTATCACACCAATACTCGCACGTATTATCATGGCTCGTCAGCACACACATTATACAAATACTCACGTTTTATCATTGCTCGCCAGTACACATATTATACAAATACACACACGTATTATCATAGCTCGCCAGCACACATATTATACAAATACCCACGCGTGTTATCATTGCTCGCCAGCACACATTATACAAATACCCACACGTGTTATCATAGCTCGCCAGCACACATATTATACAAATACTCACACATATCATCATAGCTCGCCAGCACACATATTATCATAGCTCGCCAGCACACATATTATACATATACCCACACGTATTATCATAGCTCGCCAGCACACACATTATACAAATACTCACACGTATTATCATAGCTCGCCAGCACACATATTATACAAATACACACATGTATTATCATAGCTCGCCAGCACACACATACAAATACCCACACGTTTTATCATAGCTCGCCAGCACACATATTATACAAATACTCACACGTATTATCATAGCTCGCCAGCACACATATTATACAAATACTCACACGTATTATCATAGCTCGCCAGCGTACACATTATGCAAACACTCACACGTACTATCATGACTCATCTGCGGAAATATACAATCAAATCCACGTAATATCATGGTTCGTCAGCCCATATATACAAATACTCACACGTACTATCATGACTCATCAGCGGAAATATACAATTAAATGCACGTAATATCATGGTAAGTCAGCCCATATATACAAATACTCACACGTATTATCTCGGCTCGCCAGCCATAAATCAAAAGAACATATTTACAAACATACCATCATGGCTCGTCAACAAGAACAATGTATAACTCGCAAGTATTATCATGACTTGCCAACCCAAATAACATACAAATACCACACGTATTATGATGCCTCGTCTGAACAGACTATAACAATCTTCATATTTGTCAGAACCCACTTTCAAACTGTTATCCACCGAATTAAACAGATACAATATGTATCGACACCGGTCAAAACCTGACTCGAGCGCACCGCAACTGAGAATGCGCTTACAATTCGCGCCTTTACTTATATACTCATGATAACGCCCTCTAGTGGACATCCTCACCTGACCATATAGTACTTTCCTACGCCAGGAGAAAATAATTTCATTCTAATTCGTACCTCAAACGAAAGAAATTATATTTCTCCTATACTCCACTCAGTACTACAAACAACACAACAATATTTGGGATATCATGTGCGGTGCACTCCTGAGACTCAAAGAACGGGGAACTGAAGACCCAAGGAAAGAGAAGAAGTGACAGTAGCAGAAGCAGCACGGACTCCTCGACCCCTGCTGTATGGACTCCGTGTCAAACGCGCATTTTTCCACACTATAGCTTTCGCCGCTTTCAACTTCGTCAGTTCTTTGGATGTCTTAAGAAAGTCGCTACGAAAAGACTCCAACTCCAACAATTTCAGCTTTAGATTGAGTTAACTGCGAACAAATTCCGTCCAACTTCTCGGAAATAGGTATATTCTATTCCATATTAAATTCAAAACCTGACTCGAGCGCACCGCAACTGAGAATGGAGGTTGTTCCATTTTTGGAGGTGGGAGTGTCATGGTGTGGGCCGGGATTCGTTACGGTGTTAGGACACCCCTTGTGCATGTTGTGGGTAACCTCACAGGAGTACGGTATAGGGACTTGATCCTACAGTCCATGTTGGTCTCTGTCAGCTGGACAATGCTCGACCACATGTTGCACGTGCATTTCAATATCATGCTTATTCTGAATAGAATTTACTGAACAGAGGTCTTCAAACAGCGTTTTAGTTTTCATTTCAATGTTTAACTTGCATCTGTGGTCTTTATATTGAACTTTGAAAGTCAGTGTCCAGTTTCTTTTTTTGAAGAGTTTATTTACCTTGTTCATTTTCCTATTCTCTTCCAATCTTTGCAACTTCGCCGTTGACATTTCAATGTCGAGCCCCTGATAATGCACTGAACAGACTGAATAGATTTAACATGACTAGTGATCCAAGGACATGTATTGTCGAAAATAAAAGTCATGAACACACGAGACGACGATCAAACATCTATCACTATATCAAAGTAAAGGGATCATACATGTATTGTTAACACCTTTGTCACGCGGTTCGAGCGTGCGTCCTTTTCTCATCTAATGTACTTTTATCAAATGTCACCAATTATTGTATATATTGATAGTACATATTTTGTACTTTACATGCATGTATCATTTTTCATCCTTCATGTCTTTGTTCGCCGACTAATGCCATTTTTATGTGTTCAAATGTAATTTTCATGCTTCATTTATAGGCATTTTTACATGTAGCATTAATATGTCAATGCTCATGTTATATATATTTATATCTACTTGTAGAGGAGTTTGTGCCCTTTGCAGTAAGCCTTTGTATCTTACTGTATACCAAATATTTATGGAGCTAGGGCTAATTTAGTTTCGCAAAGAAACACAACTTAGTGATATCTTGAAGTTAGCTACTATCTCCTCATGATGCACGAGAGTTTACTTCGACGTCCGAACGCGGACTATAAATAGCCTGCTTTTGCTCTGGTCCAGTTAGTTACGACTGGGGCTCTGCTCGGAGAGGACTCTCTACCCTGCTGGGTAGATCGCGGCGAACTTGGGACCAGACTGGGACAGTTTTGAATTTGGATTGGTGAGGTCAATATACCTTTATTTCACTGTGCCTTTCTGGAGTATGTGATCACTTCATAATAAGGCTTACAGTTTTACCTTACCATTCCTTTTGTATTATAAGTCCTACTAAAACAATCTAGTGGTTCTTATTTGTTACTCACTCAAGTAGGGATTAGGGATTATCTACAGTACTGTGTACTTGTTGTTTATTCATCCCTATTTAGTCCTGTCCCGTCAGTCCCTTGTTAATTCACGCCAAGTGTTGATTTGTCTGATTAAGTTAAGACGGCCATTCGCTTATCTTGTTGTTACAATGTCTGGGAGTATGCTAGAGTGATTCCCTACAGCGGGACTATTTGTTTATTCACGGGTCGTTGACTTCATTAATTAGTTAACTCCTGTTGAGTTGACTACGGGTAACTGGTTGTTGTACCCGGTTATCGTCTTGTTTAGACTGCAAATAAATCTCTTGATTCACTCATTTGTTACTCTCTTACTTTTATTGGCTTGATTTTTATTTTCTTACCTTTCTGCCGGATAAACGGGTCTCGTCGGAGTTTAGATGTCGTTATACCGTGACAACCTACTGTCTCTTTCAAAGTTATTTTTAATATGTAACCATTATTTCCAGAAACAAATACACCATGTAAAGTTCAATACTTTTTCCTTCTAATCGAGTCATTAGTAAAAAACATCGGACCAGTAAGCTCAGCATTTGCAAAGACCCTCCCCACAAGAAATGTCGACTTTAAGTTTCATTATGATATCGCAGAATTTTCCTCTAGTAATCAGATTAGTTTAAATTGTTGACAACGATGTCAGGTTTCAGAGCGCGCAAGAATTATAGCCAGGCAGACATGCGTGAATTCGGGGAATATTTAATATATTAATATATCTTACAGATAGATTTGATGACTAACAAATACCTTTTTTAGGAATGGCATTTCCTTTGAAAGCCATATGTCAGAGTTGTGACAGGTGAAAATACACGTCTGGTGATTACTTAAAAGGGTTTGCATTTCTGTCTGATTAAATTGTTGAAAATAACTGTTAAGAACTCTTGCATTGATTGATTGGAAACGTTGACTATGTATGTGCACTTTATGACAGCCTGTTATAAATATGTTTTATAGAAAAATCGTAGTCATATTTTTCACAATTATTTTATAATCTTTTCCTTTTGACAACTTGAGAATCTTTCGCATCTTTCCAAGCGTTAAGACATAATTTGCTTTTCCCCTTATAATGGGCGAAGCAAACAAATTAAAGGACCCATTTTCTGATTGATTCCGAAAATAATTCATATTTTAGAGTACTTTTCAAGCCTCAAGTTTATATTGAAATGTATGTATCTTAATGTTTTACGTTCGATGAAGAATGCTGATATAACTGACAATGCGTTAGCACTCGAGGAAATCAAAGCAGAATGTTTTTAATTGGTATTTACTTACTTAACTAGTATTTTTAAAAACTTCAGAAGGGGAAAACACTTTTACCCAACTTGGTCTTGTAAATACATCACATACATATAATGATCTGTTATTATTGTAACAAATTTGCATGTATAAATGTTATGTTACTTACGTCCCTATCAGCAGCAGCGAGATAAACCTGCGGGAGGGAAGTGCATTTGCACGTGCGTTACCATAACAACCATGTTAATGACAAAATCCTTGAATGAACTAGAATGATAACTTGTACTATTGTAAACTTAATCAAAACTACGTTGATTTATCAATCAATTCAGGTATCTTACTAACTTATATCAAGCATGGCAGGTAAAGTGCCTACATATATACATACTTTACAAACTATATTATATCTCATTTACATATTATCTTATACACTATGAAATTTCAACCATTTGCGATATTATAAACTATGGGGATTTTTCAAACACTGTCGAAAAATAACCTGTGAAAATATCATTGTCATTGAATTCATGATTGTGTTCGGTTCCATTATAAGAAATGATATCTGATAGCTTTTAATACTATTTCCGTGTTATATTATTAATGTGTTGAATTAACGCCGTTTTCAGGCAAGTAACAATGCTCATGTCCCACCCTTGCAAAAGAAAAATTAAATTGTTTCTTGACCATCACAGCCTCTGAATTTCTCCGTAAAAAGTTTTTTTTTTCAAATGGCTTCAAATAGTCTAGTTTATTTTCAAAATTGTGAAATTTTATATATGCCACTTCTACATCTTCTTTGACATAAAAATGTTTCCGATTGTTTTTACAACTCTCATTCATTATTATAGTATGCAGAACCGACAAATGTCCTAATAGTTTAATATATAGCTGTCCATTGTTGGTGTAGTCTTCAACGACATCTGCAAATTTTTTACTATCATTCAGCTTTCTTTGTTTATAAAACGTTGATATTGGTTTTCATATTTATATTTATACGCGATCAATATTTGTTTGCATTTTCATAAAAAGCATGTACATGTACGAAAGCCTATATCAAGAGCAAAGAATATTGGCATCCTTGGTATTTCATAGCCAGTCGGTTTTAACAAAAAACAATTATCATTGATCGTCAGAACAAGTATTAATGTCATTTATAAATAAACAAAAATTGAATGTTGAGTTTCCTTATGAGTCAAAACGGTTACATACATTTTCAATTGTAATCTTGGTTTTCAAAACATTTCACTGTGGAGGGCAAAACTAGAATCATTGGCAGCAAATGAATATTTTAAGGCGCTTCACTTTATACAATATGAGTGCAAGAAGAATACCCTCTCGATGGATTCGGAATGAACTTTACACGATTTCAATACAGTACAGCGGAAAACCAAGATATGTTCCGGTTTATATTTACACGATTTGCTTCGCTTCACACAAGCATATTTGCTTTTGGGTTCGGGTAATATTTGTTCTTATTGTATTATCTATTGCAATGATTTTGAGTATGAGTCCCTTTATTTCATTAATTTTATCTTTATGAATCTGATGAAAGAATGAATAAGAATAACGCCTTCTTCAAAAAGTATTGATAACCTTACAAACTTAGTCACCTTTAAAGAGCCACTCCGTGAGTTGTTGGAGTCATATATGCCAAACTTAATCAATGGTGTTATTTGATCGCCAAGTATCGACTGTTACCAAAAAGACACATTTTAAAGCATATTGGTTTTGTACGGTGTACGGTAAGGTTCGTATCAAAGGTAAATAATATGTTATGAAAATCACGGAGTGGCACTTTAATACTTTAATTGGCATTAAAATTGAATGTACTTGAAAAAATACAAATATCAATAATCGATCTATCAGTATTGGTAGGGTGGACAAGAATCCTAATTGTTTTAACACCAGTGCAAACAAGTAACAATATATTCAATACATAATGTTTACACATACACATATTTAATGTTTAAAGGACAAATCAGTTTTTTTACTTTCTCACTTCCAAAAAAGTATTCAACAGAGAAATCGTATTGACAGTAGAATGTGAACAATTCTTTGCCATCGCCAAGTATATGACATCCCAATCGCTATACCGTCATACACATTATGAAGTCACAAGGCTAAGGCTTCACCGATTCTGGAGTAGGGTAGTCTTTTATTGTGTTATTCATGGAAATATAGTGAGAAATGTGTCATTTATCTCATTTAAAGTTTAAATTTAGAAACGTTATTTGCGATAATTATTTCCTCCGATATATGGAACCTGAATTGAAGGATGCAATAAAATACAAAGAAAAATACACTTGACACTTGAAATTTAAGTTTGAAGAGCGATAAGCTTACCACCCGTTGTATAGAATTAATATATACAATAATATCATAAAGCGTGAGAAAACCGGTCTGTTAAAACTTTATATTTACGGCTTGGGTGAGATTGGCACACAGATCTTCAGCAGACCGTATTACCCCAGAGATATGCATACAACAAATGACATTCATAATTGAGAGACGGCAATTTTTCAACTCCATTTGTCGTATGAGCGTACTTCCTGGTAGCCTTTTACAAAAAGTGTCATACTGTGGTTCATGTTATCCAGTTGCATTCCCACGTTATAGAAAACGGCCCGTATTTATGAAACTTGATTTTGTATATGGAACAGCATAACATTGTCACAGCTAAATAAAAAATTAAAGCATTGGGGATATTTTATGACAACATTGCTGAGACTGAGGAAGCTCATTTTTAGCTCATAAGGTCTGAAAGACCCGATGGGCTTATGGCATGGCAAGGCGTCCGGCGTCCGTCCATCCGTCCGTCCATCCGTCAGTCCGTCCATCCGTCCATCCGTAAACTTTTCACTTTTTCGACTTCTTCTCCAGAACCAATGACTCTAGAGAGCTGAAATTTTATGTGCATACTCCTTGGCAAATGGGGATTCTAAATTGTAGATTTCGTGACCCCATGACCCCAAATGGGGTCACAAGGGTCAAAACCTTAAAAATCTATTTTAATCTTCTTCTCCAGTTCCAAAAGGTCCAGAGAGCTGAAAAGTTGTGTGTAGACTCCTTGGGCACTGGAGATTCTAAATTGTAGGTTTGGTGACCCCATGACCCCAAATGGGGTCACAGGGGTCAAAACCTGAAAAACCTATTTTCATCTTCTTCTCCAGTTCCAAAAGGTCTAGAGTGCTGAAAAGGTGTGTGTAGACTCCTTGGCCAACGGGGATTCTAAATTGTAGGTTTGGTGACCCCATGACCCCAAATGGGGTCACAGGGGTCAAAACCTAAAAAACCTAATTTAATCTTTTTCCTTAGTTCCAAAAGGTCTAGAGAGCTGAAAAAGTGTGTGTAGACTCCTTGGCCAACGGGGATTCTAAATTGTAGGATTGGTGACCCCATGACCCCAAATGGGGTCACAGGGGTGAAAACCTTAAAAACTTAATTTAATCTTTTTCCCTAGTTCCAAAAGGTCTAGAGTGCTGAAAAGGTGTGTGTAGACTCTTTGGCCAACGGGGATTCTAAATTGTAGGTTTGGTGACCCCATGACCCCAAATGGGGTCACAGGGGTGAAAACCTTAAAAACTTAATTTAATCTTTTTCCCTAGTTCCAAAAGGTCTAGAGTGCTGAAAAGGTGTGTGTAGACTCTTTGGCCAACGGGGATTCTAAATTGTAGGTTTGGTGACCCCATGACCCCAAATGGGGTCACAGGGGTGAAAACCTAAAAAACCTAATTTCATCTTTTTCCCTAGTTCCAAAAGGTCTAGAGAGCTGAAAAATTGTGTGAAGACTCCTTGGACACTGGGGATTCTAAATTGTAGGTTTGGTGACAACTTGACCCCAAATGGGGTCACAGGTTTCAAAACCTTAAAATCCTACTTTCATCTTCTTCTCCAGTTCCAAAAGGTCTTGATAGCTTAATAGTTGTGTGTAGACTCCTTGGACACTGGGGATTCTTAATTGTAGGTTTGGTGACAACTTGACCCCAAATGGGGTCACAGGGGTCAAAACCTTAAAATCCTACTTTCATCTTCTTCTTCAGTTCCAAAAGGTCTTGATAGCTTAATAGTTGTGTGTAGACTCCTTTGACAATGGGGATTCTGAATTGTAGGTTCGGTGACCCCTTGACCCCAAATGGGCAATGGGCCTTTTTTATTTGATTGTGAATAACTTGGACGTTGGGACAGGCTATCTTTCCTACACTGCCCATGACCCCATGGTCTAAACCACAACACCTATTTCTATCAAAAGTCTGATGAGCTACAGAGCCCATGGCTCTATTTTTCTCATTTCTGTTAAAAGTTAAACAAAATTAATGAAAATAGTTCATCATTGTTTGAATATAAATATATATATAATATATCATGACACCAATGAATATAAAAAAAACATTTGTTATATTTTTTACAGATATTTGTCATTACCATTAAGATAAAGTGTAAAATATCTAATCAAATAAAAAATACGTTGTCATTCATTATTGAATGTACTCTATTATTGATATACAATATATATTTGGATAACTCATAATGTGAATTGATTTTTAATAATTCACAGTGCAATCATTGAGAGAAACAGAACCTGCTAAACACTTACATGTTCTCCAACTAATGGATTATACATATATAGTAATATTCTAACATATCTATAAAACAAATATCACGATGCAGGAAGTGACGATTTAATAATTCTGATCAATAAAAGAATGACATGATAAAGCAAGTATCTAGGAAGTAAGATAAATGATAATATACGTCTTGAACTTACTATTGATCTATCAGATCGTTGTAGTCATACATGTTGACGTTACGTTGGCATGTGGCAAAAGAGAAATTGTGATTCTTGCACGAGGCAGTATTAAAGGAGCCAGCAAATTGTTTACATTTTTCAATTTAGATTATTTGAAATTAGGGCTTGGCTTCCAATTTTTTCTAATTGCTAATTGCTTTCTATTTGAAAAAAAACCCCGTCTAGTTCAAAAGTTCAAAATATGCTGGACTGCACCTTTAACTTATTGAATGAGGTTTTGCATAAAAGGGGAAACCATTGTGACCTACCAAGGCACGATTAACCAGTCACATATGATGTATTCAAAGGAGATCGTTTCATGCACTGTTGATCACTGTTCAAGTCATATGCATCAATTGTAATGTTAGTGACGTTCTTTTCCAAGCGTGCTCTTAACGAAAAGGTAAGATCTATATTCCTAATTACAATCTTTCATAAGGACTTATATAGAATTGCAGACGATTAAGAAGCAAAGTGCAGGTTATCTCAAGAACGTTTTATTTACAGCCAAAGTTATTTTACTTTTGACTGCATTTATCTACGTTCATCGACACATTCATATAAATCTCTTAGGGGACAATAATACACACGTAGCCAAATGCAACCGTCTTCCTTCATTCAAAATGTAGAAAATAATATCTAAGGTCATGAAGGCCATATCTGTGCTACCGTTAGGTTTCTATTCGATTGCCGTTAGCACTCATTTAGGGATTACTTTGCGTCCATTATGTAATCATACTGAACGTTTTCAGTAAATTTTGATATGAGACCCAACAGGATCGTATATAATGAAATGTATATCCAAGAACCTTGTAAGTCTTTCCAATATTGTGTAAAGAATGCTTTCCGATTGCTTGACATGTACCGACAAAAATAGATAGATAATTCAAAAGGCTTGTAGAGTCTTTACATGTAAACAAACAAGGTTTGGGGAGTTTTTCTTTGGATGTTTTGGCCATTGTTTGACATCTGCAGTTCCAAAATAACAGATAAAGGATTCAAATGACATTATACATAATTGTAACATATAGAACAGAAGGATAAATTCTACAACTTCAACATCCTCACCCTAAATTTGAAAGATAAACTACCAATGACACACATTTTGCAGGAATGCGACGCGCATGAGGAAGCAAGCAAACTTGCAAACTCTTATTCCATGACAGGCAACACCATGGATTGTTTTCTATACTATCGATCTATCAATTGTGTTCTATTGTTCCCTAGAGATAAAAAGTTTTTCAAATTATAAGTTTTATTGTAACACTTCTTTCACCAAGATCATTTGACGGGTGTGGCCTTATGTATATACATACACGTCCGGCACTAACACTAGTTTCCAGATAAAGGGATTGTCAGTAATAGCCCTAATAACTTTATTCTTCAACAATTTCTTAAAGAGAATTATCAGCTGGCTGCAATATTAGTATCTTCAACTGAACTCCCAAACAAATTTCTTCTAATTTCTTAGGCAAATGATTAATGGAGAAATCAAACAGCAAAGGAGAGAGGAAATGCCTTGCTTTAAAACTTCAGTAACTTAAACCATGGCGTTAACTGACCTACATTTAACATGTAATATACAAATTGAAGGACTAAAAACATTTTTCCTTTCCCACCAAGTTGCCATTATATCACAAGCGACAAGCTGTACTTGTTGATACGATAGACGTTGTTCACAAACACAATGTTTTGCTTAACGTCTCGATGCCCTTGATTGAGTCCCACTTGAATTTGAAGATACTAATCTTATATATCAACGTGTCGCATCAGACTTCACACTCCACATCAACAATACAAATGAATGGGAAAGACAGTTTTTAGTCTGGATTTAAAACCCATTAGTCGCGCAGACGCCCTAACTTATCCAGTTTCCTTCGTCCGAAATTGCGTGTAATGGTGTTTCTTTTAGTTGGTGTCGGAACTCGGTTTTACAATCAAAGAGAAACAGCGATTTTTCTGTTATGTATACCCTAATGTTAATGATACTTAACACTTATATATAATAGTTGCGATACAATGAAATGATAAAGCAAGATGGTTGTACTTGTTCACTATAGATTTCATAATTTATTTCAATAAGGATAATGTAAAATGTATTTTTAAGTTTCCTTTGTATCAAACGTATATATACTAGTGCTCAAAAGAAAAAAAACATAGTGTTTGACAAAGCTTGGACAAAAAAATGAAAAACATGAAAAGAAAACATTTGATAAGTATCAATCATGACTCATCCAATATGTTATCTAATGTTAAATTAATAGTGAGTGTGACAACAAAAGGCGTCAATAAAATTAAAAAACCACATTTTGACGTATAAGACGACGACGGTTGACGTCTAGGTTGATCTGTTGCAAATGTTGTAACAAACAGTGTTCCAGATGTTAGATAGCGACATATGGCTCTTGTAGTCTTAAGATTTGTCGATTGAGGTAGTACTATAAGTGCTCTACAGTATTCATATCGGGAGAAGATGTTTGCCACGTCAAGATAACAACTGAACAGTTTGGCAAAAAGGTGTTTGTCAGTCTACCTGTGTGAGAGCCTTGCGTCAAAGTGTTTGTAGACACCGCCACGCGTTTTTCTTGATAAATTGATGTCAAGAACTTTATCCCTGCATTTTTGCAAAGTCTGGTCACCACAAGGATTGTTATAAGATTACGACAGGTCTCACCTCGACCTTGCTAGACTATATAAAGGGAAGGATTTGCTTAACACAATCCAATGCTTTTTATTAAATGAGGAACCTGTACACGGAACACGCGTTGAGTGTTTTTTTCAAAACAGACAAAACCTACCTTCATTTGTGAACGTTAAGATTTGCACATCACCCAATTGGCAACGTTTAAATAGCTTGGCCCATATTAATTTTCGTCGCAACAGTGTTGCTATAGTGTTGTCTTAGCTGTTTTATGCAGTGCAAATACATGTGCATTCCATGTCAGAAAAAGATAATTTCGGATTATGATTTATGATGAGTATGATTTCCTACTTCATTTTGATTTTTTTAACAATATTTGGAGATGTGTCATTACTTTTTAGCACAAGCATAAATAAGATTGTCAAGTTCAATGCTTTTTGGGTAAATGCGACACAGGTCGATAAATACATTTATATAATTAACATATTCTTATTCCTACTTTTCAGCTATGATGGGAATTATCATCCACCAAAGTTTCGTTATCACACTGTTAACGATTGTCGGAAGCACTAAAGGTAAACCTTTTTCATATCTCAGAATGTCATTTGAAAGATTTTACTTTATTTGCTTTCCTATATACAATTATGAATAAATAACAACGTCAACACTTGCGATAACAAGTTAGTTTCAAACCTTTACACTTAAAATATAACCCTTGAAGTCCCATAAATTCAAAAATGTAAAACCAACAGATGATGTTGGATACTATTAAATATTACATTGTTAAGCCATAGTTATATATTAAGATATTTATGCTTGATTATTCTATGATTTAAAGACAATAGGTGTGCTAGGTCACGCGAAACATGTCCACCGTCATAAAGCAGTTTATTTCGCCAAACGTAGTGGAAACAACACTAATCATGCTCTATACCTCTCTGTTTCATTATCAATACGTATAATTCAATCAAATACAAATGTACATCGTTTCGTTGGTTTGACTTTAACAAAGGTTATCTTATTGAAAAACATGCTTCAAACCCAACGATATATTTCAAAATGACATATTAAAATTATGAACTAATATTTTATGTCAATGAATATAGGTTTAACAATAGTTTCAAACCCTATTTTGTCGAAAAACATACTTTATAATTTGAAACCATATGTAATTGAAATGTAAACAAAATAATACCTTAACTCATGGTGTAAAAATTTTTGCTCTATGAGTATGACGGCCCGCATTAATAAGGTCACTTATATTTCAAGGCCAATTGGTCCATTTTAATAAATGTTACATTATACTATTTATGATATATTTCGGAAATGGTACATGATATATTTCATTAGCCATCGAAACGTTGAACTGAACTGTCATACATTCGATTGCTCAACTCACCCTTTCTGCTTAGGCTACAAAGGTATTAGTCAGACTGTTTTGTCATTCACAATGTATAATAAGTTAAGGAACGCATAGCATGCGCAAAGCACTCAAAATAACACTACAACGCTCCTCCACACTTGCTTTGTTATGTTATACGGTGAATTTGGAAGGTATCCCATCAGCATCCATGCATCTAAAAGAATTATAGGTTTTTGGCATAAACTTAACACATCTATATCTCACTTTAAACTAGCCTCAATAGTTAACAAGTTTCTGTCACTAGATAGCATAGTAAATAATCGTTGTTATTCGTGGCTTAATTCTGTTGAAAATATATTGAACTCATGTGGGCTTAGCAACGTATATAATTCTCCTAATAATTATAATCGAACATGGCTACTTAATAAAGTTGAAAATATATAATAAAGATCAGTTTTACCAAACTTCCGTAGAAAAAAGCCCAAAGGGAAATTATTATAAATATTTTAAGATCTTGCCATCTTTTGATGCTTATCTTTTACTACCTAGATATATTCATTACCCAATATTAAGATTCAGAACTTCTAGCCATTGTTTGCCTATCGAGACAGGGCGTTGGAATAAAATTCCTAGAGAACATGGAACCAGTAGATTATGTGATTCGCCGTTAATTGCAGATGAATTTCACTATATATTTCGTTGTCCCGCTTTTCATGAAATTAGAACAAAATATATTACCGGAAAACTACTTAAATTCTCAAATAATTTATCTTACAGACAGTTATTTACTGCATCAGACTTTATTGTTCTTAGAAACCTGGCAAAGTTAATTAATGTGATAATATCTACAACACGAAATGATACAAATACCTGTACCAATACCTTGTAAGATGATTTGTACATTTTCATATCTACAATTGTGTTTCTATATATCGTGTTTGAACCCACCGCCATTTTGACCGATTGTATATTATATATATATATATATATATATATATATATATATATATATATATATATATATATATATATATATATATATATATATATATATATATATATATATATATTTGTATTTGTACTCTTATACCACCATTGGTGGTCTTTGGAGAATAAAGAAGTTGAAGTTGAAGTTACGCATTTGCAGAGCGTTGAAGCTTTGCACAGCTTGCGCAATCATGAATCATATATAAGTGTCTTATTTTCAATTATGGCACATTGCAAATCGCAAAATGGTACATAATGGATAAATAGATGAAACTGAAGGTTACATATCACTTCCGTAAATTTGATAACTGTTCGAACACAATTTAGAATTCTTGTACGTTGATATGAGCTTACTTGTTATCGTACAAACTTTTACCTTGCTCATTTGTAAAACCATATTTATCAAAACACAACGGTATATAAATCACAGTTTTGACATTGTTTCTTTTTGTTTTTCAGGTGCAAAGTACGTCATTGCATTTCCAAAGAGTAATATGAATCCAGCTCTGTCAATAACGACAGGCAATATAACTGGTTGGGTTGCAGTACAACCGGGAATATTTTATGATGTCCAAGCTAACTCCAGGATAACCCATGAGATCGACGACTCTTACTCCACGTTAATTGGTTCAGAAGACAAATCTATAACAGTGGAAGGGGAAAACGTTAACATATATGGTTTTGTAGGTAGGAGTGTCTTCACGTCTCTGACAACCTCCATCCTAGGAACTAAATACATCCTGTTTCCGATTCAAACACCACCTGGATACAGTGCTGTTTTAGTTGTTGCAACACATGAGTACAAGGCCGATATTACACTGACATTTCGCCTTGAGGAAGAGGTAACTTTTGGTAACAGAAGGTTCCAAAATGGTGATAGTTTAGTTTTCAGATTAGATGAATTTCAGACATTAACATTCAGAGAAGAACTGAATCTAAATTTCTCAGTATCTGTTGCAATCACATCTTCTCAAACTATAGCAGTATTTGCCGGTTTGTTTGATTCAAATGGCACTATTGCTTTTTACGAACAGCTTCCACCAGTTCAACAATATGTGAATGAATACTTGGTATCTGTTGATGACAACGGGCCGTACATGTTATACGTTGTTAGTGAATACATCAAAGCTCCGTTAACAGTGGACAAACTATACACCGTGCTAATAGACGATGTAGGTGTCTATCGCCAACCTATGAGTTCAAACAGAACCCTACATATTCAAAGCGTCGCACCAATAATGGCCATGTTATGCCAAACAAGGTTTAACTTTGTTCGGTGTCTTATTGTGCCACCCTTTGCTCTCTACACCAACGAAACATCGTTTCCCGTATTTGAATCTGGCGTCGTAAAGATCCAGATTCCCAAGATGTCTTCTGACTCTGAGCTTAATTGCAATTCAGCAACTAATTTTCCAATCCAGTGGAAAGAAATATCCAATTCAAGTTACAAAGTTGGAACAGCTGTTTTGCCAGTAGGTTTCTGTACAATGACATCCAGCACCAGATTCGCATTACTTGTGTTTGGTGATAAGGTGATGTACTCCGGATCATTTCTTTTTGTCGAAGTCTTGGGTAGGTTATCCTTTTGATATCCTACATCTTCTTTTTGTGTGTAATCGCTTGGTATTGATGTATCATTTCAAGATATTTACCATACAGATAATGAATCTTGAATGGTTGACAACACTTCATGAATGGTCTACTTTTCATGTAAGCAGTAACATGTAAATGTATCAGTTTTTGTGTTTGCAGTAGAAAATGAACGATGTCAAAGTTACATTCAAACCTATTCCAATGCGAACACACAAACTTACGTTCAATGGTTTTTAAAATACGGACGTTAACAGCTGTGTAATACACATACTTATTAGCCTTATTAGTTACATTACGATGTGAAAAATGCCCCCCTCCCAAAAAAAAAATACGTCTTGGTACCAATAATTGTCCTTTGTATGAATGATTGTCGTTTCGTTCGCTTCAGTTCAAAAGCCAAAAGCACATGAAGCGATGCTTCATTGAGCCTTTTTAGAAATCTCGATTTAAGCAAATTATTAAATTAAATTTCCTCTTGAAAGTTTAATGTATAAAGTAGAACAAATATGGTAAGTAAGGTTTAATAAAAGTTACGGTTTGTCGCTAGAAATTCATGAATGACGTTTGTTAAAGATTCGATATATGAACCGTTTATACGACCTCCATCGGCTAGAAAAGGTTCACACATTGATGAACGATTTTGCCCCATGAACCTCAGAAATGTAGATCACAAGACCGTGGTATCAACCAATTGACGTTCATGATCATGTGTATATTCAAAGAGGGAAATTATAAAAGTGTAAATAATGCATTTCCTACACTTAATGATATTATATATTTCCTCGATTTTTTTATCCTTTTGGAAATGGAAATGTACGAATGTGTTTACATTTTGTTTTGTTATTACTCATATGTTGTTTTCATTATGCCCGTTATGGCACATTGATAGGTAACTTATTGTGCTATCGCTGAATTTTCACCTAGGAGTATATTCTTATTCCATTCATTAATTGTCAGATATTCGAAGGATACGTAACTGAATACTCTTTCATATTCTGTCCATTTCCTCGTGAAAACGATAAAATGATTCACGTTGGACACTGGTGCTCATGCTATTGAAAAGATGAAGTATATCACTTTTCTGTTGCATACACATATATATGTGTATAGTGCATGAATGTTTGAATTTATGATTGATGAGTGAATGTCGTTAATACAAAATCATGTTCAGACAACCATGACTGAATAGTTCGTGCTCTTTGCATGCATTTAAATTATGACTTTGACCAAAGAGGAAACAACATGTGAAATGAATAAGAACAACTTATGAATAGTTAACGTCTTTAATATACGAAATTCGATGTCTCGGTGTAGGTACTAACACGGTTATCAAGCTGACTATCCATAACAAAATGTTCTTCTTCATCAATCCAGCCTCTAAAGTGCTCATTAAAGATCTTTATGTGAGATGACTGAAACAGTTGATCTGTATGTTTGAACATCTAGTCATATGATACGAAAAAACTTCCTCAGAATGGAAAAACCTGCACCAGTCTCCATCATTGACTATTCTAAGTCATAATGCATTTCCTTAATTTCCCAACTTCTTTGCCTACTGCGACTGAACCGTTTCGAGATCGGGCGTCTAATGAAGAGTCAGTCAATCGAAATGTGTATAGAATTTGGAGTATTCAGTCCTGGGTGACTGTTTATGTCTTAATGAGCTTCTCCTGATAAGATTTCACCCGCTTGCCTGCTTTTATCTTTACTTTATATCTGCATAAGCTTTATTTCAACTTGATGATAATAAATTCATGACATCCATTTAATTAGTGTGTAACAGTATTAACTCAAATACTTTATTGTCCTAATGCATATTTCTCATTTCATATTTTAAAAAATGGCATGTCAGACAATTAAAAAAAAAAGACTTTGAAAGCATCTAGGAGGCCTTAAGTCTTCAATCTTTTCTTAGGTTGTTGACTGAAAATAATGTGAACATATATATGGGCACACTACAAAGGCTATAGTGATGATAATGTGATTGAAATATGTTGAGGAGCAGAATTACAGACGACATATTTGATAATATAACTTTGCAGACCTTTTATTCGGTCATTTGAAATTACAAACGAGTAGCTCAATCCTCAATTATTTGTGTAATTGAGTTTTACTTAATTTAATGTTCATTACTTTGACAGTTTTTAAGTTATGAATTATTGTTACACTTTTTAGTGTTCTTTCAAAAAGGTAATTAATGGTTGGCGTTTTTTAAATGTAAATGTTTTAATAATTCTTCCAAGATGAACTGTAATTATTCCTAACACAAATCTTCTCATTTATTTTTTTAATTTTCTGTTTTCTGATCCAACGAGGCTAAATGATCATCATGACCCGGCGAGTGATCAATTTTTGGCATTGGTGCAGTCAGCTCAGCTGAAGATCAATCACGTGGCATCCACTGATCAAACCTGACGAGACGACATTCAAAGTTTTTAATGTTCTTTCAAAAAGGTAATTAATGTTTTTTTAAATGTAAATGTTTTAATAATTCTTCCAAGATGAACTGTAATTATTCCTAACACAAATCTTCTCGTTTATTTTTTAATTTTCTGTTTTCTGATCCAACGAGGCCAAATGATCATCATGACCCGGCGAGTGATCATTTTTTTTTAAATGGTGCAGTTAGCTCAGCTAAAGATCAAGCACGTGGCATCCACTCATTAAACCTGATGAAGGGACATTCAAAGTTTTTAGTGTTCTTTCAAAAAGGTAATTAATGGTTGGCGTTTTTTAAATGTAAATGTTTTAATAATTCTTCCAAGATGAACTGTAATTATTCCTAACACAAATCTTCTTGTTTATTTTTCAATTTTTTGTTTTCCGATCCAACGAGGGTAAATGATCATCACGACCCGGCGAATGATCCATTCTTGGCATTGGTGCAGTCAGCTCAGCTGAAGATCAAGCATGTGGCATCCACTCATTAAACCTGACGAAGGGACATTCAAAGTTTTTAATGTTCTTTCAAAAAGGTAATTAATGGTTGGCGTTTTTTAAATGTAAATGTTTTAATAATTCTTCCAAGATGAACTGTAATTATTCCTAACACAAATCTTCTCGTTTATTTTTTAATTTTCTGTTTTCTGATCCAACGAGGCTAAATGATCATCAGGACCCGGCGAGTGATCAACTTTTTTGAAATGGTGCAGTCAGCTCAGCTGAAGATCAAGCACGTGGCATCCACTGATCAAACCTGACGAGACGACATTCAAAGTTTGTAACTATTATTCATCTTTGAATAGAAATACCCCTTAAAATATATCAGGGAAATTTGTACTCAAATTACCCGCCATTGAACCTTATGTTCAAGAAATATCACATTTACAAGGGCTGATATGATTTAATGGAGATACTAATCTCGTAAATATGAATTTAAAATAGTCCCTTTTTATTGCATACCCAGAATTTTGAAGTATTTATTTTTTAAAAACCCTTACCGGCCTTTGGGATGACAAAAAATAACAGATCTTAAGGCTCGAATTGCAACCAAAGTACCACAACGCAAAATCCAACCGTGAGGTAACCCGATCAAATCTTAAGTCAAATTTACGTAGCGGTTTCATTTGCTTATTCAAATTAAGGATGGGTGATTTCAGGACAGACTTTTCTATCGGATGATTCACCCCTGGATTACCGAGGATGTGTGGTTGCAGGCCGGGAAGGAAATCATCTCCAAAAGAATCGCCTGTGAAATCTTGAAATCACGAAATTAAATTTACGTCTCAGTGTGCATATCAAGAGGCTGTCTACAATAGGCCCTTTTACAAGGGTATTTTATGCATGATTTTTTTATGTGATAAGAATAAATTCTGTTCCAAGGCGAAGAAGTTTCAAAATGTTTAATCTACCGGGATGCATACTCGTTCCATGAGGGTGTCTCCCCCAATATAATATATCACTGACAATTGAGTATTAAGGCTTTCTCATATCCAAGAAAAACCTCACTAACTGGTAAAATAACGCTAACATCATCCTTTTAGTTAGTACAAGTAAACCCATTTTGAGAGTTAAAGGAGATTTGAGTTATCATTCCCTGTTAATCATGCCGCTTCTGGTAGGAAATTTATTGCATTTATAACAACTCTCACTATCAGTATTTACTATGAGAAACTGTGAAAGACATGGGTTTCAGTTTACTGTTTTCTGTTGGCTCATGTACCAATTCAATGGATTGTGTTACAAATGATAGACCGCTCCTACTTAAGAATCACAGGTAGGTAGTCTGCTTCGTCTACGTATAAAACAATCAAGTTTGAAACACATGTTCATAGTTTTCAAATGAGCCCATTGGATTCCGTTCCGTTAAATATTTGAAGCAACAGCATCAAATCAATTGAACAATGTTGCTTGAGGTCTGCAAATTCAGCGAGTTCCCCATGTCCCCTTCGCTCATATCTTTAAAACGTTTCCCTTTTGATAATATATTCTTGATGACGGTACGATTTTTTAAATATGCTTTTCATATCATAAGGAAAGAAATGGCATTTTACAAGACATTAAACAGCCTCAAGTTGTTTTTTTTTGAAAGATTTTTTTTAAAGAGAAACAAGTTATTACAAATCCTTATTCAACTTTAGACAATTGTTTTCGAGATGTCACGGTATACCGAAATCTAGACATATATTAGACCCGTTTATCAGTCAGAATGATAAAACAATATAATAACAAACAAAAGTAAAAGAGAAGTAGTGAGTGAATAAAAGGGTTATTTGCACACTTAAACAAGACGAAAGACAGGTACTGATACCTGTAAATAGCTTATCAAGATTAAACAGCTAGTTAAGCCACTCAACTAGCGGTGAATTAACAATAAAAACCTCTTGCTTAACGTCAACTCAGTTCTTGAAATAACAGAACACAGCTAATTGCCGTCATAAAGGGATCACATCAATCAGAACAGATCAACACTGAAATAACTAAGAAGGATAGAGAATAAACAGAGATGAATAAAAACAGGTATACATATGTACGGTATTTTACATAATTCCAGGAGATCACTATTTGAGTTATTAAACAATTAAGAATACCAGGTCAGAGCTTATTAAAATGTACAGTCTTTAAAAGAAGCGATCACAAACTCCAAAAAAGTACAGAGGAATATTAACTTCACCAATCCAACATCAATCGTCGTCAAAGAGTCCAAAGTTTCCTTAGCAGTTGACCAGTGCAGCAACACCTCACGGACGGAATACAAATAACTTACACTTGCTCCAGGTATTTCAGTTCGGACGTCAATGAAGTCACTCACTAAGATGTTAACCCATGAGAACACTGCGTGTTGTGTTTCGTAGCTACACTGAAAGGGCCTTATCCCCTTGATTAACGGAGTTTTGCTAATGAACAAAGCTCATAGTACAGAGGGCAAACAGTTATGAGTAAATGTATATAGTAAATATGTAAATATGAATAACTCAAAATTTGAAATATAAATACACCCTGATAAAAAGTTTGTAAAAGGGCATGAAAAGTACATCTAAACACATAATAATAGCCGCATACTTAATGGTAACTGATGCAGGATGGAAAGTTCATGATATGCACTTGTAATATATAACTATTTATGACATTTTATAACAATTCATTTGCTGAGAGACGGGAGAAAGGAGGCACGCCCGAAGATACAATGCTTTAGCGTTTTCTGGCGACTGATACCACACAATAATCACTATTTTTAAGGTTATTCCTGATATACCTGATATTGCATAATGAATAATTCAGAACACCGGAAAGACTTTTATTTTTTTAAATCGAATTTTGTAAAGTCTTTCAGAAGATAGTATCACGTGTTTTGCTTTGTAGAAAGGAATTTGAATGTCTTTATAATGGACTCTGATGGTTTGATTTTCATTAATATTATCAAATTACAACTTTATTTTACGTAGGAGAAATCTAATGTTAGTAATTTTTAAAACTAAAGACCCGTGTGTGCGTATGAAATCTTGTCAGTGGTGTAAATTACAAAATGCATTTGATGTACATCTTAATTCCACCAAAACTCAGATATACTGATTACTTTCAAACTTTAAAAATCTAATTTGAATTTTATTTAACAATTAAAAGTATATGCATTGTCAAAGAGAGGGTAACAGTCTTGAAAATGGAATAGTACTCTAGAGGGTTTGGTACAACGTTATTCAGATCAGCTTAGAAATATGATCGTACCTCGTGGAGTTGCTACAGGCCAATTTACCCATTTAGTCTGAACCGAACATGTACATGGTGTATACAGTTCATATAAGATGATTGTTAATTAATCATACACCGTAACAATCAAAATAAAAAACAGAACCCTACAATCACATAAAAGGGTTTGAAATTCACCAAAAGCCTTTAAAAATCGTCTTAATTGTTAAGTTAAAGGCAGTGTGCAACTGAACAAAGCCATGACGTCATGTGCTATTGCCATAAATTTGCCATGCGCGAGATTAAAAGCTACCAATTCGAACCGCGATGTGCTAAGACATGCCCGAAATCACGTGTTTTAAATTAATTTTCCAAGTTTCACTTTCTTCCTCTTTTTGATGACGATTTTCTGGAACAAACTTGTTATTTACCGTGGGTTTTATTGTGTCTCTTGCAAAATGACAATTTGTCCCTGTGACTATAATGACAATCCATTCCGTGTAAAACGCAGTGAACATGACCGTATTCAGGGGGCTGCGGGATAGCGCAGTGGTTAGCGCGTTCGGCTTCGGATCAAGAGGTCTGTGGTTCGAATCCCGCCAGGGGCTCGGCAACTTTGTCTGCAGTAGAGAACTTTCTAGACGTAGTCAGGTTTGATTGCAATGCTAGACTGAATTTCAGCGCAGTACTACCCATGGTTCGCTAGTTCCACCCGACGCTCGCAGATTTCACCGCAATGCATAGCCACAATGGTGTTGCGGGCTTTCTCCCTGCAAGAATACTAGTAGCCGTGATATAAGTGAAATGATATTCAAAGCGGCGTTAAACACCAACTCACCCCACCTAAAAGGGAAGGTTTTTTGTCGTAAAAATTCAATTATTTCGGTGAAAAGGTCGTGAGCCTTTAACCATTAATACAATTTAACATTTTAGGCGATAAAAAGTTAATCAATGGAGAATGCAGTCGGTCTAACAGTAATCTTCTTTTTTTACCCCAAAAATGAAGTTTTATACAAAATATATCCAAAATTGTTTACCATGACACACCTTCAATTTAATTATTTATCCAACCAAAGACCGAAGCGGTATTAGTTCTACAATGTCGAAGTCTTATCTTTTCTAGCTGTTGTAATAAACATGAAAATTCTATGAAGTAATGAACTATGTCATTGCATTTTTGGATTGTTGTTGACACCAGCGCACTATAGTACGATAATACTAACGATCTGCACTCATATAATCTACCAGTTAAGTAATTTGGAAAATATGTACGTATTCAGGTGATAAGTCGATTTTTTAAAATAACTCTGCATAAACTTCAATATCGGCAACATTTAAAGTTTGCTTTAAGCCGGAAAAGCAAAAACGGCATAGCAATAACGGCCGTTTTTGTTAATCAACACCAATGCTTATAATCATTTTATGAATAATCAAAAGCTGCATGCATTACTAGTTTCGCCATTTTAACATTTTTAATCCATTAATCGACTCCGGCCGACTACCCTTTTCATTATTGATTGCAGAGCAAAAAAGAATGCATATTCTTTAAATTGATAGAGAGCTTTAGTGAGCGCCTATGTCCAACATGCCTTGAAATAGCACACTTAAGCGTGGAAAATAAGTACTATAATGCTTTTAAATGATTTATATGATCAAGTATCATATTTGCTTCACATTCTCAATAATTCGATACGTTTGGTAGCGTATCTTTATCTGTTTACTTTGTCAAACTACATGGAATTTACCATATTCTATTTCAAAAATTAATTTCCTTAAACTTTGAATTAAATTTAAAGGAGGTATCACATTTTTGTAAGGAACTTAAATTTCACTATAATTAATTTAAATGGTTTGAATCGATTTAGGCAAATTTTCATGCTATCAAATTGCAACTTAATGTTTGGTGAGAAAATCTAATGTAAATTATATTTGAGAAAGCAGGCCTCGTGTGAGTATGATGTTAGAATACAGTATAGCATTAGTTCAGACTAAATCAATAATGAAAAAATAAATGTATTATTATATGGAGGTTTATATCTTGAATAAGGGAATTAGAGTGTTTAGCACAACCTTATTCAAATAAACTTGTAAATATCTTCTTACCTCGTAGAGTTGCTATTCTAAACAATGCCTAACCGTGCCGTTTAATTTGTAGCTTTGCCTTTGGTGGAAATGAATAATCACACGTTTTTATCATTTAATTCTTTTATATCACAATTATTCTGAACAACAGAATGGGATAAACGTGTAACCCTTGAATGGAATTTAGTTACTGTTTGGTTTAGTGCCTGTCAAACATGTGTTTTTACACATTTTATGGTGTGTAATCGCACATTTGGTCATAAAGCGGGATAAGAATTATTAATGCAAATGTCTAATGTGTAGATTAAGTTTGCAGAATATGGGTGTGAATACGAGACTGGAATGGCGAAGTCAACGTTGGATTTGCATCATCTTCATCTATTATCAAAATTTTTACAAATCCAGAATGTTTCAATTTGTTCGGAGTTCGCATGTGCAAAGAATACTGTTTTCAGACAATTGGATGTAAAGTGTATACATTTTCAAAACAACATTTGCGTTGCTGTCTCCCTCAGAATCAACTAACAACTGCGAAGAAGGATGGTAGTGTAGAATTTACCCTGAAACAGGTTTGTTCGATAATAAAAAAACAATTAATGGAATGATGATAGAATAAAAGTTACTATAGTTTTTTAAACTATCATGCAGCTATTATTTGTACACAAAATAAGTAACATTGTGTATTCTGCATCAGCATCGTATATACTTCATGATTGCTGTGCCATATTTATCAAGCATAGTCATCTATCTAGTCATTGATTAAAATTATATGTAACAAGCGAAAGCCTCAGGCGACCATTTGTGAAAACTTTTAAATCACTGAATAAGAAAGAGCTTGACTGAAGAATAAATGTTATCTTGCTTTTGGTCACATATTTTCTTGAATACTGTTTATTTCCACAAGAATGTGTGCCTTTTATATTTCTCTGCATTTAACATCGAAATGTAAACACCTCCAGTTCCTGTAGATCTTCAATGCAGTACCCTCAGTAGACAATGTTTATTTAAACGACATGAAAGCCAAATTATTTAGTGTCTAAAATAATGAGATAAATACTCTCATGTCATATATTTATAATGATAATAATTGCATTATTACACCGCGCATATAGCCATGACAGATCATGCTCTTAATGATTTAATTTTCTACTTTACTTTTACTCTAAGGCCGTAAAAGATACTTAGTAATTGCGACATTAATATAATTTCATCTTTTTAAAGTAATAAGGATCGGGCAAAGATAACAGTAGCATAATGTCAATTTGGCGAAAGGTTTGACACTCATGTCGTTGATAGATACGTGAAGTGTTTCTGTTTTTGTTATTCCATCAAGACCTTGAAATTTCCTTCAAATAAACTAAACTATTAATTTTGGAAGACTCTTTTAAATTTCTTTGTGAATTTTGTGTCCATTTATTAGAGAAATTATGATTAAAGGTATTAGTTAAAGTAGTGGTGTTATATTTAGCTTAATTTTCACTTATCTCTCCATTCCGAAAACAATATCAAAAGGAATGATTGAATAGTTTTATTGATGGTGTAGATCAGATTCATAAGAATGATAATTTTTAAGTATTCATTGAGATATAACTTATTCGCTTTGGCTGTGGCATGTAGATTATAACAGAGTATCTAAAATGGTAAATAAACAAAACGACACTTTTGTGAATAAAGTACTTTGTAATTTTATAAATTAAAAGGTTTTTATGTATGATAACTGAAGGCTAATTTAAAGGCTAAATCATTATTTATTATATATCATTTATTAGATTGGTATGTTATGAAAGTTGTACAAATCTTTTAACAATTCACAGACAGGACTCGTTAGGACTAGAGACAACCAATGCAAAAATGGTGAAAGGATTCTCATTACAGCAAGAAAGAAGACCCTGTGTGTCCCAGGTAGTATTTTGTAGATTTTGTCTTTACGTAGTCAAGTTAGTCAATTATGGAAAAATCGTTAGAATTTCTTGGTTTTGTTTTTCGATAATAATTGCTTCAAAATGTTCTTCTGGATATTGAATGACAGCAAATATTCACCGAATAACTGTCACCGTTGATGTCAGAAAGGATGACGTCATAAGTTTATCATCATTTAGGAGGGCACCTTGTGTAAACAGCACATGATATATGAAATTGTATGGGGAATGTGTTAAATACTGTATCAAATTCCTCCTTAAATAATAATAATGATATCTCCCCTTTAAAGAAGAGATTACATACTAAAACAGTGCAAAACTTATAAGACAGAAAGTAGAGTTTACAAAGTATACTGCCCCGATTTTTGCGTTTATGTGAAATGAACTTTATGTCTCAATGTTAAATTTCGCAATGGTGACGCCACTATTACATGCTGTTTTCACTTTTTCTGTGCGCTCTGATATCTTCTGAACTTTTATTAAAACAGTTAATTGATTGACATATTAAGTTTTTATCATGATCTTTTATGAATAAAAATGAAAAATGAATGGTGATCGGAGGGTGATGAGGTCTGAAGGGTTGTTATATGTTACTTTCAAATAATTGGGCAATTAAAGGTTACTCTGTTACAGTTGATCTAAAGATTCGACTTACGCAGCAAGACAAGACTCATCCAAACACAAACATAAATGACAAACAACAACGTATGAATCATGAAAAAAAGAGATATACCGGAAAAGGCACACAAAAGAAGAATTTAAAGAACAACCGGAAAACAGAAATAAACAGTCGGGTGAAGAACAATCACGAATTGGAAGACGAACAATTAAAGAAATTGAGAACAAGAACGAAGAACGACCCAAAAAGGAAGGCAAGAAGAAACACACTGAGGAAGAAAGGGAAAAAAAGAAAAACATGCGTGGAATACGATTGCTTTTTGTAAGAATATATGCTTTTATGATAACACCCATTTACCAATTGCATCTCGACAAGAAAAACTTAATAATTACAAATTTCAATTATTTAGCCTTTTATGACATAAGAAGTATCTGTTACAGCAAGTCATAAAATTCGCTTTATATTGCACATAAGTTGGAAGATGGGAGAGTAATGATAAGTATTTTCAGTTTGAAAACTAAAACAATCATAAAGTGGTACACAATCAAATCAATTGGTGTGATGACTGTGCATGATAGAACACAACGTTTATTCTATACTGACTACTCAAGCTACGCTGTGTGTATACTTGTCCATGGAAAATATTGCAAAAGCATCATTTATCTTATGGACGTTGAGGCAATGGTTGCGTCCCCTTACAAAAAGTGGCTATACGTAGCTTCTACGTCACATTTGCATATTCTCAACTTGAAAGGCAAAGAAATCAAAAGGAAAACATTGAAAACAAGCATTATTTGCATCGAACCAATGGGAAAATATATTTACAATTATGAAGAAAAATCCAAATCTGTCTATCGATATAATGCTAAGTCATTGAAAAGGAAGTTTCTATTCAATGCAGGCTCTGATGTTTATAATATCAATGTTGATGCAAAATTAATCTATGTTAATTATCGAAGCAAACTCGTAAAGATCTTCTCGATAACTGATTTCAGATTAGTGAATAGTTTTGATGGTACTGGGGAGGATAGAGAATACCAAATGTGTCTCCTTTACGAATGAAGAATTCAATGCATTTGACATGTTTTGTTTGGTAAGGGGGTTTCTGTATATTATTACAGATCTTAACACAAAAATCTAGCAAAATTATTACTTTATAACATTGTCATGTCAATATTCTTTTACATCACCACGTCATGACTGTTTTTTAAGGCTCCCTAAAGATAACAATGAAACAGGATGGAGTAATGTTTGCTATCGTCATTATAAATCGTTGAATATTTTCTACGGTATACTTGTGAACTTATTTTCAAATGTTTTTACGTATATGTCCACAGACATTTTGCACAATCATTATGATGTAAAAGGAAAAACATTTACGATTCAACTAAATAGAAATTTTTCATTCGAGCTTGTGACTGTAGAGAACCATAGATTTCAAAATACGAACATAACTTCAGAGAGGAACAATTTTGGATTATTGGGCCTCGTTAAACGCTAGCTTTTGAAGCAGTCTGCATGAATATCAAATCACATGATGTTGTTGCAATAAGTGCATTGTAAATGTAAAGATGATGTTCAGGTTTTTTTAATCGACTCTTTAAATTTTCTTTATTTTGAAGAAGTCTCTTGGCATTTTTTGTGTGCCTGTTATGTTGTTTTTTGCTATTGTAATTATTACATGTGAATAATGAATTTGTAAATGTCTCTCGTACACTTCTTTTACTATAAAGTGTTAAATTTCTATTATGCAGAGAGTATTATTGATGTAAGTTAACTTTGTACATATATTTGAACCCTTCAGGTTGACAGTCTTTGATAAAGTAGTCATGACAAGAACATATGAAAAAAAAAATTTATTTGATGTATGGTCTTTTTCTTTAGAAGATAAAAATAGATGTTCATTAATATCTTATGCTAACCTGAAAACAAACAATAGTCCTAAACATTTTGTGAACATCCAAAACATTATAACATACTATTTCCTGTTAATTACTGACAATTTCATTCTTTAGCATTTTTTATTTATCAAACGTGTTACTTAGAAAGAAAGTATGGTACAATGCGATCTTTTTTTTAAAAATATTATATCAAATGACCAAAAATCTTGTACGAAAGAATTATGCGTAATGTTGTAAGTTCATGGTATCTTTTAAATGTTTATGAGGAGTTGATCCCCTAATAGGTGCTTTTGCAATGTTTGTTGTTTTTTGTGTCATGTTCTTACTAAAGGTATGCGGACTCTAAGTAATGAATAAAACGTTTAAGGGAATGTATCACAATTTTGTTCATTTTAATTTGTAAAACATTAGTTGAAATCTTCCTAATGAAGAACAAGTTTGAAAATTGACGGCATTTTTCCAATGTACAAAGTTATTGTCTGAAGGCATTATATCTATAAAAAAAAAACCAGGTAGATAATATAAATCTGTTCATGATACAGGGTTAATAAATCTTGTTAAACACACACATAAATGGATGATCTTGAACGGTATATGAAGTTCACTTCTGCCAATTTACAGAGTGATTAAAGCAATTGATAAACATGCATCTATACATAGAAGTTGTTACTGCTGTTACCTCAAACATTTGTTCCATTCTTCCATACTTTATATCGCCTTATTTGATCAGTTCTGAATCGAATATAGATATGATCTGTACATGTAAGTGCAATATAATTGATAGGGGCTTAGTAATACACAGAAACAATCAATATCTCAAGCGCCCTGCAATAAAAAATACCTTGTTTTGAATAACGATAGATTTTTATTGCTTTTTATTTGAATACCTTACATTTCACAATCCACATTTTTAATGTTGATTCTTGGAGCAATATTACATCATCTAATCATCGGTTTCATTCTGTTTCTCGTTAACTAAATGTTTGTTATGGTGTCTTTAACATTTTTAAAATTACACATGAAAGGGAATTGGATTTAACAATTAAGAAATTGTTATCCGGAAAAAAATCTTTTTCACTCTATCACCTCTAACTTCCTTTAAAGATTTGGCACTAGATAAAGTTTACAACACATTCTGTATCCGTAAGCTGTGATTTAGTTTAAAGATGGTATCACATGTTTTGGTTTGTAGAAAGGAACTTACATGTCTTTATAAATGACTTTGATGGCTTGATGTTCAATAATGTTATCAATTTACAATTATAGTTTATGGAGAAGAAATCTAATGTAAGTAATTTTTAAAACTCATGACTCGTGAGTGAGTATAAAATCTTGTCAGTAGTGTAAATTACAAAATGCAATTTCTGTACATCAAAATTCGGACTAAACTCTGATAAACTTTATTTAACAATTTAAAAATGTATGCATTGTCACAGAAAAGTCTTGAAAATCTAATAATACTCTAGAGGGCTAAGTACAACGTCATTCAAATCAGTACAGAAATATGATCGACGATGAGTTGCTTTAAGCCCATTTGCCGAATCATAGAGTCCAAACCGAACATGTGCATGGTGTATAAGTTCAATATAAAGGATAGGTAATGATACACCATGACATTCAATATCAAAACCAAGCACCCTACAATCAAATAAAAGAGTTTCGGTTGCTTGAAAATCACCCACAGCCTTTTAAAAAGCCTTTAGAACAGTTCAGTTAAAAGCAATGTGCAACTGGACAAAGACATGGCGTCATGGGCAATTGTCATAAAGTTGCCATGCGAGAAACAATTCAGTACCACTTTCCTCCTCTTTTGATGATGATTTTCTGGAAAAACTTGTTATTTCCCATGGGTTTTAACGTGTCTCTTGTCAAAAGACAATTTGTCCTTGTGACTATTATGAGAATTCGTTCCGTGTAAAATGCCGTGGAAACAGGAAAGTGTAAGAGCTACAAATTTATTATCCAGGATTTTCATAGGATGACATTAACAACATAAACATGTAACCTTCATATTTTGGATAGAATACTATATTTAAAAAGACAAAACTTATCATTTACCAAGTAATTATATTGTCAGCAGGTAAGCTGTGATAAACATGGTATGATAAGATATTTTGATGAAATTAGTATACTATTAAAATTATATAAATAAAATAATATATAAAATTAGTATCAGTTAATGCATTAAGTGTTTTGCATATAAATACAAGATTTTTACATGGTCTGAAACAAATGCTGTAGAATAATGTTTGAAGTAAATTTATATGTTAGAAACACCTGACTACCGACCACAAAACGTCATCACGGTTAAAAAAATATATCATCTTTGTGAAAACGATGACTGGACTCAAGATATAAAATTTTACATTAAGAAATACCTTTCTTTATATATACTATCAATTAGCAGAGAAGGAAATTTTTCGTTAACACTTTTAACCTTCATGTATTTGATACACTGTAAGTTATAGAATTTTTATATTTCTCAAAACATTATGAATGTAAACAACACTTTTCTTTAAAATGCCCAACCCTTCTCAAAATGATACGTAGCCTTCAACAATGGTTATTTATAACGGAACTGTAATTTAGTCATCTTTTTATATTACTGTACCATTATTGCTCACATTAAAAATGAAAAAGGTTTTAACCATCAATACAAAATGAACTGTTTTATACATTTTAACATGATACATTTTATACTATTTAATAACCAAGGTAAAAAATTTAACAAACTAAAGCTGTCGGTAAAATGATAGGTAAAGTCAAAATTAAAGTATTACAATACAAAGTTATAAGCAATAGTCACTCGGTCTAACAGTATCCTTTTTTGCCCCAATTTTTTTTACAAAAATATATTAAAAATTGTTCATCATGATATACCTTCATGTAATTAAGGATTCAGCAATTTTGCTGAATCCTTATTGTTATTGGCGTGTTTTATTATTTTTTTTCTTCCACGATTCTTGTGAACACGATTCAGCCAAAACCGCTAAAGCTATTACAACCAAACTTACCAGTCTTGTAGAGCTTCATGAGACGAAGCCACAATTAGCTTTTGGGCTTTATCCGATTAAGCGTTAAAGGCACAGTACCACTCAAAGTTCAAAAATTTTGGGAAATTTTTTCAAAATGCACTTAGAGATTTGCAACTTGTTTTAAACGATAGGCAATTACATTTGGAGCAAAAAAGTAAATCATAGCGAAATCGTAGAATGAATAGTTGTGTCGCCATATTGCTTCTTTTGACGTTTTGAAATTTCCGACCCCATGCGCCTTTGAGAATCTTCTCGTCTGAAGATACTTTCATCTAAGAGCTGAAACTCTCGAATAATGTAGCTGAGGCATTGGGAATTTCAGGGTGATCTTGAGTTTCATGAAAGTCTAATATTTTTTTCTCAGCAAGCCTTCAAAATCGGGCGACTTAGCTCATGTAAACATGTTCAAAGGGAGATAACTAAAAAGGTAAGGCTCACAATTGCATTATTTTTTTCAGGAATGTAAGACACGTATGTGGACTTGACGAAACTGTTAAAACATCGATCGCGAACAGTCATTATCGTTAACGAAAATCAATCAAAAACAGCAAAAATCTGTTGACCAAAATTAACATGGGGTAATTTTTTAAAATGCACTTAGGGACGTAAAACTTGTTTTGAAAGATGCGCAATGACAGGACAAACAAAAAAGTCAATAATGACGAATTCATAAGTAGCGTCGTTTTTGCACATTATCAACTTCTTTGCAATAATCGCAGTTTGGTAGAATAAAACATGCCGCTGAAGCTTAATGCATGCACCAATCTTTATGAAACTTTCAGGGAAGCTAGTTAACATCACTATCTTTGTACTGAATGTGCTTTTTATGCGCTGAATCATTTTGTCGTCGCTTGCGACTATATTTTTTTATTAGTTTTTTTGATAAAAAGAAGAAAAAAAGTAAAAGTGATAAATATTCAAGAGCTTCAATTATCACCGAAATCTTTGTGCATCTCTTAGATAACACTACCGCCGGAAAAATTAAGTTAAAAGTTGCATCCAAGAGTTACAATCCTTGCTCAGGGCAGACTAATGCGGCTTACTTACTTCCTTAATCGCAAAATCCCGTAACAACAGCTATACCATTTCAAACCTGAGAACTTACACTACACTGTTAGAAACCGACTGCCTGTGTGTGTACTCTACAAATCTTATCCTGAAATTCGACCAATTCGTAAACAACAACATTGGCGTAGCGGCTGCAGTGGTGCAGGTATCGCGTCTAACATTTTCTTCAGTAGTGACGGAACGTCCTCTTCATGGATGATTCAACCTCTCACATTCATAATGATGCCAATGGGTCTACCGCCGACGTGGCGAATGCGATGCTCATGCTTGTGTCATTGATAGAAATCGTTTCAATGATATGGGGTGGAATAACCGCTCTGAACCGAATCATCACCCCCTTCCATTCATCGCCCTGATCTGCAGATGGACAATGCTAGAACACACATAATGGGTTGTACAGAAGCTTAAGCAGAAAATTATGTTCACCTTCTGTCATGGCCTGCGAATTCACCTGATGTTTCTCCAATTGAGCATTCGTGGGATAAAATTGAACGAAATTACGTTGCCGGCCACACCCTCCAGCGACGTTACAACACTCATTAGGATTCATTAGGGCTTCATTGAGCAACGATTTAGACAAATAAATGACATTCCCATTATTGAGGTTCAGAAATGCCTCTTTGAGTCCTTGTATTAATGTTGAATTCTGAACGCTAACGTCAAATATTACATTATTAAAATAAATCTGCATAAACTTCAATATCGGCAATATTCATTTTTGCTTACAACCAGAAAAGCAAAAATGACATAGAAATAACGAAAGACTGTTTTGGTTAATCAACAAGAATGCTAATAATCGTATTATAAAAATTCAAAAGCTGCATGCATAACTAGTTCAGCCATTTTAATACTCAATTTTACGTCCATTTTGTGCACAGCTGAATTTAGTTTTTTTTAATATAGCGCTAGGTCGACTACGGACGCCTAAACCTTTTCTTGATTGCAGAGTAATTGTGAAAAAGCATGCGTATTTCGTTGCATTGATAGAGGGCTACAGTGAGTGCCATGTTCATACATGCTTTGAAATAGCAAACTTAAGAATGGAACATATGTGCTATAGTGCCTTTTAATGTATGTATGTGGTAAGAATATATACACTCCAAAACATGCGGTACGTTTGGCAGAATATCGGTTTAAGTTCTCAAACTAACACAAACACGGTATGACTAGATATTTCCATTAAGTTTTGAAATTAATAAAAACATATCTTGCCCAGTATTTGTAAATACATAAAGCCAGTACCCCTGATGTGAACAGTCAACGGCCAAAACAGTTTTTGAAAAAAATAACACATGGAATCTTACATATTCTATTTCATAAGTTAATTTCCTTAAACTTTGAATTGAATGTAAAGGAGGTATCAGATTTTTTGCTTTCTAGAAAAGAACTTAAATGTTACTATAATTGAATTAAATGGTTTGAATCGTTTAAGGCAAATTCTCATCTATGTTATCAAAGTGCAACCTTATGTTTGGTGAGAAAATCTAATGTAAATTATAATTGAGAACGCAGACCTCGTGTGAGTATGATGTTATAATACAGTATAGCATTAGTTCAGCATTAAATTTTCAGAATATGGGTGTGAATACTAGACTGGAATGGCGAAGTGAACGTTGGAGGTGCATCATCTTCCTCCATTGTCAACTTTTTCTACTAGTTTTTACAAAGCCACAATGTTTTAATTTGTTCGGAGTTCGCATGTGAAAAACGCGTTGTTTTGAGACAATTGGTTGTAAATTGTATATGTTTTCAAAACAACACTTGCGTTGCTGCCTCCATCAAAATGATCTGACAACTGCGAACTGGACGACACTGTAGAATTTACCCTGGAACAGGTTTGTAAGATAATAGAAAAAAAGTAAATGGAATGATGATAAAAGTAGTAGTAGTAACTATAGTTTAAAAAGTTCTATATGCAGATATCAGTAGTATACAAAAAAAGAAATACTGATACGTGTATACTGATTCACGATTAATCTTTATGATTCATGAATGCTGTGCCATTTTACAATTAAAAGTAGTCACTGATTTAGATCGTATGTATCGAGCCTCATGCGGCTATTTTAATGTGATAACTTTAAGTAACTGATTAAGGGAATACATTCGGTAGCCTTGACTGAAAAAACATATTATCTTGCAATTTGTCTCATATCCTTTTCGTGAGTACATGTATGCGCAATAGTGCCTTTAAAAATTCCTTTCAAAATGTAAAAAAAATCCAATATCTATATATCTTCATTGCTGTGCTCTACATTTGTTAGTAAAAATAGGTTTTTAACAACTCTAACCCACAACTATTTAGTGTTTAAACTAATGACATATACTCTAAATAAATATACTGATGATAATATCGTAATTGTACTGCGCATGTCTCCATTACAGATCATGCTCAATATGCATTTATTTTTATACCTTACTTTACCTCTGTGGACCTAACTCTATCCAAGGAGTGCTGTATGAGAAACCATACTTATTATAGTGACATTAAAATAGTTAATTCATCTTTTTAAAATGATAGGGTTGGACAAGCATGATAGTTAGCACTATCTCGATGCGAAAGGTTTGACACTAGTGACTTAAAATTTCATTTATAGATACATGAAGTGTTTTTACATTCCATCAATACCTTGAATTTTCCTTCCAATAAACGTAAACTCATACATGGTAATTGTAGAATCTTGTACATTTATTTCTTAGTGCATTTTGTGTCCATTAATTCCATCTTTTAAAATGTTATAGTCTCTATGAGTAAAGTATGAGTTTAAGTAGTAGTGTTTTATTTAGCTTAATGAAGAATTATCTCTGAATTTCGAAAACATGATCACAATGAATAATTGAGTAGTTTTATTGATGCTGTGGGTCGGGTTTATAAGAAGTGAATTATTACCCAAATTAGAATTATTAAGTATTCATTGAGATATATCTAATTCAAATTTATCTATACAATCTTAAAATAGATAAAACGACACTTTTTGTGAACAAAGTAACATTTTTAGAATTTAAAATTAAAAGATTTTCTTGTCTGCAAAGTCAAGACCAGTTGTATATAATTGCGTAATATCAAATATCCATAATAGAATTGGTATGTTATGAGGGTTTTTACAGTTCTTTGAACAATTTCATAGAGAGGACTCGTTTGGACTAGAGACAACCAATGCGATATTGGAGAAAGGATTCCCCTAACAGCAAGAAAGAAGACCCTGTGTGTCTCAGGTAGGATTACTTTGACTTTGCAGATTTTGTTTTTACGTAGTAAAGTTAGTCAAATGGAAAAATATCGAAACAATTCCATGGTCTTGTTGTCTAATATTTATTTGCTAATTTCTTCTGGAGATTGAGTGACAGCAAATTTTCACCGAGTAAATTTTATTGTGAACATTTAGTCCACCGGCCCAGAGGGGTCCCCATGCATCCCCTGCAACTGAATGACTATTGCTGTGAAGATGAGTCAAACAATGTAACATGGACACTATCATGATACCATCAAAAGCCTAGAGTATCATACAATGCATTCCAATTAGCAGGAGGCTCTATGGAATACATCTCTGTTCCAATGTCTGTTGTTCTTTTTGCTAATGAGAGTCAAAGTTCGACTCTTCTGGATTGGAAGCTAGAGCCAGTGCGCTCTTCCTAGAGAGTTGGTCGACATCAAGGCCTTGCAACGTGACAGCTTTGAGGATGATAATGAACATTGTTTAGGTGTGTGGTGTATGGTGATGTTATTGATGATGATGCTCTCTCTTAAAACTAGAATTTTGATAAGTTCTTGATGTCCAAAAAGCAACTGAATCAAACAGTCATATGGAGATTGAAAATGAATAATTTGCAAGAATGTACTCCTATAGTACATGTCTGTGATGTGTGTAATGACAGAATTAGTACCTATGTGTTATCTTTCTTCTTTGTGCCCTTTAAATCTATCCCTGTAAATCCCCAATGATTTAGAAGTAAAACAACACATTCAAAATACAAAATTGTTATTTTTTTCCAAGGCTGATTTGGTGTATTTCAATGATAGTGGATTAATGGTAGGTACCATAGTTTGCTTTTGGACACTTAACCTTGATTGATATAAGTACACAAATACACAAAAGAGTTGCAAGTATCCATAATTCTACTCTAAGTGCAAATAATATTAAATAAAATAATATACATTAACTTTAGAGAAGAGAAAATAGTTTTTTACCAAGGCTGAGTTGGTGTATTTTAATGATAGTAGATTAGCGGTAGGTCCTTTGGTTTGCTTTTGGACACTTAATTTATGTGTTATAAGTACACATAAGTACACAAAAGGGTTACAAGTACTCAAGATTCTATTCTCAGTGCAAATAATGTAAAATAAAATAATATACATTAACTGTAGAGAGGAAAAAAAGATTTTTTCCAAGGCTGAGTTGGTGTATTTTAATGATAGTAGATTAGCGGTAGGTCCCTTGGTTTGCTTTTGGACACTCAATTTGTGTGTTATAAGTACACATAAGTACACAAAATGGTTACAGGTACTCATAATTCTACTATCAGTGTAAATAATGTAAAATAAAATGATATACATTGACTGTAGAGAAGAGAAAATAGAATTGTTACCGGTCGAAGTCATGAATGATGAGTTTTTGTAATGGAAACCTAAAATTTCGTACAAATGACCTATGGTAGCTATCTGAAATGTCTGTCAATGGATTCAGTGACCTTATAAACATACATTTAGATACCAAGATTATGGTTCTATGATAATTAGAACCAAAGATATGGGGACATCCACCTTTTGGTGTGACGCTTCAGAGAATAAGTGGCTGAGAGGGGTACCCATGGAAATAGGTAAAAATTACACATTTAGTCCCAGTTTATACACTGTTACCAGTCAAATTTGCATAATAGACATGTCAAGGCTTCAAAAAGAGTTAGTTTCATTCTGCCATGGGGGGGATGCATGGGGACCCCTCTGGGCCGGTGGACTAATTCGAAAAATTATAATTTTCAATTTGCTGTTAGTTACTGACAAAAGTATTCTTTTTCGCGAGTTATGAATTGTAATTTATCAGACGTGTTACTCGTAAAGAAAAAATGGTACGATTCGTATGACAATTTTTATTTTTGTTTCTTTTAATATGAAATCAAATAACTAGAAATCTATAATGACTAATGTGTAATATTGTGAGTGTATGGTACTGTTTTCAATGAATGCTTATAAGGAGTTGAGAAGCGTTTTTGCAATGTTTAATGTTCTTATATCATGTTCTTATTATTGGAATTCGGATTCTAAGTGTTGAATAAAAAGTTTAAGTGAATGTAACACATTTTAAATAATTTCAATTTGTAAAACAAGCACAATTTGGAAAGTGGACGGCATTTATCCAATATACAAACTGATGTCTGGTGTCTTAAAGAAATACTTAATATAGTATAATCCGTTAATAGTGAGGCAGTCTTCTATTTTCATAAATGCGTTTTCCGATTTCGAAAATAGTCAGTGGTATAGCGTTGTCAAGGATTACCGTCGATACGAAGTTTTAAAGTGGTACAGTTAACAAAAAATGGCACTTTATAATGCACTGTCATTGTATACAAAGCCTTGCTTAAACAACTGTTGTTTACACATTTTTGCGAAAAGACAAGAATATCATGAATTTCACGAAATAAACGTGCGGTAAAATTTTGAATTGGAAAGTTTCTCGTTGAACAATGTTAATTGTTCAGAGGCCCAGACAAAAAAGTTTTGTTACTCCACTGTCAAATTCCTAATATGTTGCGAACTTATCAGAATTGAATGTCAGTTTGTGAGTTTTAAATTGAAAATGAACGATATCAAAGCTAAAATCAAACTCTCATGTGAACCATTTCGCAAGCTCGCTTGGTTCACAAGAGTTTGAATGTAGCTATGACATCGTTCATTTTCCATCCGCCGAGGAGAATAAACATAAGGTGTAAGCTATCATAGTGTATTGGTTTTTAAAAGCTGATGAACAAAGTTAAACGGGAGTGGCCTCTGTCGTCCTTATGTTGTAAGGGATCACAAAGTCACCAAAATCATTATCCCCTTCAGCTAAGTTTTTTTTATACACAGGGTTAACATTTCCCCCTCATTTTTCTTGCATAGAACAAGATTTGAAAGATATTTTATGGCTTGACCCCTGAGGCCCTTATTATCTAAATCAGCTTAGAAGTCTGAACGCAAAGTTTTGGCTTTCTAGAACTTTTCCCTTCGGAAAGTTGACAGACGTTTTAGGCCCCTATGACACCTATAAGGGATCACAGGGTCACTAAATCTAAAACGTTTACTTCCATCTGCTCAGGATTCGGTACACAAGTTTTCTCGACCCCTTGCATCTGGAGACAATAAAATAGGGATTTAGTGCATAGCCCTTTTGGCCTTTTTAGAGGTCACTACATCCCCAAATTTAAACCTATAATCCCCATCAGCTGACTACACAGGAAGAAGATGGAAAAAAGGTTTTTAGAGTAGGGCTCCTGAGTACATTAAAAGGGGGCACGGATTACGTAATCTTCATATGAGAATCCCTAACAGCAAAGGAATTGCTACACAAGGTCTTCATTTTTTGTTTCTGAAGAAAAAGATATACTAGATTTTAGGGCGTGAGGAAGGTGGTCCTTCTTAGGGGTCACAGAATTTTTTTAAAATTGAAAGGCGAATTTTCATATGGTAAGGAATTTGTTCACAAAGTTTCAGCTTTGTAGGATTATCCATTCTGGAGAAGAAGACAAAAACAGGTGATGGGTCACAGGGGCACCAATCTATAAATTAAAAAATGCATAAGTCAAGGAGTCTGTTCACAAGATTTCAGATTTGTTGAGTCAGTGTTCCTCGAGGGGGAGGTGATAAAGTGAAAAGTATGCAAACGGACGGACGAACGCCACAGGCAATACCATGCCATGAGCCCAAATCAGCTAAAATCCGGTAAATTACTTATACTGCCAAATACAATACAGTGCAACATATATTGCAAAATATTTTACAGTGTGGAACATATTTGTGATGTAAAGATGTATTTGTATCCAAATAAAGTGGCGTAACCAATACCTTTAACACACTAGTGCACGCCAATATTTCGTAAACACAACGAATGCACAGATACTGAATATATCTCCATATTACTCACTATCCTCACTCAAGTAATCTACCTCGTTTATTATAAGTTATTTAACAAATATTTACGTATTCAGGAAGTAGAGTGGAATTTTAAAGGCCGGAAGTATTTAATGTTACATTGCATTAAATCCGCATGAACTACGATATCGGAGATATTAAGATTTTGCTCATACCCAGAAAAGCGGAAACGGCAGCCGCTAATACTGTATAATTCAATCGGTTAATTTACAACATTGCTTTCATAAAACATATTTCATGATTTGTTCTCAGTTCAGAGTTTAGGTAAATTCACCAGCTGCACACAGTACTAGTTCATCCGTTTCCAAGTGTCAATAATGTATCCGTTTTGTGCACAGCTAACCATAGATTTTTATATGTCGAAGCCGACAGCGGCTGTCTTAACGTTTTCATTGTTGATTGCAGGTGAATTGTAAAGAATGTTTAGTATTTCATTGCATCGATAGAAAGTTTAAGTGAATGCATAAGTCCTCGTTAACCTTAAAATAGCCAGTTTAACCCGTAAAAGCGTGCACTAGTGCCTTTAAAAAAGAGGTTCATGTACATTCTAAAAAGCATATGAAATTCTAAATCAAATTTGGATTATACATACTGAAGTTACACTACAGAATATTTTTACATATCTAATGAGTACAATTACACAATACAGAGGCATGCAATGCCTTGAAAATCCAAATATTCCACAGATATAAAAAAAATAAATAAATAAACTAAACTAAACCAGAAAAGATCGGTTTGAAAATTGATTTGTTGAAATGTGTTTTGAAATGCGATGAAATATCTTCTTTATTCAAATTTGATTCTAAGAATGCATGTGTTTCAAGCGTTTGAATTATGCTGGCTCAGCAGATTTGTTTGACGTAGATAACTACTTCTTTATGTTTAATATTCTTTTTAGATCTTGTTTCACTACTCTGATGTCACGACTATTGTACGAAAGAAGATTTTGTTTCATATTTGTGCAAATATGATTTTATATGACAGTTGCTTAAAGTCATATACTCACTTTAGAAAAACTACTTAAGTGAAATAATAATTCTTGTCTACCACAATGATGATATATATATATATATATATATATATATATATATATATATATATATATATATATATATATATATATATATATATATACATATAGATTATCTATATTCGTAGTCGTGAAAACAACTGATCATTGGTAAATAATCGTCCTAATTTTACCCAATGTCTTTGTAGTTTTCAGCAGCATATACGAGTAATGTTTTCATATATTTGAGAAAACAAAACGGGCGATATATAAATGGAAATGAATATGAAGAAAAAATATCATTTTGTTTATAGCTCGAAGAATTGTTATATATCTAGAAAAACAGATGTAACGGCAAAAATTGCTTTTTCTCCTACACTGCGCGAACAGCGCATTTATTTTCATTTGTGGTATGGTATTTTCTTTTTTGTTAAGAGTAACCTGCCTTCCTGCACGAACTTTTCGTGGAAACATGGCAGCGCCCAGTATCGCTGGGTACAGTTGTAGAAATTCCCAAAATGCCATCCCAAACAAACGGTAACTATATTCAAGCACTAGAATTAATTGTAAATTTTTCTCAACATAATTCTGTATTGAAGTAGGCAAATTTGTAGGTTAATTTATTTCACATATTTGGTGTTTTTCAACCGGTCATGTGTTATCACGTTTTTTATGCTATTTTCTATGAATAAGTGATAGGTAAACTTTCAAAGTGTTATTGTAAGTTTTTGTTGTTGGGTTTATTACTATTTTTCCTCAGGTAAATACTTTAGGTTAGAATTATTTTATTGTTTTATGTTTTGTAGAATTACCGTAAATACCCTTAATATTTCATCAATAATTTTAAGGAAAATTAAATTAGTTTTTGGGCTTTTCTTTTTGTATAAGTTTAAGAAATCCTTTAGAAGAAGTTTGGCATAAGGCCAATAGTAATTTATTTACTGTATTTGATTGAATATGTATTTCATGTATTGAAAAATTGCATAAGGCAATGTTATTTTCCTATATTATTGCATATCAATAAGCATATATTTGCAAATCTTTACATACATTTAATATTTTTGCTTTGATAACTAAGTAACTTAATTGTTTTCTCTTGGGAGAAAGTAACTTTCCATTATATAATTGCATAGGGCAGTTTTGTCATAAGTGCATAAGGCAATTGTAGGTATTATTATAACTGTGTACTGCTTATTTAAAGTTCAAGGTAATATTTTCATTCAATATAAGACTGCTATATTGTACCTGTTAGTAAATAAGACTTTTGTTTTGTTTGCAGTCAATCTGTATTAATATTAAGAACCATAAAAGAAGAAAGCATCCAAATAAATGAAATAAGGAAGAATATACGTGTTTGTGTGCTTTGATCGAAACAACAGACATAAGATGATTGTGACGATTTCGATCATTGACTGACAAGGCACTAGGGCACGTTTTAATGGGTGATATCTTTGTTTTGATGAAGATGAAACAAATCCGTTTTAAGGGCAGGCTGAACGAGTCAGCGGTTGCAGCATGATATTGATAATGCCAAGGCTGGCCACTTTGACTTTAAATCACAGTGATTTTTATCGGAACGTTAGAGTTCACAAATGATGTTCTTTTAGGAACGCACTGAAAAAAAGGCCAAATAGTTTACAGGTTACACTGTATTGGACAAGAAAACAATTATGATTCTTTCAAAATAGATGTCATATTCTCATGAAAAGGGAGACAGAAGGGATGTTAGGACTCCCACCTTTATTCTGATTACCTAGTCGACCTTTATAATGTTTCTCAAATTATCATACATATATTAAACGTTAATGTATAAATTGAAATATAATTTCTCAGAAAATATATACATAATATTACGAATGAAATAAAGAGAAATTAGTTATATAACAGAATATGTTTGATGTCAATTTCACTTTACACTTTAATTGTAATAGATATTTTTGCCGATAAGTTGTACAATGATACAATAGAATGAAGAATTCGAGCTTCTCGGAGAACTTGTCTTCACCCGCTCACCGGTGTTCATTGACGGCTCTGATTTGATACATGAGCACAATGGCAAAATTTAGTTCCAAAAAATGTCAGTTCGTAATCGTTTGGATGAAGCAGACAGAGAACTGAGTAAAACTAATTCTTGCTAGTTCCAATGGGAATGTCAATCCCAAATCTAATGCCAATCACTAGATCTTGTGGACAAGATTAATAAGTAAGCTCTATACACTAGTTCAAAATTAGATGAATAAATGGGCGTTATTTGATTGTGTTGTTAAAAAAGAGGATGGTATCTATGTCTTAGTATGATTGAAGAGGTGATTTGAAGAAGGAAGACCAGATTTTCAGGATAACAACTTCCTTATTGTTTATTTCACGACGTTTTGGAGTATTTTTACACTTTCATCAGGCGATCACCGCATACCGCAAATAAAGAAGTTGTTATCCAGAAAATCCTCTCTCCCCACATATCCTCTAGGTAATCATTCAGTAGTACAGTACTAAAATTGCTACCTAAGGTTACTCATTCAGAGCAGATGAGAGTGACACTGTTCCGAAGTGTTTGCCTTTCTATGTCCAGCCACTTAGGGATCCTTGATGACTGCTCATTACTCGTTACTTTTGTGATTTTTTTTTGTAAAGGGTAAAATATGATAAGGTTGACCTCATTAACTATGTTGATATTGATAGTACCACTTTCTGATGAACGTGCTCTCCAACTCTTTGACCATTACATCTAATTTGTTGTAGAAGCGAGTGCAACTGAATATATATCGTCACCATATTAGAAATATTTCACAAAATGTCGGTGCTTTTCAATAACTTTGCGCCTTGTACCGGATAATGATATGATGAGAGTCAAGGTTAAAATCACAAGATTGTTGGCATCTCCTTTGGTGTCTTATTACATAACACCAGAAAGGAGAATGTTCATATTTGGTTCTTTTGGTAATCTTCCATTATTGATAGTTTTAGTGTTGGCCGCAATTTTGAAATTCATCATTTTCTAAGGCTGTCGAAGAATCATGTTATCTTCTGTATGTATAATCTTTGTATTCACAAATATGTGATTAACGTCTATGTATACTCAGACGTAAGGATGACTATCGCCATATTAATCCTGGTATGTACCCTTTTTGAATGGAACTTTTACCTGAAATTTCCGCACTTTTGACGAAGGTGAACTCTACACCATCTGCGGACACCTGATAAACACCACCTGAACCACTGCAAAGGTTAAGGTACGCAGACGCAGGAAATTCAACACTGATGGTGTAGACACGTTCGATCTGGATTAAGACTGGATAAGTAAATATCACGTCATTGATAGTGTTACTCAGAGAGCAGTCAGTATTCTGCAAAAGTTCATATATCGAATTTTCCAGGTCATCATACAGGAGGATACGTAATCTGGTTGTTAGTTCTCCGCCATAGCCAAACAACTGACACCCTAATAGAGTAATGGGCTTGTTGGCTGAAAAGGATATTGCATGAAGTTGGCCTTGGTAAGAGGGTCGACAGATCTTGCTGAATCTTTGGACATAGTGAAAGCCAGTAGAGCATTTTGTTTCGGCTTTGATCATATGTCCTCTTGGATCTGACTTAAAGGGGCTGATGTCATTGCTTGATTCTAGGATGCTGTCCATTATTTTTACTCTTTCATTTCCAGTCAGTATGCCTGACGGACCAACCACTTTGACCATAAAATCAAGAGACAAACTGGCAAATCGTATCTCGTACACCATCTCGCCCAAAACCTTTCTCATGTTCTCGTGGTTAGGAGTGAGTGCTTCTCTGTCGCATTTGGCTGTGGTCCATGACAGCACTGCATGAAATATTTTCTCTTCTGTGATATTCAGATTCCTTGATTTAAGGAATGTACCGAAACATCCTGAACAAAGCTTTTCGAATCCTTCTGATTTGATTACACCTGAACCAGCATTAGACAACATCTTCAAAGCTTCTTGTTCTACGTCTGTCTCTCCGTACCTATGACTTTCTTCCAATATTTCACAAAGGTTTTCATCTGAGAGAGATTCCTCAAGAAATGAAGCTGACATTGATAATAGGGTCTCAACATCATATTTCCTTGAGGCATATAAAAGACCGGAAACATTCTTAGAGTTGATGGTACAGCTATCTGTATACAAGAATCTGAAAAAACATAAATCTTACATTTTGTCTCTTTTACTTCAATGTCAACCTGTGTATTCTATAAACATGGGAAATGACATATCTACTATATTTCGTACAAACATTCGATTCGATGAATTTTGACTGGATGAGGCATGGGTAATATTTTCCAAAATTTTGCGTGAAATAGGCAAACGGCATTGCATAGCAGCCGCCGTCTATCAATTAACTTTGACAGAGAGTCATAAAAGTTATGGTTAAAACCTTTAAAAGCTCATTTGGTCTTTTTCTCTGCCACAAACACCTTATAAAGATGTATACAAGACCCCCTAGGTAAATAGGTATTATCAACAGTTAATTAGGACTCGAGGAGACTTAATCTAAAAACCTCTAAGTTAATCATAGATTTTTTAAATTGACATGGAGAATGAATAAGCTTTTCTGAGGTGAACCGAAAAGAAATTATGAAATTAAGAATTCTTAAGACTAAGAAGCTGTTACTAAAAAAGACAATTACCAAAAACTTGAAGAATGAGGACAATAACATAAACATCTATATTCGATAAAGGTGATGTTTAAACGTAGTGTCTAATTAAAAGCTAATTTGTCTTGGGAAGAAAATTTTAGAGTATGTATAGTTTTGGCAATTCAATTAGATGTATATTTACTTTTAATAAAACATTGATAGCATTATTCCCGAACGGACAGGGAGAAATCAATGTGCACCCGAAATGATTTACAGTCGTACCTCAGAAACTCTTGGAAGACATTTACTTCTACATCAGGGATGATTATCTCCCTTTGTTGTGACGGACGACAAGAGAACATGGTATAGAAGACACAGCTCCTGCTGGCAAGAACATAACGGTGAGCTCGGACCACGTGTTTTCGAGATCCAACAAGGAAAGTGACGTCAGTGAATGTTTCTTTCTTTAACATGTGTAGGTTACACTCAGTGACAGATTTGCCTCTTTGCCAGTTTTCATTGTCAACAAGAGTGCCGACACTCGCCATGTTGAAAATCTCTTCTTCAAGACCGCTGGAATATACAATATAAATGCACACAAATCGTTTATTTCAGCTTGTTTTGAATTTTCTAAAACTTAATAACCATAAAATATAATCTACTATGACAAAGCTTCACTCAGATTTTAAAGATATTATCGATGTGTAGTGTAGTCAGAATATATAAGATATTGAAACTGTAACAGGTATTCACTCATTATATTCATAACGTATACAGTGCATTAATAAATAGGATATATATACTGTTATCACGTGAACGCGTTTAAGTTAGTAAAAACAAAGGTAGAACGTAGGTTAAACAAACAAATAAATGGTTTCTTTAATATGTAAAAGAGAAGCAGCCTTTGTCTAGCTCGACTTGTTTCAATGTCAGGTTGCAATTTCATACTATAAACTCTTAAATGCACAAATGGCTCGCTCACTAGTGACATTGTTATTTACAGTGCGTGTTTGAAATCAAAGTCAGAATAAGTTTGCAAAAGTCGTAATGAGTGCGGCACTCAACAGGATGTTCATTTTGCCGCAATAACAAAAGCGTTAGAGGGCACAGCTCACTCATATATTCCTACTTTTCATAGTGGTCCCATAGTGATATACATTCATACTTCATATTGGAGGGTGGTGAATTTCTCTTTCACTTTGATCATTGAACAAACTCTAGAATTGGCTAGGGGGAAAACTGTATATTTACCAGCACATCGAAAGATCATGGTTGACTTGTGTAACGAAGTTAAAATCTATAAATATGTAGTGCATGAATATAAAACAAGTTATATGGATTTACAACTTCTTTATTGCAGGATTGCGACGTTTCCGTGTAGATGCTAACACCGTACTTGCTTGATAACGGTGTTAGCATCTACACCGAAACGTCGCAATCCTGCAATAAAGAAGTTGTAAATCCATATAACTTGTTCTCTATTCATGTCACCAACTTCTAAATGCCTCTCAAAGAAGTCATGTAGTGCATGGCTAGCAGTCACGTATGTACGTATGTATATAATATATAATTCATAATAGCAAATTGGCACCATATATTCAGATAAGGGACTTAATAAAAAAAAAGGCTCATCTCTCCATCATAGTGGTTAAATGGGCCAAGTGTCCTTTAATTCAAACAGTAAGTATTTAAGATAAAAAGTCTTGCAGAAAAACTCATATAATGAAACATTTGCATACATTATGCGAATGATGGTATGTAACATACAAAAGGCACATCAACACATCATAGCACTGACCTGTGTCAAGTTTAATGACATTCAAAAATTAGTATCTCAGTTATGAGGGGAACAATTTGTTTGTAGAACTGAGAACATTTGTATAAAATATGCAAATCGAACACTGACACATACCAGTGAGTGAGTGAGTTGGGGTTTAACGTGCTTTGAACAACATTTCAATTATTAAAAACGTGGATGATAAGCATCCAAAAGATAGTGGACAGATCAGGGGGAAAGGGATCGAAAGGATGAGGAAAAGACGGAAAGAAAAGCATAATGAGAGAAAGAAAGCAGGTTTTAGAAAGACTCAGATTTGGTCTGGCTTCTACCCATCGACTTGTCCACCTTGGGTGTCCCTACCAGGAGCACGTACGCTCCGGCTGGCAAAGCTCTCGGGGTCTCTGAAGCACGCAAACCACCACACGACGATAAGGTATTGAGTCCAGTGGTGGTGACACATACCAAGGGCTCATCTTATCAACTTAGTGTTTTGGTGTGTCCTGTGTCCTAACATTTCAACGAAAATAGTTATGAAAGGAAAGGAGATAATTTGTATTTGGTATAAATAGTCGGGAGTGAAACATACAAAAGGCACATCATCACATCATAGCGATTAAATGTGACAGGTTTCTTTAATTTTCAACAATCAATGAGTTATGAGAGAAAATAAAAAACGGAGAAATTTTGCATTTATTATGCGAACTCGGGAGTAAATAATCAGATCAACACGTCATAGCGCTCACCTGTGTCAAGTAATAGGTGAGTGAGTGAGTAAGTTGGAATTCAACATGTTTTGAACAATATTTCGGTTATCAAACACGTGGATGACAAGCATCCAAAAGATAGTGGACAGATCAGGGGGAAAGGGATCGAAAGGATGAGGAAGAGACGGAAAGAAAAGCATAATGAGAGATAGAAAGCAGGTTTTAGAAGGACTCAGATTTGGTCTGGCTTCTACCCATCGACTTGTCCACCTTGGGTGTCCCTACCAGGAGCACGTACGCTCCGGCTGGCAAAGCTCTTGGGGTCTCTGAAGCACGCAAACCACCACACCACGATAAGGTATTGAGTCCAGTGGTGAACAACTAAGGAAATTTGCATTGATTACGAAAATTACGGATCGAAACATGCAGAAAGCACATCTAAACAATATAGTGATTGCATGTGTAAAGTCCTTTTTACATTCCAAAAATCAGGGTCCGAGTTAGAAGCGTGACTGACAGACGGTCGGACGAATACGCAAAATACCACCGACTACTTGTGGGGGTTTAATGAATATAATTCATGTTGCTGTGAAAGCTTTAACTATGAATACATAAACCTCAATTTGAATCTATAATTAATAATGATTATATGTTTGATGGGTCTTTTCCCTGTAGATATGGCGCTTACTTTGTTGATTTTTCAAAATTATGTGTAAAATCTCACCTTGAAGAAAAGTATACTACGCACACAGCTTAACATGCAAATCTAGTTTCATCTTTGAAATACCAGGAACTTAGTTTCTCTTTGAAGAATTTCTGGTCTGACCAGTTATATTATGAGCGCTTCACAAAACCTCCCTCTTCGCACAAGCGCTTTCGGTGTATCATTCAGTATGTAATGTCCGAAATTTACATCTTTAGATAGGCAGAATTTGAGTAAAAGCTATTTTTTCTAGATTTATACAAATACATACATCGAACCATAAAAATAAGTCATCTAAACGTGAAATCTTACAATACAATCTAATAACATCTGGAACAGATGTTGATAATTCGTTGAAATTTTATTGAAAACAACAACAAAATCTGTGAGTAAGTCTACTATTTCACACCATATACTGTGAGAATCGCTAAGACAAAGATTAAACAAAAGTGTCTATTGCTTCCGAAAATCACTCGTACAGAAACCTCTCATTTCAATGCAGGCAATTTCTGCAAATTCTTTGCGAATTTTTACTTTTTTCATTCATTAATACCTCATTCAGTCAATAATCGTGGTATCAACTACAGAAAATCAATATTGTTGTGATATTTTGTTTTTTTAATTTTTTATGTGTTGAGAATGTACATTTATAGACGTTTTGTGGTTGTCTTACAGAAAAAATTCGACTTTGTCCAATATCAGAATATTACAACAGCCGCTCACATAAAAGCACATGGTCTTCACTTGTATTAATGCGACCTATCGTTGACATATATGACAACAACCGGATTTTCAAACACCAACGCACCATTTCAGACCGTGACACCCGAGATATTGGCATGCTCAGCAATGCCTGCAACTAGACATAAAATGTTAAACTGTTATTGTGTAATCATAGGTAACCCATATATTTTTGTAGGTTCTTAACTTAGTCCATCCTACATCATAAAAAGCGCCAATTTCGGAAATTCATATTTTGCTTTGGGTTTCTTGTTTATAAAACCGTCATGTGACCGATGTCAAGAATGCAAAGAAAAAAGCTTTATAAAGGTCAGAGGTTAAACAGATCATTTTTTAATTTTGTGTAAATGCAACCAAAAAACAACCTTTTGAAAAACTTGTTATTTTTTGTTCGGACCTTGCCGCAATAGTTATTGTCAACTTATTGAGAGAATCTGATTCGTCTCCAAAAATCCAACTTTCGCTTTCGCTTTACTTCCATGAAAACCGGTTTCGCTTACCTACAATGACCCTTGGAGATCAACAAACCTGGCGATATTTAAACCAGCCATGGATAAAGACGAAAGTAAGTTGTTTTAGAATATCTTTATATATGAATTTAGATTTGGGTAAAACTAAGTTCGACAAATGCAAATAACTCAACGTATTTGTATATCATTATTGTCTTAAAGTTTCAAAGAGACACACTCGACAATGTCGTAGTTGTGACTATATTCGCGGGCAAGCGACAGATAGATACTTACACACATGTACTTTATATATAGATAAATACTTACACGTAGTAATCAGCCGATTTAGAAGTTTTCAGTGTGTTCAGATATATCCCTCCATTTGAATTTTCTCTTAAACCCCAATCCCTATTTTCAAAAGGTGGGCCTCACCTCCCCCTTCCTTCAATTTTCCACCGGCAGTACATGGTTTTTTTCATGTAACTCGATCTGAAAGTTTATTCCTAACATTTCAGTCCTTGTTTTAACGTTTTGTCTTTGAAAACCATGTCCGTAGTCAATACATATCTAAATGATTACTATTATTGATTAGCGGATCGAGAGGTGTTCAGGGGGTTTGAATCCACAACCCAACCCACCCCTCACCAATATTTCGTTTACACAACGAATGCACAGATACTGCATATCTCTCGATATTATTCAAGATCCTCACTCAAGTAATCTACCTCGTAAGTTATTAGCTCATCAGGTCTGAAAGACCCGATGGGCTTATGGCATGGCATGGCGTCCGGCGTCCGTCCGTCCGTCCATCCGTCCATCCGCCCGTCCATCCGTAAACTTTTCACTTTTTCGACTTCTTCTCCAGAACCAATGACTCTAGAGAGCTGAAATTTTATGTGCATACTCCTTGGCAAATGGGGATTCTAAATTGTAGATTTCGTGACCCCAAATGGGGTCACAAGGGTCAAAACCTTAAAAATCTATTTTAATCTTCTTCTCCAGTTCCAAAAGGTCCAGAGAGCTGAAAAGTTGTGTGTAGACTTCTTGGCCAATGGGGATTCTAAATTGTAGATTTTGTGACCCCATGACCCCAAATGAGGTCAGAGGGGTCAAAACCTAAAAAACCTATTTTCATCTTCTTCTCCAGTTCCAAAAGGTCTAGAGAGCTGAAAAGGTGTGTGTAGACCAACGGGGATTCTAAATTGTAGGTTTGGTGGCCACTTGACCCCAAATGGGGTCATATGAGTCAAAACCTTAAAATCCTACTTTCATCTTTCTCCCTAGTTCCAAAAGGTCTTGAGAGCTGAAAAATTGTGTGAAGACTCCTTGGACACTGGGGATTCTAAATTGTAGGTTTGGTGACCACTTGACCCCAAATGGGGTCACAGGGGTCAAAACCTTAAAATCCTACTTTCATCTTCTTCTCCAGTTCCAAAAGGTCTTGACAGCTTAATAGTTGTGTGTAGACTCCTTGGGCACTGGAGATTCTAAATTGAAGGTTTGGTGACCCCATGACCCCAAATGGGGACACAGGGGTCAAAACCTAAAAAACCTAATTTCATCTTTTTCCCTAGTTCCAAAAGGTCTAGAGAGCTGAAAAGGTGTGTCTAGACTCCTTGGCCAATGGGGATTCTAAATTGTAGGTTTGGTGACCCCATGACCCCAAATGGGGTCACAGGGGTCAAAACCTAAAAATCCTAATTTCATCTTTTTCCCTAGTTCCAAAAGGTCTAGAGAGCTGAAAAATCTTGTGAAGACTCCTTGGACACTGGGGATTCTAAATTGTAGGTTTGGTGGCCACTTGACCCCAAATGGGGTCATATGAGTCAAAACCTTAAAATCCTACTTTCATCTTCTTCTCCAGTTCCAAAAGGTCTTGATAGCTTAATAGTTGTGTGTAGACTCCTTGGACACTGGGGATTCTGAATTGTAGATTTTGTGACCCCATGACCCCAAATGAGGTCAGAGGGGTCAAAACATGAAAAACCTATTTTCATCTTCTTCTCCAGTTCCAAAAGGTCCAGAGAACTGAATAGTTGTGTGTAGACTCCTTGGCCAATGGGGATTCTAAATTGTAGGTTTGGTGACCCCATGACCCCAAATGGGGTCACAGGGGTCAAAACCTAAAAAACCTAATTTCATCTTTTTCCCTAGTTCCAAAAGGTCTAGAGAGCTGAAAAATTGTGTGAAGACTCCTTGGACACTGGGGATTCTAAATTGTAGGTTTGGTGACCACTTGACCCCAAATGGGGTCACAGGGGTCAAAACCTTAAAATCCTACTTTCATCTTCTTCTCCAGTTCCAAAAGGTCTTGATAGCTTAATAGTTGTGTGTAGACTCCTTGGACAATGGGGATTCTGAATTGTAGGTTCGGTGACCCCTTGACCCCAAATGGGCAATGGGCCGTTTTTATTTGATTGTGAATAACTTGGACGTTGGGACAGGCTATCTTTCCTACACTGCCCATGACCCCATGGTCTAAACCCAAACACCTATTTCTATCAAAAGTCTGATGAGCTACAGAGCCCATGGCTCTATTTTTTAACGAATAATTACGTATTCAGGTAGTAAAATTGATTTTTAAAGACCGGAAGTATTTAATGTTACGTTACAATAAATCCGCGTGAACTACGATATCGGAAATATTAAGATTTTGCTTATAACCAAAAAAGCGGAAACGGCAGCCGCTTTGGTCAATCTAATAGCAATGCTAATGCTGTGTTATTAAATCGGTTTGTTTACAACATTGCTTTCATAAAACATAATTCATTCTTTGGTCTCAGTTCAGAGTTTAGGTAAATTCAACAGCTGCACATAATAATAGTTCAGCCGCGTTCAACTGTCTATAAGATATCCGTTTTGTGCACAGCTAACCTTAGATTTTGTATATGTCCAAGCCGACAGCGGCTGTCAAAATATTTTCATTGTTGATTGCAGGTCAATTGTAAAGAATTTTAAGTATTTCATTGCATCGATAGAAAGGTTAAGTGAATGCATAAGTCCTCGTAAACCTTAAAATAGCCAATTTAAACCGTAAAAGCGTGCACTAGTGCCTTTAAACACGAGTCCCCTTCCCAATTTTCAAAAGATGCCACCAAAGCTATCTTTCTGAATGCTCCACCGACAACACTATGTTGTGTTTTTGAGTTTTCAGTTCAGTTCTTCAGTTTAAAAAGGGGTGCGGGATAGCGCAGTGGTTAGCGCGTTCGGCTTCGGATCAAGAGGTCCGTGGTTCGAATCCCGCCAGGGGCTCGGCAACTTTGTCTGCAGTAGAGAACTGTTCTACACGCAGTCAGGTTTGGGTGCAATGCTACACTGAAATTCAGCGCAGTACCACCCATGGTTGGCTAGTTCCAGCCGATGCTCGCAGGTTTCGCCGCAATGCTTAGCCACAATGGTGTTGGGGGCTTTCTCCCTGCAATAATACTAGCAGCCGCGATATAAGTGAAATAATCTTGAAAGCGGCTTTAAACACCAACTCACCTCACCTCTTCTCAGTTTAAAAACATATTCGTACTTACATTCAGATCTACATACTTATACTTAGTACTCTATGGATCCAGAGGGTTTTCATGTATCCGAAATGTATTGTAAACTAGCCCACTCCCAATGTGTCGCAATAACCAATTTTCCAAAATCCGCCACTTACAATAACGTATTATGTTATTGTATATTACATGTATTTGCAACTGTATTCCTGCCGGTTCAGTTAACATGGATCATAGGACATTGAAAACCATATTCGTAGACTGTTACGATTATGATGAATTTAATCCTATTGAAGCATGCATGCAGCACTGTGTTGGTCTTTACTTTACAAACGAACACACCAGAATGATACAAACGGAACCCCGCCATAGAATATACTAGCTTTATTGCAATTAGTAGAATACAAAGAAGGGTATAATCCACTGTTAGGTATACAACGTTAAGATACATTCAAGGTTATTTCATAAAAATACTTTGTTCGTTAAATCTCATTGTCGTCTTTAACTAACTGCTAGGCTATGCACCGACCTTTTCGTGGTACGCAAACATAGTGTCTTGTTTTACAATGAAATACTTGTGGTTTGTCAGATATGTCATTTAGGTGCGAACGTAATTTAAACGTGCGCATGAAAAACGCTTAATTATGCAAAGAGCAAGTATCAGAATTATTATTATTAGATATACCACATAAGCCGTTTAAAGTCGAATTTGATACCCTTATTTCATTTACAGTAATTAGAATCAGGTAACTGATTTCATGATGACCCACATGCTCTTTATATGAGTAAATCAAGAAAAATATCAATAATTTCACGTAATAATTTGTTTCGACAGTTACAACTATTTGATTGAAATGACAAATTAATTCAAACTTCAATCACATTAGCTCAATTCTATCAAAACTTTCAGATTTTGTTCAATCCCTGCAAATGATAAACCTTTTTTATTTGAGAAACTGACTGTTGATATAGATATATATTTGCAATTTATTAGATTGCTTAGACACTCATTTTATGTTTTTCTCTAAATATTGATTTAGTATCAATCAATAATATCATCCATCCTGTGTAGTTTATCTTGAAACAAAAGGGCTGGCAAATTGTTAATTGGATGAAACTCTGTAAGGTCCCCCAGATCCATGTCCAGAAAAAACAGTCCTCTAACCTTCGTCTTACATACAGAACTGTCCGAAGGTTTAACTCTCTTCATACAGATTTCTTAGCGTACATTGAAGATCTTTTTCAAACTAAAAATACCCAAAGGAGCCACGCCCTAAAAGTCTATCTTCTCTGGAACGATCTCTTTTAGAAAGCTTGAATTACGAGTATTCTCTTTTGATTTGAATTCATTATTTAGAATTTGAAAGAATAGAAATATAATCTTACAACTCTGGTATTTAAAATCAACGTGTCTAAGTATAGGTAGTATCTAAACATCACCCTTGATAAGGGCAGACCCATGTGAGAGCTATCTCTTGCACTTGAGTATAATAAGAATGTTTTGTAACCTGTGACGTCAGTTTACAAACGCTAGAAGTTTAATATATTGCTCCTCTCGTATATTCTTTTCAAAATGTAACTCGTAACATCGTACCTCTTTCAGATTCTAAAAATTATCTTCGTCATCTGATGCATTACGCCGTCACACACACCAAGCTTTTATCTGAAAGACCCGTAACATCTTTCTTTCGCAACAAAGACGATGACTATTGGAGAGATGTCGACAACAATGGTAAAGTCATGATGCCAATTCGGAAAGATTTTAATGGGGATAGTAAATCACCTATCAATGGAATGTTGAAAGGCGTTTTCCTGGACATAACATTAAGAGGTGGCTGCCTTACCTCTTCATCCCCCTTTGGACCGACGCGCACGGTATTTCCAATTGAAGGCCTTTATGACGAAACGACTGACCTATTCTTTACGGATTTTTACTGCAAAGGGAAAAAGCGGAATGGTACCAAGAACCATTACATCACTCTGGTTTTGACCAAGACAGGTTCTGCTGCAGATCATTTCTGCAAGAAGAAGCTTTTGCAGTTAAACCCAGAAACAAATAGATTTTTCAGAAGACAAGGAACCTCAGTACCTAACTTCACAAGCATAGCTAATCCTCCGATGCACGTCGAAGTATTTTATACTGAGTCAGTGGACCTAAGGAGACTTGAAGAACGATTTGGAACTTCCAGAGTGTACAGATGTAAAACAGGCACCTTTGGAAAAGGTTCGAGTACACCGGGAGGAATACAGAAAGACACGCGATGTGCTGTATGCAACCCACGGTCAACATATAGGTCTCATGAACCATTGGACATCGAAATAGTACAGGTAGGTTGACCCGAAATTCCAAAAATGAGAGGTTGTATTATTGGAGCGTATAAAACCTCACATGTACGTCTCCATTAAAATACACACATTAAGACAGAAAAAAGTTTGAGAAAAAGTATCCATCATTGCCCGAATGTGACAGTATGAAAATTGGGAACTAATTAAAAAAAAGTATACCTCCCATAAATACGCCATGCATCAAACAATCAACCAATTTATTTTAAAGGTGAAATATTCATTTTTGCACTTTATAAATCTGAAGTGAGCAGGTGTCATGAAAATGCCGTTTGCGGTGGTCTAACAGTAGATTGTTTTTTGGTAACTTCAGCACCACCTTGCACCACCAATTGTCCGGATGACAATGACATTTGAATAGAGCTATTGTAAAATCTGAATAGCTCATTGTTATATTTGAATAGCTCAGTGTTATGTTGAAAAGATAGTTTTGGTATTGAATAGCCCATTGTGATACTGAATGGTCATTATGAAATATGAATTATCTATTGTGATACGTGATAAGAATGCTTTTATTGAATTGAAATTGAATAGATTTCTGAAATATCGCAGTAAGACATTGTTTGTGTGAATGGAATAAAATTGAATTAAAGATTAAGACGCTTTGAATGGAGACTGTACCAGATACCCACCCCCGTCCATTCACAGCGGGAGGATGTATGGGGTGGGATGTATGGAGAGGGGAAGAAAGGACAATAGCTCTATTCAAATGTCATTGTCATCCGGACAATTGGTGGTGCAAGATGGTGCCGAAGTTACCAAAAAACAATCTACTTCTAACGTAAACAATGAACGGTCTACTTTAAGTGAAAAGACACCTGTATTTGTGTTCCTGGCTTGTCAAATATTCCCACGTTTTTTATTATCAAGTCGGAGTATATGTACCAATAAAACTGCAGTACAATAATAATGCAATAACCTGCCATATCTATTATATCGGTGTTTTCGAGGGGATTCATACTGTGTTTGCTACTACTCTTCGCGGTGTTTTTATCAATAATGGGAAAACTAACATTGTGTCGCGTCACTTAACACCAGCAGCAAGCTTAAGGTCACGTGCTATTGAATTTCTTTGCAGCAATGTTCACCAAAATGCTTGAGCACTCCTTAAGCCCTGCTGTTCGTTCTCGTTGCGAATTTAACTTAAAACACTCATATGCAGTCTTCGATATGTCAATCATAAGGTCTATTTTCTTTTGGACTTCAGTTTATGTTTTTACAATACTGAATAGATAATGGCGTTATAGAGAAGTAAAGAAAATAAAACTTAAATAACCTAGGCATTAACTTTCTACGTCCGACTCATCATATTTCCTTGTCATGGCTTAAAAAATACTAAAGTTTTATTGAAATTGAAAACAAGACCTCGATCCGTTTTCATATGAAAACTTCATTTTTTCAGGATGATGTTAAAGTGGAAAGTATTTCGGGTTTTAATATTCCCAAGTTTGGCAAATCAGATGATAATGATACTATGAAGTCAACAGAAAGCAACATGACGTCAGGTGTAAATCTGACACAACATGACATCGCTGTGACGTCAGAAGATGTCATCATTGAAGAACTGAGGGATACGAAGACACTCTCAATCATCAACAGTAATGAAAACAAAGATCTGACTAGCGAAGATACAGATGGGCAGAGAATAAATGTGATAGAAAGAAGAATAACAAGATCAATGGCGAAAGAAATGCTGAAGGAAGTTGAAGAAAAGAAGAGATCGTTTCGGATGCAAACAAGATCAATGAAACGGAAACAACCGATGATTATGCCCCTTTCCGGAAATGAGCTGCAAGGAACCGAAAAAAGGAGGAAAAGAACATTTTTAAAATTGCTGACATAACAACATTTCCTTCCATAAGAACTGATGATTTGACTTAAAGAAACAGTTAGATATTATTATGTGATCCTCTTGTGATCAAATGGGCTATTTTTATTCGTCTATGTAGACACACAAAATTTACCTTAGTAATAAAATGACATTCAGTCGTTAAACGTTCATGTCACCAATATACCCAACATCGTAAACTGCAAATTATAAAAACATAACGTAAACAAAAACATCAGTGTCCATGGCATTAGATTTTCCCACGTTACTTTTTCCTTATTTAGAAACATTCGTCACCCGATGTAGGAATTGACCGATCAGCGACCAGATACCTTGTCAGGATTTTTCCTCTATTGCCAAAGATCGGATGGATGTTTTGGAGTAATACTAAAATTCGTGTTTAAAACTATCGTCCTTTAGACGAAGTTTGTGCTTAAAACTATCGTCTTTCAGACGAAGATTGCAATTAAACATTTGCTGGAAAACCTCTATTTTCGACATATCGGAGTGGATGCTCGCTGTCTGGAACTAGAGTTTTTGGAATAAGGGATGGTACAGACCTAAGAAAATCTCTGAAAACGGAAAACTTCTATGTCAAGAATGATTATCTCCCCGTATTGCGCTATAGGCTCACAGAACATGGCGTAGAAGATCCAGCTCCTGCTGGCTAGGACATGGCGGTGAGCTCGGACCACGTGTGTCTCAGATCCAATGAGGAAAGTAACGTTAGTAAGATATTCCGTCTCTAACATGTGTAGCTTACACTCAGTGACAGACTTGCCATTTTGCCAGTTGTTGACAAAACTTGAATGACTGCCATACGTCGCCATCTTCTTCCCCAAATTTGAGCTGATGCCTTTGAACTTTGTTCTTTCTGATTTAACCTTTCACGTCTACAAGGCGATTTGTTAAGGAAAACCTTTAGTAGTTTTTTTTTTATTGTTGCATGAAAAACTAATGTGTATTTAAGGTCAGCGCAACACAACACACGAGAAAACATTGATGCAGTTTTAATATATGTACATAGCCATGTGTGAATGGCAAGAAGAAGTTGTTGAAGATCATTAAGTTTCAGTAGCGCTGTTAGAATTCATAAGATAGTCAAATGATTCGATTATATTGTTTGAATATAATCAGTTTGAATTTGAAATGTAACAGAACTATTTCATAAAATGCTATGTCTTCATTTCAAACCAATCTGTTGGGATTATTACTCAAGGAAAGGATTTATGTCACGTTAAGAACGAAATGAGTGTTTATAGCTAACAGACAAAAAAAAGATGCTACCATACGATTGATAAATACCGTTCACCAAACTAAAGAGACGTAACTCACAAATAATAATAATTTAAACATCTCCAATTCTATTTATATTCACAGTATATTTACCTTCTTCTGCTTATACATGTTCATTCAGTAATTCAGCCGATAAAAACATTAAACCAGGAAAATCACTCTTCGTTAGGTAAAGATTGGATAAGTCATGAGTTTTTCATTTCTGTCATAACTTTTGAAATAATATTGAATTAGATATTATTAGAAATTGATATTGGAAAAATAAAAACTGCTGACAAATTTATGCCTTTTTGTTATCCTGTTGAATTTTACTATGACTTTTCAATTACATATATATAAAAAAAATCAAATTTTTATTCAATACCCTTCATGCTTTTGCCTTCAATTTATCTGAAGTGTTTCATACTAATCATATCATGCCACTGTCTACGTCATCTTGTGAATGTACCTGATCATATCCTTTTGATTATAAATTGTTCTAAAACTCGATTCGAGCTTATTTAATCATTTTCTGACAATGAACGTTTAAAACGCTTCTTATTTTGGATAAAAAGTGGCTGAACATACCTTAAAGACGCTGATCAGGAAGAGGTAGGTGTTTAGTGAAGAAATGTTTGGTGTGGCGTTACCTGTAATGTACTATCACTTTGTAAACTTCCGGTTAGGAACAACTATTTTATGACGCTTCAATAACTTTAGCAGATATTTTAAAGGGGCGTGATGACCGAGATAAGATACTGTTTATTAAGGATGGGTATCGCTCCTCATTTTCGTACTGCAATATATTGCGATACAGAAAAGCGTATTGCAATATTGGTACTTTTCATATTTATTTTTTTGCATACTCTCTTGACTAAATAGCAGTAATTATATCAGTGATCAATGCTCCACTGGCCATCGTTTTGTAAAGTAAGATAACTCAGTGATTGGTTTCGGACATTTAACATATCTGTGCTATTTTCACCTGGCGAGTTCACACATTGTTAACAACTTTCGGTAAAATCACGTATTTTCTTGTTTCTGCAATTTTACATGGAAATTGTAAATTTTATAACTTCCGATATATTGTATGTTTTCAGGAAAGTGTACCGGTACGCATCGTGTTGTTCCTGTATTGCAATATACCGATATACCGATAATACCGCGCACCCTTACTGTTTATGAACCTTCCTGAATCTCGTGTGTATCATTTTTAAAGGGAAGGGATATGTTTTTCTATGAAATAAACTGTTAAATACATCTTCAAAAGGAGGTTATTTTCGGCCTTGCAGATATAGTGAGGTACAGTAATTTCGTCCTAAGAGTATATACATGTATACATCATATATTGAGATGGAATTGCTATTCTTGATATATAAACCTTCCTTGAACGTTGCAATTGTATTATATGAAGTGTTGGATGTTATATCATATATAAGGAGAAGAGCCGATGTCATTCTACCCGACATAATAGGCAGAAAGAGAAGCAGGCACTATACCAGTAGTAATTTATTGTGATCCATAATATATTTACAGAAAGGAAATGCATAGAAATTAGATATAGAATGAGTGTTGAATATCAAAACTATTCTAATGAGATATTAAAAAGGTTTTGATTTATTCACTAGCGAAAGCTAGAGATTCTTGAAAAGATGTATAACGGGCACTGCCACTGTTTGCTAAATCCAGAAATGTAAATGGTGATAAATAATTCAATGAAATCAAGGTATATGCATTTTTTGAAAGAGATAAATGTGTAGCGATGTTAAGGCTTAGGACGTTATATCGTCTTTATAAACACTATATGAGATTTCCTGTTAATTAGAATTTCAAACATCTAAAACTTATTTACATAAATTATGTTCCGATAAACAAGAAACTTTCATTCTTAAGAAACTACGAAAAACAACATATGATTAATTTATATGGTAGTTTTTTTAATATTTTTTCTCAAATTTATCTATCAATTGTACATGTACATATGTATGTCATCATTTTGGAAACCCATCAATTTCAAAATTATTATTAGAAGTATTTAATCAGTTTTATCATCGTATATCATTAAAATAAACATGCAACTTATTCATTTTATAAACAGATAAACCTTTCTTTCCTCAAAACAGATATCTTTATTGAAAAGCAATTTCATATTAATCAGTTCTATTATGTAAAATATGCAAATAAAAATGAACCTGTTTTTGTCTTATCTGAAAGTCCAGTGTTAACACGGGTCAGCATATTTCAGTAACTGATATCTGAGGCTTTACATATATAATTTAATTTATAATCATGAAAACGTTAAAAAAAACCTTTAAATTGAACAGTCTTTCAGTTCATCAACAGTGCAACAACAAACAACATCAACGTTACAACACATGCTATTTTGGATGGTAAGTTCTTTAACTAAAGTCACAAAGTTACAAGCCTATTGCTTGGGTAGCATTATCTGCGCACAGATGTAGCTCCGTCATAAATTCCTATACTAACTCAGTCTTCATAGGCACGAAATGTAGAACGCTGATTGGATGCAATCAAAGTTAGTTATGCAATCAGTGACGCCGTTTCAAAAGTTATCATTCAAATCGCCTAAGTTGTTTCCGGAAGCTTTACAAAAGTTAAACTTTATTCGAATATGTACCTTGCACTTTCAGTCGTCGTTACAGAAACCATACGCCTCATTTTGCGACTGCATCATTGCATAGGCCAATGTGACAGCAAATATGTTATACATGATTTCGGTGTTTTCATGGTCTGTAAAATTGCCAGGTAGTTTAAGTTGCAAAATTGTCCCGCTAGGGGAAACTGCTTGAAGCCCGAGAAACCTTCGTATTAAGTTAGAGGTTGTTGGGAGAGAATGCTTGGGCAGTTGGTTTGTGATATTCAAGATGCGATAATAGATATAGTGTTTAGGAGGCTAAATATATTAAACAAACATTTTTGATACAGTGATAAAGGGACGATTATGCCAATTATAGGCACCACAGCTGAACATTTCACACATGTAATTGGAAAGAGATGATTTGAAAGTGATTTACAGATTAAAAAAATGCTTATAAAAACCGGAAAAACCTCAATGATGTACTAAGACAAGAAAGGTACACTTGTTGATATTAATCTGGCTCGTAGTACTCTTACGTCAAATATCCAAGTTTCGACCTTTACCACAAACATGGATAGTAGAGGCGACTAATACTGATTCCCATCAAACAATTTATTTGATAACATTTTTGAAGATATGATCTGATAGGTCTGTTTTGTGGTCCACTGAACACGCGATTTATGTTTCTCCAATCAGATGTCCAAAAGCATTTCATCTGTGTTGATTGATTTGAAATATCATCAGAAGAATCGTTACATCAGCGTCGGAACATTCGTTAAGATAGTGAGTGACCAACCTGGACATTGTAAGCATTATTTATCCTGCTTGCTGAAAGATAAAGCCACATACACACATATATATATATGTATATATGTGTGTGTCTGTGTGTGTCTGTGTTTGTATGCGTGTTTGTATACATATGTATATATGAGATACAAATATTTATTGAAGAAAATCAAGATATTTTCATACATGGATACATACATATATACATATGACTGTATCACAGTATGAATAAATAATGAGTGATAGAATCCCACAAAAGTTTTTCATACTCAAATTTATCGCCACGGAGGTGATTAAAGTTTAAAATATACGAAGTTTGGTGATCTGTAAACACCACTCAGATGCAGGAATCAATATCGCCAAATTAGTCCCGGAATTTGCCCATCCTCAATGGAAACTTTAAACCAAGACATTGCAGGTCTGACAAAGGTGAATTCCACACCACCTACACTTACCTTACAGACACCTCCTGAGCCACTGTAAAGGTTACTGTAAATAGGAAATGTAGCAGAGAGAGTGTACACATGACCAGCTTTGATTGAAACTGGGTCTGGAAACATCTTGTCATTGACAGTATTGTTGAGAATCACAGCAGCATCGTTCACAGGGTGAGATATCAGGTGGCCTTGTTCATCAGACAACTGGATATCAAGTTTGATAATTTCGTTTTTACCCAAACCATAAAGCTGAAATCCGAGCAGAGATATGTTTTTGTTAGTTGAAAAGGATATGGCATGTCTAGAACCTTGACGCGAAGGTTGTCGAATCGTGCTGAATCTCTCTGCATAGTAAACGGTTGAAGACGTTGTCTGTTTAACTTTGTCTTTTATTCCTCGGGTATCTAACTTAAAAGGGCTAATGTCATTACCTAATCCTAGGATTCTGTCCATGAACTTCACTCTTTCATCCCCTGTCAGTATTCCAGAAGGACCGACCACCTTGGCCAAATAATCAAGAGACAAACTAGCAAACCGTATCTCGTACACCAGCTCGCCCAGAACTTTCCTCATGTTTTTGTGGCTAGAACTCAGACCTTCCCTGTCGCATTCTGCTTTGGTCCATAACATTGTCGCTTCAAATACAGCCTCTTCATTGATGTTGACAGTTGTGGTTTTCAGGAATGTCTCAAAACATGATGAACATAGCTCTGGGAACCCTGCTGATTTGATAACCTGAGAACCTGCTTTAGACAACATCTTCAAAGCTTTCTGCTCCAAATCCGTCTCCCCATAGCTATGACTCTTCTCCAATATTTCACACAGGTTCTCCTCACAAAGAGATTCCTCCAGAAAGGTAGTTGATAGTGTAAACAGTGTCTCGACATCATATTTTCTAGAGGTGTATAAAAGACCGGTGACATTCTCAGCATTGATGGTACATTCGTCTGTGTAGAGGAATCTGACAATGAGAGAAACAGCAGGTTATGATGATTCGAGTAACCATTATTTCAAACAGTTTTTTGAGCTTTTCAAACTGTATATAAGTGAAATTCTTGTCGTAACAATTTCCATAACCGTATAAAATGTCTGATATCTATTTAAGGCCATCTTACTGAAATTGACATGCAGACTCATAAGATTGTCTTATGTTGACATTTAGCCTTCTAATATTACATGAATCAGCGCATGCATGGTAAATGGAGTTAAATAATGAAAGTTTATTATTATCATATTTCTATAACATCTTCATCTAATTTTATACCTGAGAAAGTCTTCAAAGACTTTGATCTCTATATCAGGAATGGTTATCGCCCTTTTTTCTGCCATACGACCACAGAACATGGCATGGAAAACACAGCTCCTGCTTGCAAGAACATAGCGGTGAGCCCGAACAATATGTTTCTCCGACCCCACAAGAAAAGTGACATCAGTAAAAGTTTCTGCCTCCAACATGTGTAGGTTACATTCAATGACAGTCTTGCCTCTCTGCCAGTTGTCGATAAAACCAGATTGAGAACTGGAGGTCGCCATGTCCTTCTCTGAAACAAATTATATGTTGATGCCTACCACGTTTGTGGGACTTAACCCTTACGTCAAAATCTTGTGATTAAAAAATGTCATTAATACTGTACACTTTGAATCCCCAGTTCCCCACAAATCAGGCATTGTTTATGAATGATGCTGAAGTTATAAAGGGACGATGAGTAATTTGAGTCAAATATGTCAAACTTTTGAAATGGTGTTATTTATCAATAAGAAGTGATTGTTTCTCAAAATCAAAATAATAATACTTATCAGTTCAGCATAGTGACAATAATTGTGTCTAAGTCGGCATTTGTGATTGAAAACCGGACGCTGGCGTGAGCCAATGACTCAAAAATGATTTCAGAAACTTATTTATTGCATATACAAAGACAAACATTGGTTTATTATGTTTAGTTGGTCATTTAGAAAATCTACATGTAAGTGGAAAGCAGAATGTCACCTTTTAAACAAATTATGAGATTGTTTTCTGATTCTCGTTGAAAACAAGAAAATATAAAAAATTTCGCACTTTAAAGATAATTATGTAAGTTTAGGGAAGCGTTTTGAATTTAGGGAAAGACAAATGGTGTTTTATACACTTTCAAGAGACATGAACTATCAAACAACATTCGCTTTGTCACTCTTATGTTCTATACCAATTTTCTCTCGTAGACAAGACTTAAGAGTGATACATCATTTGTCACGATCAGATGAACCCATCTATAAACTCTCCATGTGTGAACCTTACGTATGGTTTGAAGAATGTTAGTGAATATTGCATCATAGTAATCAGTGCATTTCTTTGGGTTCTCCGGTAAAGTCGTTAGAAGCAGAAACCGACCTGAGGACTTATATGTGTTTTTAGTTTACAACATGTACCAAACCACTCATTCCCTGAACACTTTGACGAAATGTATGCGTCCTTTGCAACATGGCAGTGTCAACTAAAATTCTAATATCAATCACAATTCAGAATATCTGGGTTAATCAGTGACCGCTAATGATTCAATACACAATATTTACTGTTCATCCTTAGGATGAACACTGACTTTGGTTTGGCTTTCAATTAAGTTCGTATTACAAGCTACTTGGCCTAAAATCCTACAAAGGATTAAATCTAAAATCTTACCTCAAAGTTGTAGAACAAACTAGGCTTGTTATTTTTGTTAGTAGGTTATCAGATAAGGATTTTCCGTAATGTACTTTCTCTTTGTAGCTTCCGGGTTCGAGGCAGTTTTTTAATGAGTGCTTGGCAATGCATTCATTTTAGTGGCTTAGGGTCCGTCGTGATAAAGTGCTCTGTACATAGGTCGGTTGACTGCTATCACTGAAGTTTAGCATCATCGGACGCGGCTCGAATTTTGAAGAAATGATTTTGTTAAAGCGCTACTGTCGCTTTAACCCCTTTGCAGAAGATCAATTTAAGAAATATACATTTTTCTTCTAAGTCTCTTAAATGACGTCACTATCACGGATATGTGATATATAAAATGTAATAAAAGAAACATCTAAGAAAAATAGCATGAAGTAAATTATTAATGAATCGGAAATCTATACAACTTTTTATTGTATGAATAATGCAGAATGAACTGCCTGCGAAAAGCTCTTCGTAAATCCATGTCAGCAAAATGTATGTTTCTTAATAATGCTAGATACAAATTAATATGGCATCAAAATTAAACAATTATGTTAAAATAGGAAACAGAATCCAGTATTTTGATTAAAAAATCATGTCCTTCATGGTAGAAAACCAAATTTTTTGAACAAGTCATTCACTCACATTTAGTTTTGTCTTCACAATTTTGAATGTCTCAGTTATAGATGGTGATAGAAAACGGAAGATTACGCGGAAGAAACATCAAACGAATCAGATAGCTCGTTACAGTAACCAGAGAGCAATTTTAAAATTCTAAACATTACAGGGGCTGTGATAACGGATGATTTAACGATGTGTTAAGTAATTTGGGGTTATTTCTTTCGGCAATAGGATATGCCAACTCCTACCAAGGATACCTTTGGTCCATCACGATCATGAAAAACTTATTGTCCTTCATATACCCTTCTGAAGCACTTAGACTTTTCTAAAGAACCAAATTCACCATTGTTTTTAAAATCATTTTATTATTATGAATATCATATGATTATGATTGTACATTTCAGCGTCTGTCATTTCTTCTCTGTAACCCATGGTCAGTTTGTACACAGAAAATTCAAAGATATAAAGAATTTGATCCATTTGCTACCTGTTTGTAAGTACCTCAAATAGTTTAACTAAACAGTATAGTATCAATAACAGTTGTAAGAGGTTTTAACAAATTAAGAGAAGGAAATAATCGATCTCATCAGTGAAGAAAATAAGTAGCAAAATGTCAAAATGTCTCATGAAAAGAAAATTTCCATAAATTAGGAAACGAAAAACAATCTTATGAAGCTTTTTAACGAGATCTTAATAGAGTGGTAACACATGAGCAATCATGTCATTGTTTTAGGACATTTAGCTTTTCGCTTGATAATTTCTAAGATTTCTCCCACTTAGATTTCTTTCAAAAATGAAAATAGTCTTTAACATGCATGTATATTTCAACTAAATGAGCTAAGAAAACTGGTTATAATTTTCTTCCGAGCCGCCATGCAGTACGAACGGGAAAAAAGTGAACTCTATTTAGAAATAAAACAGCAATATAGAGATAGCAGTTTCTTGTTGGGGAAAATAAATTTTCAACAGACATTGAGCTCTCTGCTTTGAGAATTGGAAGTGATTGGCTGGATTGTGAGATTTGAGAAAGAGTTCATTGATATCATATGAGCGTGATTCAAGGAATAAACAAACTAAAATGATGATGATGACCGGTTTGCTTATCAACCTCTTAATGAGTTTTCTTGCAATTCAAGGTTATCAGCAAACAATGCAAGATCATTTGTTCTTGAGGAGCCATGGAGCTATCATCAAATGTGAAGTTGGTTGTGCTGCAACTTCAGGCTGTACCTTTGTAGGATTTGATTCAGAAGAACTGTTTGAAAAAGTTAAGGATAAAATTATTGATGGACATTTGAAAAGAGGGAACTTTCAGTCGTCCATTTCTGACATTGTTAGCCAATCAACTTTAAAGATGGCGTATTCCTTTCTAATGGTGCCTAAAATTGGGAATCCTGATGTTTTGAGGGGGTCATTAACGTCCAGTAGTACGCAGAAGACCGGTTTAAAGGTATCTTCTCCTGTCAACGCTATGGTCTATGACAAAGTTACTGAGACGTTGTTTTGGTCCACAAACGGTTGCATAAAGAAGACAAATATTGAACAGGGGACACAAACATTATTCAAAATAGACTATGTAAATGGTATGGCTTTATACAAAGACAAAATATATTACCAAAAAGAAAACATTATTGGACTGATAACAAAGTTGACAGGTAAAGATAATGAAAAATGGTATCATTGCAGGAGACGTGGTGATATTGAACATGTGACTATAAATGGTGATTTGATTTGTTGGACTGAGGAAGACAATCGACATAGCAATGCTTTGTGTGCTGACCTGCCTTCAAATAAGACACGATCGATTTTCAGATGCAGCCATCCAATCTTGGGTGTTACGTTTCAAACATTACCACACGAAACTATGTTTGTGATCGCACGGGAAAGTGTAGATGGAAAAACAGTCGTTTTTATAATACATCTTGATAATACTTCAAGCACGACCCAACTTTGCAAGGCTTTACATTTAAAAGTTAAAGAACGTTACTTCATGTCGTTTCATATTTCTGACAATGTTCTGTATTTTTCTGCTAAATATTCAACAAGATTTCACGCCGTACAGATATTAAAAAACTATAAAACTAGATATTTATTTTCAAGGGAATATCCTATTAAACTTCTGCAAATTAATGGTATTCTCTTAACGCTCCCCTGATGAAATGAGAGGCATCTTGGTTACTGTCAAATGCTGATGTTTACCTTCCTTTACCTTTTTTGATTATCTGGCCTATGATATTATTTCACTTGAACAAACAAACATAAAGAGCAAACAAAAACGTCGTCACAACAATCTGCAGATGATTAACCAGGAAACAGGTTAATATCGGACTTTGTATCGAGATGAACAGGAACCGCAAAACATTCGCATTGATCCGCTGTATAAAGTGATAACCCAGATTGACTGCTTTTCGCTCATGTGTGACACGGAATAGGTGTATTATTTTCAAAGAGACCTATGGGGGCGTGTAATATATTACAACTTGTTTCAATTGGATTAGGTTTAAACAAAAAGCGAGGCTGGTGGTCGTCGTCAAACATGGATATGGGAAAGTTGATGTACAACGATCTTAGCTCAAAATAGAACTCAGGCAAAAATGTATTTCATTAACTTATTTTCATCCATGCGGTCACTTGTGGGACACACTTTTGAGTTACTTCAATTGTTCATTCCCTGTTTACATAATAGAAAAGAATGGTACGCGACGTTTTTTCCCGTTAGTTTAAAAATGTCACTAGCTGTGTGGCAATTTTGAAGATTTACTTAATGTATGCAATAACGACATCAACGATGATGTCCTCGGGGCTGTATCAATACTCACTTCAATGAACTTATAGACTTTCCAAAGTATTGATTTCCCCTCGTAGTAAAGTTTTGCCATTTAAGAATGTTATGAAATGTCTCTAACTGTGTGGCAATTTTGAGGAGTAACGTTATGTCTGCAATAACGCCATCAACGATGATGTCCTCGGGACTGTATCAATACTCACTTCCATGAACTAATATACTTTCCCAAGTATTGACTTCCCCTCGTACGTAATTTTTTTCCATTTTATAGCTTTAATCATTGTGTCAATTTTGATATGTGAATAATTTTCATAATGTTGTCATTATGTTATCTAAAGATAAATTGTGCATGTAATTACCTATTTTCTCTTTTATTACCTTCAGTACTTTTGATAGAAAAGATTATACTGGTTTTCCCACTTAATATACTGTATTGAGATTTCATGTGAATATTTACAGCATCAAGTATACTCGTATAAAGAACAAAAACGCTACTGGCATATTGGTAAACATGTTGTAAGATTATTACGGTGAATATATTTGACCAGCATCTTTCAGGCTGTTATTATATTATATATAAGCGGTTGTACTGGTATGTTATCACATCATCTTAAGGACTCTCAGAGTGTCATTTGACTTTCCTATAATGTTCCAAAATTGTCTTTGGTGCATAAGTTTTGCATGGTTTCCTCTCACCGTACTTGCAATATTATTAAATGGCTTAAATGTTTGTAAATTTCCCGGAAAGGCCGTTAAAATATGTAATGAATTATCTGATGCTATAATCGCATGCCTTCACATACAATTGAAAGGGCGAGAATACCAAAAGGACTAAATTGGCTTTAGTATTGTTTATAGAAATTCAAAAAAGGAATAACATTCTTCATTTTTCTCTTAATTTTTTAAGACAAGGAAATAATAAAGTCTAAACGCACTGTTTTTTTATTTTGATTTATTGTATACAACAGGTTATCTTATTTTCTACTTTCTGATATTTCTGATTATTTTATACGACAGTATTTCTATCAATCAATATTCGCATTGAAGATGTTGTTGAAAGTTTATGGCTTATTTCACAACCTTTATTCAAAATAATTACATTTAACAGTTTTGTGTTAATTTGAAGAGGTCAGCAACGCCCTATAGTAATTCTGCAAGACGGCTGAATTTCTTGTGACGTAACTCATGGCACTGTGACGTCATAGCCGCTCGTTTCTATGACGCCATTACAATGTAACGTTAACGGAAGCAGGCGCTTCTTCTCGACGTTTAGGTTAACGTAATGAGGAAGTATTTAACCGATGGATTATTAACTTTTGTTCAATGTGGAAGGCTTATTTCACGTTTTCTTTGGCGGCATCTATGAAATGAGGAATGGCTACTACTTGGAAAAAAGAATCATTGTTAAAATTCAGAATGAACGTTTGAAAGATGAATGAAATAGTCCCGGCACAATGTTCTTTTTCATTGGTTTACAACAGCTAATCAAATGCGAAGAAAATGTGTAAATCCCATGTGACTCAGAGGAAAAATACTACCCTGTGTCCATTTTCCCACAACGTTCAATTTCGTTTTAAATTGGATTATTTTTTATGTAGAAAAATGTGCTACTGCATATTTCAAAAGCAAAGGCAGAAATATCGATTGGCATTAACCTGTATAACTACTCTTAGAGAGCGAAATTCGAATAGTTTTATTGAACAATATCACGTGATTACAAATTCAATACCATACTCTATGAGAAGATGGGGAATGGTAGATTTATCAGTGATTATCTTGATTGATGTATCATATTTTGTAGTTTCAATCTCAGCTTTCTTATAACCTTTATAATGGTTAGGAAATATAAATGATAATTTTGATCCCAATATTCCGCTTTCAAACTCAGCTTCTTCGTGACTTTTATGTGATCAGTGATATGAATACACACAATACAAATTCATTTACATCTACTATACTTATATATCTAGGACGGTCATATTTTCTACTAATCTGTCTCATTGAATGAGAACGCTCTACTCAACCAACATCATGTGAAAAAACAAACTTGGGTAATATTTGACGCATTCTGGATTATTTTACAACCAACACAGTTTATAATTCAAATAAAAATATGTTACATTACACCAGATGAAAAGGGTGTCCAAAATGAATTTCATAATTATATTGGTCATTACAGCTAAAAACATATTTTTCAATACATTTGAGATTAAAATGGGTACCATTACACTGTACAATTTATATAATAATCGTATGATCATAGCTATGTATTTATTACTATTTAAGCATAAATATCCAAGAAAATTAGTGACCGAGATATACAAATATAATTAAGCATATTATTTTCAGTTTGTTAACTATTTGATGAACATAAACCATGGATTTATTTCTAAACCAACTTGGTACGAGGGTAGTAACACTGTACTTGTAAGGGTGAGAGGCTGCATCCAAAATGAAGTGCATTTTGAGGAGAAAACTATGTGTTAATCTTAGCGTTAATAACAATATGGATTGAAAAAGAATAATGATAATGGTTACACCATGGTTTACAATTTCTTCCCATGCACATCTCAGTATACATGTTTTCACAGTTACAGCAATTTTTAAAAATCAGCTATTCATAATCATAATAGAATAACGTTATTGATTGAGTGAGTCTTCGTTGTTTTTAGCGCCCACTGCGAAACCTTTCAGCCATACATGTTCGTATTTTTTGCCATGCGCATCGATCCAACAATCTTAAAATCAGTCTGTTTCGTTTATAGATGATTTACATTTATGTCTGTAGTTTGTAAATATGTTTTGAACATCTGTACGATGTGAGAGGTAAGTAAGGTAACTATGATGTAATCAAAAGGGTGGTTATCGATTAAATATCACAACGGGATGAAGTATTTTCAATTTTTTTTAGTTTTTACATCACTGTAAGTGTCTTTATGTGTATTTAATAAACGTGAGGCAAAATACGATATTGTTATAATGACACAGTCGGGAGTTCATATTAATATCATAATCGACAACACTATCAAATCCTTCGAAAAAGGTATGGAAAGCAAAATGTTAGAATTTTATATAAATCATTGACAATGCTTTCAACATTCTTCACTAAAGTATATACAACATCAGATTTCACTTATCGGACAAAGTTATGATAGTGACAAATAATTTATTCCTCGATATTTACATAAAGCTATAAAGATTATGAACATATTTTGACAACCATGAATTAATTAAATAATAAACTCATTAAATACTGATAGAACAAGAATTGCTGTTCATTACATGAGATAAATGAATCACTCTTCACTGATATCAATATTACTTGTGAATAAACATCTTGTTGAGTATTCATTTGGATTTGAAACTTCAGAAAAAAAACGGGCAACTGGTTTCACCAGAGAGAAGTTTATAAGCCATTTACATTTCACCGCAATGAGGGGTTTGCTATTCCTCTTGATGCAACTCTATACAGATGTAGGATACCAACAAACTATACCAGATCATTTCTACTTCAGGAGTCATGGAGCCATCATCAAATGTGAAGTTGGTTGTGCTGCAACTTCTGGCTGTACCTTTGAAGGAGCTGATTCGGAAGAACTGTTTGTTAAGATTAAGGATAAAATTATTGATGGACATTTGATTGCTGACTACAAACAGGTGACAATTCCTGCCAAACTTCAACAACCTCGTTGTGAGAAAAACATTTCCTTTCTCATCGTGGCTCATCATGGACTAGAGAAACGATATGTATACAGGGGATCCTTCACGTCAAACAGAACGCAGAGGACAAATATAAGAGTTTCAGGGAGAATATACTGCCTTGTTTATGACAAAGAAACTGACACGCTGTTCTGGTGCATATACCAAAAAATAATGAAACAAAAATTCGGACAGGCAACTATTTATAAATTAGCGAAAGTCAACTATGTCATAGATTTAATTATATTCAGAGACGATATTTATTATAACACAAATAGATTCATTGGAAAGGTATCCAAGTCGACAGGAGGAAATATTCAAAGATGGTATTGGTGCACATACCCATCTCGTATCGTGCATTTTACTATTAAAGGAGATTTGATATGCTGGACTGAGCATACCACGGGAACACATATCATTTTGTGTGCTGACCTGCCTTCAAATCAGACGCATACAATATATAAAAGTAAAAGTGTCCTTAAAGTATATCGTTTGGCTATTCAAACATTTCCAGATATCACAATTTTCGTGATGGCAACGCTAAATGAAGGAAGACAGTTTGAAGTATTTGTCACCAACAAGAACAAAACACAGATATGCCATTATAAGAAACCAGGGAAACATGGATTAGATTTTTTGTCGTTTCTTATTTCTGAAAACGTTCTTTATTATTCTTCACAGATTTCGGACAAAATTTATGCGATAGAGGTAACAAAGAACTGTAGTATGAGGCATACGTTTTCAAAAGTATTTCACAAACTATCTGGGAAGCTGTTGCGCGCAGTTGTCTTTACAGAAGCTTGATGGGTGTCCTCTGATGTTGACTGTCAAGAGACAAGAAGACAGACGACATATTTAGAAAAAATAATATCAAAATATGGTTAGGGCTTGTGACCCTTGAATGCCTTGATCAATATGTGTCGTGTAACTTTCTCAAATCGATATGTGTTCTCATTTCCTATATATAACATTCACTGATTAGATGAATTAAAATTTGCCTAAAAAAATAATTACGTCTTTATCAAAATCCTCACAAACGAGTGTATTAGCCATGTTTACATACTGTTCACTAGCAGTGCTAATTGCTAAGTATGTGACATAAACAGTCTTCAATGGAACTCGATCAATACTCTTATATAATTTAAGCATATTTATTTTCTTAACGTAAATTTAAAAGCCACTTGTCCTTTGGTTTGGTCATGTAAGCTTTTTAAATACCCCTATCTAACAGAGAGTTTAATACAATCAGTGAAATTAAGCTTCCATTAGGCTATAGTTGCGATAACATATTTTATTAGCATCTTATTCCGGCAATCAAGCTTATAGAGACATGGTCACCTTTCAGAAAACCATATTTGCTTCAACCCGAGTCTAACCAAAAGTGAAATTGATTTGAGTTACCAAATATTTACCGTTGTTACATGACGTCATTCTGTTTCATCATGACATCACTTGCCTGTTGTCGTAAACAGTCGTTCAAAATTACTGTTCATGACCAAAGTGTCTTTCTTTGTTTTGAATTAAAAACATAAAACAATAATGAACTGTTCAATGGAAAGAGGTATTGACCCCAACATCAGTATATAAATGTATAACCTTACACTACTGAGTGATGGTAGAATCATAGTGACACAGAGTTTGTTTCAATGTGGCAAAATACCACATGAGCGGGGTTAAGTTCCAATCGCCTCTCATAAGTTGACTCTTTAACTCTTAAATGCCAAAATTTGTTTTCGACTGCAAATGTATAGGGTCAAAATTCTTCGTCTCATTTGCATGCTTATTAGTTAAGCAAAGGATACTAAATATTTATTGTGTCTTCTATAAATAGGTTTCATACATAACGTTATGTCATTAACTACCGTGTATGTACCTATTTCCTCTTTTATATTAAGCAGCAGTCTACTGTATTGGGATTCAATAATATTTAAAAATACTGTAATGAAAACGTTTTTAAATCCTATTATGGCAGAGCTTTCACTTACAATTGAAGGGTTAGAATACCAAAAATGGGTAAATTGACTCTAGATATTTTGATAGAATTAGGAAAAAAGGAATTACGTTCTTATATCCGTGTTTTCTCTTTAAGTGTTATAGATAGGGAAATGACAAAAGTCTCACATGCGTTACCAATACGGTTTTCTATTTTGATTTTGTTTAATACAATAGAATCAAACAGGTCTTCTCCCTTTTTTACTCTCTCATTGTTGATTCCAAATTAGTTGTCAAATACGACACTTTCATGTCTTTAATCAGTAAATTTGCATATTGAAGAAAGGGAAAGAAAATGTAAGCTTCGTCATGAGAATAACATCAAACACCGTAATTTCATTCATGATTATCCTCTACCGTATGCAGAATCTTTCCTCAGTAGCATGCCAAATGTACTATCATCAAAACATCCATTACTTTTCCAGATCACATATAAACATACAGAAAATAACTAAGAATAAAGCTATAACCTATTGCGGCCATTTCTCTGTGAGCACTTTCAACAATTTGAAAATTCTTAACAGTCCTAAGCCAAACACGATACTTTGTTTTAAAAGTGATTCTTATGATTGAAAGACATTTCTTTCAATTGGAAATGTTTATGTTCGTTCGTGCTCATGAGATAACTTTATTTATGTAGAAATATGTGTTACTGCCCATTTCAAAATGCCAAGGGAGAAAGATTAATTGTTGGTAAATTGTATATAACTTATCTGAGAGAGTAAAATTAGAAGCTCGCATAGATTTATTGTAGGGTATCTTGTGATTATTCTATAGGAAGATAGGTGAATGGTAGGACTATCAATGATCTAATTAAGAGGTAAATCATAATTAGTAATTTCAAACTCAGCTTTCTCATAAATCTTATAACGGTTATGAAATATGAATGGTAATTTTGATAGGTTATTCATATTTCGTCCTTTCAAATCAGCGATTCTAAATACAAGATATGTTACATTAAAACAGATGTAAAGGGTGTCCAAAGTGAATTTAATGTTTGAGTCATTATCACCTTAAACATATTTAATGTAATATATTAGAATTGAAATGGCTACCTACATAGATTACAATTTATATGATTTTTGTTTAAAAAGCTATGTATGTAAGCAGAAATATTTCAGAAAATGCCCAACTGAGAAATACAAGTCAAATTTTAAGAAATAAATTTCATTTTGTTAACCGGGGTCAATTATTTAATTTACATTGAGCCAATGGTTAATTTTTTTACCTAATATGGTTGAGGGTCTGATTCGGGTAGACTCAAACACCCAAAACGAAACATTTGAAGTGAAGTTTGAGGAGAAAATCATGTGTTAACATGAGCGCTATTTACAATGTGGATTGAATAAAAGTCGATTAAGCAAAGTTCGCCGATTATGACAATCATTAAACCATGGTTTACAATTTTCTCCAATGCAAATCTCTCACAGAGATTTTCTTCAAATGCTTCTGAAAAGGAAATCGTAAAATTGCGGCGATTTCTGCTCTGAAGCTGATGACAAGCATAAAAGAATAACCTTTATGAGAAAGTGATTAAGACGTTGTTGTATCGCTTGTAAAGTAGACAAGTAGCTTTTTACATCACTTCAAGGTGACTGTAATGCATGTAGATTGAATAACCAAACGAGGCAATATGCGATATTTCTTTAATGACACATCAAGGAGTTCCATCTAATCTCATCACTAACATCACTTTTATATTCATTGACAAAATTATCAAATTGCATATGAATTATTAACATAGCTTTTAACATTCTTAACCATGATAATTTTAACATCAGATATAATCACAGGACACAGTAATGATACTAACAAATCGTTTATTTTACGTTATTAATATTGGCTGTAACGATTATGAAATTATTTTGATAACGAAGATTGTATTAAATAATAAAGTTATTAAGTGCTCATAGAACTTCTCCTTTAGAAGGATATCAGGTCTTTAGATAAGACAAATGAAATATTCTTAATTGATGTTAATATTCCCTGGGAGAAACAAATCGTGTATTTGTTCAGTATGTATTTCGTTTTGAACCTTAAGGAATAGGAGTAACTAACATAACAAGACAGTAAAGGAAAGATTTATATTCACTACATTGAGGGGTTTGCTATTTCTCTTGATGCATCTCTTTGGAGATGTTGCATAACATGGCCACATGGCCTTAGTCCACATGGCCTTAGTCCACAAAGTAGACGATATGTACATATCAAACACAAAGCAGAAGATAAGAGTTAGAGTGTCAGGGAGAATACATTGTATCTTGCATTGCAAAGAAACTAACATGCTGTACTGGTGTCAACACCACAAAATAATGAAAAATAAGATAGGACAGGCAAATATTCATGAAGATGCAATGTTTAAAAATGTCATCGATTTGAACATATACAGAGATGAAATATATTTTAACACTAACAAATACATTGGAATGGTATACAAGTCGACAGGAGGAAATATTCACAGATGGTATCGGTGCACATACCCATCTCGTATCGTACATTTTACTATAAAAGGAGATTTGATATGCTGGACTGAGCATACCGTGGGAACACATATCATTTTGTTTGCTGCCCTTCCTTCAAATCATACATAGGCAATATATAAAAGTAAAAGTGTCAAGTGTCATTTCCAGAAATGATTATTCTTGTGATATCAACGCTAAATAAAGGAAGACAGTTTGAAGTATTCGTCACCTCTAAGAACAAAACACAGTTATGCCAATATAAGGAACCAACGAAAAATGGATTTGATATTTTGTCATTTCATACTTCTGAAAAACGTTCTGTATTTTTCCTCAAGGTTTTCGAACAAAATTTATGCGATAGAGATATCAAATAACCACATGTAGTACTGATCATGAGGCGCACATTTTTAAACATATTTTTCAGGCAATCCACAGTTCTCTTTATAGAAGCATGATGGGTGACATGAAGACAGACAACTTATTTTGACCCTTAAATGCATTGATCAGTATATGTCGTGTGATTTTCTCAAATCGATTTATGTTTTCACACCTCCTATAGATGATGTTCGCTGATTTGGTGAGTATAAATTCCGGAAATTGTGAATGTTTTTTAAGTTTACCAAAACCCCCCACAAACGAGTGTAGAAGCCATGCTTACATACTGTTCACTAGCCGCGTTAAATGATAAGTACATGACATAAACAGTCTTCAGTTGATCTTCATATTTACCCTTATATAGAGAAGCTTGCCTTTTTATTTAATGTAAACTAAGAGACGACTGATCCTTCGGTTCGGAAAAAGTAAAGCTTTTTATTAATGCCCCTATCTTATCAATATCAATAAGATTTCATTTTATAATTGAGAGTTAAATTCAATAAAACTTCAAATCGGTTACAGAGGCGAAAATCTATATTATTAGCTTATTGTTCCGATAATCCAATTGGTCGAGAAGTGTCGTCCGTCAGTCTGACCATTGCAATATGACGCCATGTTATTTCCATCATGATTTCCTTTACCCTTCGTTGTAACAATCGATCCAAATTACTGTTCATGGCTGTATGTTTCTCTGTTATAAATAACAATCATAAAACAATTATTGGCTGTCCAATAACCGTTTTCCTCGGGTCAATAAAACGAGGTATTGACCTCATCATGAGTCTATTATTGTACGATGTACTATACTGTGTAATGGCAGAATGACAAAAATCAAAGAGTTTGTTTCGTGAATTTTCAGTGTTGGGAAAACAGAGCCAAAATACCACATGACCTGAGTTTAGTTCAAAAAGTCTATACCAAGTTGCATCTCTATGTCTTTAAATGCCAAAATCATGATATTTACTTGTTTTTGATTGAAAACTTAAAACGGCTATATACTCGTAAATGATTAAGGGGTCGTAATTCTGCGTCCCATGTACAGGTTTATCAGGTACATGTAAATGACATAGAATCAATAGCATACTATTTTCCTGTTGTGTCTGCTATAATTAAATTTCCAACATTGCGTTGAGTTATTCCGGTTTTCGATCATAATTTTTGCCTGTTTATTGCTAACTTATAAACATTTAGATATAAATTTTCAGAAACAACCACTGCCAGTCAATGAATTAACACAAGTTATAAAGTTTGACATATTTGACCGCAACAACATACCCTATGCCCCTAATGGATCGTGAGAACAGTACGTGTGATAACGGTTTCCTCAGATATGCCGGTATATCGGTATAGATATCTCAGATATATGTTTTATAAATTCAAAAAACGTAAATAAAGTCATAAAGTATCTAGAATATCTGCTTTCCATGGCTAAAAGCATGTTAATTTGTCAAGAAAATCCAAATACCATCTACGTGTTTCAATATAAGTAAACAACGGACACATTTTTCATTGACAAGATCGCGTCTGTTCATGAGCTAAATCGTCACTGAGTTTTTATATGATAAAATTGCTGTGATTTCAAATGTAATTAACAGCGTGTTTTATTGTTAAGTGTTGTCTATTTAGAGGCTGCTGGGTCACTTTTAATGTCTGTTTTTTTAAACAAGGTTTTTATGAGTTAGAATCATAAAACATGGATGGTTAATAAAACAAATTTAGTTATATAAACGTTCCCAAAGGGATAGTTTTCAACATCCCGTAAATCCTCGAATTCATGAGTTTGGAAGGTAAACCAATTGTATAACGGTATTAATGACAGTCAATCATCCCGAATGTGTAAAACCGAATCCTATGATATATTATGATATTTCTGTATCACAATGATTCCAACATTTCATATATTGTTGTGCAGAGATAGCATTCCCACTATAACTCAGGTCCATATACTGAAAATTTGAACTTCAAATATACATAATGAAAGGCAATCTCATCGAAATAAGATCTAATATTGCTGCACTGCGTTACGCCGATTGTGGGTCTTTTAAAGGCCTCTTTATTCAAACCGTCAGCTTTGACCTCTTGATTTCATTGACGTAACCCACATAACTGCAAGCAATTAAACCGCGCGTCTTTCAATGGCCATCAATGAAATTCCTAGTATGTCTAAATTAAGAATTTAATGCATAAAATCTTCCAAATGTTACAAATAGCTAGTTCACGTTTGTAGTCTTGACTCCGACTCGTCCAGTTTTAATATGTCAGACTTTGAAGGAACAAGGATCATCCTAATTTGCATAGGAACTTCATTTTACTGATATATGATTAACATGAAAGTTCAATATTTGTATCTGTTTTGGTGTTCTATTGGCATCAACATGTTCCTGTTATTTCTTGTCCCGAATTGAAATAGTATACCACGAATATTACAAATTACTAGACTAAACGTTTAGTTAACGTAACTGATTACAAAAATAGCAATTTTCATTTGTCCCGTCGTAAAACAATAACACAGTCTGATGGTTGTGACTATACTGGGCAGACGTTGTAATTTACGTACACATGCTGTAGGATAGTGCGCATAGAATCGTATTAAAGGATAAATTAATATCGATTAATCGAATGTTTAAATTGTTTGAATACTTTTGATATTTGTTAAATGAGTTTAAAACAATGTGATTTGCTGTTCTTTTTCAATAAGGGGTGCCGCCTATCACGAAACAACCCATCGAAAACGAAAGGTCATCTACTTTTCTTTAGAGCCAAAAACAAAGCACTGCTGCCGGTTAAAGTTAAAAACAAATGAAAGTGATAAACAATTTTCATTTTATTAGGATTTCACATCTTTAACAATAATCGTAATGGCTAACGAATTTGTATACCTGTTCAAACACATAAAAGATGCATCAAAGACATATTAAAAAATCATATTTCAATCGCCTTGTTGAGTATATTCAAAACCGACAATTTTCTAAAAGCGTGAATTCTGGAAACCTGTCCACATGTCTATAAATTAATGAATTACAATAGCAATATAGGCTTCTGAAGACAAGATGTAACTATGTTTAAGTTAGATTTATACCTCTGATTCAACTATCTTGCATTTGATGTGGTATCATTTCTTTTGCCTTTGGGTGTAGACAAATCTATATTAAAGTATTAATGAAAAAGAAAAATATCAAACTGTTTAGAAAAACACGTTTCACGAAAATTTGTTGATCAAACTAATAGCTAAATATTTGTAATTGTTTGGATTATAGTTACATCTTATTACAAGTTGAACCTGGATGTTTTTTCGGTTTAGGAAGTCCATGGTGATCTTGGTGGTATGTGGTATTGCGTTGTCCTGTTGAAAAATAATCCCTTGCTGCTGCATATCTGTATGAATTGGACCACCACATCTCTGGGCTGTAAGAGTCTGTCTTTTGGTCGCCGCAGATTCCGCCCCGGACCATGACGTTGCCATCGTCATAGAATACTTCTTTGACACATGCTTCAGCCTGTCTCTGTATACGTCTGTATACTCTCACTCTGTCGTCTGCTTAGAAGAGATTGAATCGACTTTCGTCGCTGAAAATCACTCTTGCCCAGTCACGACGTTGGTAGCGACTCACTCTGCTTGCCAAGCGTAGACGGTTGAGGCAATGTTCGCGGGTCAAGGTCATTCCGGTATATGCCCGAATACCGGAAGCTCGAAGACGTCTGTGTTCCTGCTGATATGGCCCTAACACCGTCGATACCGTTGACGTCATGGTGACAATCTGTTGCGCCGATGAAGTGTGCGCAGACATCGATCTTCTGCGGGAGTTGTCTCCCTCGGTCTTCCGCTTCCAGGACGGTCAGATGTCTGGCCAGCCTGGTTTAGGCGATAACGGATCGATGACTGTTTGTCTGGTGCAATCAAACGTCCTGGCAATTTGAGTTTTGTAAAACCCCACTTGTGATACTCCGATGAATTTTTCTCGCTCTGCTGCTGTTAAATGTGGCATTTTCGCCTTTTCTGTAGTGAATGATCAAATCCACCCCTTTTTGTATGCTTATCTGTCCAATTCATGTGCAAATGAAAAACATCACTGTTCATTCAACTGATATGACTCCATTGCGTTTGGGCGATATGTTTTCATTATTTTCATTCGTTACACTAGGATAAAACATTTTAAAACTCTGTTTTAACAAATAATATATCAGAAACCCAAATTCTTCGGGTGTGTCCTTTCTTTTGTACTTCAGTTTATATTGACTCAAAATCTTAAAATTTTTTATCATCATTTCAACTTGCTTTATTTTGGGTTTGATTGAAAAATTCAACAAAAGCTCAGCTGATCATCAGACAAATTTATTTCGTTGTGAACATTTTTATGAAATCACTCCAGACAAACGTTTTCATTTAGAAAATGAGAACATTTATTGTTAATTTTTAAGTTAAATATGGCTACCAAACAACATAATGAGTGTTTTGTCTGTGTGTTTTTATCTATAACGGTTCATCAAATATGATTACGTACATGGCTCATAAGTTTATAAATGATGAATAATACAAAGGCTTGACGAATCAGTTTTTTATGGCAAAGATTTCATTGGATATGATATATTTTCTTGAGAAGTCTTTCTTTATTTTGTTTCTAATGCATATTGAAACAATTATTTCTAATGAGAAATTTAAAAAAAATAACTGTTTTATCTCATCGACATATCGGGGTCTTCATTATCTTCTCCCTGTGAAATAAAATGAGAGAGTACACGTGACCAAAATAATAGAAACGTAGTGTGAGTGAGTGAGTTAATGCTTTTGGCCTCTTGGACAATATCCAAACCATAAGCGGCGTGTAGTGAATAAGTATTAAATAGTTTCAAAGTTTACAAAGATTTTGTAGTTCAATCAGTATGGCAGTAGTATTAGTAGTATTAGTAGTATTAGTAGTAGTAGTAGTAGTAGTAGTAGTAGTAGTAGTAGTAGTAGTAGTAGTAGTTAATCTACCATCTCCATTCAAATGAATAGATAGACTTCTCACTAGAAATTTAGCAAAAAGGATATGTTTCAACAGTATTCATTATCATTCTAGACAAATAATATAGGCAAGGTCATTGTTAGGGTACATAAATTCAAATAAGATCATTAATCACATCGCCTGCAAACAGTCATCAAAAAACTTATTATGTAGCTTTAAATGTTGCTTAAACTTGTGTGAAGAATATAGTTTATAGAATCCAATTGTTTTATTCCGAGATTTGGAAATAATATTCAATTCAAAAGTACAATTTTATATTTGGCGTTGAAAGTAACTCAATTACATTGTACTAAATGTTCAATTACAAATATGAATATCAATATATGTATGTAGTTTTTATGAATAATGATAATAATATAAAGAACAAATATAAAAACATATGATACTTTCACCTGTTTCCGGATGTACTCATGATATCGACTTGATATAATGATAATGTGAACACTAAAATAAAAATGATCGACCCCCCTGAAAAGAAAAAAATTTGTTTTTAGACATGTGTACCAATACTTACTTTGTTACTTGATAATCCCCCATAATGAATATTAGAAAGTATTCTGAGGAATTATTAAATATTCGGGCAAATTGCTTAAGGTCGTGAGCTCACCTATGCAAGGTAAAGTTTAATGCATCCCAGGCAAATCATTCATATCAATCTCTCCACTGACATTAGCAAATACCGTCAGAACTTTGCCTGCATTCTAGCCCTCAATATTGAAATTCAAAACACCCGACCCCTTCTAATTGTCATACGACAAGGCTTCTACGTCATTTCACAAATGCGTGTAGAACAATGCGATTAAAAAAGCCTATTTTCTCCAAATGCCGAAAAACGTATAAAAAAGCCATAAACCTAATGAAACATATGTCAGCCATGAGTATCGGCGGTGAAATGACTAGATCTTTAATATATATCGTAATCACGACGCGACTCTCATTGGCCCAAATGATTTACTTGCGGACTGAGCAGAATAGGCAGGCGCCAAAGGCAGACATCACCTAAATTGTAAAACTGGTATAAAGATGAAAATTATTGCAATTATTGAAAGACAGATCTTTTTGAACGGAAAGAATATTTAGTTCAATTTAGTTGTTTTTCAACTATACGACTTTACTTAATCCTCAAGACGAATGGGAAGGAGCATATACATATGATACATCTATCTAATGCATGTTTCAATTAAATACATTCCTACCTCAACCGAGTGTGAAGTATAACAGTGCGGTTGAGTGGTCAAAATCCCCCATTTGACTTTTTTTTACCAATTACGCCTAAATGCATGTCTGTCGGAATTAAAATGAATACAATAGTCATTTAAAGGGCCAGTAGCACATTTTTAAAGATAGATAAGAGATCTTACGAAAACGTTAGTAAATGTTGGTAATGTCTTTCAATGAATAGAACAAGTTTTATAAAGAACGTATAATGGTCGCATTAATTAAAGCTATAAAAATAAATTTCCCTACCTCAAATTATAAAAGGGGTTTATACAAAAATGGCTAATGGTCTTTGCTTGATATTTGATAAATTCATCGACAACTCTGGATGATCGGGTGGAGTGACTCTCTGAGTATAACACTTTAACCAGTGTTCAATGTGAAAATTCAAACTTGTGAATGATTTTCATATTTAGAATATATTTTGACTTAGACTCTAATGAAAATCAGTAAACATAACACTAGTCGAAGCATTACATTTAGTTTATTTAGCATTAAGTTTAACATCGAATACCGCCGGATTTATAACGTTGGTTTGTGGACCATAATGAATGACAATTGTCTGAATAATGAAAGTCACACTCAGGATTAAACATTGACGTAAACGGTATATAGTACTCAAAGAAAGACCTCGATGCTATACCGTACAACATCAGTCAAAGAAGTGAATGTCACATTTGGAAGGGTATCGCTCAGTATTTCGATATGTTTCGAAGCAGAAAAGCGCATTGCAATATACACTGCGATCTATTGCAAGTTTTAAGTATTAAATTCACCAGGTTCTGAAGTATACATAGCTGCAATTAGAACAGCAATCAATGCTCGGCTACGCATATTTTTTAAAAGAAGATTTTTAATGACTGTCTATTAGTTTGAACCCATTAGAACTAATTCAACTTCACAAAGTCACGTTGTTTTCCTGCATATATAGAAGGAAGTTGATAATTTAGAAGCGTTCGATATACTGTATATTTTCAGAAGTTTGTACCGGTACGTTTCCTGATCTTTCTGTATTCCAAAATACCGATATATCGATATTAAAACCAGTACATCTGACAAACCAAACCTGATTTTCTTCTAAAAATGGAACAGAGTAAAATGTTGATCAAAAAAAAAACATTATAGACCAGATGAATCAATTAATAAAAAATCTGGACAAGAATTAGAAGTGTATTAGGTATAAAACAGAAGATAAACAAATAATGACCAGCGGACAAAACGTTTAATAGAAAAAAAATTGTATATGCATAAAATGAAAAGTGAGTATAACTCCTACCATGAATTGAATATGACTTACATTAAGCATATCAAACTCTGCAGCTTGTGTAGGGGAACCACAAAACGGATAAGCCTTGCAAGTCATATATTGTCCAAGAAGTATGCAATTCCTACTTTGGGAGTGATAAATACACACAGCCTTGCCGAAGTTTGACATCGACAAAGCATACGACATGGGAAGAGCCAAAGTTAGACAGATTTGAACGATTTGAAGTTGAACACATCTGAGCCTCTGAAGACACCAAAGAATTATGACTTTTATAGACTTGTTATCCAGTATCTATTATCATATAATGGTTTGCAGATTGTGTTATTAAATGATTTAAGAGTTATATAAAAGGTACGTTTCTTTTTATAAAAATTAAATTGTAAATATAAACGTTATGCTGTTATAGATATTGCTAATCAAAAATCTGGTGCCAAAAAAGCAATTTTTTAGAGATATATATTTGTCCTTGGCAATAAGAGCAATTTCCTTTATGATTACTATCAGACTGCATCAAACTTATCAGTTTATGTTGAATCCACTGGATGCACACGATCAAAGAGATTGTAAGAGCCTTTGACAATATGAACTATATCAGTCTGGCGATCTTTATTTATGGTTTTGATTATCGATCATAAGGTCCTGCCTGTATACATTATCTCTACAATGAGAGAGGCTTTTTGCGATAATGTTTTCAATAAATGAATATCTCGTTTTTAAACTTTGGAAGATATCAAAACAACAATGTGAAGTAATTACACTTTGGTCTACTTTTTGCATACACATTTGCCAAAAATCCAAACGCGAAAATCATTTTTGGATTCAATGTTTTGGTGTATGAGCAAATATATAGAGTTTTAATAAGATCATGTGAATATCAAAACACTGATGAAAGATTATAACTCTTTGATTAATTTTATTTGCATGTGCCCTCTTCAAACAAGGGAACGCTAAAGCGATATGCTTTGCTTTAAGAGCAAATATTTGATATTATTTCATTGCAACAGTAACTTTTTGTTTAGCCTGTTTCGCTTAGTCGAAAGGATTGCATAAAATGACTTCTTTCGTGACCGCCTTTCCCGTTTGGCATCGTTTGGCAAAGTCTTACACAAGGTAATCGAGCAGGAAACCAATAGAGTCATTTCCGGTCCCCTTGCAGATACGACTCTGTCATACCTTGTTTATGTTATATAGCTACATGTATATATACTAACATGATATTGTACATTTAGAGTATGACGCCTGTGTGTCACACGTCGCTAGGTTTGTTTGTGAGATGAGTACTGCTCATAGAGGTCTTATTAGATGACCTTCCATGATCAATATGCTGGAATTGTCCGTCCACATTAGGAATTTTTTTTAACATACACAAAGCATGTGACGCCTGGGGACTTAGCTGGTGTACTAATATATTGACAAATGGCCATGACAAACAGCGAAACAAATCTCAGTGCATTGGAAAAAGCAACGCAAACCATCAAACTACCGAATCTTTCCTTACTCAAAATGAAGTAAGGACTATAGCAAAAATTCTCCGACAATAAGTCCACACTTCACCAATCTAATCGTTGAAGCAGAATTACTCATCTCCTTTCTAAGTCTCCAGTTTTGGACCTAACGATACCATTCACATCGTCTTCCCACGTAGGTTGCTCGTCATTCAATCGTAAGCTTAGCTTTATCTAATACAAGAAGTGTTTTCATTCTCTGAAAGTTTGCAGATAGTTTGTGTTACGGTTAGGTTATCTGCAAGAAGCCCCAGCCACGCCCCTAAAATATTCTTGTAAATTCTTGAAAAAAAACTAAATATTCAGGGAAGTGTCTGGAATGGACATGGCTAATCTGTGGTCCCATGGTGCTAAGCCCTAAAATGATAGGAATGTGGTCTTCTCCAAATGTCATAAAGAGCTGAAGATAGTGTGTAATGTGCATGTGGCCTTTTATAATTATAAAATGTTTAAATTTTTGAATTTTTAAATACAACAAATTTATGGGTTTTATATTTATTTAATCATATTTTTATTTATGTAATAATGCATTATTTAATGACATTGAATATACAGAGCCAATAGCACTAATTTTAATGATAGAGCAAATATTTAACATCTGGAAATTAAATACCATAGAAAACGCTAAGTCGCTATTTCTCTCTGATCATTTCAAGCTTACTCAGGTGAAACCTTAATGGCAAATTAAGTTATAAGATATTCAGAAATTAATATTGAGGTGAGATGGCTTTGGGGTTAAACACCATTTTCAAGAGTATTTTGTTTACAGGGTTGCTTGTATTATTGTATTCATATATATATTTCTGCCGCATTGAGCATGTGCCTTGCATGTGGATTTCTGTGGGGTAAAAGTCCCCTTATTATTATTATTATTATTATTATTATTATTATTATTATTATTATTATTATTATTATTATTATTATTATTATTATTATTATTATTATTATTATTATTATTGCAGAGAGAAAGCCCACATCACTAATGTTGCTATGCATTGTGGTGATACACGATGTGTGGTAAGATGTGTGGTAACACTTGATGGGTGGTAAAACCCTGAAATTCATGGTTCTTTACTGCAGTCAAAGTTGCCAAACAACTGGCAGAATTCAAACACAAACGTCTTGGCATGATCCTAAACAAGCCTCTGCTGGGATTCAAACTCAGAACATCTTGATATGAAGGCCCCCAGATTTTAATATTGAGAGACACATGTCCCATGAAAGAAGAAATCTAAGGTAACTTGTAGTCTTGTATCAGTTATTTAATATTGCAAGAAAATAGTAACCAATATGACTGAAAGTGAAGAATGTTTATTTGAAAACAAGATGAAATACATCACCATAAAAATTTGAAAAAGATCAACATTAATTGCATAAATAACAATACAAATACAAATATGACTTTATCATTAGAGAAATAGAATATCTCTAACAATTTTAAATTAGTAAGTTAACTTTTAATATAAAAAAATTTGAAATAATAAATTAATTATGCAAGTAAAATATAGAAAGTAAATGATCAAATGCTTATAAAATCAATTGATTGATGGTACAAAAATCAGTAAATAAAGATTATATCAATTCATTAAAGTGGATGCCAAAGTTATGATTTTGCATTTTTAAACTATCAAAATTTAACGAAAAATTTTTTCCCATGAATTTTTGAATAAATAAGTCTAAAACTGAGCTCCTCAATGTTATAATTAGCAATCAATCAACAAAATAATAAACAAATCCAATATCTTACGTTATTCTCTTAGAAGAAAACAAATCTCCTTAAAGCACAACTTAATTCACCTGAATTAGGCAGTTTGAAAAATGTAATAATTTCAATTTCTTCATTAATCAACGACTAACTGAAAGCCTCTTCACGTCAAATATCTGCTTTTGAAACTTTAAAACATAGCCAATGAATCATAGAGAGAAATTCAAATACCAACAAATCACTTTGTAAATATGTTGAAAATACCAGTTATTGTTTCAAGGTATTGACATATACAATTACCATATAATGGTCATGAGTATTTCATTAAATGCAATCATAGTGTAAAATCCACTTAGACTGGATTCATTTATCCAGTTAAAGGTCAGATTTCACACTGCTAATAAGCAAAGTCATAGGTTATAAAAAATATTACCAAAAACTATTATCATTAGAAGCTTTTTTATCAAAATTGAGTAATCTAAATTTCTATTACAATAATGATATGCGTTAATAGATCAACACTGACTAATGTCATGTAAAAGGATACAAAATTCGCAACAAGCAGCTGAAAACAAATTAAAAAATGGACAGACTTGTAAAAAATCAGAAATAGATTGCATTTTTCAATTACTGTGAATTAAGATACAGCCTTTAGAAATGATTTAGTGGTCTTTATGTTAAGGTGTTAACAATTGTCCATATTTCTGTCATTTTGATAGGGAGTACATAATTCCAAAGACAAAACATAATAAATTTGAAATGACCTGAACCAAATAATAATGAAAAGAATACAGGTATATACATGTATCGATATGTATCAGTGAAAATGGTCCACTCGCAAGGTGTAACTTTATATTATTTTCATTAAAGAACTATAGCAGGTTATCATAGAGAAATAATGGGATCTACGGTAAAACAAATATTATCAATTGCAAGACAATAATTTTTTCTAAAAACAAAAATTTCTTCAATGAAAGTACCCAGTTTGATTTAGCTTCACAAATCCAGTTTCCTTGCTCAAATGATTCAACGGTGTTCACACTAAGATGGCAAAATGCAGTTTTTGCTTGATATGTCACATGAAAAATATTTTCCCATTTGAGGTAAATGTATTTTGCACTAATTGGTATTCAAAATGGAAAATTTTAACAAATAAACCTAAATACTACATTAACAGTACTTTTAAAATATGTTTGTTTGTAAGTTAAACCAAATAAAATACAAACAACTTTTTAAAATCATTTTAAACGTATGAAATATATCACATTAGGCTTTTATCCCTGACAAAAAAAGATTGCTCTTTTTTCAATAATATTAGCTTAAAACAAATAAAACATAAAAAAATATCTTTTACACATCAAAATGGCATTACAATAATATTCACAATTCCACTTGCCAAAACTTGCTAATTTTACTAATACACATATGGATGTTTACAAGCATTAGGAACTAACATGCCTGGCCTTTGTATATAATCAATATTTTTTCACCAATAAATGAGAAATTTTTAATGAGCAATTAAAAAATATGCATATTTTTTAATCTGAACGCATGGACAGTACAATGACAAAAACAAACCTCTGTTGACAAGCCGGCCAGCAGCATATAAATCAAATACAAAAAGATATTTATACAAAATGTTATTGTATTAGACAAACAAAAATCAAGATAAAAGGAGAAATTTGAAGTGAACTTGATAACTGTCTTTATTTTTGGTGTGTAGTGAAACAGCAAGGTTCTGATATCCTGTTTTGGTTCATTTATCTAAAACAGGGGCAGGAAATAGTGTAGTCTTCTTGCAAGGATGTTTTATGCTGTTAATCTATTCAAGTTTAAATAAAAAAAACTTTCTGATGAAAGTTAAAAAAGGAACATAGTTTTTTTAATACAAGATTTTGTACATATATATATATATATATATATATATATATATATATACACTCAGTATTATCATTTATATCCTTTAATTGGAAAATGTGTACAAAAAAGTGAAAACAAAAATTCCATCAAATTCATTTTTAGCTTCTATCTACATACAATAACGTATAGTAATTGTGCGTGAGGTCATATTGAATATCTTTCACAGGTTGTGAAATGCTATTTGCTGTGGTAGTATGTTAAAGCTTTCTTGCTAAAAAAAATATACTGTAAATGCAAAATTAAAGCTTAAATCTACAATGTTTTTGACATAAACTTTCAAAATATCTAAAAAATAACTTCATGTTTATGAAATTATGCAACTTCGGGGAGTTTCTTTTTCATCTTCTGATTCAGAATCTTCATCTGACTTGAGACGTGGGATTCCGTCAAGAGTTTTCAGTCTTGGTAGAATCTTGAAGACTCTGGAATAGAAAAATGTATATTGTACCTTTGAACAGTTGACGATAAATATCAAAACATTTTAAAATTCTGAAATTATTTATACTTCATCAATCTTACAATACTTCATCGTTTTTCATCAATCATAAAGCAAATTTTTATATATATATAGGTATTTTCAGTTGGGATTTCATGCGACAAACAATAATTTGACGTTTCAGATTTGTCTGTGATGTTGCTTTCTAAATGCCCCGATAGAAGTTAGTACATGTACTATTGAAAATCAATTTTGATTATTTTCCTAGAGTTTACTACTTTAATTGATTGTAATGTCTACACATTACATGCCAGTATCTCTCAAACTTGTACATTTTTGTCATGGTTTTAATTTCCCTTTATTCCGTTTTTCATTCTCCGCTTCCTGGGAGTATGACGTCTGCAGCCATTTAATAAAGTAGTTGAAGGTTATCTATCACTTTACACTCCAGGCAAGTACCCTGTTGTACAATCAGTTACAGATCTCACTTTGTATAGTAATTTGCCCTATGAATCATCATGGGTTTCACATCCAATGTTTGGATGAAGGGAATATCCATTATTGCAAAACTGGACTGATAATTGTGTTCAACAACATTGCCTACAAATCAAATACAGTTTTTGTACTTTATTTATTATAAAAACTAATATACATTTTTGTTGCAAAAAGAAATTCATTCGATTGGGTTCTGCACGAATATTGATTGACGATATAATTCACCTGTGTCTGTAGCCGGAGATAAATGTGACTGGGTTTCCACTCAGATACAGATCTTCCAGAGGTGTAGACCGAAGTCTCTTCAGGCCCTCAAGACCCTCAATATCGTTGTCTACAAGCATCAGGTACTTTATTTTCGGTATGGACGGAAGGTTCTGGAAACCACAGAAACTTCTTAAAAGCGTAACCTTCTAAGCTTTTATAGAAGGATATAGTCTCTATTTAGAAACAACAGATTAACTATGAAACATTATAGTAAGAGCGGATTGAGAGCTGATTAGTTCGACATCCCTTGCTAGCTACTAAAACAATGAACATAGGGGTAGTGGGCATATTTTGACTACTACATTTAAGAAGGTGGTTTACTTCAAAAATAGATTTTGGTACATTTAATGTGATAAAAAATTTGTTTTTTGACATCAGAATATTGTTAATTCATTTTGTTATCAAAATTATTAAAATCTAAATATTTTAGATATTTAAAAATACTTACCCCACTTCTTATATTGCATATTACCTATACTTTCGATCAAAGATTGGAAAACGTGTTGGTAGTAGTCATCCTGTCTTCGTTCCGTAAGATGGGGAATATGACGATGACAACACGGCCTCGTAACCGGAAGGTGACGATCCAATCCGTCACGTGACCACGTCGACAAAATCACATTCCATATGAAGGGTCCAACGGAGGCCGCCTGAGGGGAGGAAGAGACATCGCTGGGTGGGCTTAATCCCAGAAGTGGGGTAAGTATTTTTAAATATCTAAAATATTTAGATTTTAATAAATTTTTAATACTTACCCCACTTCTTATATTGCATGTTAATCCGACAGAAAGGATGGTGGGAAGGCCGATGAGAGGACCAAACCGTCAGGAAAAACACACAACGCCTGTCAGAACCCCTGCAAAGGGAGAACATAACATAAACATCGAAACTTAGAGGAACGCCACGACGGAACGTGGGAAAGCCCTAAGATCGGAAAGCGACTGAGGTAAGGCGTATTACCTAGTGCGAAGTTGGCCGCGTCAGTTGTTGAGCAACAACTAAAGGCCCGAAGGACTGGAGTCCTTCAACATCCTCTACTGCCAGGTCTCGCAGGTAGTGGCTGGCGAAGACCGAAGTAGACTTCCAAAAACACCCCTCCATGATGGCTGGAACCGAGATGTTGCGGTGCAGAGCCATCGTGGACGCTAAAGCCCGGATCTCATGGGGGTTGTTTGCCGTCGGATGAGGTAAACCTGCATCATCATACGCTGCCAGGATGGTCTGTCGCAGCCACAGACCGATGGTGTTTCGATTGACTTCACCCCTAGCTGTCGTAGAGAACGGCACAAACAGTCTCTTCCTTGACTTCCTCCTGGATGACGACCGGTCAATGTACTCCCGTAGCGCCCTCACTGGGCACATAGACAATTCCTGAACCTCCGACCTGTCTACCACCGATGACAAGGGTGGAATCACAAAGGTCCTGTCCGGCTGTCCTGGGAGTTGATTCTTGGCGACGAAGTTCCATAATAGTCCCAGATGAACGGCACCATGACGCCCCTGCTCAAAGCAGGAGAAACGCCGTCTTCCGGGTTACGTTCTCAAACGAAGCCTCCCTCAAGGGCTCGTACGGCGGGCCTCGCAGGTGACGCAGAACTAAGTTCAAATCCCAAGCTGGGGGCCGAAACTTCAGCTTCTGATCCTCCAGCTTGAAGGACTTCAGCATAGCGATGAGTTCCGGTGTCTTTGAGAACTTAACATCCTGTTTAACTGCCAAGACGGAGTTGAGAGCCGACAAATACGTCGAAATGGTCCCTCCCTTGAGATGTTTCTTCCGCCGAAGAAAAAGCAGGAATTCCGCCACGAACTGCGGGGAAGCCTTGACCGGATCCTGAGAACGGACCTCACAGAACCTCACAAAAGACAACCACTTGTCGTCGTAGAGAGATCTCGTCGATACTCTGTGTGCCCGAGAGATAGCGCTGGCCACCCTGGACGAGTATCCTTTAGCCTTTAAGGTCTTTTGAAGATGGTCCAAACGGACAGATGAAATCGTCCTGGGTCGGGGTGAAGGGACCGACTGTGTGGATGAACCAAGAGACGAGGCCACGGAGGAAGTGGACTTGGTGCATCTGCGACGAGGCCGCGTAGCTCTGGATACCAGGTCCTCGTTGGCCAATAAGGCGCGACCAAAATCAGTCAAGAAGGATGGGAGGAGGGAAAGCGTAAGCGTCTAGACCCTCCCACGACATCGACAGGGCGTCCACCGCCCACGCCGCAGGATCCGGCAACGGGGAGACGTACACTGGAAGTTGTGCGTTGAACCCTGTTGCAAATAGGTCTATCATCGGTTGATGATAAGTCCGGCACAGAAGGTTGAACGCTTCGGCATGCAGCATCCACTCCGTTGGTGACGGCTTGTCCGGTCTTGACAGAGCGTCTGCCAACACGTTCCTGCAACCTGGAATGTGTCTGGCCTTGACCCTGATGTTGTTGCTGTCCAATAGGTGGAACAATTGGAACGTCTGGTCTAACAGCTTCTGCGATGACGTCGTCCCCTGGTTCGCGATCAGCCATACGACCGTGGAGTTGTCCGATGCCACTAACAACCGAGCCCCACGAAGGACCGGAAGCCAATGCGATACCGCCAGGATGACTGCTTGCAACTCTAGATTGTTGCTGTGCCACGTCGACTGAGCCCCTGACCACAGTCCGGCTGCTGACTGTTCGTCCATGTGGGCGCCCCATCCCTGAAGAGACGCGTCCACAAACATCTGATGATCTGGGGTCCAGTCTGTCAAAGAGACCCCTTCGCAAACGTTCGACCGGATCGTCCACCACTGAAGGTACCTGTGGAGGTTCCTTGGTAACAGAAACACTTCCTTTACCTCGTCCCTCTGAATAAACGGGGTCAGGAATCTTTGAAGAGGTCGTAGCATCAGACGTCCTCTGACGGTGAGGTACTGTGCCGATGAAAGGAGGCCTAACAGGGACTGCCATTCCCTGAGAGACAAAGCGCTGGCCAGTCCCCGGTGTGCAAACGCTAGGATCTTGGACCACCTGTCCGGAGGCACCCTGACGAGATCCTGGTCTGTGAGAAACAACCCGCCGATGAAGGTCAGCTGTTGAGACGGGACTAGATGGGACTTCTCGCTGTTGACTAACCACCCTAATTGGTGGAGAAGGTCGAGGGCCAACTGAGACTGTCTGAGAAGCAACTGACGTTCGCTGTGGCTCATCAGACAGTCGTCGATGTACGGGTCGAACTCGATCCCCCGAAGATGAAGAAACCGTACAATGGGCGCCGTGATGCGAGTGAATAACCACGGAGCCGTGGAAATGCCAAACGGGAGCACCCTCCACTGGTAGTGGGTCCCCTGGAAGATGAATCTGAGGAACTTCCGGTGCGGTTCGTAGATGGGCACGTGGAGGTACGCATCCTGAAGATCCAGACTGACCAACCAGTCGTTGCACGACAGTTTGGAGCGCAGTAGATCCAGGGTAATCATGCGGAAGTGAGGCGGCTCTGCGAGGTAGAGATCGTTGAATACCGCCATGTTGTGTATCATCCGCATCTTGTCCGAATTTTTCTTGGGGACTAGGAAGATGGGAGAGTAGAACCCTGGGGAGTCTTCGGGAACTAGCACTTCCTCTAACGCCCTCTTGTCTAGCAGTGTCCTGATGTTGGAGGCTAGCTGCTGTTGCTGGGTTATCGGATACACGCGTGGCCGGGGCAGGTGGGTCAGAGGCGGCAACTTGGCTATTGGCAATTTGTAGCCCGTCTTTAAAATTTCTGTAACGAATGGGTCTTCCAGGATTAACCAGTTGGGCCAGAAGACCCCCAGTCTCCCGCCTACGGGGATATTCGAGATTGGGACGGCTGGAGGCGGGAGGTTCCAGTCGTGACTGTCTAGACCTTCAACGTCTCTTGTAGGCAGGCTTCTGCTTGGGCTTCCCGGGTGTCCTAGGAGCCTTGTACTGCCTGTTCTGGTTTCCGGCGTTGTCACTAGTGGACGTCGTACCACGGAAACTCCGATTTTTTCCTCCCCTGCCACGAAAGGCTCCTCGAACCGACTTCCGGCGTCCTGAATAGACACGTCGCGAGGAAGACACGGCCGGAAGAGTGGCCACCACCATCTTTGTTGCCTGGAAGGTGAAATCGGCTTGGGTCACAGCTGACTGTTCCCTGTGGACCTCTGGGATCCTGTCCGCGAAGAGAGCTGGAGAAGTCAACGGGGCACGCACCAAGGTCCTCTTGAATTCGTCATGCCATGTACATGGAGCCAAGAGGCCATTCCTACGAATGCGCAGCCCGCACATGATCCACCACTACTGCCAAGGTAGCAGCCTGCCACCGGAACATAGTAGCTAGGTGGTCCAGACGGGACGGGTTGGTCTCTGACAAGTCCTGAGACAGAGCTTCTGTTGAGGATGCCAGGGCCGAAAGAGGCTTGATAGTCCTACGCAGTTCCGTATCTATATTCTGCAGCTTGCCGTCCTGTACTTTGTATAGTGCCCTTGAGGCGTCTGACAAGCGCTGCACTGAATCGTCCTGCGTGGCTCCGGTATCGAAGGCGTCCAAAGAATGCACCTTGAATCCTGATGTGGTGTTCTTGGCCAAACGAAAAGACGGGTTAAGGGACAACCTGGAGAAGTCCTCGTCCAAGTTATCCAAGGCGTCCTTTACTATCGGATGAGGTGGTATCAACAGCTCCGGCTCATCCCAAATGGCGAACTTCTTATCTACGCTGGGGCCTGGGGAGGGGCACGAGATCAGCCTATCCGCTATCCAGGCGTAGACTCCCGAGAGTTCCAAGTGAGTTTCTTCCTCATCTGAAACACACTCAAGCCCTTCGTCATAGTCCGGAATGAAATGCTGCTCCTCCCTGAAGGTCGGCGAGTCGGACCTGACCCGTGAAGAGGCAGTAGAAGACAGCGGACGTCTGACGGGAGACCGCGAGCGTCGCGGCGAGGGGCGCCGAGGTGAGCGTCGCGGTGAGAGGCGCCGAGGTGAGCGTCTAGGCGAGCGCCTAGGAGAGCGTCGAGGTGAGCGCCGAGGAGAGAGAGGCGTCCGTCGAGGCGAGGGGCGCCGAGGCGAGGGGCGCCGAGGTGACCGCGGTGGGGTCCGACGCGGAGAAGAGCGCCATGGAGACCGAGGCGGGGAGCGACGGGGCGAGAGGCGCCGAGGTGGCGTACGTCTAATCGGTGAGCGTCTCGGGGACAGACGTCGGGTAGGCGAGCGTCGCCATGTCACCATGTCCTCTATCAGCTTGATGTCCGGGGCACCCGGATTGAAGCCCGACTCAAACTGTTCCCGGGAAGGACCAAGCTGTCTGGGAGGAGGTGAGCGTTGAGGTGTCGGGTCCTTAGGAGAAGGCGCCTGCTGTTGCTCCTTAGGGGGAGGAGACTGCTCCGCCACCACCGGCGTAGGGGGAGAGGCCTCCTTGGATTCCATCGAAGCGTTGAGGGACCTCCGAATTCGTTGAGAGAACCTCTTCCGACGGGCCGCAAGAAACCCTTTGAAGTCTGACACGGACAAGGGCCGGCAATAGATGCACTTGTTGTCCGTCTGACACGCAACCGCCACGCAGTCAGGGCACAGCGGATGGGGATCCTTCAATGACTTCAGCGATCTGCACGACGTGCAAAACACCCTAGTCATGAACCTGTAGGTTAGAAGAACTCCCAGTGTAATAATGAGCATACAATAAAATACACATTAATGGTAAAAAAAAATTATGCTTATTATTAAAATGTTAAATAATATGTATTACACATATTAAACCTGCGAAGAAATCAGATCATGTTATCAAAACATGAAAACAACGCAAGCAAACCGAGAAAAAGTAATTAAAATAAATATAAAAATTACTTTATCGTAATAAAGATACTCAAAAGAGAAAATTGAAACACATTACGCATACAAAGTATGAAAAAATATGCGAGAATCGTTAAAATTCAATGCATACACAAACAGACCCCTACGGGCCTCCGTAATGTGAATAAACAAGAGTAGTACCGCACCACATCTCGCACAAAACTCGTTGCCGAGAAAGCGGTATCACGAACAAAAAAAACAAAAAAATATAACAACGGTAGCAACAGTGAGAAACCATTTCCCAGTGCTAAAAAATGTTATTAAATTTATCAAAACATTTTGAAACAATAAATTTCACAGCACGTGCAACACGTGCGAAACTGACACCAAACAGACCGCCATTTTGCTTGGTGACACGTAGACAGAACGGAGACATTTTGTGGTGAAAAAGGTGAAATTCTAATGGATATAGCATGCATGAAAGGTAAAAACATGGATATTGGATACCATTCAGTGCCCCGCAACCAATTCAGGCAGGAAAAACCATGCGAAACGTGTCGAGCACGGCCCAAATAGAATTCCAAGCGAAGCAAAGCGAGGTAGGTAACCACTGCATTATTCACATCATGCACAAAAATGGATAACAAAAAGAACATACCGTGCAGCAAAGATAAGTTTGAAATCACAAAACTAGAAAAATTTACAACACAATTAGTAACAAAACATGTCCAATCGCGAAGCGATTAATATGGAATGTGATTTTGTCGACGTGGTCACGTGACGGATTGGATCGTCACCTTCCGGTTACGAGGCCGTGTTGTCATCGTCATATTCCCCATCTTACGGAACGAAGACAGGATGACTACTACCAACACGTTTTCCAATCTTTGATCGAAAGTATAGGTAATATGCAATATAAGAAGTGGGGTAAGTATTAAAAATTATACTTTTAGGATACACAACATTAGACTTTGATAGTAATGCATGGATGACTATGTATCTTAAAATCTAAATAATATTTTGGATCAAAACAATGCTATTGATCAACACAACAATCAAAAAATGATTGCCATACTATTATTCTTTCTATTTAATATTAATTCTATTCTTTATAGTTTCACCAAAAAAAAACATTTATCACTGCAAAAATCTTAAACAACTGTCAGTGATATTTCTTTTGGTGAAAAAATTTCCTTACCTTGAATGAATAGATATAGTTGTTATTCAAGTTCAAGTATTCACATCTGAAACATAAGATAAATATATACATAAATTAAGGGATTAAGATTACCCAAAGAAAATTTTCTGTTCAGGTAACTTCATGTTTGAATAGTTTTTATACAATATATGTATACAAGGACTTTTCAAAGGAATTCCGTTGATCAAATATCACAAAAAGAAAAAAAATGAACCCTAAAAGCAAATCAAAATTGGTCTGGTATCATTTATGTTCAATCCTTGAGGAAAACGGACAATGACTTATCTCCCTTGGAAAATGACTGACCTAACATCAAGGATTCTCCCTGCAAGAATTCCCTTGAACCATCAATGAAATAAATGGCTGATTTCAATAAAACTTCGAACAAACCTGCAGAGGTTTCTGATTCTTTGAAGGGGATCCTCCTTGGGGTACTACTGCATAAAATCTGTATATTTTTGCTATATGACAGGTTGTGACTATATTTTAAATAAAAAATATACAAAAAACCACTCAAAACGTGTTTTTGTACATATCACCACCCTAACAGGGCCCCCTACCCTGGCGATAACTGGTCCGCCAGGTCCGGTAACTCTATTAGCAACCCACTTATCAATCTAGCATAGCCAGACAGAATAAGGGGAGGTGGGTGGCCGTACCCCAAGGAGGATCCCCTTCAAAGAATCAGAAACCTCTGCAGGTTTGTTCGATTCTTTTTCAGGAAGGGATCCTCCTTGGGGTACTACTGCATATCAGAGACTCCCAGAGACAATTCCCTGGCAGTGGAATTCTGTCTGCAGATTTATCTAACCCCTAAAAGAGGTACAAAAGGTGTAAAGTACACTCACCAGAACTCATGAGTCTTTCAGCCCCCTGGCTGCCTCCAGGTACTGACCATGGGACTACTCGTACTGGCTAAAAAGCCTGCTGCATTCTTAAGCCAAACCCCCCCCCCCCCTCTCTTTTGAAAGAAGGAATAAGGGGGACTTCTTTTAAGCAATCGATTATCCCTGAAGACCACTCCCTCTCGGGTGTCTGTCACCAGGGCCCATGCAGTGTATTGTTATTAGTCGTTAGTACGTTAGTACCACCACTACTTTAAAAACCATAACCCGAAAGCCCAATCAGCTAGAGGGTGTACGGCTCTGCCCAGTGAAAAGAACAGTCTTGCCAAACCGAGCATGCTCACTTGAGTGTTTGTCTAACTGGTAATGCCTGATGAACGTGCTAGGCCGGCTCCAAATGGCGGCTGAGCAGATCTCTTCAATGGGCAGGGCCGCAGCATAAGCCTTAGAGGTTGCCACCGCCCTAACCGAATGGGCTTTCAAACCTTCTGGGGCCTGTAGTCCCTTATGGACGTACCCCAGGTAAATAGCCGAAACTATCCATCTTGAGATGGTCTGCTTTGAAGCTGGTAGGCCGGACTTATTTCCGCCGTAGCAGCAGAACAACTGTTTATCCTTCCGGATTTCTTTTGTTCTCTTAATGTAAAGCTTGAGGGTGCGACGCACATCGAGGATGTGGGGTTGCGCCGACCTCGCCCCTGAAACCGCTGGTTGCATCATAGCTGGCAGTTCTATCGGGGCCGAGACGTGAAAGGCATGATCAACCTTCGGGCGGTATGAGTCTGGCAGTCTAATGCTGACTCTGTCTCTGTGAAAGACAGTCAGCTCGGGATCCGAAGACATCGCGTGGATATCTCCTACCCGCCTGCCCGACGTCACCGTCACTAGGAAGGCCGCCTTCCACGTCAACAACTGCAAGGAAACAGCACTAGGGTCTCTGAACGCCGGCCCTGACAGCCAGTCCAGGACATGTGCCAACTCCCAAGTAGGACTGACCCGCCGAACAGGCGGTCTAATCCTGTCCACACCTGCTAAGAAGCGCTGGACCATTGGATGACTCCCCAAGAGAGTGCCATCCACCGGTACATGAAATGCCGAAATAGCGGTAGAGTAGCCCCTAACTGTAGAGGCCGCTAAGCCATCATCCAGCCGGGACTGTAAAAACTCCAATACCGGCACTAGGCCCGCAGAAAAGGGATCGAGAATCCCTCGACTGCCACACCAGCGCGCATAACAGGCCCATCTATCTTCGTACTGAATGTTCGTTGAATCCCTCCTCGAAGCCAGTATTGTGTCTGCAACTCGTGCAGGAATACCGCTCTCCTGGAGGCGATTCCGGACAGAGGCCAGGCCACCCACTGAATCCTGGGATTCGGGTGCGGCGCTCCTTCCTGCGTCAGCAGATCTGGCAGACATGGTAACAGTACAGGAGGCTGAACCAGATATCCGAGTACTGATGGAAACCAACTCTGGGCCGTCCACAGCGGTGTCATGAGGACCAACAGCTGTGGAGGCTGCTTGCCTACCTGCGACAGAACCCTGGGAATCAGAGGCATTGGCGGGAACGCCCATAGCACTCTGTCGGTCCAGTCTATCGCGAAGGCGTCTGATGCCAGAGCGCTTGGGTCTGGTATTCTGGAGCAGAACACCGGTGTCTGATTCGTCACTCCGGACGCAAACAGATCCACCTGGAACGACCCGTACAACTGGGAGATAAGCCCCAATATCTCCCGGTGGAGCATCCATTCGTGCGGTGCCAGGATGCGCCGGGACAAGGCGTCCGCTCGGACGTTGTCCACTCCCGGAAGGTACACCGGTATCACCCGAATGTTGAACCGGTCGCACCAGAGAAGGAACTGCCACGCCTCCTGGAGGAGAGCTGGCGACACCGTTCCCCCCTGCTTTGCTATATAAGTCATGGCAGTCTGGTTGTCCATCTCCAGACGCACCACCCGACCTCTTACCAAGTGGAGGAGTTGGTCGAAGACCTTCCTCACCGCCCTCAGTTCCAGCACATTGATGTGCTCCTTGGACTCGTCCAGAGACCACAGGCCCGAAGCTGAGTGGTCCCCCAGGACTCCCCCCCAACCTGAGAGGGAAGCGTCCGTCTGAACTGTTACCTCGGGCATCGGCGTCACCAAAGGTAGACCCCTGGCGAGGTTGTCCTCCTTCAGCCACCATTCCAGATGAGTGGAAAGCCACTCCGGAATGGCCACTGATTCCTCTAGACTCCCGGACTGCGACCATCGTCCCGCTAAAGCCTGCTGGACTGGTCTCATCCTCAACCGGGCTCTCCAGACCACGTCCACCGTCGCCGCCATATTCCCCAGCAAACGGAGCCATGTCCGTGCGGAGTGTGCGGGTGACAGCAAGAACTGCTGCGTGGTCTGAATTACCTTGGTCACTCGGGCAGGGGCTAGTGCAACTAGTCCCCTCACCGTATCGAACCGAGCCCCGAGGAACACTAAGTCCTGGGTGGGAGTGAGGTCTGACTTTTTCATGTTTACGATCCAACCCAGCCTGAGCAGAATGTCTAAAATCTCCTGGGTGGCCTCCTGATTCCTCACCTGCGACAGGGCCCTGATTAACCAATCGTCCAGGTACGGGTGACAACACCTGCCCTTGGACCTGGCCACCTGCGCCGGAATCAGCATCAGCTTGGTGAACACCCTTGGCGCCGTTGAGATGCCGAAGGGGAGCACACGAAACTGGTAGCACACCCCGTCGAAGGCAAACCTTAGGTATTGCTTGAACTGTGGGTGCATTGGGACATGGAGGTACGCATCCTTGAGGTCGATTGACGAAAGCCAATCTCCCTGCTCCACCAATGCTATCACCGACCTCAGAGTTTCCATCTTGAACGATGGCACCTCCAACATCTTGTTCAAATACTTGAGATTCAAGATTGGTCGGAACCCTCCGTCCTTCTTGGTGACCAGGAAGTAAGTCGAGTAATACCTGGTCTCTTCCTGGCCCCTCGGGACCACCTCTATGGCTGCCTTGTCGAGCAGAGCTACGACTTCGGCCCTGAGGACTTCCGCCTTCTCCGGGGAGGATGGCACCGGGGTGCGCCTCACTCCGGTAAACGAAGGTGGCCCATGCTTCCAAAGAGGCAAATGTCCGTCCCTGAGTGTGGACAGGGCCCAGGGATTTGACGTGACCCTCTCCCAATCTGACAGGAAGTGGGAGAGTCTGCCCCCTACTGGTAACTCTGGACAGAGGCAACGGATCCCTGCAACCGGCGGCACTCGGGCCCCCTGACAGGTTTCCGGCTCGAGCAGAGGAGGGATTAGGAGCCCTGGTTGGAGCCCCCTCTCCCCCGAAAAGGCTGCTGGCCCTTAGCCTGCTTGCCCCTTCTGCTCTTGCCTCTCTTCCCTGGGTGACCTCCCCTGCCGGAGCCTGGTTGGAGCGAAGTTGTCCACCAAGTCCCGACTTTGGCCGGCGGTCCTTGCGGGAGGCCTTCCAGGGGGGACTTACGCTTCCCGGCAGGACCAGAGCCGCCTTTGGCAGCCTTGGCCCTATCCAGCCGTTCAGCGAAGTCCTTTATCACTGTCGCCGATCCCGGGAACAGGGTTTGACCCAGTTCGTAGGGGAGGGCAATCAGTGCGTTCTGAGTAGGCTGTGGGAGCGAAGAGCAGCTCATCCACAGCCTCCGCAGCCCCATCACTGCGGTCATTACCTGACTCGCCGCACTCCTAATAGAGTCGCGAGCCAGGTAACTGGAGACCTCAGTCAATTGCCGTTGGAGCAGGACAGTCTCAGACTGAGCCTTCTTGCCCTGCTCCGACCCTTCAGACAGCCCCTGACCCTGCATGGAGGCCAGGTAGGCTAGTGTTTCCCCTAGGCATTTTTAGCAGGGCGCAGCGCCCTGCCCTTTTCTACATGCGCCCTGCCCTTTTTCTTCCCTGCCCTGCCTTTTTTCAAAATCGACTTGCCTTTTTTCAAGTAGCAAACGATCTTATCGGCCTTTTCCGGGGAAACTCGTTTTTTTCCGGATTTTTAGCGACAGAGTTCTCTCCCTTTGTCAAATGTTTATGTTTTTACAATCCTTTCGTGACTTATATAAAGAATGGTGAATACTATTTTCGCCCATATCGCTTGCGATTCACGATGCCGACTATGGAAAGAACCAAGAGGAAGAGAGAAGAAGCCATTCAAGCAGAAGCTAGGAAATGTCGACGACTGTTGGATTTCTTCGGCACAACCAGGTACGATGCGTGATCTTCGCATTTTATTAAAATCAATCGGCCATTTTTTTGTTATGCGTTGCTTTCGCGTTTGTTATTCATATTTTGAACAATTATTAACATGAAACCTACAACATTTGTTCGTCACTCAATATATTATCTATTATACAGTAATCTTGATCTGTATTATCGAGTAGACTTGACCGGCAGGTTTGGCCGGTTTGTAAACAAAGGGAAGCCATATGGATAGGCCTATGTGTATACTTATTGGTGTAATGTAATCTTTAAAAAAATAATCCTTCTTTTAAAACTTTCCATATTATATTGTGGAACTTAATTTGATCGCGAAAATCTTGTGTTTGAAAAACATTTGATAACGTGCGAGCTGATCGAAAACTGGACGCCGTGAGCGGTAAAATTACGGAATATAAGTTTGTTTTACCAGATAATATGATAGTCAAACATTGGTCAAGCTATTGGTAATATCTATATATAAAGAGTTGAATGTGTAATAGATAATAAATAATAAAGTTGTTTCAGTTTGGCAAACATTCTGTGACAGGCTTAACCTGCATTCCTGTCTGAACAAAGGGAAGCCATTTGACAAATTTTCGCTAAACATGTAAAGGGCAATGATGCGAATATCTTAGTGCACATGAATCTTATTTTCATATATTGCTTCACATTCACAAAATTTCGTATTATCCATTTTGTATTTCATTTGATAATGAATAGTTTGATTTTGCATACTCATTTGTTAGTGGTGCGAACTGATCTAAAACTTGACAAATTGGAAGTGAAGGTCTTGCCAGACAAATAATGGTAGCTAAACAGTGATATATAATATTAAGATTACCCGTTGATAAATATATACACAAACTCGCAATTAATTTGTCACAATTCATGAATAAATAAATACATAGTGTAACCGGGTGTAAATGATATGTGACTAAATTAATTAAGTCACACTTTTTGCTACATTATGTACTTGTTATTTCTCATAGATTACTTCATTAGTTGGTTTCAATAAAAAAAATTGTCATAAAGACATACTCCCAAAGTTTTTATAAAATTTATTATTATTATTATTAAACCCATTTCAGGCCTAGTGTGGAGAACTCTGAGTTGGTGGACTTTGAAACAAGATCACCAAACACACGAGGTGAGGGGAGTGAGTCAGCTCAGAAGAAGGACAGTGGACACAAGACAGTCTTCGAGACCAAGTGGCAGACTGACCGACCATGGTTGAGATACGTGGAGGAAGTCGGTGAAGAAGGAGACAAAGACTGTTCAATGTTCTGTACTCTCTGTACAAGGTGGGCTGCAACAAGCAAGAATGGATCCAAGGTTTGGACGGATGTAGGATGTCAAACAATAAGACTGGACAAGATAAAGTTACATGAGAATTCACAAATGCACCAAGATGCCATTTGTCAGGAAAAGGATGAAGCTCAAAACATTCATGATATTTTTTCAAACTACACGGATCAAGAGACAACTTCATTAATAGATGCACAGAATGTTATTTTTACTAACATGCCCTTTTGAATGAAAAGGTGCCCTTTTTGATATGTATTTACCCTGCCCTTTTTCCAACCTAGGGGAAACACTATAGGCTGAATGCACTGAGACCCGAAGCTGCTGCGCCGCATTCCGATACATCTCCTCGAAGGAGCGGAACGTGCGCTTTAGCAACTGGTCCTGATGCTTGAAGAGCGGCACCCGCCGGCCCGGAAGCCCAATGGCGTTCGGGTTGACTGATGTCAGCACATCATCATCAACCTGGGGGACATCGAACAACCCCACCTCCCCTATAGGGTACCTCCTGTTGAGTTCGGGCAGATCGAACCGCGTGCGGGTACCCGATAGGAGAGGCGTGATTGCGTCAGCCCTCAAGCTGTCAAGGATGCGGAGCCGCGCCTGCGGAGCCTTGCGTTGAGCGAAGGCCCCGCCGGGAAGCCGGAACTCCGCAGCATCCGACTCCTTCTCCGGAACAACTACCTGAGGGAAGGCGGCCGCGAACTTATCGCGCACCCCCCTCAGGGCTACAGCAATGGGAAGGTCAGTAGGGTCAGGCCCCGCACCCCCCTCAACCTCCATCTCCTCCTCCGAAGAGTCCTCAGTACCCTCAGTGTCCTGCACGGACAAGGTATCTGACGGACCCTCCGAAAGAGCAGACGAAGGAATCAAGGGAATACGAAACCGCGACCCCGCCGATTCCCGCTGTTCCGAAGAAGGAGCCTGAGGCCCGAGTCCAGACGCAGACCCCGACGCCGAAGCGCCCGGGTCTCGGCTCTTGGGGTTACCGGTTCCCCCCGACCCCTCGGCAGTGGCGAGGTCATTCGGGAGGTCCCGTGTGATGGTGCAGCTAGGAACCCTGCTAGTGCTGGGTCGCTGCTCCGGTGTCAACAGAGCATCACCCGGGCCCTTGCCCGGGTTAGCTCTGGAACCGGCACCGACGACGGCCCCGAGGGAACCGGTCGGCCGGGCATCCAGACCCGCCGGGGGAACATCCGACCTGAACTCCTTACGGAGCTCGGACATAAGTTCCCCCATTAGGCCCTTCATCTGCCCCTTAATTAGCGAGTTAATAGCATCAAGTGAGGGTGCAATAGGGAGGGCCCTAGTGGCAGACATCCGCCCCCCCACCTCCGAATCTGAGCTTTCCTCAGATGGGATCGGGGGGGAACGTACAGTCTTTTTGCCTTTACCTTTACCACCTGACTTAGACGGGGGGGTCAGTCCCTTAAGCTCCTGCCCCGCCTCCAACATCCCCTTGTAGAACATCGTGTCCGCCTGCCTTTTCTTCTTTGTCTTGGTGCAGAACCCGTTACAAAGAGAGCAGTCACTGTCGACGTGCCCCCTGGTCACCAGACACGGCAAACAGGCCTCATGGCCATCAGCCTGGGGGATATTGACCCCACAGTCAACACACTTCTTGAATGACTGTAAGCCAAACATAAAAGAAATTGTTGACAGAACTAAAGGGGGAAAGGGGAAGTGCAAGTGTAATCTAAGTTAATATATATATATACATATATAATACTATAGAGAACATGACGGCCGCGATATAATAGTGAGAAGCATTTCTAAAAGCAAGCACTACCATCACAGCCTGAAATAAAAAGAGCATGTAAACAACATGGCTTGCCCATCGATTAACGGAAGTTTTCATCAAGTTAAAAACCAGGTGAAAACGATCGCCATCGACGTAAAGATGCTTATTAATAAAATAATAATAACATCAAGTGCCAAACAACGACTGATTCCAAACGAAAGATATCTATTTTCCACCTAGTCGGGAAAAACAATCTTCGAGAATCCGCCATGTTTGTCTCTTTTCCCGCGCACAAACGAAGCACGTGGCTCGAAATGGTTGGGAAAAGCCTAAGTCACAACGCGATGGAATGCAATAATGCGAACCTATTCTAAACTACGTTTAGTAATAAAGGTTACCATACATTTGAATCTTTCTCCATGTCACTTTTCTTTTGGAAACTTAGCAAACTTTGAGTAGTGAAAACACGTCTTTCTTCCTCAATGACAGATTGATAAGTGGGTTGCTAATAGAGTTACCGGCCCTGGCGGACCAGTTATCGCCAGGGTAGGGGGCCCTGTTAGGGTGGTGACATGTACAAAAACACGTTTTGAGTGGTTTTTTGTATATTTTTTATTTAAAAAATAGTCACAACCTGTCATATAGCAAAAATATACAGATTTTATGCAGTAGTACCCCAAGGAGGATCCCTTCCTGAAAAAGAATCTAAAAGTATTACTCACAATCTATTTTGATGATTTTGCTAATTTATTTAAGATGAGGTTAAACAAGTTTGTTTGTTAAGACAATTGATAGCGCATTAAGGGTGCGAGAACATAAAAGCATCTAGCTTTGATAAGAACCCAAAATGGTATTTGTTGCAGACTGGTTGCTATCGATGATCATCAATGAGGCCATAAATCAAGAACAGATAAGCCATTGAAATGGAATGTTTTGAAATAATAAAGTCTTATTAAACTCACTTTTACGTGTCCGTACTTAAAACCTGACAATTAACGTCAGTTCAGAATCACAGCATTTGCATATCATATCAGAGATATATACATATTGTCCTGCCAACATAAAATCAGTAACCTTGACCTTTAGTATTTGTGTTCAGTTGACAGTGGGTGACAGGATATTAAACAGTATGAAGATAGATCTACTTTTCATTTTTAAAATAAAGATTGGATACCTCTAACCTCTGGTACTTTTTATCATGTACTCACTGATAGAGTGAGAGAGAGTGGACACTGCATTAAGTAAGGTACTCACTGAGGGAAGGAGTGTTGAGAGAGGGTGGAGATGGCATTTGGTAGGGTATTCACTGAGGGAAGGAGTGTTGAGAGAGTGTAGAGATAGCATTTAGTAGGGTACTCACTGAGGGAAGGAGTGTTGAGAGAGGGTGGAGATGGCATTTAGTAGGGTACTCACTGAGGGAAGGAGTGTTGAGAGAGCGTAGAGATAGCATTTAGTAGGGTACTCACTGAGGGAAGGAGTGTTGAGAGAGTGTAGAGATAGCATTTAGTAGGGTACTCACTGAGGGAAGGAGTGTTGAGAGAGGGTGGAGATGGCATTGTGTAGGGTACTCACTGAGGGAAGGAGTGTTGAGAGAGTGTAGAGATAGCATTTAGTAGGGTACTCACTGAGGGAAGGAGTGTTGAGAGAGGGTGGAGATGGCATTGTGTAGGGTACTCACTGAGGGAAGGAGTGTTGAGAGAGTGTAGAGATAGCATTTAGTAGGGTACTCACTGAGGGAAGGAGTGTTGAGAGAGGGTGGAGATGGCATTGTGTAGGGTACTCACTGAGGGAAGGAGTGTTGAGAGAGCGTAGAGATAGCATTTAGTAGGGTACTCACTGAGGGAAGGAGTGTTGAGAGAGTGTAGAGATAGCATTTAGTAGGGTACTCACTGAGGGAAGGAGTGTTGAGAGAGTGTAGAGATAGCATTTAGTAGGGTACTCACTGAGGGAAGGAGTGTTGAGAGAGGGTGGAGATGGCATTGTGTAGGGTACTCACTGAGGGAAGGAGTGTTGAGAGAGTGTAGAGATAGCATTTAGTAGGGTACTCACTGAGGGAAGGAGCGTTGAGAGAGTGTAGAGATAGCATTTAGTAGGGTACTCACTGAGGGAAGGAGCCTTGAGAGAGTGTAGAGATAGCATTTAGTAGGGTACTCACTGAGGAAAGGAGTGTTGAGAGAGTGTAGAGATAGCATTTAGTAGGGTACTCACTGAGGGAAGGAGCGTTGAGAGAGTGTAGAGATAGCATTGTGTAGGGTACTCACTGAGGGAAGGAGTGTTGAGAGAGTGTAGAGATAGCATTTAGTAGGGTACTCACTGAGGGAAGGAGTGTTGAGAGAGTGTAGAGATAGCATTTAGTAGGGTACTCACTGAGGGAAGGAGTGTTGAGAGAGTGTAGAGATAGCATTTAGTAGGGTACTCACTGAGGGAAGGAGCCTTGAGAGAGTGTAGAGATAGCATTTAGTAGGGTACTCACTGAGGGAAGGAGTGTTGAGAGAGTGTAGAGACAGCATTTGGTAGGGTACTCACTGAGGGAAGGAGTGTTGAGAGAGGGTGGAGATGGCGTTGTGTAGAAGTGTGAGGTGCACCACTTGTTTGAGACGACCCAGGATGCGTTCCATGTTCTTCCTCTGATACTTGTCCTGTAGCTCCTGGTATGTGATGCTTGCAAACTGCTTACAAAAGACAGACTTTCAACTAGACAGGCAGATTGAGTGTTATGCTTTTTAACACCCCAAACCTACCAATCTTAAATCAACGGCTTTATGCCTTCTACCTACCCCACTCTTATACTTTCACTGAATGTGTCAAACATCATACAACCAGATGGGGAACCATACTGAATGTAAACAAACACAAAGAAAATACCAGACACAAAGCACTGATTATGAAACTCAATTTCTTGCTCTACAACAATTTCTACATAGCCAATGGAATAAATCAAATTATCAATTAAATCTTTAATATTAATGTGAATATTGCTTATCATAAAGGATGTACAATACACATGTATTTACATTATAAGTTATAAAATTTGATACAAGGAATTTGAGGACCAAAGTTTTGGTCACTGACGTAGTCACTTCCATAATGTATGCAAAGACAGTTCTTGTATTTAAATTATATCTCAAAAATAGGCTTTAAACAAGAATTAGGGGGGTTGATAAAGGAGGTTAACTTATACTTGAGGTCCACTTATACACAGTCGTACAAAGTACCTTTGCTGTCTCCCAATTCTCGGCCTGGTCCCGGTACCGTGATCGCTCGCGCCCTGACAGAGAGTGGTGGATCAAGTTGTCCTCCTCATCACGGAGGTAGTGGAACATCTTCTCCTTCTCCTCTGGACCTGTTAAAAATAGTGGTTGAAATAACCCAGTGCATGCTATCGAGGTGTTGCAAATATGTAATAAACTCCAACAATCTTTTCACTATCTAAAGGGTTACAAAAATCCTTTCCTTTTCAATAAGTGATAGGTTTTCTGCACCAAGTCACAGAGTTTTAAATGCATGTCATGCAAATATATCGTCATTAATTGTTATTTTTAAAAAAGGCAAGTCATTGACTTATTGTTGAATTTTTGGGTGGGTCAAAGGATATTTAAGTCCATGACATGGGATATACAGAATATTTGATGTTACTTGTGTCAACTTCCTGGCACTGAAAACTGCTAATTTTTAGTACATTATGCCATTTGCTTATTTATAGCAATTACAATTTGTCATGAATGGAAGAATACATGGTAAGTCAAAGGTTAAAGGTAAACCATTAGGAACATTCTTTGATCAAAAGGTAAAGTGTTCATAATAGACTTATACCTTTCCGAACTCTTGGGGCTTTCAATTCATTTCCTTTTACAGAATTTTCTCGTAGGTCATGCCAGACACTATGCTCAAATCTTTTGGACGGCAACTGAAAAATAAATTGTAAGCACATTCTGTATTTCAGGTACCCATTAAACCGCTGGGTGGACTGAGTGGAACTTGGATGATGTGCCTTGCCTAGGGACACAACACAGTTTGACATTCAGGTCAATATTTTTGGGTGCCTCAACCAGGATTCAAACACAGGTTTTTGGCATAAGAGGCCAGGGTCCATATTTTCTAAGCTCTCTGATACTCTCACACTAAGATAGTTGTAAGTACCATACATTAAAAAAAGGCTTTCACCTATCTTGGCGCTAAGAGAGCTTCCAAAATCTAGGCCCAGCATGCTAACCACTCCACCACTGTGGTCCAGATTGCAGAATATCTGAATATCCTTTCTTAAATTGATAGATATTTGGTTGTAGAAAGTTTTCTATAAGAAGTTGAATCAAAATATAGTTTTCTTATGTTATATGTATTTCTTTCTATGGGACAACTATTTTCCCTTGTTTTTCTTTATTGTATTTTGAACGCACTTGTTGTCAATTTGATCTACTGTAAAATACGAAAAATATGGGAAAAAAATAAATATAGTTTTCTGCTGATTTTATTGCCAACCTTTAGAGTAGAGCAGGACTTTGGTTTTCAAATTTCTCAGAGTGGGTAATTATAGTGTTGAAATATACACCTGTATTGAATTCAAACTTCCCCATTAGTATATTATAAATTGAGACGCCATCGTGGGTACAACCAAAGCTTGAAATTCAAAGTTGCTGAACAGTAACTTAACTTTTCTTAGCTTAAACAGAAGTCGAAAATAGTATCCAAATGTTAATCATTCCATCCATTATGCGGATTAATTAAAGTTATAAGTTTTGATTTTATTTACTTAAAAGGCATGATGTATTCAAATGCTATAGGTAGAATACACTTGACACTCTTAAGTTCCGATTTGCATTGTTGTTTACTGAAAACAATTTAACCTAAACAGTGACACTTTAGTAATCTTTGTTGTCACAATTCTTACAGAAATGTCCAAAAAAAAGTATATTCAGTTGTGTAGCATTAAAGTCTTTTACTTTTGTCAAACAAATCATTTAATGGCTTAATGTGATTGCCTATTTGCATCAACAAACATATCCATAAAAAAGGTAGGACTCTTCCCGAGAATTCGTAGAATTTTCAGTCAATATAAATAGCATGATACTTGTTTTGACATAAGGAAATGGTATTATTTCACCTAAATCTCTGCTTACAACTAAAACATTCCAAGTTCGCCCCTGTCAGAGGTAACAGTCGTACCTGAGGCAAGGCTTTCTGCTGAGCCCTGAAGTATCCTGCCTGTTGGTTGAGAGCAACAACAGAGAGTGGTACAGTTGTACCTGATGTATCTGAGTGGGCTGTTTCCTCTGTATCCTTTGTACCTTGGCTGGAGGCAGTATCTGTTACTGATAAACTGACATAAAATTCAAAAACATTATGTATCAATTTCATAAGTGGCATGAAAGGGATTGTATATATTAAAAAATCTAAAAATCTTGTTGATTATCACTTTATCATGCTTTAAAACAAAATTGAATGAGAAATAAAAACATTTGACACTATTTACACATATATTACATACATCATAATGTTTTTAAAGAAAAAAATTGACAGTAGTTGGGAAGTTTGTATAACTTCTATCTTTTACTTGTTTTTCTTAATACGAATGAACAAACAAAATTTCTTTACAAAAACTGAAAGGATGTTTATGTTATGTCAATAAATCCTTTATTTTGTAATCGAAATAGATATACCTATCATGATCAGCCATTTCGAATCAAGTTGTTTGAAGAATATTGAGCTATTTTTTCCGATTGCAATGTCACGACATATCGTTGCTCTACTTCCAATATTAGCTAAATTGCTGGCATATATCCGTCTCGAAAGCCGCCATGTTGTAAACAAGCACCTGTCTTCCGGTGACGTCATCAAAACTATTGTCCTAGCAACCGATAGACTTGCTTCGTCTTTAAAGGCAAATGAATATGGGAAATAGGGAAACATAATTGACAATGTGCTTATTGATGAATAAGTGTGGAAAAAATCTTTCAAAAGCTTTTGCGCTTAGTTTAGTATGAAATAACCAATGAATTAGAATTTTGTTATAATTAATGGGTCAATGAAACCACATTCGTCCTTAAATTTAACCAAAAGCATTGTTTTTTTTAACATTTCTGTTGATAAGATTCTTCTTTAAAACTAAGAAAAGAAATCGGTTCCTTTTGATACCCACTTTGTAAACATTTTATGAACGCTTCGTCGGATAACGTGAACTAATATTATCATGCATTATGGACGTGTGCATAACATAATTATGTTATGTACTGTTTTACATCCCAACTCAATATATATTATTCATTCATTCAAACACACCTGGTAAACTTTCAGCGTTCACCAAGATACACCTGTGCTTGCATTATTATGTATATACGTATATGTATATATCGTGTTTCAAACAAGTATATAAACAAGCTTGGCGTATTTATGAGATGGATGGCGTTATTGATATGCAGAAAAACATTATATTTTTTTAATAAAAAAATATGAAAAGGCTACAATGTTATATGGCATAGTGATAAATTATTGTATTAAATACGCTAATTTGTTAAGCTTACTGCCCAGCTCTTCACGTATTGTGATGTTTGGAGACCAAAAGGTTCATGAACATACATGATGCAATTGAGATGCTGTCCCAGAAGTTCTTAAAAATAAATACATTGGACAATCTTTTTCATTAATTCATTTTCAATCTTGATATTCGTCATTTCAAATTTCTTTAAACTTGTTTTATTTTTATTCAATGAATTAAAGACTAATTCTAATTGTTTCAGTATGTAAGTGGATACATTAAGATTCAATTTGCTTGATTAACAATGCCCAACAGTGTTTATACATATCAAAGAACGACTCATCATCGATTTTAATGACATTATGACATTCAACTCATAACTCCATGTCATAGTTAATAATCCAGTGCTAACAAAACATGAAAATTTTATTGGCGAATAGGAAGAATTGTTTATTTCATGTTGTAAGATTTACAGGATACGTTTTTTCGCTGGAAATATTATTTGAATAGGTAAAGAAGCTTATAAAAAAATCCTTCTTATACATTATTGTTGTTAGTAAATTGTATAATTACTTATGCATTTGCGCATGTTCCTTATTTAAGATAACGGTTAGATGCACATGTGTTCATATGTATAAGCATACAGCGGACAGGTGTTATCATGCCTTTTGAAATAGAACTGTGTAAGCTCATTTAACAAATTTATAAATAAATCAGCAGAAACATGGATGTCGTGAAGGTTTTCTTTAAAATCTCGTCATCCTCGTAGTTTCATGGTTGAATAAATGAAAAGTGAAAAATAAGTCATGGATAATTTACGCATTATATATAATAATCATGATGTCAGTAGTAATGAATTTAGTATTGCATTATCTAACTATATAAACATAAAATTGAAAAGAAAAGGCGTGATTTAGATCAAAACTGTTCGATTTACCTTGTCACATCTCATACCAGTGACAACTATTCACAACTGTTATTTATCGCCCGAAAGCCGGGCATAACTCAGGCCAGTGTCAATAACAGAGTATCACAAACCTTGCTGAATTTCATCTATTTTGTTCTAGCACTTCAGCCTAGCTGGACTTCTTAGTACAGTCAGAATTCTCCTGGAGGATTGAATTATTCCTGATGACGACAAGCCCAAATTATGTTTTTGAGAAGAGCTTGGACACGTATAGGTAGTCATTATAATAGGATGTAATATCAGGATTCAACAAGTATTGCATTTATACTGATTTTAAAATACTTTTTGTTGATGATATTAAACAGTTTACTCTTCAGGTTATAAACCATTTCCTGAATTCAAAATAAAATGTAAAGGATTGTCGATCCGTGACATATAATTACCCGTATCCGTTGTTTCAATAACAGCAATATTTTCTGTATCAGAGCTTTTTGTTGTTAAGATCACGACAATATTGAGAGTTTAAGTTTACTCATTCACTTCCAAATGCCCTTCAAATACTTTGGTGCCCTTCCACAAAACAATTGTCGAGTTACAATAAATGTGTACCCCATTTTTTAAACATTAGTTACAATCGAATGTAGCCTTACAAATAATTATAAGTGTTTTGTGGAACGAGACTAATTAAAATGTCTTTTTAATTCGTTCATTTATTACCCATATGTTTATTCATAGGCGGTGACATATTTTCAATATGAGCACATGTGCACATATGACTTATGTCTAGCAACGTGCGAATTTCGCTCTCGCTTGGGTAATATAAAAATTACACTCGTTTCGTAAAAGTCATATGACTTACTTCCTCGGGTAATAGTCTCTATTTATTATCATTTCATAATCACCTTATTTGAATAATCATTGCATTGCTACTTTCATTCTTCATCCTACAACATTGTACATTTCAACTGTCGTTATTTCTTTTGCATTTTACAGTCGTTGTTATTTCCTTACTGGCTATGGTGTTACAGGCATTCTCCCTGAAATGCATATTCACCAACAGTAATTATTGCTTTTGCATGTGATTATTCATAGTAGAAATTGTTGGTATTATCAAACATCAATGGTATGTCGTAACATCTCCTTATGTGATTCATACCATTTCAAAGAGTCTTTTTACATGTTGTTGGACTGAAGTAAACTCCACACTATTCAGAACATGTAGTTCGACATGATTACCCTATCAAGTTTCCGTACGTGATAACCTATACTCTTAGTCGTGATATAAGTCACTATTTACCTTAGATAAGTATCAGTGACGTATACAGGTAAATATTGACAACTGTCAAGAGGATTGTGTTGTATTTGACTCAGACTGGAGGCGTGGTATAAATAATGCATAATGGCCCTGTCCTTAACTATATGCAATTCTTTATAGAAACAAAAAAAGACACAAGGAAGACGGTCCTACAGAAGTGGTGAAGTCAAGTGTACCATGATTGCATATTGTTCTGTGCTTTCGGGATACTTGGATATTTTACAAGGAATTGTTATTCTATTGTTAGGTCTACGGGGATGGACAGAGAGAGAAATAGAGGCGGGTTGATGACAACAAGATCACTGTTGTTCTTGTTTCGTATAAAAATGTTCATGATAAAGTATTTATGAGTACGAGAACACAAGGTGCTTATGGTTATGGCTTGTGGTTAACGATAAAGATTTCTCCTTAGATAACTTGAAATGGTTATCACCGAAAATGACTGTAACGTTTATCTTCCAAAGTACATAAGAATATAATAAAGAACTGGTTGGGATATATGCAAGATCTTGAGAAATTATATATGTTAACTTTTATCCCAAATCTTTGCTCTCAAGATCAAACATAATTCAATGTTTACAAATTGAGAAAGCATCTGCTCTTACTTCGTTATGTACGAAAAGCTTTCAATTCTCTTAAATACTTAACTTCATCAGTTATAGTAAAATTACAATTGTGGTCAATTAAAGATAAAAAGAATTATAAACTTTTTATGAATAAGTAACTTCTTTATTCTTTGTACACAGAACACAACATTGTTTATCCATTACAATGGGGTTTTTTAATATTTCATTAAGTTAACTTCTAGAATGCCAATATATTAGAGTGAAAAAACAGCAAAACTCAAAAAATAACTTTTTAAAAATCGTTTATTTGCATGACAGACAGTGTATTGTACATACTAGTTTCAAATGATCCTCCTTAAAAAAGTATCAATCTTGATATTTGATATACATACCATGAATTTACGAGGAAATTACTACAAGGCGTGATTGTAAAAGGAGAAATTGGCACTATGATAAAAACAAATTTCTTTATACCAGATATCTGAAATCGCTTGAGCCATTGTTTGAGAGGTATTTAACACAAGGAATATAGCAGTACATAATAATTGATATTTGCATGGATTAGCAAGTGTTAACATGATAACTTTGTTTTTGTTTTTTTATATTTTGGTAAAATATCTTTACTAAATTTATTTAATAAACAATTGCTTGACAACAATACAAACACATACGTCTAAGCATAGAGAGAAAGGTTTGTCTTCCTTATCTCACCTTTTTAAAGGATGACAATCATTTGGTAAAAATTGTATTGAAGGAATCAACAGTAATAAAAGATTCTATTTGTAAAGTAAATGCTTTGACATTAAGTGCCGTTTATTTTCGTATGTCTACCTTACGTAAGAAGGTATGATTTGAGTTATCTCTACGAGAAGAGAATGGGTTAAAATTTAAAATATCTCTTATATAAACTCTCTGACTCAAATGACGAGTAAAGCTTATATAACGAACTACTGCACACTTCAAGGACAGCACCATTTTCTGGTTCCACGTCCCAGCTAGTTGAAATTCAGATAGCAAAATGTAGATGGCGTAAATGACAAGGTTATAAGTTTAGAAATACAAGTTTTAGTGCAACAAAGGCCTATCGGTGGGAGACGAACTTTTACTGAATGATATGTTTTGTCATGATGACCAAGAAGACCAAGGCAGAGAGAAAAGCCGCCAATGTAAACAAAAAGATGAACAGTACATCCAAACTGTTCGAAAAATCTGTCCATTTTATCTCTTCTTGAATCACGGCGTCGTCTGCTTCACTGGAATAGTTCTTTCTGCGTCCTTGACCTTTGTCTCGATATTTCGCGTCTGCTTCATTTCCATTGGTTTCTCTCTCTTCCGGTGTTGGCTGACGAGAGCAGGTGACCCGATTGGTGGAATTTGATCTGCAGACGACACGTCTTGTACATCTCACCAAGAACTTCAAAGCTCCCGGCACTGCTCTTTCCTCGGATTTGTGATGGATATGGAGAACTAATACTGAAGCGACCAGAGCGAGGCAGCTCAATGCGATGAGGGTGGAGATGTAGAGTGTGAGGTAAGGAGTTGAAAGGGAAGTCACTGGCAGCATTCCTCCCAGGAGAGTCAGGAACACCACAAAGGCAAGAAGAATTGTGATTGAGAAGCCCATTTTCTCTCCGGAATCGGCCGGCAGGAGAAAAACCAGTATATTAACCATAGACAAGAGGAATATGGGAATGAGAATGTTGACAATATAGTATTGCGGCCTCCTCTTCAGATTGAGGTATATACTTGCTGTGGGCAACTGGGCTCCACCTGTCATGTCAACTGCGTACCACATTCCTGTTAGGTCCCATAATCCATTAGGCAGGAAGCCCCCGAACCCGATCAAGTCCTCATGGACTTTAAAGGTAATGGCGGAGCTTGGGGAGACCCAAGTGGAAACTTTAATCTCGCATACCTGGCTGTCAAAGGGAAACAATGTCACGTCAACGGAACAGGAAAGCTTGAAGATGTCCCCTGGCAACCAAATAACCCTTCCGCTGTAATCAACATCCGTTATCATGTCACTGAAGCCGAGGTTCTCCCTGACGCCCAGGGTGTTGGTGATGAAGAGATCCGGTCTCCAGATCTGCTTTTGCTGCAGGGAGATTTCCTCAGCGCCGTTATACAGAGCGGGGTCCCATTGAAGCGAAGTGTCGATCCAGTTGAAGTGGAACTGGGCATTCAGGGTGATTGATTGTTTGATTTCATCCAGTTCCACCATGGAGATCAGGGTGATACCGACGTTCACCGTCAGTGTGTCGGTATGGTTGTCCACTGGTCTTACCGCTGTGTTGTAACCATTTAGAATATCAGTGTGTAACTGTTTGAATTCGTCTATTGTAACGGCACCTATGGTGCTGATATAAAGCGTTGCCACAAGTAGGGAAGTGATCGTCATGATCTGAAAAGGAAGATCTATTGTATTTAAAGAGCCACTCCGTGATTTTCATAACATATCATTTAACTCTGATACGAACCTAAATGTCATATAAGGTGAGATAAAATCAAAACATCTTTACTTTTCATGTCCAAAAAACAGATATACATGTATAACAAATACTGGTTTTCCATGAAAATCTAAAAACAGCCTTATAAATGCACAGAGGTGTAGATATCACGTCCAATGTACATGGATACTAGTTTCATAACCTAACAAACACTATCAACTCCTAACTGCCGTCCGGGCTGTTTTAGATAAGTTTCCAAAATTACTATCATATGATCGAAGATTTCTCAATAGGCAAAAGGCTCAACATTATTTTTACGAATCTTGAATCATTTAGGCAATGGTTTTGTGTCTCATCACATTCAATTATGTCAAAATCATACGAATGCTAAGCGTTTTGAAAATAGAACCATTCGATCTGCAGCTCATCAGTTGTTAAAGTATCAATCATATCTAAAGCTGCAGACCAAGTTGTCAGCTGTCTACCCATAGACATCGTGGTCATGTGTTCAGTACAGGCACTATAATAACAATGATTCAATCTACAACTATCTGTCTTAGTCGAGGTATTTTCACGCAGAAGTCAATATTACAGAATTTTATATGCGCAGAAAATCTAAATATCATTAACATAACCTGTGAAAAAGCAATCATCCACCTTTGAAGCAAAACTAAAATCAGGATCTTCCAGGTGCAAGCTTCCTCTTCTGAAAGATTGACGACGGGCCAGGACATAAACTTAAAGTACATAAACACACCCGACCCGAAAGGCCTATGAATTTAAAATTAATCAACCGCCAGTAATTTATTGCCATTAAACTATGCAAAATTAACCCCAAAAATAAAATTAATCTGAAATTGCTATATGAGGCATAAAAAAGGTAATACTCCTTTTGTCAATAAAGCAAAAGAAAATTATTATTTTTATATCATCATATATTCATAACTAGTACATTCACATCAATCAGATAAAAAAAATCTACTCACTTTTCATATATCCTGAGAACAAAACCCGTCCTTAATGTCCAGAGAAGAATCTATACTGCGTCAACAAACACCTCGCTTTTAACTACTTGATAGAATCCCTCATTAGTTACCGTATATAATCTGAAGTGAATGTATTATTAGGAAAGGGACAAAGACAGAGCAGGGAATTAAAGCAAACGCGAAAGAAAACAACAATTTGAGGTTTGAAATTAATAAATATCCCATTAACACTTAATTTCAGTCACACAATAAGTATTATTTTGTCTCAATAATAATACATATATTATATTCACTATATATTAATATATAAGTTACACATCAAAATTGTTCGTTATGGGAAATACGGTTTTAAAGAACAAAGTCCTATTCTATTACGACCATTAACTTTTAATGAATTGTTTCTCTCGGACTGTGTTTTGGAATTCACAACTGTAACGTCAATCATGCGTGAGGAATATTTCTACATATGTAAGGGTTTCAGATCCCTTTGGGCCTCTATTTTCTTGATTGCCCCCTGACCGATTCTCCAGAGCAAAGTGAAGAGGTATCGCAAGCCCAACGCAGTAAACAACAAAGTCATGTTTTGTAGTTTTACTTCTTACATTGATATCTATTTTCACCATTTAAAAAGTTTGATATATTTTGAAATTTCAAATAATTCAGTGTCCAGTTTACTAATCTTAAATAACAACAATACAATCTAAAGAACCTCAATGTTTTAAATGATTTAGTATACGACATCGGTGAGATGGCAACATCATAAAAAATTCCCGCGGGCATAGAGCTTACTTCTTTATAATGACCTCATGGAGCAAAGGGCTATATCCGTTTCCATTCTCTTTCGTAGAAATAGATTAAAAGTGACTAAACGTCTTGGTAGTTAACGTTGGTATCTGGTTGGATTTGAGGGATAGTTATGGTCACTTTTAAATGATCATGCCAATTTTGAAATAGTCGATGGAAATTATTTCATTTTTTTGAAATCATACTTATATGAACTCTGTAAAGATAGATCATGAAATTTCATAAATTATAGCTTGCACAAATAGACAGATGGTTCCATCACAAAAAGTTATATATGCTTTATTAGATATTTATAAGGGCTTATTTGAAAATAAAAACAGAGATAAGATTACTAGTCTTATGATGTGTTCCAATGCGAATACAAACCATGTATGTTCTTTATAGATCAGTTCCAAAGGACAAATGTAGTAATTTGATGTTTCAGTATTGAAATCCAATTCCCATCAGAGAAACAAGTTTCTGTTAAGAGTCTACAGGGAACACAAATGCCGTCACGCTTCATTACCTAATTTGCTGACATGCAATTCCAAACGTAAATGTCACATTATGAGGCGAAGTTGATGTAGGATTAAAAAGATAATTTTCATGGTCTCGTACTCAATTGTGATGTTGTCCACCAAAACATCTCTCATATTCTTCTCATATTCAAAATAATGCCAATTACTTGTTTTCATTGAAAATCATACAAAACAATATATATATATATATATATATATACTTATTATATAAATAGTTGTTGTATAACCTTTAAACACTATAAACATACAATTCATCATCATTTCCTTTTGATTAGTTTACCAAAGTACGTTTACTCGTTGACTCGTGTCATTGCGATGTTTTTAATCGGGACATTATCATTTTCACATGTACACATGTCTCTGTCTCTGACGTCATAAAACGATTGTTCGTGAAGCCAATGTAGTGCACCGTTGCATCCCGTTCTCTTGATATTTTTCAAATAGAATAAAATCAGGTATAAAGAAATTGTTACACTCGGAAGCATGCGACCAACGTTTAGCCACTACTTTTACTACCTTACTGCTACTACAATAGCTCCGTATGCATATTAACTGATATTACAAACTAATGCTGCTTATTCTTCATTACTGAAACTACGAATGCCTCTTCCATTATCTTCATGGCACTACAGTTGCTGCTTCTACTACCTTTACAATGATAAATTCTTTATAACCAGTTTACAAATATATCTGTCAAACATTTGTAAAAAAGCAGATCTTACAAATGAATTTGAATAGTCCATTCAGTGTTATAAGACACACTGCATGTTTGTAAGGAAAATTATATAGATTCAAATGAACCTTATAGTGTCAAAATAGTCACGCTTCAATGAGTCGACGAAGCTATAGAATTGAGACCTGCAAAACGGCAAATGAAACGTTTTTGTTGTTTTTTTCCTTTGAAAAAGAGACTGCAGTCGTGAACACTATAAAGCGTTACAAAAGTTGGGTATGTTTAGTTGGTGGATACTCTAACGGAACTGTAGCAGGGTTGTTTTATTTGTTAAGCTTGTGAGCAATGTAAATTCGATATGCAAATATATTTTCTTTAGAGGGTAAAAAATCAACCCCATTATGGGCAGTCGTGGAATAAAGTGTCAGGTATCAGACGAAATCTTAATGTGTATGGTTCAGTTGGACCACCATTTTATCATTTGAGGAAGGATAGATAAGCTTATATTAACAGGCAGAATTTAGCGTTGCGCAACGGATTTCAATTAACCAGTTTTCCCTAAATGCGAACGAGGCTCACTTCGAACAAAGGGGAAACTGGTTACTTTTTTATCCGTTGCGCAACACTAAACTTGGACTTTGCTAAACCGTACTTGGTACGTTATTATTTATCATACCTTGCATTAATTAAAAAGAGGGTCTTGACATAGTTGCTTTCCTATCCTTAGAAAAAAATCATTTCTACAAGGTTTAAACACCTTCTACGGTTTTGTTCACATAAACTCATGGTAAAAATGGTTGTCACCCCCAAACTTACGGAAAAAATTGTCAAAGTAAATAATAGAAAAATGTTTGTGACAGAATGTTTATACCGTTCAACAGTGTATAGTATCAACAGGCATTTTAAATTGTTATTAAAAAATAATATTTTCTTAAAGAGGCATAACACTTGATCACTGATCAATAAGCTTACAATGTATTCACAGACAGTATTAGCAGCGAATCGTCAATACAGAACCTGACATGATATGAAACACGTAGTATGACAACGTTATCATCAGATGTAGTGTCAGTAACGGGTTGCTCCCCCTCTTGCATCAACAAGGGCGGTAATCCGTCTTGGCATACTACCGATTAATGTGTTGACGTCTTACACGGCCATATTGTTCCATATTCGAATCAAGCACTGTCCCAATTCGTCGAGATTTTGTGGTAAGGGATCTGTTTTCCTCAATTCTCTGTCCAATCTGTCCCAAATGTGCTCTATCGGGTTCATGTCGGGGCTTTTGGCAGGCCATGCAGGACGGTTCACGCCCTGCTGCAACAGGAAGTTGTCGATAGATCTTGCGCTTTGGGGTCGGGAGTTGTCATCCTGTAGAAAGAAGTTGTTAGCGTAGCGAGCATGTGGCAGTAACGTGTGCTCCAACACGTGGCGGTATGTCCGTTAATTGACGTTTGCCTATAGCAACAAAAGATCGGTTTTACCATTGTAATGGATGCCACCCCACACAAGGACTGAAACCTCTCTACACAGTCATCCCTGAACCTCTCCCCTTGTAATCTGCGCACACGCACCCGCCCATCAACTCGATGAAGTAGGAAACGGGATTCATCAGTAAAGATGACGTGACGCCATTGTTATAGTCTGACGTTGCGATGTTGTACTGCCCACTGTCGACGTAAAATTCCGCATTCCAAAACATATGTTGTTTCCTTTATAGAGTGATAGACAGGTTTTATTCATTATAGAAATCCAAATGACCCGAAGTATGAAGCTTTTAATCACGTTGTTTTTTGGGTTTTTTTTATTTGGAAACATGGCAGTATTGTTATAATCAAGATCTACACAGTAAAGTCTTAGAAAATGACGATAAAATTCTAGACAAGATACTAAATATTTATCTATTGAAATGATGAGAAGCACAAAGGTACTTCTCAATGCTAGTATATTATTATCACATTATTATCATGCTCATGTCATCTTTTTACATCTTGAGGTATGTCCGGATTCCGTAAAGTTAGAAAATAGGATATTTGAGTATAGGGTGAATGAACTTGATGAAAGGTCTAATTCATCTAAATACTAAAAGAGTGGTTATCCTAAATCCGTGAACGTACATGTAGTACTCCCACTTTACATCCTGTCTGCATTTTCCAACAGTATCTGAAATAAAAACATATAGGTGAAGTTCTATCTAATTATCTTTAAAAAATAGAATTAAGGTATTGTTACTATTTCAACCAAATCCGCAATTCAAGTAAACATTAACAAAACAAATGTTTGTAAAACCATTCAAATTACAAAAGTGGCATCTTTAAGAAACACAAAATCAAAATGGCGGGCCGAAAGCCGATATCACTCTCTCTTTAAATATAAGCCCAACCGATTAGCTGTCAGATGCATCTTTATTCAACTCTTTCCTCGGAAACCTTGATGCTATTTGCATATCTTACTTTGAAGAATCAGTCACAATTTATTCAAAACTTTTATTGTTCCACAGAGACTGCAGATGGTATTGTTATACATCAAAGTCTTGAAGTCGACCTGTAACTTATTCAAGCAGAAAGAAGTGATTTTGAATATTGATTAAAATGAAAATCTGCTACTGGTAGGTATTAGTTTTTGTACATGAAACCCGTATAATTATTTATCGTTGAATAACTGACTACTAAATCACACGAGCGAACTGTCGGTTTCGAGGGGTACGCCATCTTGTTTTGATTCTGCATTACATAAATGCAATTATTCGCTGTGATTTTACAAATTATTCATTATAAATATATGAATTAGAATCAAAGCACCGGTGTACACAATTGTGTCCTTACACGTATCAATCCACACTTGAAACGTCGATGAATTTCGCATTGTTTCCTCTTTTGATAAATGCCATATTTTCGAATGTAAAGCGAACCTATTTATATTAGTATCAAGTATCTTCTAAACATATATAAGTAAAATTTTCAACTTGATAGGGAATTAGGTTTGCATAATGAACAGTTTTGGAAAAAAATATGTTCCTCTGAATTTCGTTTGCACAAAAAAATATTCCGAATGGCTTCGTTCAACAGATTTGCACCGTTCAGTTAAGAATTCACATATCACGCTCTGGGCAAGGGACAAGTATGTTCGTATATTTAAGGCATGTTTATTTAATATACCGTGGGCCAAATCTACCATTAGTAATCCATAGTAGCTTAAACGTTTGTACATTTGTTTAGCCTCCTACGGCTTCGGAATAAAAAGACTGATATGGGAAACTGTTTAGATTGAGTATAGCAAATAATGTTAAACCGATTCTTATGTCATCTTCTATATTCCACATACCCTCAATCTAGTTTTATATAGTCAAATTGAAACAATTTGCATATCATAACCATGGTTCAGCTCAGCGTAAATGGGTGTCATAACGCTATGGCTTTCTGTCTGAAATGTGTTTCGACTGTGTCACTCCAAAAATGAGTGCGATTTGAAGTCGCCTTAAAAAAAATTTCTTGTAGATTACATGTTGGACAACAACTTTGAAACATGTAATTAAAAAACCCATAACGTCATTACCGCACCTATTCAATTCAAAGGGACTCAGTGATCCGCGTATAATGTGAAAATAAAGACCTTCCTTTGTATATGTATATGCTGTCATTCTCCCCAGTGAGGTAACTCAAGTCATTAATCCTACACTAACATTTTATTACTTGAGCTACGTCTGCACGAAGAGATTGGTGTGCTGTTATAATGCTCTTAGAAATATCCATAGCCTTCCTGATGAATGGATTTTTTAAAAAGTGAGTTACCAGTTCAAGTTGGTGTCCCTGACTGAAAAAACAGGCTGCTCATAAAAAATAGGATGATAAGAGACAAAAATTACTTTAACTAGGTACATCTCTTGTTTTTGATTATTCATAATGTTATGATTCATAAACAAAAAACTTCAAACCTCAGCAAATGATACCCTGTTTTCAACTTCCTTCGACAAGAGGTTACATAGAACGTCATTATATATGCGTTCTACTTTCCGTAGCTTGCCTTACCCAGGTGGAACGTAGCGTATCGTATTTCAGAATCACCATGCTTGGATAAGTCACATTTCGAAATAGCTTGAATAGATACAAGGAAGGGAGGTAAGCGATTGAGGATATACTTGATCAAATTCGAGTACAGCCTCCATAAACAAGTGAACTCATCGAAGACAATGTTAGGAAATAAGATTTGAGATCCGGAAGTCACGTGTGACAAGGCATTGTATATATCTGTCAATCGTATGTAGATTTCACCTCGACACGGGAAGGAAACACGTTTCTCCATCCGAAGAGAGATTTTCGTGCTGTTTAATGATGTACATAAGCATCGGTATTGTCTTGGGTGTCCTCCTGGGTTATGCCTCTGCCCATGGGTACCTTAAGGACCCCCCTCAGCGTTCATCAATGTGGCGTGCCGGTTACAACGTTCCCGCAAATTACGACGATAATGGCCTTAACTGTGGTGGGAGAGGGGTATGTATATACTTCCTTGTTTTATCTTGTGCTATACTTAAAGGGGCACGAGCACGTTATTTTTTTTAATCTTAAATTTTTCCCAATTTTCAAACATTATTTTATGCTTAATGTTTCATCTTCAGCGGGTCAAACATCTCAACCGAAATCGTAGACGGACTTAAAAGTACCAAGCAAAAACCATTCGTGGCCATGTTTGTATGAAAACGTTTTACCCATGATATAATGCCAACAAATTATTAGCCTAAATAATATAATTGATTTTCAAAATGTTAAATCATATTTAAGTAAACATTTTTGAAGAAAGGAATGTCGCCTTGATTTTTTATTCAGTTTAACATACCATGAATGAACTCTAACTTAAACGTGTTTGTTTGTTTGTCCAATTGCGATAGCTTTTTTTCTACAGGGTAAGGGTTAATTTTTTTAATGGATTGATTGGTGTACTATATTTCTCGTCAAGTGATGAACTCATTCATAGCAAAATTTTACCATTGCAAGTAATTGCTCTTCATTTGAACATTCCTTCGAGAACAGAAGACAGGGCGTGCTAATCTTTGTAAGACAAACTGTAGTTCAGTGGATTGAAGGTTTGGTAATTGTTTCCTGAACCACTTTATAGAAATGTTGTTTAGTTATAAACATTTTCCTCATGAAATACCTTTTAACGAGTACGGAATCTGACGTTAAAATGATGCTGAATTTTATCTCTGTAATTTCATCCTTGGTATGTCAGATTCTAAATTACTCTGTATGATATGATAGTATCGATGACAAAACGGCACATCTATTTATATGTCCACGGCAAACTTGATATATTAAACAGTATCGTCTTAATATCAAATAAGCAATATGAGTTCAATATAAAGCACTCTTAACACCATATGAAGACGATATTTAAGATAAGCTTCCAGGCAAAGAAAAGGTTTAACTTTTATGTTATCATGAAAACATTAAGAGGGCTGCTTCGGGCTTTATTCTGGGCAGGAAATGAAAGTATTACTGCATCGTTTCTTCTACACGAACGAATCGCATCGAACGTAGCCACTGGAATTGTGCATTCATGTTTTGTGATGCACGTGCTGCAATATGGCATAAGTACCCTTGTTGGAGAGAGCAGACATTCAGTAACATAAATAACACCAAAATGTGCCAAGACTTACGCAAGCGCAACGTGACCAAGCGATCGATCGGTATGTCCACTATGGGGGCTTCCAAACGTCAAATTGCAAGAACCTTAAACTGCTGCATACGGCTGTTTATTCGCTACCAACAGACAGACCAAGACCACAGACCAGACCAAGATCGGAAACACCGAGGGTAACAACTGCGGCCGAAGATAGTTACATCAGGCAGATTCACCTCCGAAACCGATTCGTAACGGCGACATCAACAGTGAAGACGGCATTCGGTCATGTCATCAGCACAAGAACAACCCTTCGTCGACTTCGTTTGGCTAGTAAAGGAGCCTACCGCCCCTTCCGTGGAATGGTTTTGACCCGTTTACACTGTCAACGCAGATTACGATGGACACGTATTCTACGCTCGTGGCAGCAACGTGACCGCGAGGGGATGATGTTTACAGACGAGAGCAGGTTTTATCTATTCAGGAACGATGGCAGGTTTCGAGTTTATCGACGAAGGAGCGAGCGTCTCGCGCCAAACTGCATTAGAGAGATTCACCCGTTTGGAGGTGGAGGCATCATGGTGTGGGGGAGGGATTTGTGGCCAAATGACGACGCTGCTGGTTGTTCTGGCCAGCGATACATTGATGAGGTACTAAGACCTATCGTTGGTACTTTCGTCCAACAACAGCCAAGAAGATTGATATTGCAACACGTCAACGCAAGACCTCTCGCTGCCAGAATTATTAAAGACTACCTCGTGAACACCAATGTCACTGTTTGGTCAGCCAACTCACAAGATATGAACCCCATTGAACACGTTTGGTGTCATCTTGACTGCCATTTGAGACAGCTGGTGCCACCTCCACACAACCAGCAGGAACTTGAGCAAGCTCTGTTAAACCAATGAACACGGATCCCTGCTGACGTCATCCGACGCCTGACGACGTCAATGAGGAGGCGTGTACTTGCTTGCATTGATGCCCAGGGTGGTCAATAAATCAGGTTTATTCAATAGAAAGGCCATTGGCCCATGTACATTACATTGTATACAATAAATTTCACCGTGACAAATCAATTTTGACTTTAAGAATTAAATTTCAAGTTGTATTTTTCTCTTTAAAAGAGCTTCCCTAATCAACCGAGCACAATTCTGCAGAATAAAGGGTGAATATGAACTAAGTAAATTTATGTATTTCTGTACAGTTACATTTGTGTGATAATAGGGTCGGAGATATTTTAACCTGAGGGTTTTGTATAAGGGACATATAAGCAAGAAATGCAATTCATCTTCAACTGACTGCAGTTCACATACTTGACAGATCCTCTCTTCATGAAGTAATCCTTCCCACCTTCCTGTGTTAATTCTTGATGGAAGTTCTGATGACCGTAGTAGGAATAATAATCTTCTTAATTTTTGACAGTTGATAAATAAATCTCTGTGTTCAAGACGAATTTAAAATCTTTATAAAATGTCATTTTCCTTGACGTTGATAATGCTTCTGTCCACTCTTGTTGAAAACAATCTTTGATCCGTTGTTTAAATGCATCAATGAAGTTTGAGATATCTTGTGATATCCAAACAAAACCAAAGCCGTACTGAAACAGAAGTTCCCTTACATGACTTGCCCATGTTCGTCGGTTACTTAAATCCAGGTTAAACATCATTGAATAAACCTGTTTCGGGTATCTGTTTGACGGTAGCCGCAATGTTTTACACCAGTATTTGATACATCTCGTGTGGTATTCAATGTGTAGTCAATAGCGTCCACAATGTTTGATACATGGTTCCCAGTTGAGAGAATGAATTTACAGAAGGTAGAATGGATTTTTTCAATGATATGTTTTCGTTCATATCCCCAGATTTCGGATCCATACAAAATAATTGGCTTGATTTGAATATCGAAAATCTTGAAAAGAATATTTGGTGATATATTTTTCAATTGCCCCTGGAGTGATTTGATAGAGAACAATGCCTTGCTTGCCTTGGATGTTAATACATCAATTGTTTTACTCCATGACAATTTTGATGAAAACATCAGGCCTAGATAAATGTAGTAGGTAGAGATCTTAATATTGATTTCACCGTATTTCCACTTTTCTACTCCTTTTAACAATACCGCCATTTCTAAAAACTGTCATCTGTGTTTTCTCTGAATTGACTTCCAGCCCCCACTTGACACAGAACTTCTTTAACACATCGATCTTCCGTTGCATTCCTATAACTGTATCATCAAAAATACATAAATCATCGGCGAAGAACAACAATAGAATGTCTAAATATTCTTGTCCAATAAATATTCCTCTCAGCTCGGAATCTTGTATCATTTGTTCCAATTCAACAATGTATAGGGAAAACAGCACCAGACTTAAATGACAGCCTTGTCTCACTGCACTCACCGTGTCAAAATGTCAGTGATAGATGAATTGGTAATCTTTACCGCAGATTTTACCTTTGAATATATATCTTGTAAAATGCTTAAGAAATTTCCATGAATACCTTTTTTCAGTAACATAAACCATAATAGTTTTCTATTCACACAGTCAAATGCCTGTGTCTACAAATAAGCAATAGAATCGTCCTCTTAGATAGATACTTCTGTGCTAAACCTTGAAGACAGAACATGTTATCCACTGTGCTGTAACCTGAACGAAATCCTGCCTGTGATTCTGGAATTTTCTCATATAATTCACAAAATCTTTGTGAACGTTTGTTCAATATAACTGTAAATACCTTTCCCAAAATGTCTATCAACGAAATTCCTCTGTAGTTATTAACAGATTGAGTGTTTCCTTTCTTGTGAAGTGGTTAAATCAGTGCCCTCGACCATTTATCTGGAAACGTTCCTGAATTTAGTATTCTGTCAAACAGCACGGAAAAGTATCTGAGTAGAATATGTTTACAGCTCTTTAACATCTCCGGCAGTATACCATCTGGTCCTGGTGACTTTTCGTCTTTCAAACTCGATATAGCTTGTAAAATATCCTCGTCTGTTAAGTAATTATTCAAAATGTTATTCACATCATCATCATCTCAAACGTAACACAATGAATTATCATGGTTCCTTACAAACTGATCGCAGAATTCAAGGTATTCCTTTTCAATTTCTGTTTCTGTCAGATTGAGAATACGTTTAAAGTAATCCTGCCATTCAAATGCTGAAATTTTTTTTGTTGATTCAGTTTTCTTATTTGTAACCTGTTTTAAGTATTTCCAGAATTTCTTTGAGTCGTTAACTTTTGAAATAAGCGCGCGTAATTTATCGTCTGCTTCTTCTGTTTTCTTATCTCTGCAAAGCTTTCGGTAAGCATTCCTTAAGTATTTAAATTTTGTCAAATCACTGTCCGTTCCTATAACCCTCACTTTATTTAGTGCTTTATATTTATTTCTTTTCATCATTTTGCATTCTTCGTCGTACCACGTCTTCGTTGAGGGGCGTTTTGATTGCTGACCTCGCTTCATTCCACACAAAGCAGCTGACGATGTTAATATAGAACACAATCTGTCTGTGGCAGCGTTAACATTTGTGTTTACATCCTCTGTGAATTGACAAATGTCATAATTACACTTAATCACACTCGATACTGATGACAGACTCCGTGATTCCTGTGACTAATGACACTTTCTGTGCAGTTTTTCTTTTCACTCCACATTTGTGTAAATTTAATATTGACCCCATGTCTCTTGCCTGGTGTATTAGGAAAATTTAATGGTGATATTTGGGTGCTTTTTAAAAGAGAACAATGGAAATTGAATTCTGTTTAATAACCAATCGTCAGAATTCTCATATCTGCGTTTGTTTTTATTTTATAGACTTGAAATGTGAGTGAAACCTTTCTGTTGCCCGGTAGTTTATACACGACACGAACACCGCCATCTCCTAAAATGCGCTATCGGAGGACATACAATTGTATTCATTGTGTTGGACTCGGGTAAATTAACTGTTTTTAAAAGTCTAACTATATATTTTAGTCACAGAGAAAACTAAGGTGTCATTCTGTTTAACATTTGAGAGATTGTTGTAAATATTAAGAATACAATAAGACAAATTTAGCGATTGAACACTTTTCAGTCTTGTTTTAACCGAAAATGATCTTACGTAAGTGTATACTCACTTTACGATAATTGATATCTTCTTAACAAGGAAAACACAAAAGGTTATCACAAATGTCAATTTTCGGGGATTTTTTCCCATTTAGATTTCCGTACGCATTATACTTTCCTCACAATGCATATCGATTTTACAATTTGAAAGTCAATTTGACATAAATTAGTTTTTCCTTCAACGGAGTCTTCTGAAATTCGTATTATAGCAATTGCTGATTATGATGATATTTACTAGTATATTGACCATGACTAAATACCTCTATAGATTGCGTAAATGTTTTAATTTTAAAAATGATTTCTGGATTTCATGTTCAGTGAACAAGGGCGAGGAATGTATTCAGTGCGAAGATTTCTTGTTCATTTTTTAAAGTAAGTAAATGCTTATAACGTATGTATATCTTATAAATATGTCGGGGACCGCTGCCACTGAAAACAAAACTTTGAGAAGAATAATAAGTCATTTCAAGTTTTATATACGATATCTTTAGGTTATAATGCTACCCAGTCAAGTTAGGAATAGAGAGTCGTTTATGTTCACGCAACCGAGACGAGACATTGACACATGTTAGGCAAACAACCAAACTCATCAGGGTATTTCTTACCTAGGAAACCCTTCATTTAGTTGAAGGATGAAATCTCAATGATTGCACTCTATTCAAGGCTATTATTGTTCATATGTTGTGCAAAAACACTGGCTATTGTGTAATAATGTGTTTAAGTAAAGATTTTAGTCGCAATATTGTTTTTGAAAATGGTAAGGGCACGTCTCTCATGCAGCGATAAAACATAAAAAAACACTTGAAACATGTACTTTTTAACTCTAATAGCAACTATTCTCTCCTTGCATTGCATTTAACATTTCAATGGTAAGTTTTGATATTATATTTTCTCATTTTATACAATGTTCAGTAACTGAATTTCACATTAATCTTACTTCATTCCAAAACATGTTACGGTCACACTAGTGACCTTTAGAATAAATATGATTATATCAAACATATGAAAAGGTGAGTAACAACGTACATTCCAATCCATTTAAAAGCATTAACGAACAACGGAATATAAATTACCTGCACCTACACGACCCTTTAACATTTACACCATACGTCATGGGATGGTCAACTGACGGGAGTGAGGGTCGAGCAATGGGTGCCAGACGAGAGGGGGTGGGGAGGGGGGTGATTTGAAGTAATGTTAAATATACGAATTCTGTTTGTTTTGTTTTTTCAAAGTTACTGCGCATTTACAATTCTGCTTGATATATTGCTTGAATATTTCCGTTTAGTTTGATGAATATGTTTCACATTTCTTCGTTTAAATCATTACTCAAGTTAAAGTGCAATAGAGTGCGTTAAAGGGGCAGTAGATTAGAAAGGTGTTCACACAAATATGGCCGCCAGCAGTTTTCGCGTGATACTTTCCTCTTACGACTACGAATGATTTGGTTGAGTAAATAGTTGTCTTGAACCTCTGCAGATAATACATTTTGGATAAACTAATGAGTTGGGAAATTTTGAAGAAAGTAAACACGTGCTACTGTCCCTTTAAATAAGAATGCTGACTTAACAGTTCACAAATAGAAAGGCTTATACTTCATTGCTTTGTTCATGTCGTCAAATCGCTGTTACACACTCACTCATGTAATAAATCATTATCACTGTAGCGTATTACGAGGCAGGTATTACAAAAAATTCGATTACCACCATTGTTTGTGTTACGGTTCACGAATACAGCCTTTTCTACCGTCTATAGTGTATTATGAACCTATACAACGTGCCATGGAGGCGGTGTATCTCTATAAGCATTTTCAAAGCCATTATGAAATAAAGTCTAAAGCCTCTTGTAAACCTACACATCATACAATGAAGACGACGTTTCCTTATAAGGTGAGGTGAGGTGAGTTGGTGTTTAACGCCGCTTTCAAGATTATTTCACTTATATCGCGGCTGCTAATATTGCTGCAGGAGAAAGCCCGCAACACCATATTGTGGCTATGCGTTTCGGTGAAACCTGAGAGCATCGGCTGGAACTAGCGAACCATGGGTGGTACTGCGCTGAAATTCAGTGTATCATTGCACCCAAACCTGACAGCGTGTAGAACAGTTCTCTACTGCAGACAATGTTGCCGAGCCCCTGGCGGGATTTTCCTTATTAGCACTTTCAAAATATTTCAACGACATTCAAAGATTTATTGTGTTCCATAATGTGCATTGTTTATTCTATATAAATAGAATGTATAATAGAAACAGATCGTTAGGTTATTCAGTTATATTCGTTACATTACAGGTCGGTTATTACTCAGCATCCTGGTTCCCATTACGGACTAGAATTACATAGCGCGTGTTAACTTCAACAATGCGGCATTATTCATAGGACAGGGCAAAGTTGTTCACCATTTATTTGGACGAGGAAGTCACAGTGACTGGATAAGGAAAACGTTTTTGAGTCACTTGGGAACTATAAGCTATTGTCGCTTATATTTACGTTTGGTTTATATTTTTTTAAAAACTTAAAGTCATTTCCCCATCTTGGTAAGGCAAATAATATCTTGAACTTTGTATTCGGGTGAAAAGCGCCGTGTGTGTTACTGAAGTTATACTTTACTTTACTGGCCGGTGTAAATATATTATTTGTTTTTACATTGTAAGCAATTCGTGAAGCGTTGCTTTCTAGGGTGTTTTTATACGTCGCAGGATTGGGTGTCTAGGTATTAAATATAGTCCGGTCTCCAGCTTACTCTCTTTCGAATTTGACCGAAGGGTTAAAACACGACCGTCCAGTGTATTCGCAGTACATGGATTCGTCTTGTTTGATGCAGTCAATCGTCAATTGCATGTACCCGCAACTGACACACGTCGGGTAAATTTTACGAAATGACGCGTTGGGGCAAATCGTACGATAGTGGACTTGTGTACTAATTCTTTAAATTCAGTATTCATGAAGCATGCAGTACTTTAAAATTATTATAAACTTTAGAAATTTTAAGTAAGTGATTCACTATCTATCTACTTGCCTTCTAAGGTGTGACTATGACATTTAGAAATTGTGGTGATATGGAAGACAGAAGAAAGGGTTTTATTCCAGGTTCAGATGGCTTACATGCAGAGTGGCCTGTTTGACTTGTCCTGTGCTCTGACATAGGAGTAATAGAGTTATCTCCCCTAGACTGTCATGTCACTGCACTCGGTGCCCTTTTGGGTATGAGTGAACAGTTTATATACACAAAGAACTTAATCAAGCACCCCCCCCCCCCCCCTCCATTTTTCTTAGATTGATAGCAGAATGTCCAAATATTGTAAAAATTCGTAAACGTTATATGTGAAATGTTATTTCTTATGAGTGTACCTATTCGACTGAACAAAAATACGATGTTGAATACAATCTGAAACATTTTACTCAATTATACAAGATGGACGTGAACAATGGTTTTATATGAAAAATCACTCAGTTACAACTATAGGGCTGCCAACTTCAAAACTGGTGACAGTTACTGTGTAGCAGCAGGAAAATGTTCTATGGCATCTTAATCAGACAAACAAGACTGACATCGTCAATAACGACTGTATCCGTCACGTGTGCGGGCGACTGCTTCAACCCTCCTCCTCAAGCTTGAGGTCAGTCTTCTGATGCATTCCCGGGGTAGTTGCTGCCACTCTCGATGTATAGCTGCTTCCAAACCAGCTAAATCTCGCTTAGGAGGGTCCAGTGCTTTTAGTCGACGGCCAATGATGTCCCAAACATGTTCCAGCGGATTCAGATCCGGGAGCATGGCAGGCCATAACAATGTCGTTATTGTGTTGTTCTGCAAAAAAGCATTGACAAGTCGATAACTGTGAGGTCGGGCGTTATCATCCATGAACACAGGACGAGTGGCCAATGGATTATTGTCAAAATGGGACACTAGAACAAGCCGGAGGATTTCCCGGATGTAGCGGTCGCCATTGAGATTTCCTTGAACAGTGACCAAATCAAGTTTACAGTCATGGGATATGCATCCCAATACCATAAACGATCCACCACTGTAGGGGACTGATGCTTTGATGTTCATATCAGCATATGCGGTGTTTTTGGTTCTCCATACACGCTGGTGGCCATCTGTGACGTGTAACAAAAAACGACTCTCGTCCGACCGGTGAACCTTTCTCCAAGACGCAAGATTCCAATGACGTCGGGCCTCACACAACTCTTTTATGGAGATTGGTCAAAGCTGACCGCTTAATCACTCGTCTTGCCTTTAGACCAATTGCCGTTAAACGGTTACTGACTGTTCTGTTACATAGAGGCCTGTTGGGGAGCCTTTGCGTCTTAAGGATACCACTTGTGGCAAACGGTGGACGACGAACACAAGACGTGCTGAATCACGGTCTTCAACTCGAGAAGTCTTCCGCGGTTGACCTGGTCTTGGTCGGTCCTTTACATGGTTGGTTTGGCGATGTTTCTGGACAAGGCGACTCACAACAGTATGGTCAATATCCAATTGTCTTGCATGCAATCTTCTTGTTTCTGTGGTTCTTCTTCGAGCCATGTTGAAAAGTAATGGCACAATCATTGAAAATGTCCAACTTTTATACAGATTCTATCAACGAGTTGAAAGTGCTTTTTAGATACTCGTGGGTAATGTGCTCCACATGCATGCTGGGTTGTTTTTCTGCGAAAACAGTAAACCCGTAAACCGTTTTGTGGAAATGCAGCTTCATTCCAATTTAGAGCTATCAGTTTACATGAATTAATATGTACCTTAGTAGAACAAAAATGGTTAGGTGGTGCTTGAGTAAGTTCTTTGTCTATGTCAGGATGTAAAGTCACAAAGTCAGCGGTAAAACAATTATGTATATTTCGGACAAATTTGTGGCGCCACCACTAATATGATGTCTCATTTTGCAGGTGCAAATAAGACTGGGAGGCAAATGTGGTATTTGCGGCGACCCGTATAACGCTGATGTAAAGGACAACGAAGCTGGAGGAAAATATGCACTCGGCATCATCGGTGGAAGTTACGAGTCAGGGGAGATAATTGACGCTAAAGTAAGCATTACTGCAAACCATCTGGGTTATTTTGAATTCCGTCTTTGTCCACACAACGACCCGACCACCGAAGTGACACAAGACTGTCTGGACCGACATTTGCTGAGCGTAGGAACGGACGGAGAAACGAAGTTCTACATTGGTAGCGAACGGAAGGTGTATGATGTGCCCGTTCAACTTCCGGTCGGAATCACGTGTTCACAGTGCGTGATGCAATGGACGTATATAGCAGGTAAATATGAAATATGCATTTATTTTTTTTTTAATTCGAATAGGCGGCTTATAAGGTCTTGTGAGGACATCGTCCATTCATTTTGTTTCAGCTGTTGCTGTTAAACTCGCTTATAGTGCATTTTTGACTTTTCGAAAATCGCCTCTTACGATTCATGCAATAGTGAGCTGAAACTCACACGTTTTGAAGCTGATTCAATGAATTAATCAGGATACTCATGAGAAATGAGTTAGTCTTGTACTTTTTACACAGTGACCATTCAAAACTGTCCAAAAATGAAAAAGTGCCATTTGTAGGGCACATTACACTTTAACTTAATTAAGACTTAATATTGCATGATTTTTTCTGGACAACAAGACAAATACGTAATGTATATAACAATCATTAATAAAATTGATCGCGAACAGTCATTTCCGGTTTCTATAAAGTTTCTCAAATGGAAATTTTCAATTTTGAACAAATTGAGATGGGGTCATTTTTCAAAATGTACCCAGAGACTTGCAGATAGGTGCAAAGATTCGCAATGACATAAATCCAAAAATGTATTCATGAAGACTACGTAGGTCAGGTGGTTTAGGCGTCATTTTGATTAATTTAAGGGCTTCTGAAAAGCGTCAGTTTTGACCACGAGGCAATCCTAGTTTTCCCCTGATCTGGTTCAAGGCTAGCCTGTGGCATTTTCACACACTTGCTAAGATAAGACTTGCTTTTGGGCGCCGAAATTTCTTGGTTTGGGACAAATCCATCGTTAGACTTCTAGAATGACTATCAAGTGTATCCAAATGCGGCTAGAGAACTTGAATAAAAATATTTTGAAATGCTGCAAGGTATGAATTAGCCTGTGATTGGGATTGGTCCGTGTTGTGCCTTGCTTGTATGGTGCCAGATATAAATCCTCTTTTTCTTAAAGATTCTGTGATAAAGATTAGTATATTAGCCATGTTTATTTTAAACATGTTGATTCCCTTCTACATCCGAGAAAGGTATATTTTTCTATTCTTTATACCAATTTATGAAGGGAGGTCTGGCTGGCCGTCACCAAAGGCAGATGCCATTATTTTGTCGGCATAAAAAGTGATAGTGATTTGTTAGGAAGCCTTGTCAGTTCTGTTCACGGTCTAATAAATTATAGTTTTCCCGAAGCATATGGATCTTTTGAAAATTATTTCTTTTTAATCGGCGTGCTGATTGCACAACTAACTTTGAATGCACCAAATTATAGACTTTTCCATTTCCAGCTCAAGAATTGCTCGTATTAGAGGTTAGCTTAGTGTAGGAATTTAGTAATTGAGCTACCTCAGAGAATGAATTCCAATACCTTTGTAGAAATTATATGTATACCTAATAAAAGGGCACATTTTATTGATTCTATTTCTGGTTGTACTTTAATGTCCTGCGTTTCAAATACCTCTGTCATTATATTATTCTAACGTTTTCAGGAAACAGCTGGGGTTGTGATGCTCCGGGAGATTGTGGAATGGGAAAGGGACCGCAAGAAAATTTCGTGAACTGCGCAGATATAAACATTACAGGAAACGGAAATCAGAGTTTGACGGATGCTCCGCCCACTGAGGAAATTTCATCCACATCGATTGCTTTAAATGAGACCACACCCACTATTACTGACCCAACCACGCCCACTGATATAGCCACTCCCACATCTGCGAACAGCTCAACACCTACAACTGGAATCAGTCATTCAACTACCGGGACCCAGCCACCACCATCGGATTACGATGACTGCAGAGGGGCGGGTTTATGGGCGGAGGATGAAGGAATGGCTAATTGGTGCAAAGTGAACTGTGCACTAGGATTTTGTCCCAATTTAACATGTGATTGCTCGCCAACTGACAAGAAATCTGAGTTTGCTGATTGTAGAGGGGCGGGTTTATGGGCAGGCCAAGAATATATGGCTGACTGGTGCAAAATGAGTTGTTCACTTGGCTATTGTCCAGAATCAACGTGCAACTGCTCGCCTGAGGATCCAACGAGACGCACGTGCACAGCAACGGGACTTTGGAGCAGGGTGCCTTTTCTTTCTGATTGGTGCGATAAGAACTGTAATCACGTGCCGCCATTCTGTCCTTCATCTCACTGCGCATGCTCTGATTGAGTAAGGTCCGCCTTTAAGTCCGCGTTTAAGTCCCTGAAGATGGAAAACACTGTACTTTTATCTAAATATTCTAAGTTTTACAAGCACAGGATCGTATTTACCATTACGACAACACAGAATACTAACAGTGCACGGTTAATAATTGTAATTTATGAAAACAACACTCAAGGCGATTAGTGATATATTTCTTAGCTTATAGTTACCCACCTAACCGATGGATTGTATATTCCAAGTGACTTTATCCAACGTTTTATGTGCACATTGCATTCTGTATTCGGAGGATTAGTATTGTGATGGTTAGACGCGTCCGTCAAGCAGTATTAATAAACAGTATTCATACAATGCGCGGTACATAAGACATGAGGAGATATGGCCGAGGGGATAATGTTTTATACAAATATTTTTTCTTTAAAAAAAATTCAAATAATGAAACGTCTTGATCTTACAAATTCACATTTCTTATTTGGTAAAGCCTAGATTTGCTGTATCAGGATCGAGACTATCAAAAACGTCCTAATCTATATTCAGTGATTAATTAGGACAAATAAACTGTTTGCACTAGCGGTTGTTGCATAAGGATATTGGTTCGAATACCACAAGGGACTCTTCCATAAAATGTACAAGAAAATCTCCAAATGCATAACATGTGATCCAAAATATTAATTAAAATGTTAAATTTTAGGAATATAGTCAAGTATTGGAAGCCAAGTGGATCAGCTGTTGGTGCATTCAGTATTGGCGATTGCTACTTCGGTCTGAACAGAAACCAGAGTTTGTTTGTACTAGTGCTGAACGTGTTACCCAATACGTGTGGTAAATAGAAAGGGTATCGATACAAAACCAGTTAAACCTCATTTAAACGTTTTTTCTTTATTTACATAATATCCCGGGGTTTTTTTAATTAACCAGTGATATCATTAGTTTAGTGCTTTCGAATGCGCCTGATAATTTCACGACTTAATCAAACGATACAAACTAACGGCAGGTAATATGAAATTAGTAAAAGGAACATATGAGTTTTTCTCGCCAGAAGATTATGTCAATGACCTGATTATTAAGACTGAGTTATTTTGTGTTATATCTTTAAATTAGTGCTACATTTTTGTATCTTTACATTTTTACATTTGAATAGAACTGCTGTCAAAAATACTTGTTTAACATTTTGACAATCACATATTTTCTTACGTAGTTGGATCTGTTCGAATCCTTATTTTATATTTGCACAGCGTCATTTTGATGTTCAAACACTTTTTTTATGGTTGCCCCAAATAATTTGTTTGATATTTAATTAAGTTTATAAGTTAGTGGTTAAAAATGAAAAAGATTCAAATATTGAACTATTTGTATATAGATTAATTATCATGAGCATTGTATTAAGAAATATATCAAGAGGTTTCCTCTAAAACTTATTTTGACACTGTCAAAATTGGGCTGAAGATATTCTTAAATTTACAAAAATATTGAATTTGAAGACTGTGCTATAGTTTTGGTGCAATCCAGAATTTTATGAATTTCGTTACGTTTCTATATATATTGTTTTATTTTTGCTTTTGAATAAATTCGGAACTTTTTTAATATTGTTCTAATTCATTTTTTCATATGATTCAGATTTATTGGGAAAGTATTTCAATCTGAGTTGAGATCAGGCCCGTAGCTAGCGGGGGGGCCTGGGGGGGGGGGCCCGGCCCCCCAACTAATTTTAGGGGAAAATTTTTTGTGTGCATAATTACATGTTTGTATGAAAAAAAAAGAATATTGTATGTTTCATCCCCCCCTCCCCCCCACTGAGCTAGCAAATCCCCAATTTTGCCCCCCCCCCCCCCCACTCTCGAACCTAGCAAATCCCTCATCCCGAATTCTTACGGTAAAGATTAATTTCCAAGTAAATCTCCATTCCTTCAAAATAAAGGAGCCGATACAGCAAAACCATTGAGTTACTTGAGATAGAAGGATTACCTTTGTCAGACACAAAAATCGCTGTTGATAAAAGTAAAACTTGAGTTTGTTTATTTAAAGGAGCTTCCAGGGTATCTATATAACTGAGCCTTCATTGCATGCAATGAATAACTGATTCTTAATCGTGTATCCTTAAAGAGAGTGTAGCTTCGGCGTTCAGTCCGCCATATTGGGTTTTTTGGGCATTACGCCAAATATCTGCGAATGATAACTTCTGAAAGGACGTCGCTGATTGCACAGCTAAATTTGATTAAATCCAATCAGACGTCACCATTCTAGTCCATAAAGTACCGGAACTAATACAGAGGTTAGTATAGGTGGAAATGAATTGAAGAACCTATGCAGATTGAGCTGGAGTGGTGTAAACAGAAAAGTCCCATTTGATTTCTTTTCCAATCAAAAATACCCAGATTAGACTTTAGACCGCCGGTATAGCCCTTTTATTCCATCAATCTCAGTGTTACCAGTTGAAACTATAACTTGTACCTGATCGTTTCTGATCTGAGTACTGCTACTATAGGAGTCGGGTCGGTTGGCTTTTTCTGTGATCGCTCACCTTCCATAATTCCAAACGAGAGGCCTGCTAAAATATATTATCGAGTCCATTCCTTTCTAGCCTCGAATCTGATTGGCTGGAGTGCAAAGGTCACCTTTCACGACCCCTATGAAGCAGTACTAAGATCAAGAAACGCTGCATGTTAACTCAATGAGTGATATTTTTCATCTGATTTCAGTGAGATTGCCACTCTCTCTGCAATTTCTGTCCCCCTTTATCGTTGAACATGAAGGTAAACACAAATATACTCCGGTACGGGAATATTTGAAGCGAAAATCGCAATACTGGGAAAAGGACATATTATTTCCAATTTTGTGACACTTCAGTTGTAAGTTGTTTTTAAGACTGAGTGGTTTTTAAATCTCGTCAATAGAGTGTTAGAGTGTGATATTATTAATGAAAAGAGTCCACACAAAAAAAGGAGAAACATTAAGATCATAGCCGTTGCAAATCGAATGACGTCATCAAAACTAAATCACCATTGAGCAAAGGGTCGACTTGACACTGAACGTGTGATACGAACTGTGAATTTCAGTATGCTATCATTTAACTTTCATCTCGTGGCGGCTCATAATTTCACTCAACAATGACCTCACTAATAAAATATCCTGCTTTTTCAGATGAAAGCTAATTGATATTACACAAAATACACTTTTTCTTTTCACCACAATTAAAATCAATTTGGGAAGCAATAAACAACTTTGTTATAAACAAAGATTTATTTTTCCCAACCTTTTCTAAAAACGAATGCGTTCCCCATATCGGTTGTGAATAGAGTTTGACCAAAGTGAGCAATATATAATGTTTGTACTACCCGATCGAAAGGGGCGATTAAACACACATTTGCTAATTTTCAGCAACAAATGCTGATCAATCAAATTGTGTAATCGCAATAGAAAAACTCCCGAAAACGGTCTACTTTTTACAATGACATATGAGGTTATTACTCCGACAAAAATTACAGATAACGCATGAAGGAAATAGACGCAAGATGAAATTGTCTATGAATATATACAATTTATTAGGTTATGTGTATAAGATAGAATCATTCAAAATATATTTCATGGTCTTAATTGTAGTCATATGTTTTACTGGCTAATGGTTTACCCAGTAAAAATGTTGGCGCCTAATTGTTATTTTATGTACGCCTTATTCACTTGTGACAACTGACGATGTTACATGAGTGTGTATATACATGTATTTAAAGAAAATATCGCCATTGCTTTCAAAAAACAAGCTGATGAGAAGAATAACACAGAACTGAAATACGAATCAACAACGGGCAACCTCAAAGTATTAGACACACGATTTTTCATCAATGAGATTTTATATTATTTATAATTTATTATCTATACTATAATGAATTTTTCTTCAAACATGTACAGACAGTTACTTTTTTAAAGGCACTGTACATGTTGTACGTACGTCATCTCATTTCTCTACCCAGGTATAAACAGTCGTAGAAAAAGCTGTCACGATTTTAGCGAAACTGCATGCTTCCATACCGTGAAAACATTTCAGTCATTGAAGTTAAGAAAAGAACTGGCTTGGCTCAATCACACTTGGCAAGTCCTTATAAGAAATCCTTGGTTGTTATCAAAAAGTTTTTTCTGGCAATGAAAACAGTTAGTGGGTTTTTTTTAGATTACCCTAGGTCACCTTATTCAAACGAACGTGCTACTGTGCCATAAATGTCTTTTTAAGTGGTATACATAAGAATGCAAGCTTTCCTGGTAACAATTTTTTATGTGAATCTGACGCATCTGAAATTTCGCAGTTTTTGGCTGCTTCACCTGAGGTCGTGTGGGTTTAAAAGAAAAAAAGTTGCTATTCCTAAATCATGGATTTCCTTATAATAACAGATTATTTTTTCAAATATATATGAATAACCTTTTTAATCCTGTAAGTTGTTTCAATTCAGATATTCATTAAAGCTTTTAAAAGAAATGTCTATACAAGTTAAAGTATATATAATTATACACTATCAATTTAAAAGAACCCCGATAAAACCACAATTATAGATTAATTTCTAACCTCTAATCGTCTTTGCCTATATTCAGATAGTGTAAATCCATATATATACGCACACAATCCTTTTATATTTGAGATGAATTTGTCTGATATCTTTATGTTCTTCTTAAAGTGGTTAAAAAAGGACCATATATGCAGGAAGTAAAAATTATTGTGAAATCATCTAAAGTTAATTTTTTTTTAAATCAGGCATGGTGTTATGATACATAATATGATATATATTTTACAAATATTTTGTACATGCCATCACTTTAGCAAATAATTTTAGTTCCATTTTTGAAAAAAGCACCCGTGATATATATGAGGAAGACCTTATAAAGTCTAACACTCAAGCTCCTTACTCAGACAATCAATATCCACGCTGCACGGAGCTTTGGGAAAGTCATGGCGTCGGCGAGAACTTTCAATGTTGACAAATTATTGTCACTTTTGAGAACATGTCGTGGCGAAAAGGGGGAAATTTATATGGACATGTATATCGACGCATTTGATGAAATAGAGAGGTAAGAATTTTCATCAGATGTTGTCGACCGCACATAATAGAGTTTACCATACTGCAGTGGAATTGTTAGTCAATGTCCGGTTTTCGATCAAAGCTGTCAGAACTTGCAGTGAAGAAAATGGAACCATTTCTATTATACACCCATTTTTGTTGTTCCTTGTGGGTTTGGGAATTGAGAAACCATTGAATGTAGGAATCGTGTAGGTAGAACTATTTTTAAACGCGATCAATATCTCAAATCGATATCTATACAAAGGGGGTTGCGTACGTGGGCGATCTGGCAGTCTCTGCTGAAGCCAATCAATGAGTCATTGAAACACACTACTGTTCAAATGTCGTTATTCCCTTTAATCAGGCAAATTCAAGTTATTCAAGTTAAGACACCTTTGTCAACGGCTTTGATGATGACTTAATTGATTCTGCTTAAAGAACAAGTATGTCAACTAATTTCAAATTTGACAAATATATAATAATATTCCTGTATAATTTTCTAGAAATATTTGTCAATAACTACGAAATCTCATGTTGACCATTTGCCATTTTAACAACTCTAAACTTAATTACATGTATATTTTATTTGTGATGTCAAAGTACACTACTTTGAATAATTTCATCAGCACATTTTAGACTACTTTCTCTTTGGTGATTGTCAGTTTTGAACTTTGCTCTTCAGCTAGATTTTAATAAGTAAATGAATGTTCAGTGAATAAATATCATTAAATAAACAGGTTTTGTGCCTTTCACTCCAGTTGTAAGCGATGGCAACTTTCGAGTGAAGTCAAGTAACAATGTAAATTGATGTTTTGGAGCAGGAAATGAATTGCAGTAAAACTATGAATATTTCATCTTTCAATAGATGTACTATTATGTTGTATAATATTTTCTGGGAAGAAAACCTAAATCAATAGAAACATTATTCAGGATTAAATACTAAAGGTAGAAATATACTGGGAATTCGACCCGTTTGCATATAAGTTTATTTTAAAATACTTAATCTTTCAGTTTGGAATTCTTTTAGATTATTAAACTCAATCGAATCCAACAAAATATTACGGAAAAAAACTTAGCAACTAATTGGTGCATCAAACGTGACAGGGATTAACTCAATGGTTTTATTGGTGACTTAAATGGTCAAGAGACAACTCTTTTAGAATTCGTTGAGTTCTTTACACATGGAATTAACAAAGATTTGACTACAGACAAAAACAAAGGCCATACAGAAAATAAGATAATGACCTTCATTCAATATGACACTAAGGAAAAATGTGGCTTCAATCGGATACCTGAATGTAACCAAGGTCAAGCAGCATAAATAAACCAAATTTATTGGGTTTTGAGTGTGTCAGCAATCTTTTAATCAAAGCCCTTTTACAGAGCTTGTGGATACCATCTATTTTAAGTATTAGTAAATATTTTCTGTAACATTCAGCATTTTTTAAATTAGCGATTGGTTTAAGAAAATACATCGTGAAACTGTAGTTAGGTCTTACAACTAATGCCAAGGATAAGGGGGTAAGGGTTTGAGTGCAAGGGGGGTTTGAGGATTATTACATAGTTACAAGTTATTACTAGAATTACTTTGGTGAGCAGAGGGAGCATAATTTGTGTAGCCTGCTCAAGATAAATTACCCAGCATAAATTATGACATCATTCAGTTTCTGTCAATTGGACACAGCCAAGAATACATCTTATGAAGTCATTCAGACTTCATGTTAACTTCGTTCACCTTAAGTTTTATAGAAACCCAATTTCAAATAAAATGTTACACTACAAACTGCATCCTGCTACATCAGCGTAATTGTCCCCGTCCAGCTCCATCATATACCCTGATATCCTTCGGCCTTAAACACTCGTATTGCTAAATATAGCAAGCCAATAATGACTCGCATTCAGCGATAGCGGCACCACCCAGATGAGAATTCAACAAATGTCAATGTAGGCTATAAATAACCATGAGTAACCAGCTGTAAGCAATACAAGCGTTTTATCAGGGTATATGATGGAGCTAGGCAGAGACAAATACGCTGATGTTGCATGATGTACAAGCTGTAACGTTTCTGTTTCAGACTTTTACTCCTCTTTGGAACTGTTTTTGGTTTTGTGAGCTCGGATGTGTCCAGCAAAGTTGAAATCCTCCGTGTATACCGAAGTTCAGGACAAGCAGACAATTACGAAGATATCAAATGCATGCTTGATTACGAAATTAAAAATAACCTCACAAAGAGCAAGGACAAAGCCTCGGGGTCAAGGACACTTCTCAGACTTCACCGCGCTTTAGAGTTCATCACCAGTTTCATGGAAGAGATATGCGAGGGTGATTCTCACACAAAAATGTCTTCCGTTTCAATGAAGGCGTATGATAGAACTTTGGCTAAACATCACCCATGGCTCATACGAAAGGGCGTCCATCTTGCCTGCTATACCTTACCCAGCAGAGATGAACTGCTCAAGCGGATGAATCTTCAAGAGGAAGAGAGAGCACAAGCTGTTTTACGAGAAATAATTTCACTGACTAAAAGTTTATTTGACGACACTGAAGCACTGTATGTAGAAAGAAAACTTCAAGATCTGCCATAGGTTGTGCAATTGAACCTCTATCTGTATTGTAAAGGATTACACTATATATGTAATGTGTACATAAAAGACACCTTTGTGGTTTATTAATGTATTCAGATTGTAAAATAATTCGTTTATTACTTTTGTTTGGGATCTTATGAATAACGAGTTATTGATTAAACTGCTTTTTAAAGGGACACTTTCATTCACACATACAAAATGGTGTTTTTAGTTTTGGGAAATACTGTCTAGGGTATCACACTTAATGAAGTCAACTCAGTGAAAATTATTTTTTTATTAACAACAGGATCAATAAGATGTGATAATGTTGATGTACATCATAATCATCAGGGACTTATTTCTGATTTGTCGGCTAAAAAGTCTATGGAAGACAAGGATATTCTTATAGATGTAAAACTTCTTTATTTTCACAATAGAACCTAATACCATTAACAAGAATACGGGAAATGATGGGTGCTGTAATTTATACATGAAATATATAGGGGTAGGTTAATGAAGTAACAATACAACAGGATAATATAACAATGAAATTAAAGGAATATTAAATAAACAACTTAAATGAAAATACAGAAGTTGTACATCCCTAAATATATCCTCGTTTTCCTTATACTAGGAACTTCTAGAAAGCCACTGAAACAATTTACAAAGTCTCTGTTTGTGTTTAAATGTATTTGTGTTTGATGAACAAAACCTTATTTATCTATCAATGTGTTGATAAAATGAACTTTGTTTAAAACACCTTAAATCCCAACTCACTCACTTGGTTTTCTTTTTGCACCCAAAATTTGTGACAGATACTGTTTTCCACGTACAAAGCGCCCAGGGCTCATAGAAAATCCAAAAGGAGCTTATTTTAATTGCTTATCATGCAGTAAGTTGAATTGAAAGAGTTGAAATTGTAGATGTAAAAGAGAACATATTCTGCTGTCTAAATTTAGTCATAAACTCATTTTTGAAAAGTGTAGAGTTGTTCATATCACTTTCAGGGGAAAAACGTGTGTACATGCAAGAGGTGTTTGCCATTTATCACATAACGTAAGTTATGAGAGCACTAATTTTCTTGAGTTACAAAACTTGGTTTGGGGTCACTTCTACGGAGAGGGCTTTTATTGCGTAGAATACAGTACCTCATTTGCTTTCAAAACAATGAAATGGTACAGTGATAATGAGAAAAATGTTAAAACACTTGATCTTCTAGTCTTCTGGCCTTTCTTCAGCCAAAGCCAATCCTTTTTTCCCAGTTTTGATCAATTTGATTCGCCAAACACAAAGGTTTTGCATTACCAATGTTTCCTAAGTCTGTTAAATTTTACAGTGTTCCGACAAGTAAAAATTATGCGAAACTGCACCATTGATATTTTTTCGCCACCTCCACACAAAGGGTCTGAGAGCAGCCCATTTAGCTGCATGTTCCAACTTCGGTCGGCCACTTCCAAAGTCTCGTGCAAAGGCTTTTGGTATCAGAAGAAGGGCAAGTAACTCCTGTGAACCTTTTTGTTCTTCATGATCACTGCTATCATGTGTTTCAAACACAATGTGATTGTTATCTATTGACTTAATCTTGTATACAATAAACTGGAAATAGAACAATGTTAGATGTTGTTGAGAGGAAACAACTTAACAAGTTTAAATCCTGATAGAGGATATATATTTTGAACTTTCAGTCCTGAGAGCACGGCTGATTTTAATCAGACTAAATTTTGTATATTCAGTGTCAAAAAACATAAAACCAATACCTGGCTGGGAAAAAAATGTTTGGCATAAAAAGCGTGCAGATAGAAGTGTACTTTTGTGAATTTAATCAAACTAAATTTTGTATATTCAGTGTTAAAAAACATAAAACCATCACCTGGCTGGGAAAAAAATGTTTGGCATAAAAAGCGTGCAGATAGAAGTTTACTTTTGTGAATTAAATCAAACTAAATTTTGTATATTCAGTGTTAAAAAACATAAAACCATCACCTGGCTGTGAAAAAAATGTTTGGCATAAAAAGCGTGCAGATAGAAGTGTACTTGTAATTAGTAAAGGTTTGTGCTGTGAAAGTTATGTTGTCATATTCAATATTCAGGGTGACTGACTCTTAAGCATTCTCTCCCAACACAGGTAGCTCCGTCATAAATTCCTCTACATTCTCTGTCTTAATAGGAAGGTTTCTTGGTCTAGAAATGTAGAAGGCTAATTTGATGCAATGAAGGTGAGTTGTGCAATCAGTGACACGATTTCAAAAGTTATTCAAATCGCCTAAGTTATTTCCGGAAGCTTTCCAAAAGCTAAATTTTATTCAAATATGCACCTTTACAGAACACTTACGCCTCATTTTGCGACTGCACCATAGCATAGGCCTTTGTGACAACAAATATGTTATTTATGCAGTGGGTGTTTTCATTGGCTGAAATATTGCCAGGTAGTTTCAGTTGCAATATATTCCCGTCAGGGGAAACTGTCAGATGTCCAAGAAACCTCCGATTTAAGACAGAGGTTTTTATGACGGAGGAATTTATGACGGAGCCACCTCTGTTTGGAGAGAGTGACTCTTAAGAAGTTACTGCAATATTTTATTCTTTTGAATATATGACAAGATTTACAATTAGATTTTATGTATTTATTAATATTGATATCCCTGTGATTATGTTGCCAAATAATTAAGATGATAATCAGTTTAAATATGAGTAGAAATTAGAAGGTAGGATCATTGTGTTAATGATTTATGAAACTTTGTCTTATCTCCCAACTCTGCCAAAATATTATATATAAGATTATGAATATGAATCTGTTATTTTGTATTTATTTTCCTCTCTTTTGAAGTGGCAAAATAACAAGATGTAATGTTGTTTAGAATATACAGAAATAACATTGTTTGATTTTATGAGCTAAAAAGCTAAAATAATTACTTACATAAATATTTGTATCTACTATTCTAGGTTATAGATTGAGTGGTTTTTGATGATGAAAGAAGTTTTTTATGCATATAATCTGTTTGATTATATAATTGTTTTATTAACATTTATCTCAGATATTTTTTCACATTTAGCCTTCCATATGAATTCAATTTGGATTTTGTAATTTTTTATGTAATTTTTGTTATCAATTTATTTTACTTATTCATTATCATTATTGTTTATATTGACTTCAAGGCTTTGCCTGCAGTGATACGTTATTCAAGGAAAACAGAAAAAAATACTCTACAAAGATTGAAAAATGTCAGATACATTTCAGTGTATGAATGCCAACTATTGTCCCTTTCTTTTTCACAAAAATTATAGTAATTATTTTGGTTTGTCTGATATAGTTATGAAAGGTGTCTTGTTTCTTCTTACACTTTTAGTTTTTTATGTGCACATCTTGTTCATTCACCTGTATAAATAAATGTTTTTTAGAACAGTCACTTTTTTGGCCTTTGATCAAACCCTCTTTGCTGGATGATGTGATTATTTGAAATTGAAACTTTCATAAAAGAGTTCCGTTTACAAATTCTTTACATTTGTTTCAAACCTTTCTTTAATCAGTGCATTTTCTAAGATAGGGAATTTTACTTTTCGCAATCTATTTATTATTTACTAGTATCGCTTAAGAACTTCCCCACCAGTTGATAAAGGGAGGCAACTCCGTCGGTACTAATCCCTGCAATTTGAATAATAATTTCTCTCTTTGTATTTGTCTAAATGAAACTGTTGGTTTGTCATTTTGTCATGAAATGCATGTGAATAAATTGTTGATTGATTTTCATTTTATGTTCATGATGATTTTGTTCAATAAAATTATAAGGGAGTCCTTAGCATAATCAAACAATTTTTTTCAATTTTGACTGGTATTTTAAATAGTTCGAAATGTAGAAAGGTCAATCAATTATTCAGATTATCTTCTTTATATATTAAAGATGATAATTTACATATTATTGCAGTGTATCATTAATTTCTTTATAAACAATGTTAGTATACAGAACTTATCAATGAATACTTATTATTTTTATTTATTTTCCCTCATTTTGGATTAACTATAATGACATTGAAATTATAAAATGTAGATGAAACAATCTTTCATTCATCACAGTTGTAGAGTACATAAATTTTGGGCCTTTTGAAATTTCTATGAAAGTATTTTAAAAAGTATTCATTGTGTTTTTTGGATCTCCTTTTATGCATTATTTTGTTCAAGTTAACAAATAATTTTGATCACAAGCCAATTTAGACAACTGTGTAAGTACTGCTGTGCAGGGAAAGCTGAATTTTGTGGTGAGGCACCATTCACCTACGTATACAGGATTGAAGTATGTGCTAAGGGACAGACTCCCTCTCAAATATGGGTGTGGCAGGCAATCCCCAAATAAACTTTAGTCAACCTCTCTTCAGAAACTTGAAGTTTTAAAGGAACTATTTCATGCTTTTACGGTTTAAATTGGCTATTTTAAGGTTTACGAGGACTTATACATTCACTTTAGCTTTCTATCGCTGCAATGAAATACTTAACATTCTATACAATTGACCTGCAATCTACATTGAAAACGTTAAGACAGCCGCTGTCGGCTTGGACATATAAAAAATCTATGGCTGCACAAAACGGATAAAAATATCGACAGTTGAAAACGGCTGAACTAGTATTGTGTGCAGGTATTGAATTTACCTAACCTAAAACTGAGAACAAAGAATGACATATGTTTTATGAAAACAATGTTGTAAATTAACCGATTTAATAACAGCATTAGAATTATTATTAGATTTACCAAAGCGGCTGCCGTTTCCGCTTTTCTGGTTAAAAGCAAAATTTTAATATTTCCGATATCGTAGTTCATGCGGATTTAATGCAACGTTGCATAATATTTCCGGCCTTTAAAAATCTACTTTACTATCTAAATACGTTAATATTTGTTAAATAACTTATGAGGTAGATTACTTGAGTGAGGATCGTGAATAATATCAAAATATATGCAGTATCTATGCATTCGTTCTGTTTACAAAATATTGGTGTGCACTAGTGCGTTTAATAAGAGTTAAAATTATAAGAATATACTAGGAGGTTCAAGTTACTAGAATGTATTTCGACCTCCTTCAAATAAGATCATGACAGGGAATCCACAGTTCTTCTGTCATCTCATCCCCAAAACTCAAATTATACTAGAAATCTCAATTTTCAAGTCATCTTTGTAGGATCAACATTGTGTAATTTTCATTGTCTTACCCCCTAAAATAAGGATGTGGTTGGGTCACTTCATGATGGTTAATCAAAAATGTACTTTATTGAGAGTTGGTTTGTGAGTTAAATTGTCAGCAACATAGGGAAATTATGAGTTACAGACATAACTTACTCAAACAGTGGCAGATCAGGGGGTCTGGACCCCTGGATAAACATTTGAAAATATGAATGGTTTTATAATAATATAACAGACCCCAGAGAGTTTCTGGCATAGATGTCACCAAAGGTTCAATATACACTTTTACCAAAATTATCAACTGTTTTTTTTTGAAGTAAGTTGATACTTTTAAATGAGCCTGGCCATGAAATTTCAACTATAAAAATTATTTTTTATCATTTTGAAGGTTGGTACCTTAGAACGCAAATGTACTAGTATTTGATGTAAAATTTGTTTTTGGGGAAAATATTTTGTAAATTAAACAAAATTTAATCTACACAACAAATTTGGTTGATTAAAGATAATTTTGAAAAGTTCCTTATTTTTTCTACTATTTTACAACCCCTATAGTTTTAACTTTGGCAAGCATGATTATGAAAGGTAAATCTTTCAGTCATTTTAACTTCCAACAAAAAGAGTTCTATACTGAGCTTCATGAGGGAATAAAATCTCAAAATTAATTATTTGAATCCCTTAACTAACCACTGTGCTAATCCATGTTTAAATAAGATGGCTACTACAATCTGCACCAATATCTAGAAACCCAAAGATGTACTTAGAAACATTAAGATAGAAATTTTCTATCAAGACTATAATTTGATGAAATTTAAAGTACTGTTGAAAAATTCAATTTGTTATTTAATCAGAATTTGTAGAATTCAGTCTAGTCAATTAAGTTTTTTAAACTCACTTCAATTTCCAGATGTCAACATCAAAAAACAATTACAAGGCATTGTTTGATTCATTGTTCCATATGTAGTCGGCGTGACTAACTTCTCTTTGTCGAATGTTTTAAATGTTTTCAAATCTCTCATCAGTAAAGTAGCAGTACAAATTTTTACTTATATGGTTGATATATACGCTTATGTATAGACTAGTCATCGTGACACATTAGGGAATGATAACAGTGCTATTTAGCTTAAACCAATGATTATCTTTCTCCTTGGACCTCTTTTATAATGGATATGACTTGCAGTTATCAGAGTTAAAACACAGTCAAAGAGGAATTGTATTATTTCAAGTCTCAATATATACTCAAACATTTGAATTGCTTGTTTCTTACTTTGATAGGGTTTGTGATAAAGGACAAATTTATTTATTCTTTCAAAATCATGTTTTTGAAAGTGAAAACAATACAAAGTCCTTATTTGTATTTGTCTGACCCAGAGGTAAGCCTTGCAAAGAAGCTGTGTTAGTAAAGAAGCAAACGAGTTAAATTCTACCTATCTGATACACTATAAAACTTACTTGAACATTTTTTTTCCATCACATTGATATTCTTTGCTGATTTGGAAATTTTTATTATTTCAGTATAAGAGCTAAAATAAATTGGGTACCATGATAGTAAAATACAACAGAATCAATTACCTGAAAGTTGAAACATAATGAAAAAGATTTAAAACATTATCGTAGCCGCATTTGTATTGTTTACTACTTGGAGCGGGCTACTTATTGTGTACCCCTCATACAATTTACTGGCTTGTTAATTCATTAAGATTTCTTTTTACAGTTATAAATTTGGGTTCTGCTGCAAAAAACCATTCCTAATGATTTTTGGTCAAAGGAAAAAAGTAAAATCAATCAACATCTGAAGTTCCTTCGTAAACAAAATGCCTTGTAGTCTATTTTAACGTGACCTCTGTTGTTGGGATTAGAAGCCTGAAACTGCAAAAGTATAAACAAGCATAGTGAACAAAAAGAAAACTAGCTAAATTACATTTCCAAAAGAAAATTCTATGAAAGATATTTCTATGAAGTTATATTTTTATGTGGATTCCTATGTGGAATATATTCCTAATTTGTTTTCAGAAAGGTACAGCTTAGCAGTGTTTTCAATATTTCTTACTAGTTATCAGCAAATTTCCTTTTGAGACATTAAGAATAGATATTATCCAAACAGGAAATACTTCTTAACTAATGATTTTATTTAATACGTTTTCTCATAAATGGAACTTTCAGTTTGATGATCAACACTTTCAATGACATTGCTTTTAAAAATATTTTATGAATCTTTTGATCAATATAGAATCCATCATCATTATTTTGGAAAATATTCAAAGATATTGATTTTTCAAACTCAAAAACAAGCATTCCACAAGGTTGTTTTCTTATCCCTTGATTATTAAAGGCAAAAAAGTATTTTTGATTAAGGATAAAAATTTGTAATTCAATTATTGATTTTGCAGTTTCTTTAAGGAATATCTGTCAGCCGGTGATAACAACCCTATCTCTCATTCCTTTTCATTTACCCTTTATTGGCAGTTATAATTGATAACTTCTCTCTACAAATTTGAAACCAGATTGGACACAGCTTCTTATAGCAATTATTAAACTCTTAATTTGTCCGGAGGCCTTTTTGTACCAGGTATATGCTTTTTTTAATGTGTCTGCATCAAATTATGTTGTAAATGTAAACTATAATGATTGACATGTTTTATGATTCCAAAATTTCAAAAGAATTACATTGTTTATCATCCATATTTCATGATTACTACATTGATGTTTAAGGAATTGACATTGTCTCATCTTTACAAGGTGAATATAAATTCATAAAAAAGCAAAGTCCTGACCATCCCTTGAATAATGCTTGGCAGAACCAGTTATGTACAAATTTTCAAATAAGAGAATGTCTTCTTTTAGGATTTAGACTAAACTCTTTGTCATAATCACAAATTTTGGCATTGCAGGGGTGTAACTGTAGGCGGTGGATAACCAAAGAAACCCATTTGTCATGGGAATATCAATATCCTTATTCAATTGAGATTAAAATTTAAAGATAATGTCTTGATCTTCCTTCAAATAATAGCATGGTAGGGTGCCAACCCTCGCACATTTCTTCAGAATCAATAATAACTACTAATCTTAAACTTTTAGAATATCATCATTGATGGATTGAGACCAGACCTCAAAAATAATTCTCAAAAAGATTATTTTATTGAATATATATAATCCTATGCAATGGCGCAGTCGCTAAATGAGGAGGTATGTGTTCTGTAAAGATCACTCAAAGTTCAAGGTGCATATTAGAATAAAGTTTAGCTTTTGTAAAGCTTCCAGAAATTACTATTTTAAATGGTGTCGCTGATTGCACAACTAACTTTGATTGCATCCAATCAGCGTTCTACATTTCGTGCGCTAGAAACCATGGTATTAAGACAGAGGTTGTATGGGAATTTATGACTGAGCTACTTCTTTTGAGAGAGAATGTACTACACATAACATTATACATTTGTCAACCAAAACTCCTAAATGTTCCTCATAATGTTACGATTTTTTTTTTATCTTTTGCGTTTTCCATGGAAACATGACTAAAACAGTGACAAAATAACAAAGACATTTTGTGTGGAGCATACCTCACACACTTTACAATACATTTACACCAAACTTGATACACGCCATACTTCATCCCTTGATATTACTTTTGAGACTGAAATCTTAAAATGAATTTTGTGTTATTGTTTCAATATAAATATAACTAACACAGTAATTTTGTTGAACATATCTTTTCTCTATACTGTACATGATATCTACACCATGGCAACTTTAAAAAAAAGAAATATTGGTATTTCATTATATGTTTCAGTGTAATGAACAGAAGACAAAAAAAACATCTATATGGTTGAATTTTTCATTCACTCAGATTTTGATTAAAAATATATGACCAACAAAAGTAGTGCCTTTTGATAACAATTTCCTATTCAATGCAGTCAGGTGGTGAAAGGAAAATGCCTTAAAGCTGAGTTTTCCCAAATTAAGAATTTAGATCCTTTAAAAGCTGAATTTTCTCATGCATTCTTGTAATGGGTAATAACATATTCTACATTCAGTTCTCTCTTGAATCCAATTGTTAAATATTGAATGAGACATTATTATAGCTATGGTAATTAATTTTGACAATTGTTGACATTACTGGTAATTGTAAAAGATATTAAGAGTTCCAAGTTTTAGAAGACGTCAACACGTGTTATGAGATTGTGAAGCTTCTGGAATGTTGCCTTGAAAGATTTTGGATAACATAGGCGTTCCACCTTACTATGACAACATCAGAGCTTTTATATTTGAGTGAATGTTGTGCTTTGTTACAGTGGGTTACAGTAGATTCTAAACAAGGCTTCAAAGAGGAAAGAAATGAGAGTCATCAGAAGAATTGACATATCAAACTCATACCCTTAATCGTTTTATATTTCTAAAAATCACCCATTATAGAATTACTTACTAAAGTATTTTTGCAGTGATGATATTTTTATGTATAATTCAAGAACACATCTGTGTACAAAGTCTACACATTTATAATGAAAAGATATTATAAAAAATCCATTTCAAAAGTAGAAAATTAAAAAAAACGTGGCGGGAGGTAATTTGCAAAGTTTCATTAAGATATAATCAGCTTTGACATCTGCTCCAGAAACGAATCTATCTCTGGACAGAGTTAAAATCTTATTTGTTTCAAAAGAAACAAAAGCAATTAAATATTCATAAATGTGAAATGAAAAAACATTACCACTTCACCAGCTGAGTAACACACTTCCAGTAGTTTCATGAGTGTCATTTGGAAAAGAACCCATATTTTCCACAGAGTTCTAAATATTTTCCCACCAAAAAAGGTCTTTTTTTCAAAAATTAAAAAAAAATCAAAAGGCATTACTTCATCAGTTGAGTAATACTCATACAAAACTTTCAAAAGATGTACCTATATTACTACGTAAAAGTAGATTCATAAGACACCAGAAATTGATGGACCCACAAAAAGGGGGAGGGGGGTTGACCTGTACGTAGGGTCTATGGGTCTATGACCTTAAAATTGTGAAACCATCTGAGGTTCTGTAAGAGGAATTGACAATGTTTACACTGGAACCCAGAACCCAGATGCTAGTATTTTTTTACACTTTTTTTGGATTTCGACCAAATTAAGTGTTATTTCTATATTAGATTGGCCTTCTTACAATGTGACATATCGACCTTTTGCTTCAAGTTCCATGATTGCATTGGTAGATGGTCCACTTGTATGTAAAATATTCCTTTTTTACCAGGATTTAGGCTGCTAAGAAAGGCGGTCGACCTATACACAACAATATAGGGTATTTAATGATTTTGAAAACATGCTCTTGAAACAAAATGGTCAGACAGGGTGATGACTATCTCACCATTATGTTTTTATTGACCATAAATATGTTGGATGTGACATGAACTGCAGAAACCCTGCACTGTCTTCAGGCCTGGTACCAGTGGTGCAGAATGCTCTGAAAGCTGATTCAGGTTTCCCCTGAAGAACTTAATATCTGTAAAAGCTGAAGTTTCTTATCTCTTAAAGGGGCACACAGTATGTCATTGGAATCAAACTTGTAAAACTTCATAAATGGTGTGTTTATTATAGAGAGGTACTAGTTGTTTCAGAAAATCAGAACCCTAATGCTTATAAGTTCAGTATAGTTAGAATAAACAGGTTAGTGTCATGATTTGTGATTGAAAACCACAGTGGACACATGATTTCGAATTCTAAAAATTTTAAGGGTCGTTTTTCGATTATCAGTGAAAACAAGAAAATATAATAATTTTGGCATTTTAGAGATAAAGATGCAAGTTAAGGGAGGCGACTTTTACTGAATTCGGTCATAAGGTATTTTGGCTTTTATTAAAGCCATGTTACAAATCATGAAACATACTCTGTGTCACTTTAAATGGGTAACAACATATTCTAGAAACCGTTACATAAGACACCATGCTCTTAAAAGCTTTTTAGGAAGGCTTAAAAAGCTAAAATATCTGAAATCTTCATTGTCAGGTCTTGGTTTCATGTTTCAGGATATAGATTATAACGTGGAACAAAATATTGATTTAATCAGAATTCCAAATATAGCATATTAACGACAGCTATGACTGTGAATTATTTATAAAGATTTTAACGAGAAATTTGAGACCTCCTCATCAATGTGCCATTGACCTCTGTCATGAATTAGAAATAAAAATTGTTCAGATATCGGAAAAACAAGTAAAAAGAAAATCTTGGTCATTAGTCAAAATTTGATTAATGTAATTTATATAAAATGTCACTATTTAAGTTTATAAAATTCTTCATTTGAACAGAATCAATGAAGAAACAAAAAAGCCATATATTATAAGATTTTGGTAAAATGATAAAATATATATGTAAACCTCTCCCCATTTCAAGTAAACATGTGTAATAAGGTTGAGCACAAAAGGCATATTTCACCTCTTCATTATGTAGAACACTGACCTTATCATATATTGAAGTATTGCTTTCTCCCAAAAATAGCTAATCTGACCATTTGAAAATATTTAAAAAAACGATTATAACAAGAGATCAAATTGGCTATATTCTTTACCATACCAGTCAAAAAGTATACCCCAAAAACACACTACAGTCAATCATTGGAAAAATTTGACAAGCAAAACCTAAAATACAGCAGCTTGTTGTGGTACAATTCACATATCAAGTAAATTTGATTTTTATTTAACAAATGAAAAGTAAATATTTTAGCAAATAAAAGAGAAATCAAGACTGACACTGACACTTCATTGCAACAAAAAAATAATTATTTAAATTTTCCTAAACAAACTGAAATAATTACAAAGGCTGCATGGGATTAATGCATTAAAGGCAAGTATTATTACCAGAGAAAGCTCATTAAATCTATGAGACTATGAAATGTGGTAAAACTTGCCAGCTTCTGCAGCAAAAAAGCACTCCATTGGTTGTATTGATTTTTTAAAATTGATTTTTACATTTTATGCAAATATAATTTTTCTAAATGGTAAAACATCTCACAACTCACACTGACTATCTGTTGTATCTGATTAAGGAGACAGGTATAAAGCAGAAATTACTGTCATTTAACATAAACACCTTTAAATTGTTCTATTTAGGGAAATTGATTATCATGGCTTTATTGAACTTGGTCGATTCTTTTAAGAACTTTTGATATTGTTTATTTGCAATGGTTAACTTTTATTTTCCTTTTCAAGGTATCATTTTATTTCCCCAAGAACACGTGCTACAGTGCCTTTAATGTTCTTTAACTTACTACAGGTCCTTACAGAAGAAGCCATTGCTTTTAGGTCACAAAAAACTACTTCATTTCTTCTCTAACATGAGAAAGTTCTTCTTCAAAAGAACATCAAAACCTTACAATTTAATGTACCTCATTTCTAAAACATTATCCCACCTATTTTTTCCTAGCTAAAACTCACCTTGTAACATAACACATATTACATTTCTCTTGAATAATACTCTTACAATAACAAATAACCAACTAATTTCCAGGAACAATTCTCAATAAATTCCCTCTTTAATACCCCAGGAAGCTATCACTGTAATAACCTTGTAACATAACACATATTACATTTCTCTTAAAATACTACTCTTAGAATCACAGACAACCAACTTGTTTTCCAGGAATCATTTACAATAAATTCCCTTCCTAATACCCAGGAAGCTATCACTGTAATAACCTTGTAACATAACACATATTACTATTCTCTCGTTTATTTTTCACCTACCCCTCAGACTACAAATAAGTTTTCCAGGAACCAATTACAGTAAATTCTCTTCCTAATACCCAGGAAGCTATCAATGTAATAACCTTGTAACATAACACATGTTACATTTCTCTTGTATAATTCACAGACAAAATCATGTTTTCCAGGAACCATGTACAGTAAATTCCCTTCCTAATACCCCAAGAAGCTATCACTGTAATAACCTTGTCTCTCAGGACTACAAAACAATCTTTATGTCCAACTAAACAGCTTGTTATTATCTTGTCTGGGGAGACATAATTGTCCCATCAAAATAATCGCCCTGTCTTTATCCAGTGGCACAACTGTGCTGTTTTGACTGCCGCGAACTAATGTTTCCCCTCTTACCGTCCGCGGCACTCTTTTCATGTTAGCGACTGCCGCTGTGTCTCGTATAATCAATTTTACTTTTCGGATAGCCGACGACTGAGCTGTCGTTTCTCGATTGCATTTCCTGCCGGTCTTCAGTGACAGTCCAATTAGGAGTGGAATTCGACCTTGTCCGTGGCTACCCTGGGTCGCAAAATGAAATTAAGTTTAAAAGCTCATTTCAGACTCACGGCGGAAAGAAGCGACGATTTTGTCAGCTTCTTACAGTCATGATATTCTAGGTATCACTCACTTGGGATTCTAAGCTTGGAACTGGAGTATGTGTGTCTTCAAACGTTTGTCTTCCACAAGATCTTTCTCAGGTTAGTCTTTGTGTTGTGTGGTATTGCTAGAGTCTGTTATGTGATATGGAATGGTTCGTCACACTTGTATTTATTTTAGTCTTTTAAAATTATACTAGCATTGACAATATGTGCTATCAATGTATTAGGGTTTACTTTGCATTGATGTCAGTGTTTTATATAACATACCTTTGATGTTAGTGCTTTTATGTAACACTAGCACAGATTTTACTTTTTCATGTGACTCTAGCATTGTTTTTAGTGTTTTTATTTGATACTGCTATCGATGTTGTGTGACACCAAAGCTGATATTATGTGACATTAGAATTAATCATTCATTTCTGCAAAATCTGTATTCATATTTGGTTATTTCTTATAACTAGTGATGCTTCTATTTCATGTTAGTATCACTGTCTATGATATCACTGCATACATCTTTGATTTATATATCATATTTAGCATAAGTGTCTTTATGTGATACTTGTTTCATTGTTAGTGCTGTTATGATATTCAAATAATATTTTAGAGAGATATTACTATTTCTCTTAATTTTGTTACCCGATATAGGTCAGAATCATAGTTTGATGCTAATATTGATGTTGATCTGTGAAGTATCGGTATAAGTGAATGTGTCGTTATGTAAATTAGTTCTTATGTAAATGAATTTAGGTTATGTAAGCAAATATGTTTTGTGATGGTTACCCAATGAAAAATTTGTACTTTTAATCAATTGATTTCATTGTATTTTTATTTGATTTATTTCTTAATGTATTGTCACATGAACTTTGGTCTTTGTGTTTCATTTTGACATTTTGATAAAATGCTGTAACATAATATCAACATTATGTAATGTTGTAATAGCTTTGGAAAAATATGCATTTACATATTGTAACATGGCATTAGTTTTGACGTAATATCTTTTATTCGTTCTGTAATGTTGTAACAGTTTGTGAAGCATTGTGATGTTTGCTTTTATTGATGTGGTTAATGCTACGTTGCAATGTGATATTTACATTTTGTAACATGAGAGAAGAATTGATTTAATCTTATGATGATGAATTATGTTTGATATTTGCCTTAATGTCATGTGATATTGGAATGTTTACAATAATCTTTATTATTACTCGCCCATGGAAGATACCGCAGTGTAATATTTATACGGCGATATTAAACTAGTGTAATACCGTTCACGCATGACATCACAATATTGTGTAGTTGTGACGTCATAATGTTAGCATCGCCATCACAATGCCGACCAAGTCGCAGAAATGTTTCGTTCAGTACACTTTTTGCTCGATTAATGCTAACCCTAACCCTAAATGGGGTCAAGTAATAAACAGAATACTAAACTTCTTTCAATTTAATACTATTTCTATTAAACTCGTAAATGATTTGGTATTAAACTCGCTTTCGCTCGTTTTATACTTAACCATTAACTCGTTTAATAAAAATAGTATTAAATGGAAAGTCGTTTAGTATCCTCTATTTACAAAATGAGACTTAAAAGAGCAGAAGCATGTTTCTTGAAATAAATAAACTGTTCTCATGAACACACAAAAAATTTCAATTGCAAAACAATGACTATTAATCAAAAGAAGCAGTTTTAAATGAACATACCATGATAGGTTAAGCTATGCCAATCCATTTCCCTACTCCAAATGATGAATTGATCCCTTGATGATAATGCATTTGGTATCAAGTAATATTAATGTGGGAAATGTTGAAGAAACAAAATTTGAAAAACACATGCTACTGCCCCTTCATGTTATCAAGGTAATTTCTTAACTCATTTTGGTCCCTAAGAAACCAATAAAAACATTTATAGGCCCGTAGGATTTAAAGAGTTAAAAACAACATAATAGAAATCAAATAAAATACTGAACAAGTGGAGTCACAAGCTCCTTACCTACCTTACTGAAATGTTGATGATTGCCTGTGCCATGGAGTCATTTACTACAAAAGAAACTGATAGACCAACCAATATGTTGGATCATAGTCCTACCCATATCAAAATTTTTTGACCTAAAATTCACCTACGCTGGGTCCTAACAGCTTGAAAACTATGTCTAAAATGCATTTTTAGAAGGTCTTATATCTCAACCAAAACGTTAAGCTCACCAAAATATTAAAAATCAAAGCATCAAATGGATCATTATTCAAATTATCGAATATCTCGATCAATAATGGCAATATGTCACACAACAGTCCCTTTGCCTATAAGCTTAAGGGGCAGGATAGCACAGAGGTTAGAACGTTCGACTTCAGATCAAGAGGTCTGTGGTTCGAATCCCGCCAGGGGCTTGGCAACTTTGCAGAATAGAGCTGTTCTACAGGGATTACGGTTTTGGTGCAAAGCTACACTGAGCTTCAGCGAAGTACTACCCATGGTTCGCTAGTTCCAGCCGTTGCTTGCAGGTTTCACCCTGCACTAATACTAGCAGGCCCGTATGAATTAAATACTCTTGAAAACAGCGTTAAACCCAAAATCACCTCATCTCATATTTAATCTTACAGAGTTGACTACATATTCATAATCTTGGATTGAATTAACATGAATTCATTAATCTTTTTTCTTTATGTTCATAAAGAGTTCATTTTTAAAAGTAAACAGAGTGAAAGTAAGGTTTCTGCATTGGTTTTGAAATACACTGAAAATACAACTTCAGCAATTTATGGATGATGCCTCTTACAAGTTTGAAGTTGGTATAGGAAAATACTTGATATCTTGTCATGTGAAACAATATTTTGTTTGATATTGGTATTACATGTCTTTAATATTGATGTTTAGTGTTAAACTGTACATCAGAATTGATATCTCCATTTAAATGAGAAAAATGATATGAATTTCAAATCAGTTTGATATGAATAATTGATGTTTGTTGATATGTTCCATGCTTTATGTATTATTTTATTACTGTGGATAACTCACTACATTATTTTTAATTTTGCTATATCATTTTCAATAAATGTTGTATAACTATTGAATTCTTTTAATTTGTTCATTGTTACAGATTTTACAACTGTTTCAAAATCATATTTCTATAATAATGATTCCTTATTTTGATTTAGAATTTATGTATTGATTTTATATGTTGTTTGTGTAAATAATTGAATATTTGATATTGTTTGAATATGATTTCATGATCTCATGTTGTATCATATTCCAATTCTAAAAATTAACAGCAAAGGTTCTTCCACATAAATGTTTGTATGCAAGTATTTATGAAAATGTTAAATTAAAACAATTCACTAAAATCTTTCTAAACCTTTTGCTACGTGGTTTATGCTGGTGCACATTTATATTTAGGTAAAATTAAGGTAAAATGGTTTTTTTAATTTCCTAGAATAATCCTTTTCTAGTTTTAGAACAAATTTTTTTAAAATGTAGCGTCTTACCATTTAGATTTTAAATCAATTTAAATCAATATTTAGTTAACTTTCCTGTTTATAAAAAAATGTCAAAAAATAATATCAAAATGTCAAATGTGGTTATACTAGCAATAAAAATAAATTTTTTAGAACATTAATCTTAACCTTAATTCCTTTGAGGTCATTGAGTTACTCTAAAGATTCAAGAATAAAGATGAAGATTTTTCTATGATATGTTACATTTCATATCTTACAGATATCTTTTATTTAGTCAAAGCAATATTTTTGACAATTACAATTTTCAAACTCTACCAATGAATAAGTAAAACACTGAAGTCTCAATTAGCTACTTTCAAAAAGCTCTTGTGTACCAAAGAAGCATGACTGTACCTGAATAGTGAAAGTCATTAAAAGTTTTCAATGTCTAAAATTTTTTTTGTTCATATAAAAAAAAAAATGTAAGAAAATGTTTCATCTGCAAAAAGACATCAAAAATGATTTTTAATATCAAGATATGACTAATTAATTTAGCTGTAAAAACCCTAACTACCCTCTCGACTCATGTGTGCTGATGAATGTAATGTCATTTGATCAGATTTCCTTTCTTACGTACCAGAAGTGGGCTAGGAAGCGCAGCGTTAAAAGTTTAGATTTAGATCAGGAGGTCCAGGATCTGATTCAGCAACATTGTCAGCAGTAAAGAACTGTTTTATATGCAATAGGGTTTGGATGCAATGCTACACTGAATTTCATTGCTGTACCACCCATGGTTTTGACTAGTTCCAGCTTAGTTGCAGGCTTTCTCCTAGCCATAATACTAGCAGCTGTAATAAAAGTGAAAACTCTGGAGGGGGGCATAAATCTCCAATCATCTCACCTTACATATCCCAAATTTTATATAGATCACTATAAGAGATATATCCAAGGCAAAATGGTAGACAGCCAAGAAAAGAATTGTAAATAATACTAAGCCGCACAAAGAAACAATTTGTTTATAAAATGTGCAATCGATCAATGTTGATTAGCTTTTTAATATTCTTGTAGTCATCTTTTTTTACAGCATAGAGTCCTTTGCACAGGAAAATTTTAAGCTCAGACTATATTTGACTGGTTAACTCTTTTAAAAATTAGTGTAATTTTTCTGCTTCATTTGGGAACATTAAATATCTGCCAAAAATAATTGGTCTTTCTTTCAATGAGATTTTAATAAATATTTTCATGTTTTGTACCATATACATAGTAGAAGCTTCAGTACAGATCGCGATGAACTTGCAGATAAAGCAGGATCTGAATCCTATTCTAAAAGACCATTAGATAGTTTTAAAAAATCAATTTTATGAAAAATTTAACAAAATGAATGAATGAATAATACAGTATAACCGAATACTTGGATACTTGCATAAAAAACACCAGTACTCAGGTCCTCATTTTCTTGATATAATTAAGTCCAAGTAATCAATTACTAGATTATGCTCTACTTAGCAGTGTTGATTACTCTGAATTGAGTCTGATGAATTAACAGCTCATTACAAAATGTGACAATTGATAGAAGTTTAAGTACACACACAAAGTGATTTACAGAAACAAGGTACATATGTATGTAAGCAATCTTCCTAATATTAGACCACCTTAATTTATTTGCATAACATATTCAGAATAGAAAATTTCAAAAGCATTTGTTGTTTTTAGTTTTGACCTACAATGTTAGAACCAAAATTACCAGATGAAAGTGGATTAACATCACCTGTGTCTGGCCACCAGAGGACAATCTTTTTCTTTATACAAATAGTTATTTAAATATATTATTACAGAATTATTATTTGTTTTGTGTAGACAGGTTGTATATAAATACTATTAATACAGCTCTTTTTGTTGCCATTTTACATATTTCTAACCAATGGTAAATCAAATTATTTTGAAAAAGATGGGTTAAATTTCAATTTGAAATAATATTCCAGCACCAAAAAAAAAAATGGCCGATTTTCCTGAGAGAATGACCCCATTAAAGAACCTGGCAAGCACTTTACATTGATAGTTACATTTTATGGTCAATATCATCATTTTATGCTCTCAGAACCTTTTATCACAGTACAGCCCCAATCCAAAAGCTGCATCTGTCCACTGAGGCAGGAAAGTTTTAGGTCAATGTATTAAAGACACTGTAGCACATTTTCCTAGGGAGATAAAGTAATCTTACAAAATGTAAAATAAATGTTACCAATTGTAAAACAATTTTCAAAAATCAATAAAGAAGTTCTTAAATGAAAGTACCTAGTTTGGTTATGTTTATTAATCCATTTCCATAACTCAAATGATTAAAAGGTGTTCACATAAAATTGTCCCATGCAGTTTTTGCTTGATACATGACAATTACTCCTATGACTGATAATTGTTTGAGTAATGAGATGACCTACTAACTTTTGCACTCAATCAGTGTATGAAATAAGGTCGCTCTGACAGCCCATATCTTAATAGCTTTTTAGGTTGGTAACTTTTGAAGGTTTTTCAAAAATTTTGCGCCAAAACTGAAAAAATCATTCTTTTGGGCTGGTCACTTTTAAGGCTTAGTCCATACACTGACTGATGTTTTCTGGGAAAAATTTGAAGAAATAATAGAACATGCTACAGTGTCTTTATCCCTTCACTCGTTGTATATAGATTTAGTCTATGACTCACAAGTGATCCTAGAGTTTTCCTTTTGTATATCTGTCAATGTATCACCCACTGGACTGAAATTTCATAATGATCAATTTCAAACTACCCTTGTGAAAGTAGAATAGAATCTAGGGCATAAAAGTCTTCTTTTGTTTTAATTAAACTTCCTTGCATTGATGTTCAGTAAAATCATACTTGTTCCTGCTGAATGAGTGAGTGAGTGAGTTGAGGTTTAACATTCCTGCTGAATGAGAAGTAACGTGAATTAAATGGCTGACTATTTGTAGTCATAGTCTTGTTAGTATTATTGTGATAGCAATGCACTAATGTCACCCACTACTGAAATTGCTATCGGAATAACAATCCATTTTGATCTTTAATTCAGCAGAAAAACTTGATTAACGAAGTAAGTCATCAATCTTTATTTTGACAAATTTTGGGATTTTTTTCCTAAAATATGGCCCAAAAATGAACCCTTAGGGTGACCCCTTCCCCCTTCACTAGCCCCTTTTGAATAAGCCAACATCCTAACTTTCTTGTTAAGAAAAGCAATCTCTACCTTCCGCGCAATCAATGATTACAGGAAAATAATTATCATATGTTGACAGGAATACCAATTTCAAATCTTGTTTTCTTAAGAAACTCTGACGAGATGAACCTTGTTTGATGCTGCATGGGGTTGAGTCTTCCCCTGAAGGGTGCAGTTTTTATTTTGAGTATGTAAACATAACTAGTTATATTATCCTGGATCAAAAGAGTATCTTTATCCGCTGGCTGTATCTGACACCTTTGATCAAACTGATTATGTGTCCTTATTTCTTAGAAGAAAATTCAAACTCAAGGCTTTAAAGCATTGAGATTTCCAGGTTTAGTGTTTTTAATACAAGTACAGCTGCAGTACATAATTTTTTATCACATGTGTTTTCATAAAATTTGTGAAATTTTGAAATCTGAGAAATATCATTGGTGAACTGTGATTTAGTGGTAAGAGTAACAGGCTTTTCACGCCAAAGGTCAGGTTTGAATCCAGGTTCACACCATACATCACAACAGTCGTCATCATCATCATCATCACCATCATCATCATCATCATGGGCATTTTAAAGACAAAACAGAGATTACAACAAATGGTCAGGCCTCATGCTTTCATTAAACTTTCTTTACTATGGTTAACATTAACTCCATTCCACTTGACATCTGTCAATAAAAAACATATCACCATGTTGGCATTCTTAGAGATGAAGATAAAACTTTAGAAGGCAATTTGAATTTAACTTGGGATATATGCTATATTGGCTGTTATCTAAGCCATATAATGATAATGATGATAATATTACAATTTGAACGCCTAATATCCAGGCCAAGCCTGCTCACCGGCTGTACAATGTACGTTATTACCCTGAGCAATTATTTTTTCAAAATGGCTACTTAGCGCTTTGTTCGACCATATAGATCTGTACATCCGGTATTCAGGTACCCAATTGTCCAGCTGGATGGACTGAAGTGCCTTGCCCAAGGATACAAGAAGGTGTAAATCCCAGGTCACAAATTTGGTATCTCAACCTGGATACAAAATTCACTCAACATTGCAATGAAGTTACCTAAGTGGCTAGCAATCACCTTAGCCCTGTTTGACAAGAGGCTAAGTTTGGTAAGTTTGTAATTTTGAAGGCCAAATTTAGCCTTTCAACATGACCAATTTATATGTCATATTTTCAAGCAATTATACACTAACATTAAACTAGTACTGAAATATAGACATTCGATCAATGATTTTCACCAATTTTCTTCATTAAAATACTACACAAAAGTTTTGCAATAAAGAAATTATGAAAAGCCAGATTTCAGTATGTAAACAATTAAGGACACTCCAAACTTTCTATTCTTTACAATAAAAAGTTTGACAGCAAGAAATTCTTCTAATCCTGATTAAGTCTACTTGTAACTCCACAGATTTGAAAGCAAAGTTTTCACAGAAATATTTTTCACCCTCTTCACCACAACTAAATCACGATCAAATATTTGCTGAAAGGGGCTTTAGCATGGATTTTTCAGTTGAACAAAGTGATCTCTTTGAAACAAAAATAAATGTTATCAATTGAGAGGCAATCATCTTTCATCAGCAGTAAGCGATTGAACTATGTGAATCCATTCCACTACTTTCAATGATTAAAAGGTGTTCACACTAGAAATGACTGCCAGTAGTTTTTGTTTGACACTTACTTCTACAACTACAGATAATCAGGTTGAGAATGAAGTGTTTGCCCATCTAAAAAAAAATGCATTTGTCGTAACATATATTTATTTGAGAATATTTAAAGTATTAACATTTTCTAAAAACTTGGAACTGTCCCTTTAAATACACCTTAAAAACATAATATTTGGAAAAATAATTAGAAATATTACACCATAAGATAAATATTTTGATTATCTAAACTTTAAAATTTCATTACATTATTTTTTAAAGTTCCAAAAATCTTGATATTGCATTTAATAGATTTAAGGCTATAAAACAAGATAGTTTTGTCTTTATTGCACAATTGAATAAGAATGCATTATTCAACAAATTTGTCAACAAAATAAGATTTGAAATAAAGATAATTTTATCTTGAAAATTTTTGTAATCAAAATGTCATTTTTGTTTTTGAACTTAAAAATCAGGTTTCAAGGGAAATATCAAAAGTGTATTTAAAAACTATTTCCATACTTGCATTAACTTATAATTGCATAATAAAACATCAGGTGCTCTTTTCGCACCAACAGAATATGATATAATCATAGAATAAATTGCCGACTGAAATACGAAAAAACATTAACAGCACATGGTCATAAACATGAAAGAATATGACACAGAATCACAGAATTCAATATAAAGATTTTCATTAACGCAAACCACCATTTAGGTTTTCCATAAAAATATGTGTGCTGTTTGTGCTAGCATAAAAAATCTTTTTGACACACTTTCTCACATTAGTGTATGAAATTAGGCTCGTCTGGCAGCTAAGGCCTCATAACTTTGAGGGGTTTTTACGTTTACCAATATAATTGACAAACTTTGCTGTCAAACTCACTGTTTATGAGTCATTACACACAACAATATTTTGCCTTGATACCACTCTTACACTTTCTCAAACCAAGAAAAATTTTTTGTGTGTACTTAAACAACATTTTCAAAATTTAATTTGATCCAGATTTGACACATCAGTTTCATGTTCAGATGGAACTCATCTTAAAGATGTTAGGAATTAAATCCCCCCCAAAAAAGTACACTGACACTATCATTTGACACTTTATTTTTAAAAGAATCTAAAACCTAAACCTCATCTTTCTACATCAATGCTACTAGACAAGCTATAATGTTACGAAACTTTTGCACTGACTTAGAAGAAAAGTTCTGTCAATATAAGCCATGTATAAAAAAAAGAGCAAAGTCTAAACTTAAATTTCATGGCACAGTTTCATAGACTGAGTATTTTGTTTATGTTTTGATATTCATGCATTAAGGGTTTTAAAAAAAATTTTCTTCACAAAGGTGTAGTTTTCAAAAACATCAAACACGCATTTAAGGGACACAGAGTATGGAAACTTATTTACAGCAGACGCACAGACAAACACAATTTAAAAGTGTCAAGTAGGTCATTTAACTTATTTATAGAGCTAAAGAGCTATTTTATCATTAGAAACAAGAAAATATCGATTTTGACATTTTAGAGAAAAAATGCAAGTTTTGGGAGCCAATTTGAACTTGACGTAGGTCTTAATTTATTTTGGCTTTTACTAAAGCCACTTGAAAAATCATGAAACATAACTTGTGTCACTTGAAAGTCTTTTATTAATGTTAATATTCAAATTACTTCAATGCATACTTTTAATCTTGTAGTTTAATATTGTCCATTCTATTCATTTGTAGCGCTTTGAGCATGCCTTACATGGACTATAGCGCACAATAAGTACCCATTTATTATTATTATTATAAAATTCCACACAATTGCACTTATCAAAACCATTGTCGCTCTACAAGATTCCATATATCACCTCTTACTATAAGTCTTCATTTCCTTATTGCGCAGTTAGTCGTTGCTTTGTAAGCAGTGCGTATGTAAATCAATAATCCTAGATGAACAGTGTATGTTAAATCAACTCACGGGTCCACTGGGCCCCATACAACACTTTGCACTATCATACAACAGGCCTCTGCTAAGTGATTGCTTTAAACTTCCCCCTTTATGTTCAAATGTGCTAACGGCAAGAGCCGTAATACAATTAACTTACTGATTATCTTTCGGCAAAATTTTCTTCGTTGTGGCATTTAATTCTCAGGGCATCATGGTTGTTCTTAATCAAACACTGAAGTGTGATTTAGCATTCATGTCAAATTATTTTAGCTCGAAAATTGTTTTGAAAATGTTTGTGAAACAAAATTGCATAAAATGAAATTGTAATTTCTATTCTTTATTTGCAAAGTTGCAGCGGTTGATCACAGATAATTGAAACGGAGGTTTACTCTTAAGATTCACCAATTTTATGGTCCTTTTGTAAAGATAAATTCTAAAAAAAGGGGATGGGGCGTTGGTTGGGCGGAGGTGAGGGGGGGTTGGGGTGTTGAACCCCGTGGACTCCCTTGTTGATTTCCCACTCATTGTTTACTTCAGCAATCAAGTCTTTTTTAACTGGTTTGGCATGATACTGTTAGATAATCTTTATCAAACCAGAAGTAAACTTGATCAAATGGAAAATGGTTTGTTATGTCTGCTTATTTGTGTGTGTTTGATGAGAGCATTTAAACAATTTTGTTTAAGAATTCATTCTTACAATGTTAAATTTAAGCACACACAGGCAATGGTAAGTTTTCCCAGAGATAACTCAAATTCTCTTTTCCATCGCTGACATCGATTGGAATTTTCCGAAGGGTGTTGAGATCAAAATCTTATTTTCTCTTAATTCAACTCTTAACTTTCCCCTTTATATTTCTGTGTCGATGGCAAGAGACCACAACACAATTAACTTGCTGAATATCTATAGACAACAGTTTTATGTTTTCACACACCATGCGCTCTTGAGCAGCTTGCATTGGAAACCAGTGATTTACAAATATATAAGAGATGATGATGATGATGACGATGACGACGACGACGACGACGACGACGATGATGATGATGATGATGATTAGGCATCAAACTCATTCTTAATGTAACACTGAATTGTTATTATGAATTCAAGGGAGATTATTTTTACTTTATGAATTTGTTGAATAATGAACACATGAGTGTAACTTACATACTGTAATATAATGTTCATTTAACTGTTATGTGCCACAACTTTTTAAATCATTACCTAGAATTGATATATACGGGACAAAAACGTTAAGGATAATTTATTTTGAACTTTTTATTCCTTAAGCAAAATAAAGATATAACATTTCATTTCATTTCTGAAGTGTTTAACAACATTTTGAACAAACAATTGATTAAATAACATTGTCAGAGCATGATAATGAATACTAATGGCACTAGAAGCTGGTCACCTCTGAACATTGTGAGAAAATGGGCATCATTTGCGCAACTCTGGAATCATGACACTTCACAAATCATCGTCAATATTGTGTATGACCTCCGTGTGCGTTCAACACGTCTTGACATCGACCTTGCATGCCATTAATCAGTGTGTGAAAATTGTTTTGAGGAATATTGCCCCATTCCTGGAAAAGTAAATTTTCAAGTTCATTGAGAGTCTGTGAAAGTCTCTCAAGGTGTGAGATCGGAACCTGCAGTTGGTCCCAGACATGTTTGATAGAATTAAGGTCTGGGGACACTGGCGGCCATTGCATCCTTGTGATTGTTTCGCATCGCAGATACTCATTAACTATCCGTGCACGGTTGGGGACGAGCATTGTCGTCCATCAGAACAAAATTTGGACCGATGGCTCACGCAAACTGGATGACAATTGGATGCAGGATAGTGTTCATATAGCTCTGACCAGTCAAAGTGCCCCTGAGAACCACCAATCCTGTATGACCACCATGGCAAATGCCGCCCCATACCATCAAGGAACCTCCAAACCTGTCATGTTCCAGCACTGTGCAGTTGCAGTTGACGCCAAACACGTCTCCTGCTATAATGAAATTCGAGGCAGAATCATGACCCGTCTGTGAATAAGACATTACGCCAGTGACGTCTTTGCCATCAACTCTGTCTCTTCTGTGTCTTGGAAGGAGATGTGGCCGTACAGCTGGAATATATGCATGAAAACCCATTTTGTGAAGACAGTTATGAACAGTTTGAGGTGTAAGGACAACAAGGAATTTTATGGATAATCAACTTCTTTATTGTAACGGTAGCGACGTTTCGGTATAGATTCTTATGCCGACTTCAAGCAATTGATGTCGCAACCAGTACAATAAAGAAGTTGATTATCCATAGAATTCCTTGTTTAATTGCTTGAAAACGGTATAAGAATCTATACCGAAACGTCGCTACCAGTACAATAAAAAAGTTGATTATCCATAAAATTCCTTGTTGTCCTTATACCGACAACTTCTAGAATGCCACTCAAACAGCTTAGTTTGAGGTGTGATGTTGACACCAGTGGCTTGTTGAAAGGCTCTATTCAGTCTGACAGCATCTTGGAAATGATTCTGGTGTGTCAGAACACCAAGATAATGATCCTGTCGCGCCGTCCTTTCACATGGTCTCCCACTTCTAGGGAGTTCCTGAACGTTATTGGTTGTCTTGTATTGTGTCCACAACCGGGAAATGACGCTTTGGGAGACACCCATCATGCCACCGACCGTTCTCTGAGAACTGCCCATTTTCGAGCATACCGACTGTGAGATTCGCCTCAGCAGTGGTTAAGTGACGTCTTTGAGGCATATTGGTTTTTCACAAGACTTAACAAACCGACCTGTGATAATGTGCTTGGTAATAAAGCTTTTTGACCAATGAGTTCCACTTCAGCATATGGCAGTTTCAATAAAAAATCATACCCCATGCTGCTTTTGTGCCAGGACATGCATGCTGTGCACGTGCAATACCCTGTATTATGTGCATCAATTTCCTAACAGTTAACACTACAAAGTTCGTTATTTCAATTCATTTGGTTTTTTTCTTTTGTCAACTTTACTACAGTTTATTCTGGTGATACCTTACTTTTTTTATCCAGTATATTATCATACTATTCCATTCCCAATTTTCTCTGATGAGAGACAAACAAAAGATGGCATCAATGCTATGAATCAATATAATGAAATCACATCCAGGTACTTCTCACTGTATGAAGTATGTTTTGAACAAACTTGAAAATCACACATACCCTGCTTTCAAAACAAATATACATGTAGTCGAAGTTTATAATAAAAAAGTTTAATTTATTAGCAAAGAGATTGCAACTTCACAAACTCTTTCCAAGATAATTAAGTGTAATGAGTAAAAAAATCATATTTGTATCATTCTATTTTTAAAACGATATCATTTCAGAAGATCAGTGTTTAAAAATATTTCCCAATTTGAATCACCCTTAAAAAATAATGTGATTGAAAAACAAATGCAATCAAACTAACAGACAACACACTTTCTACATCCCTTCATCCTTTTGTGTTTGGCGAAAATAAGGTGTCTTGCTAACAGCAACAGTCTTAGAAATCACGTATCAGAGATGTAAAAGAAAAATCATTCACAACTCCTAGAGGCAGGCCACCCATCCACTTTAAACTTCATCAGTTGTTGATGAACTTCATTTGGGGCATACAAGTGCATCAGGTACAATGATGCTACTAACTTCAAGCCTGACAATTACCCCAGACATTAGGAATGTTTTCTGTTGCGTGGCAGGCACATATTCCTGAGGGTGTTATGAAAGATAAGCACTTGACAGCAAAAAAGCTTGCCATGGCCATTTTTCTAAGTTAATTAACTATCCAAGCAGCGTTTAAATTTTATTTAGCCTCGACTGGCAGTAAATTTATCCTTTCTAAACTTTGAAAAAACCCACAATGTGTTGACACTTTGTTTTATAAAAATCCCACAAACTATAGGAGCTTGATGGTCTCTTTTCAATTGACTGCATCTTAGATAATCCTAATCACATTTAGGTAAGATAGCTTAAGTTGTCTGATTCCATTCTGAATGTCAGTACTTCAACGGCCATAGGCCTAAAGTTCATTCCTTGGAATGAACACACTTCTTAAAATATCCATCATATGAGATGTTTTTTAAAAATTTCCCAAAAATGTGATGTAAGAAAATATTGTGAACAAGGGGTAAACTCACAAAGAGACAATAGCCCAAACATGTTTAAGCTCATAACCAGTTAATGAGTTATATCTATTTCCAAAATACCGGACAGCAAAGCTTGATCATTATTCTAAGCACCATTATTGAGTCAAGAGAGCATGGAAAATCTTGAAAAGTACCAACATATTGCAATACGATTTTCTCTATCACAATATATTGAAATACAGAAACGGGGAGAAATACTAATCCTCTCTCATTCACCTTGAAAGTTATATTAAGTCTTATATGTACCAATAGATAATAGATCTCGATGCATACTTCAAATCAATCATTTCCAACAAAACATTTGTAGTGCTAGGTTTGTTAATCCTGTGGTGGTGATGAAAAACTACATTGCTTCAAAACTTCAACAAACTGTTATCAAGCATTTCAGGGTTTGTAGTGCAAGGTTTGTAAATCATATGAGGGTGAAGAGAATTTAGATTGCTTTAAAACTTAATCAAATTTTTCTGGATTTCAAAGTTTGTAAATCAATAGATGGTGATGAGAAACTTGATTACTTCAAGACTTCATCAATTTGTAGATATTTCAAAGATTGTAGTGCTAGGTTTGTAAATCCTTGAATGGAGATGAGAGACTTCATTGCTACAAGCGTACAGCAAATTGTTTGTATGAATTTCAGAGGGACGAAATTAAATTAATTAGGATATTGATTATTTGATCCGACAGCTGCTCAGGTAGTTGTACATTGCCGTCTTGATTAAGACCCGCTAATTTGTGGTAAATGGATTTGTTAGGATCATGAATACAGACTTATCTTGCTTAGGCCATCTAGGATCTTTACTGTGTGTTGTATCCACCATTTTCTTTCAACATAGCAAACAGCTCAAAATATTCCTTTCCACATTACCGTATTCGACTTAATAACCGCCCACTCCCCTATAAGCGCCCACCCACCACGTTTTTGTCTGAACAATATGCATCTTGATTTAGCGCCCACCATTGCTTACCTTGCATGCTGATTCATTGAAGAAGGTTTTTCAGTCTTGCAATAAGTCTTGTACTTCCACTAAAGTGAAGAATACAGAGTATTTCAAGACCCTCAGTCACCATTAAAATGATAAAAGTTACAAACCATATTTCAAAGACATGTGTATCGTAAGAAAACACTTTCAAGACTAAACTTGAGGACAATTTTATAGTTTTACCAATTTTTTAAGCGCCCTATGTGCTTATCACGTTACCTATTATTTCAATATTGCTTTGCTGTGAAATTTACAACACAGATATCATCCTCATTTATCCAATCAAATATTGTGTTAGCTTTCTGATTAGCTTCTGACTTGTTAGACAAATGTACATATCACACAGGTAAATGTACTCTAGTCTTCACAAAGAAGGAAGAAATGACCATATTTCCAAATCATTTTTTAAATTATAAAATTTTATCCTCCCTATCAATCCAATTTCTATAAGCTGAAAACATAAAAATGTCCCATGAGATGTGATGAAGAAATTGACTTTTTTCTTATGAATATTTTATTCTTTCTTTTAAAGGCAGTTTTTCTCCCCATTAACATTGAGGGTGAATTTGTGAAAAGAAACAGATAAAAAATTTGATGACCTTATACTGAAGAGGTGTGTTCAGTGATTGACTGACCTTTGCCCTGTGTATAGTGCTGTCATAAATGAGTTACTGTTGAAAGGAATTGGTTATCTGTGTTGAAAAAGCTGGCAAATTTGTAGCTAAAGAATATGTATCCAATTCGATTTGCTGGAAATGGATTTTGAAATAGATTAAGGTTTCCCTATTGTAGAAATTTCAGTGATGAAATCATATCTGTTCTATCGAACAGTCATATCAAGATGGAAAAGGTTCAGAGAAATAAAAGATATTATTTTCATCATGGATATTTACTTGTCCTATTTCTACTATCTATCTGTTCAAATAAGCCTTGTATATATATTTGCATGTATGAGTATATTGTTCTCATTGATGTATCGCCATCACTTTCCCATAAGGCTTAAATACATAAATCAATACGTTGTTTTAAAAGCCTTTCATATATTTCCATTAAAGGAGTCTATTATAAGGATTTGAATGTTGGAAGAGTAAATGATTAACAGCAAGGATATAAATCAATAATGCCTTTAAAAATTAATTGTGCCTTACCTCCTTAGAAATTAGTTTCATATGAAAGACCGTCATTTACTAAAGGCTTTGAAATGTTTATTGATCCTTAAAGGAACTTTGAAGTAATATCCATCTAACTATATATATTACAACCTTTTCATATGATTTCAATGCAGGATTTGAACCAAACACAAAAAATCGAACACTTAGTTATTACATTACTTCTTGTAAAAATCTTAAAGGGACAGTGAGATCCAACTAGCAATGGATTTTAAGGATTCGCTAGTTTGTGTATTTAGATATGAATAAACAAGTACTTTGTTATTTATGACAGTCATAGCGAACTAGCTGTTTCAAATAGACTGTTTAGGAAGTCTCTGTAATAATCATGTTTTTTATTTGACTTTCATACGTGTCAAACAAAACATGTTGGTATCCTTTTAAAACATCTCAAATATTCATCCTCATGACAGTTGTTAAATTTTAAACTAAAATGGAACAACAGCCTAACCTTCGTGTAGAGGTTAAAATCATAAATACACTTTTAAGATTACTAGTTACCATTATACAACTTTTCCAACACTATCAACACTAATTATACCCCCACCTTATAATCTGTTTGTCCATGACAAAATTTTGCATTGAGCATATCTCTAACTAAACAAGCCACCTTTTAGATAAGTAACAGTACAGAGCATTTTGTCATGTCATTCCCTTCTGAAGCATTATATCTTTAGTCAACTATGTTTAAATGAGGGAAATTTTTAAAAGTAAAAACTCCTAACATCCTGCTTTGATGCCTTTAAAACATTTCTGCCTTTTCTTAATATGTTTTTGTAAATTTGTAATGCCTTTTTTCTGCATTAGTTTTTTCATTCATGGTGGCCACACAACATTTTGATTTTTTCAAATAGTGAGCCATGATATTTTCAATAACAGTGATTCAGTGGCCATTCAATGAAGTTTAAAACTTTTTACAACTATCAAAAAGGGAGTTCACCTTTAGGTTTCAAAATTTTACGGTATTTTTTTTCAAAAGAAATTCCTAAGGAAATGCCAAACCCCCTTCCTGGATTAGCTGTAGTGATTGCAGGCTAAGGGTTAATAAACCATTTCCAGAAATGCAAGATTTTCTGGCTGTCTTGCAATTCACATGGTAATAACTCTGTTTACCTTAACAACTTGTAGAGCAGGTTTCTGGAATTGAACAATTATTGGATAGAGCGGGTTGTTTACGGATTATTAAGCGAAATTAGGTCGTACGGAGCCTACTGACCGGGACCCGCAGAGGTAATTACTTCCTATGTAGTTCCTTACATACTGCAAACTTCTCTGTGTTTGCTACTAATTGCCGCAGGCTTCATAACTTACTTTGCATTTTAAGTGACACTTCATGTGATGTTAGGATCATATCATGGCAAAATAATATTATCAATTGTAGAAATTGATCAAAAAGTACTTATAGGTTCTTTATGTGTCATATTAGAAGTTGTAGAGTTCAAGAAAAACAAAGTTTTATACTATTCTATACTATACTCTATTGCTTCTATACTATTCTATCTATGCTATACTATATTACATCTATACTATTCTATCTATGCTATACTATATTACATCTATACTATTCTATCTATGCTATACTATATTACATCTATACTAATCTATCTATGCTATACCATACTAAATGTAGAATGCTATACTACACTATGCTATAATATACTATGTTTTACTATAATGTACTATACTATACTATACTATACTATACTATACTATACTATACTATACTATACTATACTATACTATACTATACTATACTATACTATACTATACTATACTATACTATACTATACAACATCCATACCATAGTGAACCATTAAGCCAAATTCATATTATGGCTAGAGTAAACCTTTCAGCATCAAAAAAGAAATTATTGTATTTCATCAATTTTTGATAGCCAACTTCTTTATCGCAATGAGTGTTATTATGGATAGCCAACTTCTTTCTTGATTCAGTATAATGAAGAAACTGACTTTCCATAAAACTGAGTTTTCTTTCAGTACTCTGATAGTTGATGATAAATCATTTTTTGATGCTTAACATTTTACTATAGTCACAGTATTAATGCTTTTGTTATTTTTTTATTGAAAACCAGACAACCGACTGCATCTTAACCTTATTTTAAAATATATCTAAAGCTCACAAGAAGAAGAACTATCTCGATGCTTGATGCTGTCTCATAGGTTATCAGGTGTTACAAAAAGTGGGATACAATGATTAGATATACAAGATCAGTGTTTCGACCTCCATAGAAAAAAAATAATGACATATATATTTTCATTTGGGAATGAATATGAAAGCAAAATGGTGTGTTGTGAATTTATATATGTACATATTGCATTTTGGCAAGAACATCAAAACCAGATAAAATTTAATAAAAAACCATGTATTGCCCCTTTAAATTGACAACAAGGTTATTTGATAAAAATTAACATCATCATTAAAGTTCATCAAATATCAACAGAAAAACATGTTTTAAAGGGACTTTGTTTTAACATACAAGCCTTTTAAGGTGCTTCTGTTGATAATAACATTGTATCTAAGTTGCCTTCCTTGAAAATTCTTAAGGCTTTATAATTAAGTACTTCTTGTTTTGTTCGCAAATAAATAGATTTAATTGTGCAACATTTGGGGTATTGTCAATTACACTTAGTGGATTTCCATTAATACATTTCATTTTAGGCAGTTCAATCGATTCTTTCTTGTATGTGGCTTATTTCTTTGCTTTTAAATATTGTATGTTATTTTTTTGATGAAATATCTATTTCATTTAATGAACCCATTTTCACCTTAACTATTTTTATATCAAGACCATAATTTTCTACTTAAGTGTCTCTTCAACATTATTATTCATTCTTTTAGATTCTGTTGAAATTTTGAGAATTTCATAAAGTTAAAAAATTGCCTTTTTATTCTTTATTGTTATCTGATACATAAGTTCTTCATCAAGAACATTTAAATATATTTTCAAATTTTCAATCTTTTATAGTCTTAAGTCGAGCTTAGAATATTAATCTCATATATCTATAAGGATATACAAACACAATTTTCATTTGATTGATATAAAAAAATTCTTAAATGCCATTTCTTTGCTAATAAACAAGCCAAAACCCTTGAAACTACAATTAGAAATTTGAAAATAGGTATGCCATATTTTAGAAAGTTATTACAGACAGATATATCCATAACAAACTTAACATTTTGCTTTATATGCATTTGAAGAAAGAAAAAAGTAAATAAAGATGAAAATAACTAAGTTGAATTTGTTACTAAATGTCTGTAGCTATTTACTATTATTTTCCCTCATTTTATATCTTATATACTAAAATTTTTCTTACAAAACCACTTTACATATATGTTTTGTATAATATGTTAAAATATATGTATTTGGGCTATGGCCTACATATGAAATAAAGAAGATGATGATGATGATGATAATTACAAAAGTGTAATCTCTTCATTAATGAAATGACAATCAATAATGCAACATCACATTACATGCAAGTTGAGGGCCAAGACATTTCCTTAAAATAACATAATTTTTCCTCTTCAATTTACATTTGTAACTTATAGATAAATTTGCACTTGACCAATTGGTCTTTTCTACTTTTCCATCTTAAACGTCAGCCTAGAGTAGATAGAAGATTTCATTTGGACAAACCTAATGATTGTTATACAGACACAATTTACTAATCATAAATACCTTCCTATCTACAAGAGATAGTTTGTATTTCAGATCAGTAGTTAAATAACACTTCATAATTTTTAAATATTTACATTTGAATTTTGACAACTTGCTTTTTGATTGTTTTCCATAATGCAATTTAAAAAAAACATTTCCCCCAAAAAATCATTTAAACTTAGATATATTTATCGCTGTAAGTTTTATTCTTGCATGGTTTCAACAAAGATCAAAGGCACTACCTGCTCTTTAATCTGACCGGTTTTATTTGTCAACACACATTAACAAAGACCCATGAATGTCAACAATAATGTAAAAAGTCTGATAGATATCATTGGCGGTGGCCTTTGTTGTTTGTTCAAGTCCATATTTGATTCATTTAAATATGATCTTTAATGTGTACATTTTTATACTAGTTAGAATCAACATATCTTAAACCTCATGCTTCCAGTACAATAGTTCATGTGGTCATTGCACAAACAACTTGGCACTAAGGTTAACCTTAGTGTAAATTTTCAACATTGCACTAAGGCTACCTTAGTGATTTGAGGTCACCTTAGTGTTCTGTGCAACGGAATCCAGGGCAATAGTGTACTTGATTTAAAAGATAAGGTGGTTGAGACTACTTTATTTCTCAATGAAAGTATAGTGAAGATGATATGATAAGCAGGGAAGATATTCATTTGTTTGTATTAATAATGTGAACTATGATGTTATGATAACCATGGTATGACATCATATAATTGTTATATTGTCACATTAAAATGGTGTTGACACAAAAGTGATTGTTACCATGATGTTTTAATTAAATATCATCCTCAAAAAATGGTGAAAAGAAGATTGAAATTTACCACCAATAATTTATCAATATAAGTCTTCAAATTTTTACTCATTTGATTATAAAATGGACCATTGTGATTCCATAACAATGACTTCATCTACAGATTGCTTTATATTAATTTGTATATGCTTAAAAATCAAAATACATTTTAAAATTTATTTTCTTTGTAACAAACAATGAGACAAATGGACATTTATCTATAGCATTTTCAATTAGTGTGTTAACCAGGATTATTCCATTCCATATCTAAAAGATGTTTGTGTCCTGTATTCTCCACTCAGAACTGTTTTACATCAATTATTCAAACAACTGGAGTGTTAATCATGTTTGAAGATTAGTTTTAGCTATTTATACATCTTTTTCATTCATTTAGCTTTTTGCTTTGCAATGTCAAAATGATTTTGTAGAATTATTAAATCATATCTCTTATGTCATCTTCTCTCATGTCAAAACCATAAATCCTAAAAAATACTGTCTACGCTACAACTTTTATAAAAAGTAACTGAATATCTATCATCAAGTAAGAAGTCTGCAGGATTCCAATCACATATCAGTTTAATCAAAGAAATCTTTTTCTTATTTAAAGTAATCTATTTCTCAAGCTTGTAGATTGAGAAGATATTAACAAAATGAAAATGAGTTCCAAATTTAATCAACCAAAAATAAAAAGGTTGAGAAGCGTTATTAATATATGGGTCAACGATATCATCCTGCTCGCTCAATCAAAACAATGAGAGGAGATTGTTTTGATGGTTACGAGGTTTTTGTTTACGATAATTATTCTGGTTTTGCTTCCTCAACAGGCAATCAACACATCAGTGACAAAACATGAAAATAATGGAAGTGAAAAGACGACAGATCACATCAAAGAAATCGACTTGAAATTAATTGAGCTGAAATTCTGAGAGAAGCATAACTGAGATGATAAATTACGTCTAAAACATTGCCAACGATTTATCCATTATTGGATCGGGAGTCGTTTACTGAATGTTAGATCTTTGATAGATTGTCTTGGCATAAAACAAGTTAATCTCGGCCACGATTTAGACAAAGTAGACATAAAGATCCCGTGGGAATCGAATGATCTTGACTTTGACAGCGGTGATGGCTTTGTGTGTGTAATACGGTGGAAAAGTGTTCCTCTCTTTCTCTCCTTGATGGATGGGTCAATGTTAGGTCCTCCATTGATTCAGATTAATGTGCTTTTCTCCATCATTTGCTTCAGCCTTGATTGAAGATGATTATTGACAAGAGTGATGAGTGAACCAAATTCAGAACTCTGGACCAATTTCAAATCTGTGTAATTCGCGTAAAATGCCTACCCAACATGGCCCCCGTCGACAGGAGGAGTGTAATGGGGGCACGTCCCTCCCGATGTCCGACTGCCCCAGGACCAAGTGTGAAGAGGATCCGGAGAGAGGCACTGACCCCGCTCTTGTGGGTTTCCTTTCTCCGAATCTGGAGTGTTCGGACAAGCGAAGAGCATGGTTTAGTAACCGGGAGAAATACCTTTTTGCAATCTGTGCCCTACTCTTTCTATCCTGCATAGCTTTTATTGCAGTGGCTTTTACAAGATCAGGTGAGTTGTTTATGATCTCTTGTTTATAAACCTTTTCCTACTCTACTCATGAGCAAATAATATTCATATTCATTAACCCTCAGTAGGCTCAGCAAATAAAACCTTTTGTGATTTGCATTCTCCTCATTCTCCGCAGAAGAACTGCTTTATAATAGTTGTAAACTCTTCATCTGCTGAGTTATAAAATTGAGGATTTAAAATTTATCTTTTTATCTAACATGAATGAATTACTACACACCACAGCAATTTTTATGACTTATCTCTTACTGCTGTATAGAAATCTCAGGATTTATACATCATATTAACCCCCTTTCTGCAGAAGAAAATTGACTATCTAAATCTGAGACAATCTAACATGAATGATGTGCATACTTATTCCCAAAAACATTCTCAATGTAAAATAAATTCATACTACTACTGGTTATCACAAAAACTGCTGAGAAGTGTACACATCAATTTGTACATCATTTATCCACAGAATAAATTAATAAATTCCATAATAATTTTTTTACATGAATGACTCTACAAAGACTACAAGATATGATAATCCTAAACAAATTATCAAGCTTAACCTTTCTACTGCTGAACAATTATATATTATCTGAGTGGTTGACCTCAAGAATCATGGTTTGTTTGAATTTGGAATAATGCAGGTTTTGGCATGTGATAGGCAATTAAAGGGAAAATGTTTAAACTGTAGGTTTTAGTAAATACAAATTAGGGATGGGTTGGAACAATCATGAATGGGTTTTGAGGCCAACAAATTGTACTGAAATCTTTTTTTAGCTTCCTCAAAGAAAAGCATCTTTTATAGAAATGAAACCAAGAATATTCAGAATCATTACACAGGCCCATAGCAACAGGATAGGCACTTTTTTCATGACCAAAGGTTAGGAAATGAATGCCTAGGACATGGGTTCTGTAACACTTTTTCCTATATATACTTCATCAAAAGCAGCTCCAAAAGCAGGAAATACAAATATCACTATCACTTTCAACAGCTTTGACCCTTCCTCTTAGCAGATAAAATTTAAACTTTGACACCTGACCCCCTCTCCTCACTCCAAACATTCTGATGTTTTTCTGTCCTAAATTAGGCCATGTAGCTTTACAAGACCCCAAGATGCCAGGGATGATAAGTGTTTCATTCATGAAATTTACGTCTTTTTATTAGATTTGAAGTTTTTTACAGAGTGTATCAGATCACCTTAATTCTTAATTAATGTTTCTCATTTTCTTTAAGTACTTCAAATTACTTAAATGATACATTGATATCAATTGATGTATTTTTTCGTTTACTTCAAGTTTGAATAATTAAAACATATAAATGTTATGGAAATTGATATAAGGTTTAAGATGTTCCAAATTCCATAAACTAACCATTCAATACTTAAAAAGAAATAGTTAAATCATAAAACATCTGCTGCTATTATTCTCAAAGGCTCAGAATGTGATGGATAAAATCTAAAAAGTGACTTACAATTCATGAAAAATCCATGGAATATGATGATAAATTGATCTTAATTTCAAATGAAATTTTTATAAACAAGCAATATTTGATCTCATGATTAATAATTATCCCATTCTATTTTTTTTCAGATGACGCCAAGTACTGTTTAACAGCAGAATGTATAAAAACAGGTAGGTTTGGTGAATTATGAAAGCTCAATAAAATTATACGTTAGCACAGCAACGTTCATAGTCTTTTAAGTCATTTGGGGTCATGTAACAAGACATCTGATTCCAATGTCTCATCTACCAGGCAAGAAAATCTGTTGGACTATGTAAGATTTTTTTTTTTCATTTTCCACATTTTGTTACAGGCAAAATAAAGAATATGTTTATTCAAACAATCTTCACATGAATAAAGACACAAGAAATCCTCAGTTGGCTATTACATTTTTAAAAAAAAATCTCAATAACATTATTTTCCAATTAATAAGTGTAAAGTTGACCAATATTGAAGAAACTTTTTCGGTTGATAGAAAAATGTATCTAGATAAGTCATGATAATGTACAATTTCATTTTGAAGATGTTCTATCTTTGGTTTGTAACCATTAATGCTACATCTATGACTATACTGTTGAATAGTGAAATGATTGGATTTACAGGATTATTGTTGAACAGAGTAAAACCATGATTCTATTTCCTTCCAAAATCTGAGGATAGGTTCACTTTCCCAAAGCATATGGTTTAAGATATCTATTTCACTTTTGCAAAATGGATAAAGTGCTTAAGTGGTGATGATAAATATCCTATTTTATAAAGATTTATTGTCTTGTTGGGCGAATATTATGAAATTTTTTATATTACTAGTAAGATCTACCGTTCGCTACCCAAAATTGATCTAAAGAAAAAATGGCAAAGTGGAGTAGAAAAACAAAATGTGTGCAAATGGCTTGATCTTATTAAAAAAGATTGGGACACAATATTTTCACAGGCTAATGTCATTTACAATATTTGATTGGGTAATTTTCTTCACATCCACAATGACCCATAGTTGTGAAAGAAGTAGGTGGCCTGATATCCAGTCTGATTAAAATCGACCGTGTTCCGAGGAATAAAATGTTTCAATATTGACTATAACAGGATTCAAACGTCTTCTATCAAGTGCTTTCCTCTCCACAACGGTCTGAAAGCACCCGCCTTGCTCGCACATTCTTACACCATTTAAGCGCAGACAAAACCTCGGCATTAACAGGCTAGTCCGACCATTCTGTTTGAAATAAAGATAGCGGCGATAAAGGTTTACGAAAGATAAAGGAGAGTTACTTGCCCCTAGACACTGATACCAAAAGCTTTTGCCGGAGTCATTGTGATTGGTTAGATTGCGTCAGTGCAAGGAGGGTGCTTTCAGACCATTGTGGAGAGCATATTTTGCACAGCCCCTGATAGCATATGTTCGAATCCGGTTCAAGTCAATATTTCTTTTTAAAAATTTTTTTTAATGATTTTTTAAATTATTTTTTAAATGAAATTTCTCATTGTCAGATATTTTTTGTATCAAAACAATTGTATTGAGATATTGAGAGGATCAAATAAAATTTATTCTGACAAAAAAAATTTGATCCTCAGCAATAGTTACAGTTTTTTTGTAATTTAAGACTCCTGATCGGAAAAAAACCCAGAATATAAAGTGTTGGCTCATCATGAGGATGAATAAAGGGAAAAATGAGTGGTAGAATTTGAGCATCTAATCTTAAATAGTGCTCAATAGGAGTATGATGAATTAATGCAGTTCCATTCCTGCAGAAATTCTGTGATATTTTCTATGAAGCATTATTTCTAAGAAAAAAAAGTCCACCATTCTTCAAAAAGTGGAATCATCAAATTAATCAAGGAATATTGGGAACAATCTATAGATTATCAAGAATGTGGCATGGTGATGATAGATGAAAGGGAATTGGAGTTCAGGGGTTTGGAATATGTATAAAAGGTTCCATGTTATAGAGCATGTTAGAAATACTTGCGATAAGTCATGGACGATGTTGCCTATATTTGAATATGTAGGTTTTAACCCTGCAAGGGTCTAAACTCCAAAAAGTACACAAATTTTTAATGTAACAGATATTGTTATTTATAATTAAAACCTTGAATAGGGCATGTGTCAATAACTAGCCGCCTGTAAAATTTTTATTGAAAAAAGGTCCCTACTTATGAATTTGATATTTTGAACTGATATGATATTAAAATCTTATATTTATTATGGTGTTCAAGTATATCCTTTGTTTCAAATAACATCAGCTTTAAATAATTTATTTAAAAATTTCTACAGAAATACATTGCTTTCATTCAGAATATTTTAATTTTTGTATAATTTTTTCAAGCAAGTTCATCAAATAATATAAAAATACTATTTTTACAACGCAACTTGATGAAGACATTTTTAAAACATATATATATATTTCCAAATTCTTATTTTGAGATATTTTAAATCTGATATAATCTAAATATTATGGAATAAAACAAGGTTGTTATTTCTGTCCTAGCCTCTCAGTTGATGGAGATGATGGACATGACAGTAAATCCATGTGACGATTTTTACCAGTTTGCTTGTGGACAATGGGACAAGAAGTATGTCATACCTGAAGAAAAATCCAGCTATAATACTTTTGAAAAATTACATGATGAACTGCAGATAATATTAAAAGGTATGTTAATCCCATATTTTCAAAATTCAAAACAGAAGGAAAGGTCTTTTCCTGCACAGAGCTCTATTGAGCTAATTGAGGTCTTCCTTAGCCAATGCAGAAAATATTCAACTAAGATATCCTGTGCCTACGAGAGCTTGTCTAAGTGGTAACATTACAGTAAATTTTAACAAGTTTGTCTAAATACAGAAATGCTTTTAAGTTTCACTGTGCTCATGCATATCGGCAATCAAATTACTGCTTCTTTCGGCAATGATATCAATGGGCTCTCAGAACATTACATATGATATCACCTATATATTTAATTCATTTACACTATATGATAATTTAAAATATTTTTCATTTCAGGTTTATTAGAAGAGCCTCCCAATAAGTATGATAGCAATGCCACACTGAAAGCAAAAGTCCTATATAATTCCTGTGTTAATGTCTGTAAGTTTCAATTGTTTACCTTCAATTTATTGATATTCTGCATGTTATCATATTTTGAATATGTGTGATAAAGTATCCATAGATAAATTGCAAGCTAATGTTTAGTGTCTTAGAATATATGATGGCCATGATCTTTTTACAATACACAATGAATTTATAAAACTTTTTTTGCAAAAAAGTATTTCTTTTATTACTGAAGTTGTGAATAATGTTGAGCAACCTTCCCCATTACTTTACAGATGTGTTTATGAATTAACTTAAGTTTTCAACCACTATGGGAAGGAAATTGTAACAGCTTGAGTGATGTTTGAGAGAAACCATGATTCGTAACTCCAAAAAACTAAAAAACGTACATATTGTTGTGTCTAATTTGTCATGACAGGTGTCAAGCTTTTGTGATGACTAGTGTCATACCTGCCACAAAGTGACATGTTTGTGTAAACATTGATAGTAAAGCTGTAAAATCTTTGTAACACCCCATACTATTTGCCTTCAAAAGCAAATTCCAGATTTATTTTTGATACAGTAAATTTGTCCTTGAGCTTTGATAGTTTTTTAATATATACCCTTGACATGAGGTACAACATATTCTGCTCATTTTCATCAGATCTATTAATTTATTATCTCTACCAGCTCAAGTTGAGCGTGTTGGTGATGATCCGCTCCGAGAGGTCATGTATGATCTTGGTGGTTGGCCAATCATTGACCTCCATTGGGATCCAGCAACCTTTGACCTGGAAACACTTCTTGGTCGTCTACGAGGCAAATACAACGCACCAGTTCTAATGGAAGTATGGGTGGGGCCAGACGACAAAAATTCCTCAGTCAACATTCTTCAGGTATTTCTTATTCCTAGTGTCAATATGTGTTATATCATATTTTTAATACTATGCAATCATAAAAATCTTATCACTGACATCATAATTCCTCACTAATGCTTTAGAACATTAGCAGTGTTTTTAACTACTATAGTAGCCTGCTGTTCACGGAAACAAAATTATCTATGATCAAGAATGTACGTCTTATCTATATGATTTCATCAGATTGAGAGATGACATCATTAAAAGCAACAGCATGATTACTCATTAATCAAATACTTGATGATTATCAGTACAGATTTTTCAATAATGAAATGTTATCTAATTGTCTCCTGAGATAAATATATTATGGTTTGTTGATTAAAAAAGTCATTCCCTCTGAAAATCTTCAAGTTTTTCATAATGCATTGATTTTAATTGATTTTAAAATAAACATTAACACAATTTTCAGGAAACAATTATCCAGGATTAAAAAAATCTCAGTTAATCCTCCTCTTTGGCCATGAAGTTGAAACACACAGTTAAAAGCATGGAACAGCTTAATTTTCATTAATTCTCGAGAAGACAAAACAGGATCATTTGCCTTGGTTGCTTGGCACCTTATTTTGAGCCATGTACAAGGTCAATAAACTTACAATTTACAATCCTCAGCTATGTCAATAGGATGTGTTCTTAAAAAGATAACAGAAATTCATTACAGGGCGTGACTTAAGTGGATTACAATAAATAGTATCCATTTGATAGCTAGTGGGTCTGTGCACCAGATTTCTGGAGGATGAAAAAAGAAATTGTAGGGCATGCCACCCAGCATGGGTGTAGCTTCTATTATGCAAATTATGCATTTGCGTACAACTTTTATGACAAGAGATATACATGTACTTATTTCATCAAATATTGCAACATCAATATAATATGTTCCTAATTGTGATTGATTCGATCCCGAAGCTTATTATACAGTAACACGTACATGTATCTCTTCAACCTCGTCCCCAGTGCTGATTGTTAAAAGCTTGATACACTGAGAGACGTAACATCACTGTGACGAGTTAGGTATCTCTTGTTCAATTCACAGAAAGTTGTCTCCCTTTGAAGGAAATTGGGGAGATCACTCTATAGCGTCGTATATTTCAAAATGAAGCGTACAGCTGAGGCCACACGGAGAATTGTAATGTTCTTTAAACTCAAAGTCGTGACGCCCAGCCCAGATGATTTAAAAACACAAAAAGGTTTGGTTCATTCTCAGTTGTTAAACAGTTCATGATACTAGTGGTATACACTCAGACTGACAGAAAAAAAAAGCATTTTCAAGAATGCCAGTAATGCCAGCAATTGTTTCCAAGGGCTCTATCAAATTTTACAGAAGAATTTGCATTAAATCTTCAATACGAATCCAGTGTGCGTCTGCTTTGTTTGGAACTAAATTGTGATAAAATATACCTTAATCCCTTTTGAATAATCATGATTTCACGAGGGGAAAAACCTTTATGCCATGTTTAAATTTAGGAATTTAGCTCACACCAGAAGCAGAAGAGTTTGATACAATTCAGTAAGACTTTAAGTACAAGATTAACCAAAATTTATTTTCAATTGTTAATTCACATCAATTCATTATCGAACATAGAACAAAACAAAATATATCTATATCTATATGTGCTTATTTGAAGTTTCAAAAATGCCCGTTAGGTGCCTGGAAATAGCATTTTTGGCACTTAAACACCTAAACTTTTCTGGGGTGGCATGGAACAACATTTCAGTCTACTAGAACCCTTTCTAGAGAAAAAGATGAAATTACAATTGTCAGCATGCATTGCCCCCTACACCCAGGCCATCATTAGGGGCCACAGATTCACCATATCAGCAACATATTAATCTTGTTGGTCAATATGTCTGTACCCAAGATTTCAGCATTCTATGCCCTATATTCTAAAAAAAGATGAAAAAACTTTGTAGGAGGCACAGACAAACCAACTGTACAGTTCATGATCCCAATTCACAAATTCATATGATTTCAGCCTTAAAGGTCTCTGTGTTGTGCAATGGATGAAGAGAAGGTTTTTAACCCCCCCTCCCTTTCCTGGAGGGCCAGTGGCATAGAATCATTACTCTTTAATTCAGAATTAGGTGCCCATACTCAATATTTGTGTACTTTAGAGCCAATGGATCTGGAGAAGAAGTTGAAATTGTGATTCAGAAAGACAGACGAAAAACGTCATCAAATAAATAAGCTGATCCTGCCATTTAGGACTTTTGAGCTAAAAGTGTGTGAAGATTGATTTTGGATTAGTGAAAAATGTCATACACCTTGTGGTTCAAAATAAAAAATCCATTATCAAATGTCAAATGTGCATCACTCGTTGATCAAATGTTGATATCAGAGACACAAAAGTGCAAATATCTGTATTCATCACTAACATAATTATCATCATAATTTTATTTTATTACATATTTTTACCTCTTTAATCATATTACCAATTGCAAGTCAATGTACGATATGATATTTGTATTGATGTCCTATTAAAGAGCCACTCCGTGAGTTGTTGGAGTCATATATGCCAAACTTAATCAATGGTGTAATCTGATTGCAAAGTATCGACTGTTACCAAAAAAGACACATTTTAAAGCTTATTGGCTTTTTTAAAGTGACAATATGAAGGTAGAAAGTCGCAAATATGATCGAAAACTGGACAGTGGCATGCGTCAAATAGTCAAACATAATTTTGGAAACTTATCTAAAACAGCTAGTAGGGCAGTTAGGAGTTGATAGTGTTTGACAGGTTATATAACTAGTATCCATGTATATTGGACGTGATATCTACACCTCTGTGCATTTATAGGGATGTTTTTATACTTTCATGGAAAACCAGTATTTGTCATATATATGTCTTTTGGACATGAAAAGTTAAGATGTTTTGATTTTATATCACCACATATGACATTTAGGTTTGTATCAAAGGTAAATAATATGTTATGAAAATCACGGAGTGGCTCTTTAAGGAATAACAAAATTAGAATTCTATGAATTTCTTATTTTATCTATTTGGTTAACTTTTAATGTCAACTTTTCTCAAAACAATGTCAGGAATTGATAGTTTGAAATGTCAGAAATGGTTATCCAATTTTTGGGATATTTATACAAATATGTGGGACGAAGTTCTGTAAATCATAAATACATTAGCATTTGCAGCATCACATTTATTTGCTTTATTTGCAAAATTATCTTCTATAATATAAAGAAAACCTGAAAACTTAAAACATTGTGAAAGTTCACATTTGTTTTTATGAAATATATGTAAAAACTCAAAGGTTAATAAAATTTCTTGTTGATGAAAGTTGATTTAAAATGTCAAGGCATTATCCCACTTATTGCCAAACTTAACTGTAGATGCTCAGAGATATGTTCAAAAAACAGTTTTTAAATCTTCTTGTCAAAAGTAAACAACATGTTTTGATCCTTCACTTTACTATGATTTCAACAAGTAATGAATCATTTGAACCTAAACGGTTTTGTTTAAAATTCAGAAAGGAGCGCAAAGGAAGTTAATCTCATTCATAATCCGTTATCAAATTTGTACCTCATAGAATGGTTTAATTTTTTTACCTTTTGGAAGCCTAAATTAAGGTGTGTAAGGGTGAAAGGTTAAAAATTATTACATTTAGAGTTCAAAGTTTTTTTATTTGGGATTAATTTCAAACAAGTAATTATACTGCCCTATTAATTTAATTCAATGATCAAATTACATCTTGATTGTTTTCAGACATTTAGTTTTGTGCTTTCCTGAAGATTATACCAATTTGAAGTGTTATTAGGTCATTTGGGATTTGTTTTTTTCAAGAATGATTTTAATGTTGTTAATTACAAATATCCATATAGTTCTTAGGGCAGAATATTACCAAAATATAATGTATTAATATCAAACCACATTTTTTCTTTAATATGAATTCCATCATCAATCATGCCTTCATATTTTGTTTGCTATTGTGAGTGATTATCAGTGTGATATTTCTAATTAAGAGTTTTTCAAATATTTCATATATTTTTTATAATCTTTTTCTTCACTTTCATTATCTCAGAGGACATCATCCAATTTCTATCCATCTATCAAATTATTTTATGTATCATTCTTCTATCTTTCTTTTTATTCATCTAAATATGTCTTTGATTCTAAAATCTTGTGTTTGGAATTTAAAATCATGAAACAAGCAAGTTCACTACAATTTTCATATGAATTGTTGAATAAAGTGCAATATCCTCCTAACTGTAACATAGTATTTGAGGGCAAATCTTAACTTTACAGTGAAACCCTTGATGTTTATGACTGCTCTTTTTTCAAACAAAATAATGTTTTAATAATATCATGGTGTGTTATCTAAGTATTATGATAAAAGTTGATATCATGAAAAGATAAATGACACTGATTTGAAAAATATTTTTAAAAGAGCATTTAAGAGGCTGTTAAGTTGATAAAGAATGCAAAGATATTGCAATATTTAAGAGTTTTTGAACATTTTTGAACATCAACTATCATTATTAAGCATACCAAAGATGATCGTTTGATGGAAATAGATGGTTATAATTTAATCCTTAAATTATCAAATCATTTAGAATGTTTATCATTTTCGTTTTTATAACAAACATGACTTTTCTACCTCAAAAAGCTGCTTTTTGTTATTTGTTTATTCTGTAAAATGATGTTTGATAGATACTTATGATATCTACAAAAAAATCCTTTCACAGATAATTTCATTTCATCTTATAATATTCAGAATTTGTTTTACCTCAAATAAAAGACAATCTTCAAAGTATGTTAAATATCTTAAGCTTAAGTTTCACAATCATAGAATTTTTTTAAAAATACTAAACAATGTGATCAATTTCCAACAATTGTTGTACTTTAAAGTACCTTATCAAGTTACCTTTTTGAATTGATCAAAAACACTTCCTTAATTTATCATAAAGTCATTCAATATAAAACAGCAACTGAAAACTAATATGGGAGAATCAATATGAAAAGAAATGAAATCCTAAATTTAAGTGAATCTTCACAAGAATGCATGGGTTTTAGGTTTGGTTTTACACAAGGGCTTGGTTTATTGTGCTCTGAGCTTGGAATTATCGAGAGGTCTGGTGTTTGAATCCCAAAATTCAGCAAAATAGTCTGAAACTGCTAGAGAACTATTTGATGTGCATGATTTATTGTGGAGTATGGAATTGATATCTTATCAGCATGTCAGTGAATAAGTATGTCATTATTAAAAATGTCACAAATTACATATATTGCTCACTTTAAAGAATTGAACACAAAGCCACAGTGCCAGTTCTATCAAAGCTAAAATATATAGGTGAATATATATATATATCTTAAGATGCTGTAACTCATCTTTAATTACCTTGACTAACTCAGTTCCATCAGTTACCACACTTACACTTCCCTGAAAAAAATAAAAGTGTGTTGTGAATTCAAAATTTTAAGAATTTGCTATAAAGAATGGAAAGGGTCCCTATGAAAACCTTTATTTAAGGTTCTAAAATCTCAACTTTAAAACAAAATTTCAGAATTAAGAGGCCTCTTCAACTTCATCTAGTTTCCTACTCTGAAGTTGTATCATTCATTGAAAATCTGAATACAATCGTGTAGACTCATTCTATAAGGGGCTTTTCTCAGATCTACAATGGTCCGAAAGTAGCCCCACACGGGACTACTCGCCTGTTCTGATGTTATCTCACCCAGCAATCACAGTTGTCTGTCAGTAGCCAGGGACACTTAAATCCAATGAACCTTGGTTAAATTTTATAACCGCCATCTTTCTTTTAAACATGATGATGTGATTAGTCTGCAAATGACTTAGTTTTGTCTACACTAAACTGGTGTCAGAAGCTGCAAGCAGTGGGGCTGCCATTAGACCATTGTGGAGAGAAAAGCCCCTGAAAGGAGTATGAATATATCATCAGAGAAATTCCCCCCAACTTTTATTCCTCAGAACTATGTTGATTTTAATCCATAGATATTTTGGTAGTGCCTTTGTTGCATTTATGTGAAAGATTTAATGTTCTAAAACAAAAGAGTCAAATATATTTTTTTATGATTGAAGTATTAAAATTACTTATTAATAATAATATTACATAAAAGTTGATCATATATTCTCTATAGGTGGACCAGCCCATGCTAGGTATGCCCAGCAGAGAGTATTACCTACAGTCGGAGGATGCCCTCTATTTCCACGCCTACTACAAGTATATGCGCGATGTTGCACACCTGCTGGGTGCAGACATGCACGATGCACAAGACCAGCTGCATGACGTGCTGCAGTTCGAGATACAACTGGCAAATGTAGGTATATTTTGAAAAACAATTTTTTTCAAAATCATATAGAGAATACTCCATGATCTGTCATGTAATACCATCATCTTTATCAAACAAATTTTCCAACTTTTGATTCCACAATGAGGCCAGTAGGAGTCTGTTTTCCATGTCGAAATCAGACATGATTAAAACATTAGAACATAAGAGACATTGGTTACTGTAGCTCATCATGCTTTGATATAATATCTTACATTTGATAAAAACATCTGTAGAATCTTTCCTAGTTCCAATGAGAAACCATCTAAATGGAAATTAGGCAGTATAAGTGAATTCATCTTATTTTCACTTTATGTTACAAACCTCAAAATCTCCATTCCATAATCAAATTTTGTATTCTCCCCTTTTTGTAATTTTTGTTTTCTCTGTTCTGGTCCGTAAAGGCCATGTAATCTGAACATCTGAATACCTGCAAACCTAGCATTTTAAAAATTAACTTTAAAAAATCAAATCAGAAATCAATAATATAGAAATAAGCACATCAGCTAATTTCTATGATTTTGTACAAAGCGCTAGTGGGTTTTCTCTCACATGAAGTTTGAGAACAGATTTTTAAAAATGTTTTAGTTAAAAAACTATGATTATGATTATTGATCATAAGAACAACAGGTAAAACTGATATAGACGATTCTGTCTCAGGTTACAAAACCCCAGTCAGAGAGGCATGACACTGGCGCCATCTACGAGAAGATGACTCTCAAACAACTTCAGAAAGTCACTCCAACTGTAAGTATATAAAATCATCCCAGCTAGCTATTCCTATAATTAATTATTCAGGAATATATATATATGTATGTATGTATGTATGTATGTATGTATGTATGTGTGTATGTATGTATGTATGTATGTATGTATGTATGTATGTATGTATGTATGTATGTATGTATGTATGTATGTATGTATGTGTGCAATCTTTGTTTTCATGCATTTTTTATTTTTGAATGAAACAAAAAACCTTCCATATGACCATTTGTAATCAAATGAAAGCCAAAGAATAAAATCCTGTAAGCCTATATTTCCTAGCTCTATATGAATAAGTTTAAAAATCTATAATCAAAATTTATATGAATCATTTATGAACATGGGTAAAATTACGGTAATATATTATTGAAGGTATAGATTGTAACAATACCTATCTCATGATCCAAGTCCTAATTCAAAACCTATCTCAACATCAAAGGCTAAAAGTAACAACCTGGTCAAATCTTTGTTATCTTGATAGGCCCTCATTTTTCATTTACAGTAGAGGAAGTAGTTTTTATATAAGGTTTTAAATATCAAATGCATAGCTTTTGTCCAGGTCAGAATGTCAGTTTTCATGTATGTTGATTTGAGCAAGTTTCATAGATTTTATGAACACTTCAAAATTAAGTATGAAAAAAACTAACAATAAACATTTAAAATTAAAACACCCTTAATCACTGATCTTTGGTAGAAATTCTTGTTTTTGTGGAGCATTTAGAAGTGATATACAAGGAAGACAAAATTTTCTAGAATACAACTTCTTTATTGTGAGATTTAAAATGTTTCAGTGCACGGTATTTCTTCAAATGGAGATTGAATCTCAATTTGACCCCATGGGAATCTATCCGAAAAATAATTTAAATGCTCACTCCTTCATCACGCAGTATGGAGATTTTATTTCATATTTCATATTTCCAACATGCCACTTAATGAAGGTGTATACATCTAAATTTAGGTCTTGAATCTCACAATAAAAAGGTTGTTATCCAGAAAATCATAAGCTTCTTTTCCTCATGATTCTTCTTAACCATTTTATCATCATGTACTAAGTTTGTTTTTTTTATTAGAAAAATGAATGTTTTGATGGGTCTGTATTTGTTTTACATTTCAGTTCAACTGGGTGACATACTGCAACCTCTTCATACCATACACCATCACAGAAGATGAGTGGGTGGTTGTGTTTGCATCCGAGTATTTACAGGATATCTTCAACATCATTGAAGCAACTGATAAAAGGTAAGATATAGACAATGTAAAATAGTAATAAGAAAAGAGTTTGATCAAACAAAAGGGAACTATTTCATAATTAAACAAGCAGACAGAGTCAGCTATATCCCCTGCCAAAGGGAAAGGGTAGTTAAGGATACTAGTTGTGGAATATTGAACAGTGATCATGTTGTTTTTCTACAAACAACCTTTAAGAAATCCTATGTTACGTTTCCATGGAAACGGATAAAAATAAAAATGCAAAGAAGTTGAAAACCCCAAAAGGCACATCTCCGCATGATGCCCGTTGCACATACCAAGTTTCGTCGAGCTAGGTCTCACCATTTTGGAGTTGTGCTCCGGAAACATTAACGGATAAAAATAAAAATGCAAAGAAGTTGAAAACCCCAAAAGGCACATCTCCTCATGATGCCCATTGCACATACCAAGTTTCGTCAAGCTAGGTCTCACAGTTTTGGAGTTGTGGTCCGGAAACGAAATCCTATGTTACGTTTCCATGGAAACGGGTAAAAATAAAAATGCAAAGAAGTTAAAAACCCCAAAAGGCACATCTCCTCATGATGTCCATTGCACATACCAAGTTTCGTCAAGCTAGGTCTCACAGTTTTGGAGTTGTGGTCCGGAAACGAAATCCTATGTTACGTTTCCATGGAAACGGGTAAAAATAAAAATGCAAAGAAGTTAAAAACCCCAAAAGGCACATCTCCTCATGATGCCCATTGCACATACCAAGTTTCGTCGAGATAGGTCTCACCATTTTGGAATTGTGCTCCGGAAACAAAATCCTATGTTACGTTTCCATGGAAACGGGTAAAAATAAAAATGCAAAGAAGTTGAAAACCCCAAAAGGCACATCTCCGCATGATGCCCGATGCACATGCCAAGTTTCGTCGAGATAGGTCTCACCATTTTGGAGTTGTGCTCCGGAAACAAAATCCTATGTTACGTTTCCATGGAAACGGGTAAAAATAAAGATGCAAAGAAGTTGAAAACCCCAAAAGGCACATCTCTGCATGATGCCAGTTGCACATACCAAGTTTCGTCGAGATAGGTCTCACCATTTTGGAGGTGTGGGAGTTGTGCTCCGGAAACAAAATCCTATGTTACCTTTCCATGGAAACGGGTAAAAATAAAAATGCAAAGAAGTTGAAAACCCCAAAAGGCACATCTCTGCATGATACCCGTTGCACAAACCAAGTTTCGTTGGGTGGGGGATAAAAAACAATTATTGTAGTAATAACGGCAAGAGGAACAGTGGCGGAGCCAAATATTATGTATAGTGGAAGTTCATTTATTTCACAGATTAGTATAATTTTACAGTAGATATGTTTTTGAAATTTCAAAATGGGTCTTTCAAACACTCTGAACTCTTCCCGCCACTGTTGACCATCCTTTCTTTATTTTGGGACACAAATATGTTGTTTGAATAAAAAATGTCAAACTTTATAAATGTTAACAGTAGTTACAAGGAAAATAGATAATAATAGTGTTTAGTGGATCAATTAACTAGTAACCATGTAAATAAGATGCATAATTTGTACTTATCAATATCTATATGGCGTTTTTTGTCTATTATCATTGAAAACGAGAAAATATCCTAATTTTTGCATTTGGAGATAAAGATGCAAGTTGAGGGACGATATTTGAATTGATCTCAAGACAGATAATATTGGCTCATATTTTACCAAATAAAGATAATGAATCATACTCTGTGGCACTTTAAACACTCAAAAACTATTCATGTTATTATTGGTAACCTTTGACCTGTATTGCTGATTGCTTTGCAAAGCATGGGCTCTGTCAGCCAATTACAGGAATTTAATCTCAGTCTTTGCATCAGACGCTGACAATATTGTCAATTCAATTTCATTTCATCAGCTCTTATTTCTATCGATCTTTCACTTGTACAGTCTGATCAAAATTGACGGTGTTCCGAGGAATAAAAGTTTCAAAATATTGACAACCAAGATTTGAACTCTATCTGTCTAGGCTATCCTCTCCACAATGGTCTGACTGAGGATAGTGAGTAATATCGAGAGATATGCAGTGTCTGTGCATTCGCTGTGTTTACGAAATAGTGACGTGCACTAGTGCGTTTAAATTTGACAAGCCCTGCAATATTTAGAAACATAGTTAATCTAAAATCATAGAAGCCTTACAGGCTTGTGGACTTCTTCTCCAGCAAGCCCATTCTGAGGTTTATCAGCATTTGGCAACAGGAGACAGCTATACACTGATTAGATAAAATGACTACTAAATTTCTAAATTTCATATTTGTGTGGTTTTCATGCATTAAACAAATGTGATTTGATTTAGATTTTAATAACACAATAAACTAATCTTGAAGCCATAAAACTTTGTTTCTTCTTTGTTTCAGAACAGTGGTTAACTACATTGTATGGAGAGTGATCCTCAACTTTGCTTCTGAGCTGACCGAATCTTACCAACATGTCCGCAGACAGTATATACGTGTACTTCAGGTAAACAAAGGGAAAAATATTGTTTACTTTTTTTATAATGAAATATATATACTCAAAATCATGTTTAATTCAAAATAATGGCAAAATAATTGCTGAAATAAAACAGACACCATTGTCTATGATTTCATCATTCACTTTTGCCGATTGATCAGCTTAACTTAAAACTTGGCACTCTTTCATTCCCTCATTTCCCTTGCCACGCTGACTTACTACTTAAAAAAAACTTTTAAGATCAATTTGTAAAAGCAATCTCTAATTGGGGAAAATAGAGTAAATAAATATACATTGATTGGGCAAGCTACTTGAATAATTTATTAACAAGAGATGTGTAGGTATGAAAAATGCACAGCCTGATTAACCACATATTAGCATATTTTTTAAGGTGATAGAAGAAAACAAAGGGGCCATTTATTCCCAAACTTTTTTATATCAGCATGACACCCATTTTGTCAGAAAACAGCTTGCTTGTAAGGATTTTATGTCCACTTTATTTACTATTACCTTCGCAACTTCCAAAAATTACTGAATGGTTTGTGGAAGTGGTTGATATATATTCTGATGTCTGAGGGAAAAATGTTAAACTTTTCCTATGTATACATATGATGTATGAATATGTTATTTTTTACACAAGGAATACAAAATGTGCAAACTGTCAACCAAAGATTTAAATACTATTTCAATTTCTTTAAATTTCCAATGTTGTTAAAAACCTTTATTAATTTAATTTTTGGAAGTTTTAAGGTGTAGGGTGAAAAGAGTTCTAAAGTATATTTTTCATTTTAGGTTAAATATGTAGAAGAGAGACAATGATTAAAACAGGCAGGAATTAATGGGTTGTTTTTTTTGTTGCCAGGGTGTGAAGCGTGACAAAATACGATGGCAGAAATGTGTGGAGTATGTCAACAACCGTATGGGGATGGCTGTTGGTAGTATGTTCATCAGGGACAACTTCAAGAAGGAGAGTAAAGATACTGTAAGTTTATACAAATTTATCATCCAAAACTGTGTTCCACTTGTGGAAGATAAGCAATATCTCCTAGGAGATATAGTTTTGACAGTAGATTTTGAACAATGCCCTATTACAATCAAGTTCATGACATCACAATTGTTTTACATCATCAAGTAATGACATCACAATGCTAAGACGTCATAAACATGATGATGTCACAATGCTATGACATCACTCCACTGAGAGTCTTAGAGTAGTGCAGTGTTCAGAAATACACTTTTTTCACGGAATCGAAATGAAAAATGGTTTTGGATGATAAATAAAACCTCACCCTTGTGTCTTCTGATATCAAATATATCAACACTCGTTGATAAAAGTTAAATATCCTCAGCATCGTATCCTCGTATATGTAAGTTTTATCAACTCGTGTTTAGATTTTTGATATCAGAAGACAGTTGGGTGAGATTCTCTATATACCATAAGAATATTGATATACGATAAGAAAGTAGATTTTTATTCATATACAAAGAATGTTTGGATATACTTTTGCATATTGATAAAATAGTAATTATATATCTTAAGAATATTGATTTAATGTATGTTTATATAGATAAATTATAAGAATATAGATAAACTATATGAATAAAGATACAATGAGAATATAGATAAACCATAAGAATATAGACTTACTGTTTTGGCATAGATATTCTGTAAGAATAAAGAAATATTGATTTAATATTAAGAATGTAAGAATATATAGCTACACTGTAAAAGACACATTAACTATCAAAATATCCATAAAAATTTATATACTGTAAGTATATTAAGTTAATAAAAATATCTAAGAATACATACTATAATAAGTTGAAGTCTATTGAAAGATTTTAGATACAATGTAAGAGTACAAAGTTACAGTAAAACTTTAGATTCAGAATTTATTTTTTACTACAAGACAATAACTTTAGATATACATGTAGTGTAAGAAAAATATTTTTGTAAGCTACTTACAATTAACCTGAGAATCTCAAATGATTTGAATATCTTATGATACCATTTTGTTTTATCAACATTTTACTATATGACAAGCTGACATTTCAAAAGCCTATCAAACTGAGTATGTGTACTAAGTTGTATATTCCTGGCAATTAATATAAAAGGAACAATTAAATATTTTTCATTCTTATTTACTTTTGCCAAATTAAACTGTATCGAAACAAAGTTGTGTTAGTTTCTTATTTACCATCTGTTAACATGGTAATTCATCATGTTTTTTTTTATAATGTTCCTAAACTTATTTTCTTATTTCAATTTTCAAATTTGATTGATTTGATAATTTTCAAGGCTCTAGCAATGATCCATGACATCCGAGAAGCCTTCAATGAACTGTTGGAGGAAAATCATTGGATGGACGAAAGAACCAAAGCTTTTGCAAAGGAAAAGGTAATGAAAATATAGTATTTCTTCAGAAATTGTCCTTTGTTCCATAACACGCTACTGTCTTTTTACATCATTAAAATATATTCTAAAATCTTCTGATCATAAAAATCTTTTCACCTATTTAAGAAATAAAATCATATTTAGATATTTTAAATTATGTTAGAAGTTTATTTGCTTATATTTTAGTAAAATGGGTTTGTATGTTTTTAAATTTCAACTTTTGAAAATGATTTTATTGATAAAGATAGATATCCTTTTGCTAATAAATTTGATGATAACAAATAACAAAGATATCTTGATGTTTCAAAAATCATATGATGAATATCATGACAGAGAATTTGAATTACTTTTTATGTAATGAAAGGATTTTGAACCTTCAAATGTGTTTTGGACAATCTGCAGGCAAATGCCATGAATGAGAGAATTGGCTATCCAGACTTCATCAAGGATAGCGAGAAACTTGATGAAAAATACAGCCGTGTAAGTTAATCTTTATTAGTTCAAAGAATTTTTCATTTTATTAATTTAGAAAAAAATGATTTTACTCACAAGTCCAATAAGTAACCAAATATTTGCATAAGGTAGTCAGTTACCAATTAATAAAAGATGATGATACTCATTTCACTGATAACCCCTCTGATATCGACTGAGATAACCAACCATAATCGTGTCATCCAGTAGAAACATAGAAAGACTGGGCACAGTTTCTTCACTGAAAAATATTCTCCTGTTATAAAACTGAATTCTGGGTCAAGGAAAAAACATCAGGTTAAAGGTCCGAATTAGGTTGTCAATGGTAAATGAATGATTTAACTTTTGCCCTCAGCTGGAGTTTGATTCTAACCAGTACTTCAAGAACCACCTCAAAGTGGAAGAAGACAGTTCTATCAAGATGATGAACAAACTGAGGCATCCTGTCTATAAGGACACGTGAGTTTATTCAGAGGCCCATCACCTTTAAATCGGGAGAAGAATCTTCCACAGACATTGACTAAATCAAAGAGAGATTAATATCCCTTATTGATCTACCATTTTCAGATATTTTAATTACATTGAAAAAATCTGTTGTAGTTTTACAAAGTAGCAGTGTAAGAAAGAAAAATCTTTAATCTGGTTACACAAAGATGCTTCAAGTAATTGTAAAATAATAAATTGATAAATGACATATGTCAAAACAGGAATATTGCGTTTAAACAAAAATACACCATTGACTCTTTTTTCAGGTTTTGACTAAAGATCACTTATGGTGTCATTTTATTTGTTTCACTGCAAACAATTTGTTTGCATGTTTTCCCCTCGTCAAAATCAATAGCTGCCTAGTACAGATTGTAAGTGCATGCAAACTCAATACTGACAAAAAACTTTATTTAACATCAAGTACATGAACCTTTAATGCTCTGAATTAAAAACTGTTAATAACATCAGTGAAATATCATTTAGAAATAGCGTTGGAAATACATATACAGAACCTACGCTACAACTAAAGAAAAGAATATAGTTATAAGGAAAGTTTTAGGGACACAATACATCTTTGTTATGCTATTTCTAAGCAATACAGGTCTCTCTGAATGACAACATAGTGCTATAACCTCAGTCTACTTAATTCCTTTGACAGCACTAATTTGCTGAAATTTGTCTACATTTTGCATTAAAAGTAATGAAGAATGATATCTGATGATAAATAGAAAATCATCTTTCTATCTACCTGCTACTATTAGACTTATGAGATTTTGCACAGACAATTAGAAAGATTATCAAGATCAATTCTTTGTCATTTCAGCTGGGAGCAGGATCCGGCTGTCGTTAACGCCTTTTACAACCCAAACAGAAATGATATTGGTAAGGAGGTCAAATTGTGATTGAAAGATTTTAATCTGTTAAGTCAAAATTAGAGAGAATTACATTTTCCACAATCCCTCCATGTAAAGGGGCACAGAGTATGTTGTTGGGGTTAAATATGTCAAACTTCATAGATGTTGTTATTATTTAAAGAAGTAGTGGCTGTTTCTGAAAATCACCATCTTAATGCTTATCAGTTGGATATAGTGACAATAAACAGGTTAAAATGGAGATTTATGATTAAAAAAATGGACAATCATAATTTTGGTATTTTAGAGATAATGATGTAACTGTAGAAAGTCGTTTTGAACTTTATACAGGTCATATGGTATTTCGGCCCTTATTTAAGCCACATGATTTATTAGACATACTCTGTGTAACTTTAATACAGTAACAATACTGTAGTAATAATCGCCCAAATGTCGACTGATTCTTGTAGAGTTCATGTGGAATCACCATTCTTACTCTATCTGATGATCAAGGAGTTGATGGTCCATATTCTACCAAAAAATGCAATACCACTTCATTGTTCAACATACCAGTTTTATTGTATATAAAGGAACTTTTTAATTTACATTTATGCAAATGTAGATATATGCATGTATTTTAGTCAATTAGTTTAAAGCAAAATCAAAATTGTATGGCCTGTTTTATACTGGTCTATCTTTATATGATTAGTGGTAATATCATGCCAATGTTGTTAAAAGCAATACTCAGTGGCAAAATTAAATATAAAGAAGTTGATAATCCAGAAAAGTTAGTGTCTATCTAAATTGCTTTTCAATGCGGTTTCTCAATACTCACAGATTATTTTATATGGCTGTGGATTGATATGGAATTTTCAAGAAGAACAGTGGGCCTTTATTGTCCATCTCATCAACATGAGAAAGTCCATGGTTTAAAAGATGTTTTTATCCAAGTATCAAGTCCTGCCAATGGTTTAACTGATCTAGGGAATCTGGAGAGGTTTTTCAACCTTCTTCAACTGAAGAAGTACTTCAAATTTAAGACATGAACGATGATATACTTGCAAGGTTTGCATTAACACTGTCCTTTTCTTGAGATTACAAAATGTGCTTTTAGTCCAGTTATCTAAACAATAACCTTCACATAATTATATACATAACATGATAACTTCTGTCCTGTTGAGGTCAGGGGAAGCAAATCATGCCAAATGGCCTTGCAAAACTGACAGACCTGTCATAGGAACATTTTTGAGCTTCTTCAGTTGACTGCTTGCTAATGATAGGTTGCTTTTGTCAAACTTTTCTGTCAGGATTAGACATAAGCTTGTTGTTAGGAACATAATGTGCACAAACTACACAGGCTGAAAAACCCCCCATAAACAATCACTTCATCAGCTTACACTGTTGACGCCTTGCTTCCGATATTTGCACTTTAACAGTTATGTTTACAAACACACGTTAGGTTGGACATGTGGTCGCCATGGCAATTCCTAGTTTTCCCCGGTGCAGTGAAAACAGTCTATTGTCTATTGGCGGGCAGTAAATATTGGATATTCGAATAGTGCTTGTGAAACTCACTTGTGACAAAGACAGAACCTAGAATGTTCTTCTGTCTTTATCTACTAGAAGAAAGCTCTTGCTTTAGTTTGGCATTATTACTTAAAGTGTTCATGCTGAATCATCATTCTTATTATATCACATGAAAGAAGGAGTCGATGGTCCATACTGTATACCTTCCACGAATATGCAATGGTACACATATGATGTCAATGTACCACTTCATTGTTCTTCGTTGTGAAATTTGCAAAAATTCAAAACCAGATCTTGGAGAGAGGGCAAAATTTATTTTATATTCTGCATTTGTAGAATTTCCGCCATCGATGCAATGTATAAATACCACAGTTCGTTGGTCAGTTATTTTGGTTCAGCACAAAATTTGTTTATATCAAATTCAAATCTAGTTTGCCTTCCTTCTCAAACAATTGTTCTTTGGTATCGTCAAACTGAAATATGAATCAAGAACTTCAAGCCATACCATGGTTTACCGTAAATATACCATAAAGAATTCTTAGAGAGTGATAGCAAAAATAATTGCTTCATTTTCCCAATCACAAGCATCTTTCAAAGAATAAGGAACCTTATCCTAAATTTTCATTGTTTTTTTTATGGTAACAGTCATTGCGTGTCATGTTTCAGTTTTCCCAGCCGGCATTCTTCAACCCCTATTCTACAGTAAGAACTTTCCAAAGTAAGTAGTGATGCGTCAACGTTCGATCTGTCTCATCTAAAGATTTTCTGTGTCCAAATCAGTAATTGCTAAATATTTTAATGCGACGGAAGGTCTGAAATTTATTCTTTATTGATTCTCTAAACAAAAATTGTATTTCCTTTTAAAAAAACTTTTAATTGCTTTATTAATTTGCCTAAAGATAAAACTACAGTTATATAGATGGCTGACTAGTGTAATTTAAACCAACGGAAATATATTATGCATGTGAGAAAAAATGTTTTAATGTTCATACCATTGCAAAAAGAAGTTTTTGTTTTGTTTCCTTAAATATCTCACATTTTCCTATCAAGATCTCTCAATTATGGTGGAATTGGCGTCGTTATTGGTCACGAAATAACACATGGATTTGATGACAAAGGTGACTGTTATATTTTCATAATTTGTCCATCTCATTCGAGACATCAATAAAATTTCATTCATCTTCTCACGAAAATCAATAAGGTATAGTGGAGTGTTACTTTTAATTTGTGTTAATGAGTAAATGTATTTTTTTCAAAATAAGTACTAGAATGTTTCATTATCAATTATCAAGAACCTATTCAAAATATGTTTTACATGTTTAGACATACGTGCAATTAACATCTGTGTTTTGAATTTCTTATAACTTTCCTATTTCTTAACATCGTTAAAAAGTTTAAGCACTCGATACAAAGGTTACTTGAGAAGAAAATAAAAAAGGCATAAATCGCACCAGTATCCATCACCTTTATGGGTAGACAATGACAGACCATGAAAACAAATCAGTTTAGAGAAAATACTTGATAAAAAATGTACATTGACAAAATAATAAATAAAGCTTTCTTTATCTAGGTCGTCAGTATGATAAAGATGGAAATCTGAAGCAATGGTGGGATGAAGCTACCATACAAGCGTTCCGCTATCAAGCGCAGTGTATGATTGACCAGTACTCTAGCTACAGACTAGAACAGATCGGGATGTATGTGAGTACATATTGTATGATCGGCCATCTCCTCTAAGTTACAATCTCCGAGTCCAGTGAAGAGGTACGTAGTGTATTACTATAGTACTGTATTCGTATGCAACGGTCTTGAACAATTACTAGATTTGAACTGTTCCACTTAGCCCTGTTGAAACGGCTTTCGGTCAAGCACTAGTAGACAGTTAAACATGAAAAAAGAAATAAAGTGTTCGAGTAGCACGGCTCTTGTCATACGTCTGGCATGTCAGGTTAGCAAAATAATGAATGACCGAGTTCCTGATTATAACCAATTATTACGTTTTAAAGAATAACATTTATTTCCAGAATTGAATATTTTATTCGAATACCTATTTCAAAGAGATAAATAGATCTTCTAGCTGCATTGGTGACTTGAGAACAGCTACGTGACAGTCAGATAGTCTATCTGTAACCTTCACCAACCATAAATACACAAACAATCAAACATCAAAATCTAAAACTTTTGACAAGCCTAGTCGGTGATTGGTTGGTTTGTGCAATGGTCACCTAAATGGCCCATATGGAGCAGTACTGAGCTGAGAAATTGAGCGAGATTTGGGTGGCAGGTTTCCCCGGTGTCAATGTGATTGTAAGCCAAATTATGTGATAACTATTTTCTTCTTCTTTTTTCACTGCAAAATCTATGAATAACTCTCGCTGTAAAGGTTATTCTTATAACCCAATTATTTCAAACAAATGCTCTTATCTTAATCTTATGCCCAGTCATGCTCGTCATGTTTTTATTTTCCTTCCAGCTTGATGGGAAGAACACCCAGGGTGAGAATATTGCCGACAATGGTGGCCTCAAACAAGCTTACAGGGTGAGGTCATGGTGAAGTGTTCGTAAAATCATAGATTATTTCAAATGTACTAGTGAAGTGTTCTTAAAATCGTAATCATTCTAAAAACACAGTAGTAAAAAGTTGATTCTTTATATAGCTTTAAAAGTATCTACATTAATTTCATGATTTGAATTTTGTTGATATTTGGATTCAATTTGTTAGTTTGTTTTGATAACGTTTTCAGTGAAACAAACTTCCTTAAACGATTTTCGTACGGCGTCATTTGCTATTAATACTATCATCAAGCATGTTAATTTAACCTAAACATTGTTTCATGAATGTCTTAAAATTTGCATTTTCTTGTAAGTACAGGCATACAGAAAGTGGGTTGAGCAGAACGGCCACGAACAACTCTTACCTGGAATAGGACTTTCTCACAATCAACTCTTCTTCCTCAACTATGCCCAGGTGATCTAGCTATTTCCATATTCATATTTCATACCAAATGTTCACATCAATTAAAATGCAAATAAAGTTTGAAACCTGTATGATTTTATTTGCAGCGGGCCTGTATCTGTCACATGAGTTTATCCTACATCGAAGATCAAATAGGTCGAACTCTTGTGGTGCAGTTCGTACCTTATTGAGGTGTGGGTGACACGTTAGATTGACAAAATCAAAAGCTGGAAATCTCTATCAACCCTACTCTTCGGTTAAAAACTTCAATCTATGATATCCTTGATGATTGTTATAAGATTCCATTTAATACAACAGATAATCTTCATTATAATAAATATCTAGGTTGTCTTATGTATTGTGAAAATTCAGGAAAACCTCTTCAAGGTAGATATGCTGTTTGGTGCAATAATAAACTAAGATTTCATCGCACAGATATGGTGCGGGAAGATGCGTGACGAAGAAGCCCTTCACAAGATACGTACCGCGGTTCACAGTCCAGGACCTCTGAGGATCCTCGGGCCTTTGTCCAACTCGTGGGACTTTTCTGAGGCGTACCACTGTCCCCTCGGGAGCAGGATGAATCCTCGGAAGAAATGTTCAGTCTGGTGAACAGATACAATATGTTCATTACTGTACCCTTTCACTGGCTTCTCAAAAGAGAATGTGTTCATTTGCACCTTCAATAGCTGGTGATGGGGAGAAAAATGAGATCTTTTAAGAGCATTTTTTTGTGTTGAATTGATCAATGCTAGCTATAGATTCAATTTCATGTGTTTGTTGAAGTTGAACATGAGATCGTGGCAAAAATTCAACCTTGTTACAACTACGATGACCGTAAAGGATGTTACGGCTTGGGTTTTTTTCCCAGTGGAGAGCATATTTGATCCTTTGGGTTTTATCTAGTCGGGTGATTTTTTTTCGTGAGGACGGCAATTATTTATGGTCCTTTAAGATTCGATCAAGCCAGATGACTATCTCTTTAGAAGAAAACTTTGTGCTGATCCAATCGTGGTTTGATCAAAGACGAGGGAAATTTGATCATATGCTGAAAATTACTTGAGTGTCTGATATAGATGATCCTGTCTAAACAACGCTACATTTTCGTGACTATTTGATGGTAATGTGATCATGTGCAATATATTTCATGAGAGTTTTGGAGGTGTTTGAACATGGATATCTATTGGTCATGCCATGTGTGTGAGTGATCTTAAGATGCCCCTATGATCAAAGGAGAGGTGATGATTAAGACAAACGAAGTTGATTTTGACGGTTTGATCATATGAAAACTGTTAACCACAGTGCTGGACAAACTGATCAGCAGGCAATTCGATCAAGAACAGGAACGTCTCATTCAAATGTTTGATCATGTGAAATCATGTATGAATGGATTGGTTTCAATTTGATCAACCAAGGTACAGAAACCAGGTTTTGTCAAAAGTTGATTTAACATTCCTTGATGTTGGTTTGACAAAAAATGGCGATAGGCTTCGTATTTTTAATATTTTACTGAGGTTGTTCATACATTTCGTTTTTCTTCAGAACTACAAGCTGAAGTTTAGACAAACAAGTTGAGTGAAAGTTTGATCATAATGGATTTAAATTTTATCATATGAATTTTGACATCTTTTGATCACAATATAAAGAGTTGATCATTGTAATCGCTTGCAGATAATCCCTAAAATATTTGCGGAGCTTGTCTTTCGGGTGGACATTACCTTGTTGATTTGTGAGATATCATTTTGACGAAACTGCAAACATTGCATGGTGAACATTACGGGCAATGTGCAATCGTGCGTGTGGTTCTTGCACTGCTGTTGAAGTGTTTGATGCTGAGGCTAGTTGCACATTTCTCAGTGAATGGCATATCCGTTTATCTACTTAAAGGTTTATCGCTAACATGTGAACACCGATTATTAAATAGTTGGATTAATTTATTTGTTGTCGACTTAAAATATCAAATTGCTATTTGTGTAGCTTGTTAAGTTTATGATGTTTTAGAAATGACAAATAAATTAGTCACTACGGATGTGCCGTAAGTTACGGATGGACGAAATTAATTTGATATGTTGAGAACCCTTTCTTTCGAACATACTTAGAAGTGATCTTTATCTATGTTTAGTTTTTATTGTCGCCATTTACATTGAGTCTATTATCGACAACATTCAATTGAGCATTAAATCCCTTTCTCGAATATTGGCATCGGTTTTTAGTGATCTTTGCTTGAATTTTTTATATAGACGATTTTTGTTTGGATTGTCACAAGAAGCTTCTTATTTGACCGCTAGTATAATACATATTTTTAAGAAAATATTTGACTACCCAAAATTTCAATTTCTTTTAACTATTAATTTATCATGTACAATCAATTCCTGACTGGCGAAATTTTAAACAATGAACACTACAGTATCTCGTTTATGTCAATATTGTTTCTACAAAAAGAAATTGAGAAATGTTACAAGACCTTTTATCCATTGAACTGGGAAAGGTGAATGCCATCAAGGTTGGTTGTGAATGAGAAAGAAGACAGTATTCAAAGTGCAATATATGTCATAAGCGCTCAATTATTCTAAGGACTGAAATTGATGTCTCTCGTGTAGTTAGGTCACTTTATGTTTGTGGAAGATTGCACCGATAAAAGTAAACAAAAAATTCGCCGATTTTTTTCAAAACTTTGTCATTTTAACATTTAGTTTTAATTTCATTTGATCATGAAGAATATCATGTTTAGGCCGTTACCATTAAGTTGTATAAGCAACCTTACCTTTCAAAACTATTTCGAGAAAATATATGTTTTTTTATATTGTTGGTTAAATGTTTTGTCTACTTTTCGTTATCTTTTTGATGAATCCAAATATTTACCGTAACATATTTTAGAGATTAATGGAAACAGTTCCTTTGATTTTATTTTCTACCGGCGAATAATTGTTGGCAAAAATCTATTTTAGGGATTTCAAGTTGCAATGTCATTTGCTTTTTGTACGATGCTAAATACCTTTTCGGCCATTCAAAACACTAAAATGTGAGATATTCAAATTTTGTTAGAGTCGAAAGGAATACAGGTCAGACAAAATTGTTTCGATACTATACCATCATAACAAAGTAACGCTTTAAAAAAAAATTACATTGTTGATATCATGAAATTAATGATGCATTCAATTTGTGTTCAGAAAGCATATTTTATTTTGTTCAAACGTGATTTCATAATATATTCTTATATTTGAAAACATATCACATTTCAAATGCCCTAACTGTACTGTTACTCGTTGCTCTTGTCTTCTCATTTAGAGAAATTATTAGTTGTTGTGAAGTGTTGTTTTGTTTTATGATACACTTAGAAATAGAAAACATATTTTCAATGTTACTACTTTTTATACGTTTTTATTTTCACAAAAATGGCATTTAAAACGAACATAGATAAATGAACCGTTATCTCATATTTCTTTATCATGCAGTAATGATTTACAATCAATTTGAAATGTTATTCTACTTTTGCCAAAAGGTAATTGAGATGGTTGATGTTTTAAAGTGCTTTCAAGCACAATTAGGTTGCCGGGAAGTATTTTCCAGGAATATTATGTTGCCTTAAAGTGCTTTCAAGGAAAATTATGTTGCCGGGAGGTATTTTCCAGGAATATCATGTTGACTTGAAGTGTTTTGTTGGAATATTAACTTGCTGGAATGTATTTCCAAAGAATATAATGTTGCCTGGAAGTATTTCCAATGAATATTATGTTGCCTGGAAGTATTTTCAAGGAATATTAATTTGCCGTGATGTGCTTTCCAGGAATAAAAGGTCGCTGAAAAATGTTTTCGAGGATCACTTTGTCGCCTGAAAGTATTTTGTTACCTAAACGTGTTTTCAAGGCATATAAGGAACTGTAAGGATGATACAGCATATTGAATTTCAACAAATGTTCCAAACAATCCCTTGCTTTTTTTTTGTTTATTAAAAAGTGATAATTATTCAAAATTCAACAAAACTTTTAATTTTGAAAAAAGTTATTCCTATTTCCGCCTGTGACTGTAATTAGTAAGGTAAACTGATCGAGGTTCGGACAGTGTATTGATTCGTATATTTTGAAAAACTGCAAGATTTATAATTATCTGATGAAAGTAATAATCAGAAGACCAAATTGTCAAACATTTAATTAATTTGTACCTTTATGTGTAAAATTAAATCTATAATAACCGAAAATGATTGTTTTGATTTAACCTCTGTCCCAACTTCGGACACTTGCACCTAATCTTTTCGAATGTATCCCTGGCTAAAAATATTTATCAAAATGATTTCAAACATTCCCAGTCACGCTTTGGGTGGTCAATGTTCACTCATCTAAAAGTGTTTGGGAAACAAAAATTAACTTGTTATTGGTACAGAGCATGCTTTCCTATGTTAGATTCTCGAACATTGCCGACTGCGCCGATACGGAATGGTGACGTCACAACTACATTTGTCGTTATTCGACGCTACAATGTCGCTAGCGCTATATCGTATATTTCACTTAATCAATTATTCACTTTGTCACATGCCATAGTCGTATGTTTATTCTTTTTTCCTGAACTTTTGACTGTTGAATCAAAATATTACAAATCCTTAAAAAGAAAATTTACGAACTATCCGAACCAAGGTCATTTGACATTTCATCAAGATGTTATTAAGTTATATATTCACATTTAATGTACCAATATTCAGAAAAATGTGACTCTTTGGTTGTTAGTCGTTGATAATGAATACAGTTAAAAATATTTTGGCGCCTTCTAGATTTCCTGACCTAAGTGTCAACTTTTAAATTTAAACAATTTTTAGGCCATTTCCTTTTTGAATCCTTTAATTGTACCTCCGTTACTCGATTAGAAATATTTCTGACAATTAAATCTTTATCATAAGAAATGAATGGAAAAAAACACTGAAAAGGGACGTTTTGAAACAAGAGATTTCTGGAATTGCACGTATTATTGTGTACGCTCCTAGTCAAAATGTCCGAAGTTTGAGCGACCCCGGGTGGTATCCGAAGCTCGGTTAGTTTACCCTCAATATAATTGATTAAAACAAGACTTGCATTAATAATATCTCTGATCAAATTGTATCATATGTCAATAACCACGTGTTGCTTATATTTTTTTTATAACAAATTACTCTATCGAAATCAAGATGAAGATTAACTATAATACTTAATTGCTCCTTTTAAAAGTAATAAAAAATCAAAATAGACATATGATCTCTCAAGTAGTTTAACTCCATGCCTAAAACAATGTTTTTCTTCTGTTATCTATACAAAAGGTTGCATGAACCCTGAGTGTGAATCGGAAAATAACATTTAAGTCTTACGTTAAAACCTATATTTATGTTACGTGAGCTGACGACGTCCAACTAACGGATCATATTTGTTCACAAATGTATCTGTAAGTTTGTTTAAAATATCTCTGTATGGTTGTTGTATTGTTTTGTTTTATAATTTATTCATTAATAAAGTCTATATCTTGTTCTATTAAACTTTTCAGCCTCTTTTTGTTGACTTATTGTAAGTCAACATGGAAGGGGGCGACAAAGGCATATTAATTACATAAACATATTTAGAAAATGTTGATCAATAGTTGTATATTGTAATGACCCCGTATTACTCTTCACATATTTTCTAAAGTAACACATTCAAATGAAACTTTTGTCGTGAGAGAAAGTGATATTTCAAGCAAATCTAATATGTCTGTAAATAGATAAAACATAAAACTACAAGGAAGTATGTACATGCATTTTATCAACAAAATGATGTGGCGGAACTCGGATAAAACTGATTTTGATTTATGGGATAAATGTGATACTCTTATTGTGATTATTATTGTTGTTGTTATCATTAATAACATAATAAGATCATAGTCATGTACAAACTTCGAAACCATGAAAGCTGTTAAGAAAAGGTGGATATACGAATAATTGCAGTCGTAAAATAATATGTAGAATGGTGACAAATACCTTGATAACGGATAGCAGTCATACCGTATACCGTTTCAGCAATTAGAAAGAACTCCATCTCGCTTATTTTACTTGAATCAATGGTTATCGGAACACACATAATATTTTGATCTTCTCGCGGAAAAGGGTAAGTACTTTTTAACAGTAGCGTACTCGGAAAATGAAATCAGTGATCATGTCATCGGATCTTTCAAGTGTTGCCGAGATGACACCGAACCGACACACTGTATTGTAAACACCACGTGGAAAGAGGCGTTTGAATTTTAATGTTGAAATGATTCAACACCATATGCTTATCTACGATCACATGGGCAATACAGCAATTCAATTACTTCAAGGCTAAGTATTTATGGTTTTAAGTTACAACTTTTTTTATCATGAAGCAAAACCGGTTTCTGAGTATCTGCTGTATGAAAGAAGGAGCCTATTCTCGGAAACTTCGTGCTGCATGTAGCAGTGCGTTACAAACATTTGCGCACTTGCACATGCTAGGCTTGATCGCAATGGTAGAAAATGATCATATTTATTGTGCAATTCAATATTAGGAAAAGGATTTATTTTGAGTTTCTACAGATCATAAAAATATCATTTTCACTTGAACATATTCTTTTGTTTGAATTGACTACATTGAGTCAAAAGAAAGAGATTTTCCCCGTCCAATGATTTAATGGAGGAAGGACTCGATACTGTATAATCATAAATATCTTTAATCACCAAGGCGATTAATAAGTCAATCTAAATTCTAAAATTTTACAGTGTATTCATCATAATAATGAAGATCGACATAAATATATACTCTTCAACAAAAAAGAAACGCAAAAGTCACTTTTCAAAGAATTTATTGCTTAAACTCGAGATGCATTAATGACATAATTTATGGGGTAGGAAGGTTCACAATCACATGTGTATAGACAAAGAGTTCGCCAACACGAATGTAACTTCCGTTTGCTGTGATTCTATTTTCATTAGTCCACAAGGTGGCGTAAAAGTCAGTACTCTGGCATCCTTTCGGCAAGGATTGATAATTCGATGAAATCGTTTTTTTGAATTTCTTCCCCACTTTTCATCTAATGTGATGGCCATTGGTAGATGTGCCAAAACGTGATGTGACGTTGACGTAAACGTCAAACACGATTTTCCTATTAGTAATCTATAAGGTCAATTCTGGTGTTTTAAAGGTCATTTGCAAGATTGAAACGTTAAAATTTGTAAGCTAAGTGACCGGAACGAAAGCTGCATGTGTATAATGCCGACACAACTCCCTCTGACGGTCAATAATCGATGTCAATTGACGTCCGAGCACGTTGTTGATGTATCTATTTTTTGTGAAATTCCTGTAAATCAGTATTGAATGAATCATTGAGGAAATGCCATTGCCATTAACACCATGACACTGTCTCAAACAATTATGTTGACTATTTGAATAAAATTGGGTTGTAAATGTGTTTTTTCCAATGCTAAACATTATTATTACACGTTACTTTCCATCTCACCAAAGAAGGCGAAATTGTGATTCATCATCAAACCAGACTTTTCTAAAGTTTTCTAAGTTCTGGTTCTTGGCTTTCAAACACCACAAAAAGCGATTGCGTAATTAGACGTTTCTCAAAACAGGGTTGATAACTTGCCTTCTTGGTGGAAAACCCACTTAACGCAAACGATTCCTGCACGTTTAGTTTGAACGTTTTGTCAAAACGAAGATGTGTTGTGGAGTCTACACGGTTGTAACTAGAGGGTGACGTAAGTGGTTGACCCGGTTGTAGCAATTCTTGGCTATGTTCGTAACTCCAAGATGCATACATCTAGGGCGGACTTGGTCAACAGGAACCGACCAAAAAGGCAACGACAGGTGCTCTGATGAACGTTCACACATGATGAACGGTCGTATGTCGGACAAATGCAAATTGCGACTCAACGGTTTCAATGTGACCTATGGCCACGTTTTATTTTCACCTCTCAGTCATGGCATAATTAAAGCCTCTTTTCTAACCAAAAACGAATAATAAAATGTGAAACATTAGGTGACCTTTTTAGCGTTAAAGATACCACATAACAAAAGGTAAAATGTCCCTTTTTTGAGCTTTAGCTGTGAACAATTACTCGGCAATGCTGTCAAAGAAAGAAATATCATTTTTCAATTGTTTGGCTGCTTTTAAACGAGTCCATTATTATCAAAATCACCTTTGCGTTTCTTTTTTGAAGAGGGTATGTGAAAAATTCCTTGGACCCTTATACATCACTTCATTGTAGCAGAACACCTTCAACCATTTTCTATTTGCACGTTCAGGTTTAAGAAAATAGATTTCTACAAAATATTTGTGTTATCATGTCAATGTTTGTTATTTAGTTATTCGTTTTTCAACTATATGATAATGCATTACGAAGTATGTGATTAGTGAGTTCATTTTGCTTGCAGCAAGGCAACATTTGCTTTCCGCTTTCTTTCAATCGTTATTCATATTCAACTTCTGTAGTCTGGCTGATAAATCAACCATTGTTGCGCAAGTGTTAATCATACCATTGTTGAGATGGCAGCAATGAAAGCTGTGTTTGAATGTTTCTACCCATATTGTCTTTCGCCGAGATTAGGGAATTTCTTTTATCAACTTCTTTCTCTTCCAGCGTTCTGTGGTTGACTTTTAGGTCACCACAACGAGTAGATCCAAAGATCTGAAATATAAAATGGAAGAAATAATGACAAAAAGAAATCTACTACATAATTGCTTCATCATCGTTTCTTACACTCGCATTAAAAGGAGAACTGAGTTCATCTTCTTTATCTTTAAAATTTACTTTCGATAGTGAGGATTCAACTTTTATATGTTTTCATTATGTTAGAAAATTGTTACGTTTGAATGATATTTTAACATTATAACAATAGGGGGCCTGGTGGAATTGATATTTATAAGGCAGTTTTTTTTCAAACGACTACCCTGGAGAATGATTTAAAAATGATCAATGGGGAGCATAAAACATTGAAAGTTTTTTCATTAAACATTAGCGCATCAAATATGTATTTTCGTGAATGATAAACAGAAAGGACGTACCGTATTCACATACAGAATGCCAACTAAGACCGCATGGAACATCATTAATGCCCCATGTGTCTCCAAACCGTTCCAATCCACCACAATTCTCTGGGCCTGAAAAATGGAAATAAATTGTGTCAGTCAAACTGAAGAAATATCTATGGAGCCGAAGCGAGAAGAAAACTCTCTACAGCCCCATATAACAGAACGTACTGCACCTGGTGGAAAGAAAATATCAATTTTAAAATTCCCATCGATTTGCATGTTGATTCATTGTTGCACACATACTTCTGAGATTCTGAATAACACGTATTAATAGAATATAAACATTGACGTGGCCAGTGACTGGACATTTTCACTGATTATTACTTCAGCAATTTAAACAGTGCATTAAGAAAGGACTTAAACATTTTAAGTGCTTAGTATTTTTAGTACACAATAAGTTCTTTACAGAAACATGCTTATGTTGATAATGTATTTGTGTCGTAAGATAAACATCTTGATGTTGGAGAAGAGTGTCACATTCAAAGAGATAGTGAAACTCATCTCCAACAGCAGCGGTGTTACACAGTTCACAGAAACGTTCCTCTTTGGGATTAAATGCAATCGACCGGTTTCAATTGGTAGATTATAGTTAAAGGTTCTTAATCTTTATATGGGAAAATATTTGTCTTAAGGTAAATATAAGTAATGTTCAAAGCATAGATTATCCTTGAAGCATGTGTAGAATTGACCTTTCGAGCTGCTCTCTATGGTGCTCTCAATGTTGTAAAAACTGATCTCTGAAAATAGTTTCTACCTTTAGAACTATAGTATAGAGTATAGTTGGAGGTAATTACCCTATGATAACCCAACTGGGTGTCATTTTAACGAAATAAAAAATTACATGACGATTAAATGAAGACTGTTCTTGCAACAATTTATTTACATGTAAGTCTATTGAAAATTCAAAACTGATGATCATTTTCGACAGGGACCTTTAGCTCGTCTGATATGGAGTTAAGAAGCACTTATGTCATGGCCTGCCTGCTGGGCTAAATGGTTTTCGCATTATCCGAAACCATCATACTTACATATTTGGACATATACTAAGAGCTAAAAAGTTGTCCATCTTAGATATTGATAACTAGTCTGCCGAATGGAAAAAACAACAGATTTCACTTTTAAAAATATTACCAACGGCATCATGGAGATTGAGAAAGGGATTTAACTTTTTGTGTAGTTACTATTTGTGTTTGTATTTGTCCCTAATGTAAGTTATCAAAAGATTTCACACTTAAATGGCCGCATGCGGTTTCCATTTGAAATGGGATAACTCATTCAACGACTGCAGATGAATGAGAAGTTTGACCCTCTCAAGATGATAGATAATTGATGGCAAAAATAAATATCTATCGTGTCTTTCGGGTTTCTGTTTACCAAAAGTACTCCTTCACAAAAAGCGGTTCAAACTTCTGCCAGGAGCTGTACCCACCGTCCTGGTTATCGTAGTCGTCCGGCTGTCCATAACCAAAGTACTTGCTTACATCCACGACTGTACCATCCTCCCAAAGAAAACCTCCCGATTGTGATCGATTGAAGCCTGTTAAAAAGTAACTTTAATCTTACTTAACGTACTTGGTTATTGGGCTCTTGGGTCCATATACACTGAAGTAAATAAGTTGAGACCAATTCACTTTTCAGTAAAAAGGCAGTCAACCTTTGATATTTCGACCCATATGAGACTTATAAATGGATTATTGGGGGGCTCTTCTGAGTATAGATGAAACAAACGTGCGAAAGAAAAACTATTGATAAAATCATTCGATCTATAACGAGACACATATGACAAATAAGCATAAAGGTATTATAAAACTTAAACAAAAATAAATGTCCCTTAAAAGAAATCATTTTGGATATCTTTATTTAAAATCGCTTAGGTTTTCCTGTGTGGTTTATTTCTATGAGTTCTCAGCCTCTAGTTTCTTCAGTTGATTTCTTACCTAAGTTATATTCAATTAACAGCGATGACAGAATTGATGGTGATGATGATGATGATTATGATAAGAATGATAACAATGATAATAATACCTTCTCTAGTTGTTGTGTTAAGAAACGAAATAAATACAAATATTCAATAGATACCAATTAATGAATAGATCAGGCTATGTAAAACATTAGTAATCTCAAATATCTACGGGCAACTGACAAAAGAAACTTACCAATATAGTACCAGTCGGGTGAAATCTCATACAGAATTTTGTTCCATTTCGTATCACTGGCGATTTTGACCAAGGAACCGTAGTTATCCTGACACCCCTTTTTATTGAATTGGTAGCTTCCTTTGGTTCTCTTGTTAATTTCAACACATTGGTTGTTGATTTCAAACGTTCCAGGTCCACACTTTGGAACTTTAAAACAAATTGTAAAACAATATGATTTTACTTCATTAGATTCGAATTGTAGCAGGAATTGATTGAGCAACGGAGATAAGTAACCAGTGTTTGTGAGAGAGAAAAATGAGAAGACCGGTTATTTCATCTTGCCGAAAGAATTTACGCTACAATGCGAATTGAGCTTTCTTCGCACTGAGCGAAATCATATGGCAATTTTTGAGTGTGATGGTTATTTATTACTCATTTTACTTCATTCTTATCAAATATATATTAAGATATATTATCATGAATTAGTCAGAAAACATATTGCAAGTCCTGCCACGCTATGCTTCAGTGGTTATCCAAATAAGTTTTATAACGTAGTAGAACTTGCGCTAATCAGTCGTTGATGGACAAACATGTACACATGTGCACATATGAAAAACACGACACTTCTTATGTTCAACTATACTGCATGACATGAAATAGTGTTTTGGAAATGTATATTACCAATGGTCCTAATTTGATTTATCCTTAGACACAACCTTTGAATACCTCACTATGTTTTGCGTTCTTAAAACAGGCTACTCAGAAGTCTGTAGGCATTGTGCCTTCACCAACAACAAGGATTGTCAATTGACGTCGGAATTATCTATCAGAAACAGAATATACAAGTATTGATTTCTGCTTAGTTTCTAAGTACTCAATGGATAATCAACAACTCTTATAAGTTCATATATGAAAATGCGTTTCATAAATGATAATTCGTTTATAACGGAAATTGATAGTGCGACTATCCTATAACGTTTTCGATCTAAAACGCACCAGAACACCCAAATATTTTCAAAACATGTATCATCGAGAAATTGAATATAGATATGTCGAGCATTATGCTAGGTACACATTAGATCAAAGCCCTGACCAATTACTTCCATACTGGTCTAGTTTCAGACCCATGGTTTATTTTCATGTAATGCACCAATAAGGAAATTCTTTCATGACAATTTATCAATATATGTAGGAAACAGAGGCTAACTGCATGGCAATATCTATTTTTAGATAAAAGGGAGTCCTTAAACGAACACAGCAAATAACGTTAAGCTTCGCGGTTCCATTTCCCTAATGCAAGTTATCGAAAGGTGTTCACATTTGAAAAGTTTCCACTTGATAACTTGCGGATTAATGAATAGTTTGACCCTCTGAAGATGACGAACAAATGATGGCATAAATAAATATCTATTGAGGAAAATTTGAAGAAATAAATTTCCCCAAAAGAAATTTGTTGATGGCAAATGCATTATCTTCAGTGGGTCAATCACCTCATGAGAATACGCGGTTATCCGTATGGTCGTTTAAGTATCAAGGGATAACTACTGGCGGTCATTTTAATGTGTAATTAACACTTTTATACCATTTAAGGTAGAGAAATGGATTCTTGTACCTTAACCGAATATGACAATACTTTGAATCGTTAAAGTCCTAAATTTATATGATCTAAAATAATCTATCCCCCAAACAATATATTCAGCCTTGTTTTTCTTTCCTTTCATAATTCATCTGAGTTCATGATCCATAAAAATAAACATAAAACATGTGTATGCACTTTTTGCGGCAGTATTTTGAAATAGAATACGGTGAAACTACTAGAGAGAAAAAGAACGAGATTCATTAGGTTAACATCGATTAGTTGATCGTTGACATAATATGTCGCCACAGACTAAAAAGAAACAAGAATCATTTCACTTTCATAAAACTGTTTCTTCGTTTGTTCAAAACAATGAAATCCTTATGAAAATATGATTTTAAAAAAATAGAATTAATAGTCATCCATATGAATGTTTTGAAAATTGGCATAATCTAAGCATCAGGTTGTTCCTCAGCATATGTATGTTTTGAATTATGTTTACCTTAATAGGTTTTCAAATTTACCATCTAATTAAAAGTGAAGGTATTTTTGAATGATTGTTTTATCATCAACTTAAAATTGATTAGTTCGAATTAGATCTCAATACAAGATTTCGTCATCATCAAAATAAGCATTAATTATTGCATAAGATTGATAACTTAGCATAAGATTACACTTCATGCTTTGCTCCTCATCATATCGGCATTATTGTATCTTCATAAGTCTGACAACTTAGCATTAGAATTCAATTCGAGCTATGATCATCTTACCAATCCATATTACTAATTTAGCAGTAGATTTCCTTTCAAGCTTTTATCATCATAAAAATCAATATTCCTTTAAACTTCCTCGGATTGATAACTTAGCATTTGATTTCCAATCAAGCTTTTAGCATAATAAAAATCAATATTCCTTTAAAACTTACGCAGATTGATAACTTAGCAATGGATTTCCCATCAATTTGTTATGATCATAAAATCAATATTTCTTTCAAACTCCCTCGGATTGATAACTTAGCATTGGATTTCCATTCAAGTTTTCGTGATTATGAAGATCAATTTTATTCTTTATCTTCATAGCATTGGTAACTTAGCATTTCATCAGCATGAAATAAGCATTATTATTCAACTTAGCATGTGTGTTCCATTCAATGTAAGATCGTTATGAAATCAGGTACTCATCAATCAAAAACATCTCCATTTAAATATTAAAGATTGAAAAGATTATCTTGATAACATTTTTTCAATTATGAAATTTGAAATTTTGAAGTTTGAAATATTTTAAAAATTGTTATTAAATCGGGCTACATTAGAAAATCAATCATATTACAAAGGATACAATTCTTCTAGATGAAAGTATATTGAAAGGTCCAGCTTTTTTTGGTAAGAATAATGCATTTGAAAAATCTAATAGTTATTGAACACATTTTGTTAATCAGTTCTTTTAAGTATAAACATTTAAGAGATTTGAAACAAAAGAGAATAGTTTTGCCGGATGTAACTGAATGTAAGAGTTTTCCTTTATGTACAAGAACAATTGTATCAGTTCAATCAGAAGATGATTACCAATAAAAGAAAACACAGCAAATTTTCAAAAAAATAATCTTCGCCTAAACTTTAAGGAATAAAGAGAAATAGTTTGTTTGATCATTTATAAACTGTTTTCTTTACACCCACATAAATCTTGTAGTTTGAAAGCTGGACTGGAGAAGGATAATAGATTTATATACTGGTCGAAAATAGTATTAGATGATTTAATATTTTGAAATTAGGATTAAGCTATATATCTTTTCCTTGATACGTCATGAAATTTATAGAGAATATAAATTTATTGTTTTACTGTTTTAATATATGAATTAATGTTTTCCCCGGTAGTTACTGCTAGAGTTGAATCGAGGAATAAAAGGAATTATTGCCCATAACACCTTCCGAGGCTGAAAGGCCGAAGATTTCGGACAAACTGTCTTTTTTTTCCAAATACAAGTCGCAATTTCTGTTTATGGTAATTGATTTAAATATAATTAAAATCGTTTTTAAAATGGATACCATTTTCCCATTTTGTTGTAATAATTCTACAGTGAGAATTTCTGAGTTTGCTTTTAATAGGATTAGATTTTCTCTTGAATTTATTCTAAATAGTTTTGTTTCGAAATATCTTTTTAAAAGAATTTTAAAAAACTAACATTTCGTTTTTGTATGTTATAGTGAAGTGTTTATCGTAATTTGTTGGTTCTATACTTTCAAGTATTTGACTTCGCTTTCTTGTTTCATTGCATATTTTTTATGTGCACATAACATTTTTGTCTAGAAACAAATGTTTCTGCGCGAGTTCCCACATTTCGGTTTCCGTGACGTCATAAATTACTTCATCGAGACAACACTTACGTTGGCCACAACAAGAAAACAATTTATTTTGATGCAATTAGCATGGATATTTGATAAAAAAGAAATAATTACAGTCGAAAGTTGTGTCAAATGATTTTTAAGAATCTCGTGACATTCGTGTTTTACCTTGTAAGTTTGGTCAAAATAACATGACACTTCCACTTGTAACAATCACTATTCATTTTGTTATCGAATAAATATTCAAATGTTTAATGTTCACTTTTTCAAATTTCTAAACTGATCAAGATGGTATTAAATGCCGATCTTGTCGAATGGAAAACCTGAAAAAACTTCAAAGTCAAATGAATTCAAATTGTAAATCTTGTAGAAAAAAAGTAATAACATTCATATCTTATTTGAATGCCCAGATTACAAGCAAAACGTAAGACCATATTCTGACAACTAACTTGCCTATTTAGCAACGTCGTTATCATTTATTCTTCAGAGAAGTTGCATCAACAATAAATCATATTTACGAAAAACACGTCTGATATTATTCATATCCAATTATTCTTAAAATACCATCCCTAAACCATATAAAAATGTAAGTGTAACATTTTCAAATTTAGATACCAAGGAATTCTTTCGACTCCACCAATTGTCACGTTGTGTTCTCAACGATGCATAAAATATTTTGAAAAACCTTCTTTTCACTTACACTTGCTCACTCGATAGGCTAAACAACTTTGCGGAATGCACTCAGTAAATAATTATATGCGGCCAAATGCACTTTATATGTACAACCATATGCCGAATGCACTCGATATGTAAAACTATATTCCGAATGCACTCGACATGTAAAACCATATTCCGAACACACTCGATATATAAAATCATATTCCAAATGCACTCAATATGTTAAACCATAATCCGAATGCACTCGATATGTAAAACCATATTCCGAATGCACTCGATATGTAAAACTTTATTCCGAATGCACTCGACTCTTGATCAGGTGTAACCTACTGTAGTTGAAATATAGGTAAATATTGGATAAAATCATCCTTTGGTATTAGTTTACAAACAAAGTGACAAGTAATGTGAAAGTAAAAATAATTGAAATCGAAAAAGAAGGGTATCAAAGCAAGTTTTTATCATGTTTAGCGGTAGAGCGTCCAACTCCGTACAGTGCTATAATAAGCAAAATAATTGTTTATTAATTGTAATAATTGTTTTCGAACGTAGATTCGGCGATGAAATAAACCAAACTAAAACAAGGATTTGCAAATGCCATGTTAGAATATATGATAATTACAAGTTGTTTTAAAGAATGTGTATATATTTTCTATACCATACGCTGTTTCCCGTATGTTCGAATCATGCCAAGTTTATTTGAAGTCGAAAACTCTTTACGTTCAAGTTTCCTGTAACGTTGAATGAAATATCGAATGAATACACATTGAAATCGTTTGCAGGATTCATCATCTCGTAATAAAAGTTGTCCTGTTGAATGCTTATCTTTACCCACCCACCCATATTCTAGAATATGTTACCAGTCACTTCAATGACTATACGCGTGTTATCTGAAAAGTACAGAACTAGACACGATTTGAGAAAAACATAACTTCAATCCCTGTCTCAGGGTAAGACTTATAGCTGACGCTCTACTCTTCTTAACCTGGGTGTAAACCCCAGCATAAACTTCGCGCCGTGACCTATGACCAACGAACTTTCTAAAAAATTTCAACCAATGACTGCGCTTGAAAGGCAAGTCGGAAATTTAATATGACGGCGCCCTTCCCTTCAAAAATAAAACCGAGTGAGTGAGTGAGTGAGTTGGGGATGAACGTGTTTTAAACAATATTTCAGTTATCAAACAAGTGGATGAAAATCATCCAAAAGAGAATGAACAGATCAGGAAGAAAGGGATCGAATTGATGAGGCAAAGAAAAGGCATAGTGAGAGATAGATAACAGGTTTTAGAACGACTCAAAGTTTGTCTGGCTTCTACCCGACGACCTATCCAGCTTGGATGCCCCTACCTGGAGCATGTAAGCTCCGACTGATACACACCTAGGGATGATATGGCCTATGTAACGGATAACTAGATATAATCCATATCAACTTGATATGACGTCATCAGAGGTTGATATGTATATATCGACCTAGGGAGTTATGAATTTCAACCCCGATAACCTTTTCTCGAAAACGAGTTGAATATATATTATAACCTCGTCCGGATACTGAAAACCTCGGCTTCGCCTCTGTTTTCAATATCCTCCCTCTGTAAAAATAACACGTCAGTGTTTTTTCAATATTACTCTCGGCTTCGCCTCGAGTATATTGAAGAAAACACTTCCGTATGAATGTTTTAGGTAGGTGGCGATATATAGAGGTTTATATCTGATATCTCCCTTGATCGATATGTTTAATCTACTTTTGATATATATTTCCTGTCAAAAGATTAGACTCACTATTGTTAATGTGGTCACTCATTTCAATTACCTGTTCCAAACTACATAAGGTCCACTTTTGGATATTTTACAGAAATTGTCAGTACATGACCTGATGTAGCATAACATCAAACATGAACTTCGGAAAGGTAGGGTTTTATCTTAAGAGGATACACAATAAGTGCAAATGCCATGAATTTGGAAGGTAATTTCACACCAAAACTCATTTTCACATGCATAATAATGCATATGACGGCTGATACTCGTACAATGCATTTATATCATTACAATTGACTCAGGAGTTAGTGAGAAATTACTCCTTGATACATGCCGGGGTTTAGTAAGGCGAGTGACCAAATTAACACATATGAGTCTAAACTTTTAACAGGAAATATACATGTATATGGCTAAATTCTCTTAACTAGTCACCTAAACTGATTGACATTTTAATGACCCAACTATTCAGCCTACACTTCTGGAACAAAAACAAACTAGGAGAAATGATTATTTATTCTTTCTTAATCACGGTTACATTGATGACACAATTTTCAGCGGAAATGACCGACTTGAATAGCTCCCCCACAGGAGATGTATCCCGAGTTGCAGGTAGGGTGTCTGTGGGTTTTTGGTCGGTAACATCGGCGTCTTCTCCGTCTTGACCGGGCCTGTTGATGAGAGAACTGACCTCTAACCTTTGCGCGTCTGACGTCACTTTGTATGCTCGGACACCTGAAAGAAGATTGTTATTTTATTACGAAATATATATGGAATCAAACCGAAATTATAACCATTCTTATAGTTTATCTACCCAGCTCTATTTGAACATATCTTAATGACACTACAGGTGTTGGTCCTTGCTGTATGTAATACCACCGACCATTATTAGTTCAAAATTATAAAATTCTTACACGTTCTATTTTTTAAAGATAAAGACCGTTCCTCATAGCCGGTTTAAAACAGTAGAAATTCACGGAACTCCATTTCTTATTTAATATAGCCTTTTAACGAAATCGAACTAAATATAAAAAATGAAATGTACATTACCTTCAACGCTTCGGTGCCCCGTTCTCTCCATGATGAGTTGTTCAGGTACTCCTTTCTCGAACAGTCGAGTGGCTGTAGTTCGTCGAAGAGAGTGATTCGTCTTATAACCGCTGATTCCAGCCTTGCGGCAGAGGTCTGGTACGACCTTCTGGAGAGTGTTGTGTCCCATGGCCTGTCTGCTGTACCAGCACTTCTCCGTAGGATGTTGCAGTGGGTTCAGGTAAAAGGCTTCATCGTGACCGTCTGTAGGACACAAGAACAGATACTTTTCGTACAATCTGATATGGCACCTCTCCTTGCAAGGGTTTTCGTGGTGTTCTACAACCTTTGGAGTGAGCTTCCGGTGTTTAAGCCCTCCTTGAAACGTCTTCGACACATCCTCGGTATAGCGGAGATATGCAGGTCCCGAGGAAGGTTTGAACAACTTTATCTGAGACTGTTTGTACCGGAGGTTGCGATGCTCAGCGCCGCTCCTGAGCGAGAAGTGTAAACCGTTCAAGTAAACCAAAGTGTGGACCAGTACCTTTGGATTGTGCTCACCCAGAACACGATTTTTCCACAGTTGGTTTTCCTCGCCTACTTCAATTGGCTCTGCTTGCTGTGCGTGGCCCAGACCCAGACTCGTCAGCCTCTTCATTTCACCGTCTAATACCTGTCGGAAATCTTCATATGTTGGATTTCTGAGTATGTCCAGATTACGTTTGTCAAGGAGACGAATATGAGACTGTATCCCCATAATCAGAGAAAACAGCGACTGAGGTGGATAGACGTCCCCATCATTTTTTCGAACTTCAAGAACGAACCGGCTAAGCCAAAATGAAAGTTGCTCATCGCTCATTTGTTCCACGGTTGTAAGTATTTTCAAATCGTTGTTTCTGCTATTATTTCGCCAAATTGCCCAATGAGAGAATGTATTCATGGCCCACTTGTTACGTCGAAGCGTATTTTTCGGCACAGCACTTCGAGCCCGGCTTTCGATATCGGAACATGATGAAAGATAATTGAACCTATTGTTCTGTACTTGCCTTTCATTTGCTTCATTATCATTTCTTTCTTCTTTATCATTTCCTTCATCTTCACTTATGTCCGAGAACTGCGGCAAGGAGAGAGTTTTAGTTTTTTCAGGACTAAGAACTGCATTGCAGTGCTCAAACGTTTGGCTTGCTTCAATCAGCTCGTCATCTGACTCCGTTGTCATCTTGCTCATAAATGAATGTGAAATTCGCATGTGCTCTCAAACGTGTACATACGTCACAGATGCAGCGCCTCATGATTGGTCGATGCATTCAGTTTCCGAAAACCGAATAGTTCCGATCTCAAGATCAAGTTCAAGATCGGACGTAAAGCGAGTAACCGTGAACGCCCACTTACAATAGCATTCAGATTGCGACCAACAAAAGCCTCCCGATCTTGAACACACCCACCGGTATTCGAGATGCACGTGCAGGTTACACTGCACGAGCAAATCATTCCACGGCTACCGTGCGAAAAAAATTAGACAATACCCCTCATGCATTTAAAAAAGATTAGGGAGTGATGGAACACAATACAAACGGTTAAATTTAATTATTCTTTTAAAAAGAAAAGTCAAAAGAAAAAAAATCAAGTTTATTAATTTGATCATGTAAAAAGTGCACGGGATTAATTTTAAAGTTCTCATTATCAGAATACACAATAACGTTACCTTTGATAGATTGCAGGATCTTCAGAAGACAAATGAAAGACCCGAAGTACATTACAAAACTATATAAATGTATTTTCTTGAACCAAGTTATGATAATGAAATTATTCAGCTTATACATTCGATTAGTGGTTTCCATCTCTCCTTAGGCTATATTTTGACAATTATACATTCTTTAAAGTTAAAAACAAATTCTAAAAAGTAAATAACCTTTATTCCTCTGTGCGTATGACAAATAGTAACCTACCCCTACGGTTGATATGTTAAATATCGTACCTCTCGCTACCGCTCGAGGTACGATATTTAACATATCAACCTAGGGGTAGGTTACTATTTAGTACATACACACCTAGGGATGATATGGCCTATGTAACGGATAACTAGATATAATCCATATCAACTTGATATGACGTCATCAGAGGTTGATATGTATATATCGACCTAGGGAGTTATGAATTTCAACCCCGATAACCTTTTCTCGAAAACGAGTTGAATATATATTATAACCTCGTCCGGATACTGAAAACCTCGGCTTCGCCTCTGTTTTCAATATCCTCCCTCTGTAAAAATAACACGTCAGTGTTTTTTCAATATTACTCTCGGCTTCGCCTCGAGTATATTGAAGAAAACACTTCCGTATGAATGTTTTAGGTAGGTGGCGATATATAGAGGTTTATATCTGATATCTCCCTTGATCGATATGTTTAATCTACTTTTGATATATATTTCCTGTCAAAAGATTAGACTCACTATTGTTAATGTGGTCACTCATTTCAATTACCTGTTCCAAACTACATAAGGTCCACTTTTGGATATTTTACAGAAATTGTCAGTACATGACCTGATGTAGCATAACATCAAACATGAACTTCGGAAAGGTAGGGTTTTATCTTAAGAGGATACACAATAAGTGCAAATGCCATGAATTTGGAAGGTAATTTCACACCAAAACTCATTTTCACATGCATAATAATGCATATGACGGCTGATACTCGTACAATGCATTTATATCATTACAATTGACTCAGGAGTTAGTGAGAAATTACTCCTTGATACATGCCGGGGTTTAGTAAGGCGAGTGACCAAATTAACACATATGAGTCTAAACTTTTAACAGGAAATATACATGTATATGGCTAAATTCTCTTAACTAGTCACCTAAACTGATTGACATTTTAATGACCCAACTATTCAGCCTACACTTCTGGAACAAAAACAAACTAGGAGAAATGATTATTTATTCTTTCTTAATCACGGTTACATTGATGACACAATTTTCAGCGGAAATGACCGACTTGAATAGCTCCCCCACAGGAGATGTATCCCGAGTTGCAGGTAGGGTGTCTGTGGGTTTTTGGTCGGTAACATCGGCGTCTTCTCCGTCTTGACCGGGCCTGTTGATGAGAGAACTGACCTCTAACCTTTGCGCGTCTGACGTCACTTTGTATGCTCGGACACCTGAAAGAAGATTGTTATTTTATTACGAAATATATATGGAATCAAACCGAAATTATAACCATTCTTATAGTTTATCTACCCAGCTCTATTTGAACATATCTTAATGACACTACAGGTGTTGGTCCTTGCTGTATGTAATACCACCGACCATTATTAGTTCAAAATTATAAAATTCTTACACGTTCTATTTTTTAAAGATAAAGACCGTTCCTCATAGCCGGTTTAAAACAGTAGAAATTCACGGAACTCCATTTCTTATTTAATATAGCCTTTTAACGAAATCGAACTAAATATAAAAAATGAAATGTACATTACCTTCAACGCTTCGGTGCCCCGTTCTCTCCATGATGAGTTGTTCAGGTACTCCTTTCTCGAACAGTCGAGTGGCTGTAGTTCGTCGAAGAGAGTGATTCGTCTTATAACCGCTGATTCCAGCCTTGCGGCAGAGGTCTGGTACGACCTTCTGGAGAGTGTTGTGTCCCATGGCCTGTCTGCTGTACCAGCACTTCTCCGTAGGATGTTGCAGTGGGTTCAGGTAAAAGGCTTCATCGTGACCGTCTGTAGGACACAAGAACAGATACTTTTCGTACAATCTGATATGGCACCTCTCCTTGCAAGGGTTTTCGTGGTGTTCTACAACCTTTGGAGTGAGCTTCCGGTGTTTAAGCCCTCCTTGAAACGTCTTCGACACATCCTCGGTATAGCGGAGATATGCAGGTCCCGAGGAAGGTTTGAACAACTTTATCTGAGACTGTTTGTACCGGAGGTTGCGATGCTCAGCGCCGCTCCTGAGCGAGAAGTGTAAACCGTTCAAGTAAACCAAAGTGTGGACCAGTACCTTTGGATTGTGCTCACCCAGAACACGATTTTTCCACAGTTGGTTTTCCTCGCCTACTTCAATTGGCTCTGCTTGCTGTGCGTGGCCCAGACCCAGACTCGTCAGCCTCTTCATTTCACCGTCTAATACCTGTCGGAAATCTTCATATGTTGGATTTCTGAGTATGTCCAGATTACGTTTGTCAAGGAGACGAATATGAGACTGTATCCCCATAATCAGAGAAAACAGCGACTGAGGTGGATAGACGTCCCCATCATTTTTTCGAACTTCAAGAACGAACCGGCTAAGCCAAAATGAAAGTTGCTCATCGCTCATTTGTTCCACGGTTGTAAGTATTTTCAAATCGTTGTTTCTGCTATTATTTCGCCAAATTGCCCAATGAGAGAATGTATTCATGGCCCACTTGTTACGTCGAAGCGTATTTTTCGGCACAGCACTTCGAGCCCGGCTTTCGATATCGGAACATGATGAAAGATAATTGAACCTATTGTTCTGTACTTGCCTTTCATTTGCTTCATTATCATTTCTTTCTTCTTTATCATTTCCTTCATCTTCACTTATGTCCGAGAACTGCGGCAAGGAGAGAGTTTTAGTTTTTTCAGGACTAAGAACTGCATTGCAGTGCTCAAACGTTTGGCTTGCTTCAATCAGCTCGTCATCTGACTCCGTTGTCATCTTGCTCATAAATGAATGTGAAATTCGCATGTGCTCTCAAACGTGTACATACGTCACAGATGCAGCGCCTCATGATTGGTCGATGCATTCAGTTTCCGAAAACCGAATAGTTCCGATCTCAAGATCAAGTTCAAGATCGGACGTAAAGCGAGTAACCGTGAACGCCCACTTACAATAGCATTCAGATTGCGACCAACAAAAGCCTCCCGATCTTGAACACACCCACCGGTATTCGAGATGCACGTGCAGGTTACACTGCACGAGCAAATCATTCCACGGCTACCGTGCGAAAAAAATTAGACAATACCCCTCATGCATTTAAAAAAGATTAGGGAGTGATGGAACACAATACAAACGGTTAAATTTAATTATTCTTTTAAAAAGAAAAGTCAAAAGAAAAAAAATCAAGTTTATTAATTTGATCATGTAAAAAGTGCACGGGATTAATTTTAAAGTTCTCATTATCAGAATACACAATAACGTTACCTTTGATAGATTGCAGGATCTTCAGAAGACAAATGAAAGACCCGAAGTACATTACAAAACTATATAAATGTATTTTCTTGAACCAAGTTATGATAATGAAATTATTCAGCTTATACATTCGATTAGTGGTTTCCATCTCTCCTTAGGCTATATTTTGACAATTATACATTCTTTAAAGTTAAAAACAAATTCTAAAAAGTAAATAACCTTTATTCCTCTGTGCGTATGACAAATAGTAACCTACCCCTACGGTTGATATGTTAAATATCGTACCTCTCGCTACCGCTCGAGGTACGATATTTAACATATCAACCTAGGGGTAGGTTACTATTTAGTACGTATAGCTCTAGGGGTCTCCGAAACACTTAAACCACCACACCACGATAATATATTGAGTGAAGTTTAGGAAACTCAAACCGATCCCTAAAAACTGGATGTATATGTTGTAATAAACTAAACAGAATCGCAAAATTTGACTCGGACATTATCACCATCGTAGATCGGTTAAAAAAACTTTCGATTCAAGTTGCTTTACTATTTGGCGGAAGAGCGAAAGCCAACTGCAGTTTGAGAGGCTCTCTTTGGTTGGCTGAAATTTAATCGCACACCATCGCGGTAAAAGTATTTGATTGGCTGAATCATAGGTCACGGCGCGAAGTTTATGCGGGGGTTACACCCAGGGTAAGAAGAGTGGCGCGTCAGCTATACATCTTACCCTGAGACAGGATGTCTAACTAACTTGAGCTAGAATTATTAGAGCCTTAACATTCCTGTGTTTTGAAAAAGATAAGTTTTGTAATACTTACCGAAACAGTGGTTGCCGTTGTAACCAGCATTTTTCTGGAATAAAACCATTGCTCTAGAATAAATATAATGTGAAACAGAAATGTCTAATGGCACCGCTCATCAACTTATTTCTTTACAAGTCATCCAAAATCATTAAGGTTTTTTTATAAAGCGTTGGGATAGAAAATTTGTAATTTTATATATAATCATGAATTCGTTTGTCAATGAATATACACAATCTTTTATAACTTCATTTACGCTGTTGTCTGTACAAGGTTAAATAAAAGTGTTAGTAGAATGACATAGAAAACGAGATCAAAATATCTCTTTTTGCGTTTTATTTTTCAACGTTGCTTCCATTGACTTCAGTACATTTGGACCAGCGATGTTCCAGCTTCATTATGTCAGTGTTGTAGGACTCTGTATCAAAGGTCTCAAGAGATCTCTCCACAGCAGCAATCAGACTGTTGTTATTAGCAAAAACACGTTCAATGATTCTTCAGAATGGGGAAGAGGAGGAAGCCAGTCTTAGGGTTAGGATGGATATGTAAGAATTTCAAAGCCACATTTGGTCGCGGCAGTTGCAGCAACATCTGCTGTGTGGACGGGAGAATTGTACTGAAAAAGCAGCACTCCTGCATTGAGCTTCCCTCGCCGCCCATAATTGCCTCAATTCATTAGCATAATATGCTCCGTTTCTATGCTCATGTACCACCGTACCGTGAATTTGATAGTGTGGATCTCTAAGTAAACTATCATCATGATATCTGGTAATCCTAAAAAAAAGGCCATCGCCTTTACAGCAAATGGAACTTGCTTGAACCTTTTTGGGATAAAGAATTTGCAGCCTTCCCCTGTTTAAGTTGTAATGTTCCCACGTCTCAACCTGGGTCACTAATCGTTTCAGGAAATTGTCCCTGTCTCCCCTGAGAGACAAAAGTTTCTATAAATAACGACGCGCGTCTGTTTCTTGTCACCAGTTAACATTCTTGACACCCATCTTGCAGACAGCATGCTCAATAACATATGCCTGTATTCTACATACAGACCCAAAACTAATGCACAGTTTTTCATAGTGTTATATGTTGAATGGTCACGCGTAACACAACATTAACTTGAATATCACTGGTGATGATTCTTGGCCCACCAGACCTGGCATCATTTGCAACACTCTGTCAACCCACTTGGCAACTGTGGAAAATGCATGGGGGTCATCACCCAGTGTAATGACCATGTCTCCATGGAGTCCCTGAACAAATTATTGATGACTGCAAGCTTTTCAATATCATTCATGTTTCCAGTTTCTTCACCCTTAACTTTGGGATGTGACATCTCGAAAACTACTCTACGGATGGTTGCAATATTAAGGACTTATTCTTGCATGTGCATGTAGAGTTAGATATGTCAAACATTGTTAACGCTCAAACTGTTATCAAATATATAGTACTGCTGATAAGATATGCTTATGAAAATGATTTCAAATTGATTAGCGTTACATGTATATAGTGACAGCAACGACTTTAGTCAGAAGTGTTTATCGAAAACGGACAATTTGAAAAGCGTAGTTACTAGTATTCGCCACTAAGTCAACCGTAATATAGGAACCTTTTCTAAAGCAGACAACAAACCCTAAGGTTTTGATTGTGTTGGTAAGGTTATAAGATTTGTGGACATGTATTTGGGACGTAGAATTTCAGCTCCTGAATATTCATAAACAATTTGCTTGATTATCAACATGAATGAGTAAATGTCCTAATGTACATTTTTGAATTTTGGAAAATGAAAAATATTCATTGTCACTTTAATCAACAATTTCAGCAATCAATTTACAGCATCATTTTGTCAATATTCGTCATTTAACGAAACAGAACATTTGTAGTGAGCAAATATTCAGTAATTTCACAAACCCTCCCTTTCGAACAAATCGCTTTAGACATGAACGGTCAAATCATAATCTAAAATTTCACCAGAAAATATAAAACACTCGTAACGTTATGGTTACATAACACATTTATCGGTTGATGCTCTGGAAATACATATTTAATAATATAAAAAAGAAATATAATATAAATAAACATTTACCTCAAGGGAATGAATCCTCTTGTGATAGTAATTCCAGCCAGCTTCTAAGATTAAATCACCGGGTTCGAGTCTCTTATCACGGCTGTTCAATTCGCACTTTCTGGACTCTTTGTTGTAATTTATAGACCGACACACTTTTGAGTCAAGATTCAAACACAACCTTGTACACTGCAGAAGACTAACGCCGTCCCTGACACCTAATACGTGTCCAGCCAACCTGTGTCCGAGATTCGAATCAAAGTCCCATGTATATGTACACTTATTCCCCATGGGCAAACAACTCCCGTTTCGAAACCAACAAAAACTGAGAAAAAGTACGAGAACTATTTCCATGTTGAAAAGTTTGAAGATCGCAGCTTTAAAACTTTAAAGTACAAACCTCAATCACAGAAGATATCTATAGTTTCGGTTACAAACACCTCTAGTTTAAAAAGTCCTTTGGCGTATAATAATACAATATCCGTAAAACAGGCCGTTGTGAAATTGAGAGCATGTGGACATATACATCTTAATCAATAAAATAAGTAAAACCGTATATTGATAGTTGCCTGGTAATCTATAAACATATACCCTCGTATAGTATCAAAGCCATAGTTTATCCGGTAATTATTGAAAGTGTCTAACATGAGCATATATCATACCATCTCTTATGCAAATCACAAACTTAGAACACATGCGATTGGCCTAACACATGTGTCACAGACTTCTGTCTATACGTTTTGCTTTCAAAACATCTCATGTATGGGTCACAGATCGATTATCTAGGTATTGATTATCAGACTTCGTTTTTCTCCTGAACTCAACTCAACGGAAGCTCTTCTCAATTGCAAATTGTCTGTTTGGTTAACGATTTATTGTGCTCATTCAAAGGTAAATATCAAATAAGCACTGTCCGTTGTATGATGAAAATATTTACTCTAAAATACAGGGGAACAAAAACCGGATTATTAAAGATATTTGAAGATGATGGGATAAAAGAGAAATTATTTTATTAGGTGATGTTTCATAATACTGGATACAAGGGTTACAATAAAGATTGAAATGAATTAAAGGCGATATGTGGTGTAACGGCAAATGCGGATGGGAAACGGAATGCTAAAGAATGGTGCGGTAATGTATGGTACATGAGTGGTACTATAAGGTATACAAACGGTACGGTATGGTATGATAAGGTATGGTGTGGAATGGTATGGTATGATATGGTATAGTGTGGTATTATATGGTACATTCATGGTATAGTATGTCTGTTACATTTGTATATTTGTAATTATTAAATTATGATAGCAATGGTCCGAGTACATATGGAATGCGGAAAATAAATATAATGAATATATTTTTGACTATATATACGTCAAGCTCCCATGATTCATTCATAGAATAGGAATAACTTATAAACCATGACCCGTTTGCTTATGAGGTGAAAACGGAATGCACAACGTACACGTGTGCAACCAACCAGAACCTTCTATCGCTCTCATACGAAATTCGCAGTATTAACGCAAAGTAATGTTGGAAGATAGGACGCAAGCAACACTCGGGGAGAGAATGCATTTCATCACTCTGTCAAATATTTCCGAAAATTCAAAAGGTTAACCGTACAGAGAAATTTACATTTCTTCTCAATGACAGAACAGAGTTGATTTCGTATATGTGGTTCGATAGATCAGTGGTAATAAGATTTGTGATAATAAGATATATACATGAGCATTTCAGCATTTCGTTAAAAAACAATTAACAATTTACCACCCAAAAAAACACAGATTAGACAACAGTTCATCATTTTGTGTATTCATGAGTTACATATACTTAAACATTGATGGGTAGTAATGATAATATGTAGATATATGTCTTGATGATGTGATGAACATATCACAAAACATTGTATTCAATGCCTACCCTTGTTCCATATAATTCGCATAAAGCGTCATTAAAATCTTTATCTATTTACTTTAAATTCATTTAGACATCAAAATTTCTTCAAAATAGATGTATAAATGGAAATTACATATATGAATTAAAACAAGAATTTGAAAATATATAAATTCAGGATGCAGAGGAGAATTTGAAGTACATTTCCTTGTTAAAGTAAATGTTGCAGGAAAGGAATAACCCAATTTTGAATACAATTCATTTGTGTTCATGAATATCTTACAATCCCAATGTCCTGCAATTTTGTTGCAATCATTGATTTTTTCAATTTTATTTTGTTCAAAGAAGTTAACAGAAATAAATTCAGTTTTAAAAATTCTAGTCTATTTCAAAGTTTTTTAATAGCTTTTTGACCCGAACATGAGAAAAGGCGACGTGAAAAAACGTGTATAATAATAATTTACTCCAAATTTGTTTGATTAGAAATTAATAAACGTTTTGTCAAGGTATCATCGATTTTACTTTCCTTATGACAGCTGTACTTATATTCGACGCTGGAAAATATCGATGATCCCCAAAAAATATTATCAAATAATTTAACAATGAGAACGAGTATTGAAAAATATGAAACATTCACATAGACAAACACAAACACACACACATACAAACATATAAACATACATAAAATTAAACATACATACATGTACATCCACATGCAAACATAAATAGAAGCATACAGTTATACATGAATCATACATACAAACACACAAACATACATAAACCCATATACATATATACACTAATACATACATGTACACATCATACATACATATACATGTATAAATACTTACATACATATATACATAGATACGAAAAAACCTTTACAACGTACATACATACTGACATACATACATACCAACTAAAATACATACATAAATAAATGCGTGCATACATAAAAGCGTGCATTTATACATATACACACCCACGTACATACATAAATACATACATACATACACCCATACATACATAAATACATATATAATTTCATACATACACACATATACATACATACATACATACATGCCAACATACATACATACACACACACACACTTACATATATACATACATACATACATACATACATACACGCATACATACACACATATGTACATACACACACATCATACATACATACATACATACATACATACTCGCATACATACACACATACATACACACATACATACATACATACACACATATATACATACACACATAATACATACATACATACACACATACATACATACATATACATACATACATGTCCTTGTCTTACCACTGTTAGATCAGTCAATGTGTGATTAATATTTTCTTTTTGCACTTTTTCAAGTATGCATCAATTGGTTAAAAATCGACAATGTACTTCATGTACAGGAAACCATGTTATTGATTTGTTTTCAGTATCTAAGAACGCTTCCACTACCATTACCTATAATCGTGATCGTTACAAATAATTGGGGTAAAATAATAGTTAACGCGAAACGACGTACTCTGCCAGTGTAAATACGCAACATAAGAGGAACTAATTAATGAAGAATATTGAATCGAATTACATTACAATTTATTGACATCTTCTATAAGAAAAATCTCGAGTAACATCGTTAGTAAATCTTTTCCGAATAAGAGGCTTAAGTTACTATTTATATGCAATATGATTCATAATTTTAAAAGAACCAATAATATTTCAGCTCATTAAGACTGAATTCTTAAGGTTAATGGCATGTTTTTACCTAATTATTCCGCTGAGACCTGGGTTAAGGAAGATATACATGTACATCCGTCATTTATCAATAGTGGAATTGCTCCGGTCACTGTGAGGCGCATACGATTTCGGCTCTACAAGGATTTAAAAATTTTTTTAGAACATTTTCTAAACCAAGGGACTTTTGAGAACATCTATACTGAAAATATTTGCATCTCAGAGCTGATGCTTTGACAAAGTATAGTATAAGCATTGGTCATTTCATATTGCCCTCTTTACACCTTCGCTTCAAATAGTTATCATCATGTGAGCCGTCCATAGTAGGTATACCTTTATCCTATTACCTTTTTCCAGAGGACATAACTAAAAAATTTATAACCGCGTGATTTCTTGAAGAATTGCATACAATTTACAAAAAATTTGGGAATTTATTTTCACTGCTTAACTATTATGTATACTCACTGTGTAATGAACAATTCTTCTATTACATGTTATATAGTGTAGTCATAGGTTAATCCTGCCTAAGATGGACTCAAAACATGTACAGTATACGTATCAGTGAGGATTGACATTTGATTGACAGATATATAGTATTGATGAGTATCTGTCATGTGAAAGACACACCGTGTACATTTCTGTCAGCACGATATAGACATATCATTGTTCACCCACAGGTTGGGTTCACTTCCGGCAGGATAAGTAATGAACTGAGTGACCAAAACGTTTCGGCAAATGGCGTGAATCACAGGAAAGTGGCTATCAAATTAAAGGAGTAAAACAGAATATAAATATTTTTAAAAATTCTATCGATACAGTCTTAAGTTGTACATCAGAAACTGTTGATAATTTTATTGACTAAATAGCCAACTCGTTTAGACAAGCGTTTTGAAATATAATTTTCGTTATAATATTCTATCGATACCGTCTACAGATGAAGTTCAGAAACAGTTAAATCTTTAATTAGCTTAATAAACAACATCGTTAGGCAAGTGATGTGATTCATATGAAAAAATATTCTATCGCATTTAAAGTGTTAAAGGGGCACAGTAAATATGGGGTCAGTGGGGTCAAATAAAACGTCATAAATGGTGTTCTTTTTATCGAGAAGTAGTTGTTGTTTCTAAAAAACAACTTCTCAATGCGTGTCAGTACAAAATGCTGCTCAGTCAGATTAGAGATTTGCGATGAAAAAAACCCCGGACAATGGCGCGCGCAAAAGACTCAAACGTAAATTCAGAACTTAGTTACAGCTGAAATAACTACGTTTATAGGTTGGTAGTGCCAAGTTGGTCTTTATCTCATGTAGATGTAAACTGAACGTATAAGTTCGACATCTTAACATTTTAAGGCCGTTTCATTTACAAGTGAAAACAATGAATTACCATAAACTGTGAACAAAATCGATAGAACTTAAAGTGGAATGCAAAAACTTCATATTTTAAGTTTCGTTGAAACAGAAGTGTAATATTGAACATCATTATTATCAAACATATTGTTTCCAAAAACGTATCAAACGGAAAACACACGTCCACACCAGATGTAAAGAATTATGTCTTTACTGTTAGTGTAATATATGCAAAAATATTAACGTGAAGTTTTTGACGATTTCAGCAAATTAAAAACCAATTAAACTTCGACAAACTTCGCAAAAATGTTTAGTTGATATTATGAAATATTTGATTCATGCCACTTGAAAGCAGTGAAGGTTGTAAATCATAATCTATTTAACGATTTTATTGCTATTAACCATTTAGGTATATCAAATCATTTACGAATATATCTCTGATTACGATTACTACTAAAACAAATTTTCTATATAGCGAAGATGATACAGTAACGACATCGACGCTTTGGTTTAACGACAATATATTTAGGAAGCAAGTTGACCAGAGATATAATGTAGTTAAGGATTTGAATTTAAAAAAAGAATTGTATTGAGGAACTCCATGTATCAGCAACAACACTTAAAATTAAATTTCTCCTCTTTTCGCCACAAAAACTCAATGTTTACCGGTTACTTTCGGCGATTTTTTTAGTTAATACACGTTGATTTATAATCGTCGGAACAATTTGTTCCTGTTAGTGTTTGATAAGACCGTGGGTTTGAAAAAATACGTCTCTGGTCGACACACTTTAAAAAGTGTTTGTTAATGACTTTTATATACAACGGTTCTTTCGTATATTTGGATAAAATTGTAGTTTGTCTATCTTTCCTTTTTTAATTTTTATTTTGAGATTTCTGTTTAGTTAAATTACAAAACAAAGATACACTAAACATGAACAACGAAATCGTGGTTCTGACATAAACATTTTCTGACGTATTTACTATATGATAAACAATCTTTATTTAGCAAGCGCCTAACTAAATATATGAACGTCATACAAACTTGAACACACCTGCAATAAATCACAAATGACAGGTGCAAATTTGGATTTTCAAAACAACCGGGCGTATATGTGTCACGAATCTAAAACATCTAAGAATTTCATTTCCGCTAAAAGTTGACCTTTAAAAAGTTCAGAATATTAGTTTGTTATAATTAGATCGAAATTTGTTTTTTTCTAGAGTATAAACACATGTTTCATTAACATCTGCAATAAAATTATATAAATGAAATGTATAAATGAAATCATTAAGCCCTTCCTGGCGAAATTCGAAACCCCGAACAAATCTCATTAATACTGGGCTTAGTTGATTTTACACAAAATGTCAGTAGGAGCTAGGAAAAGACAATAGGTATCATAGAGAAATAGCGCTTTTGCAGAACGTTTACCTTTAAAGAAGTCGACCGTAAAATTTAGTTTAACGAAGTTTTCTTAACATTGCAAAGAAATGCGGCAAAAAATTCTCCATGATTATTACCATTTGATTAAATGAATTATGGTGTGTATAGATTGACATCGTAACATACCATTAAATTTTCTTTTCAAATTCCATTTGCAGGCTATGTAATGAATTGCTTCATCTGATTTTGACGAAACAAAAACTATCTAAGAACCTTAATTTTTCATTTTTCGAGGGAAGTCAATTGGAAACGTGCTCTATGAGCAATTTTCAAAGTCCTACGATAATATGTCAGCATACTGATTTAATTGATTTTAGCTGAAACATATTTTCAAAAGTTTATATGCCTCCTAAATGATTGAGAGGCAATTAAATTTAACACTAATCTTTCAAAATAAAATTCCTTTCTAATAAAACAACTTACAAAATTGAGGCACGACTTAATTAATCAACTGGAAAGATGACTATCCTTCCCCTTATCTGTCGCCTTGTATAACATAACTACTTCATAATTCATCGGAAACAATGGAAGTGCCTGTGGCAATATAGACGTAGCACCGTGCACGAGCTATGACGTCACAGTGCAATAAGTCACCAGTTGACGGTCTCGTGACATGTATATTTCATTGTCCGGATTTTCCGTGGATGTCAATATCGATAGCTTGTCATGTAAAAAGTGCCCGTGAGTGACAACTGGGTTAGTCCATTCTCACGTCAAGGAGGTGAAAGGAAGTGGATAAAAATAGTAAATTTGATAATAATTCTCAAATGTAAACATATATATTTACTTAAATAAGAAAATAGAACGAAAGAATATTACCCCGGCAATGGAAGTTATATTTCAAATTGATTTACCTAGTGTTAAACCTGGTCACCCCTCGATTATGACTTGGTATAGTCTTGTGTCTGAGAATGTTAAAAGGTGCAAACGCGATCTTGAGCAGACGACAGCCAACTATTTCGAGAACAATGGCGGTACCTCTGTCCCTTGTGGTGTTTTTTGCAAGTTTGGTCGCCGTCTTTTCATTTCCTAACGGAGCCCCAAAGGAATTATGTGGAAGCCCGCTCGGCCGCCCCGTGCATAATAACACTCTCCCGCAAAGCACGTGCAGTCCATTCGTCATTTCCGTAAACAGCACAACCTACACGCCGAATGTCCCTGTCAATGGTAAGATACGTTAATGTTTTACATATTACATAGTAGATTTTGAAAATATATCTATCTCTTGAATTATACTTAATATGTCTGAATTAAGATTTCCATGCTATGCTGTTGTCAGTGCATAGAAAAATCAGTCACTTACAACTACTTTAATAAGCGATACGACATGTTTTTCTTCTACTTTGACTTGACCCCTGGATTATTTTATTTTGTACTATACTCAATTACTCATGAAGCCTGTCAGTAAAATATTCATTCACGTTTCCATGTTCATATATATTTTCATATAAAAAATGCAGAGTATCTTTTACTTAATTTTACGACTGGATTTATATAGAAATTATCTCCAAATACAAACCGACAAATATTGATAAATTGAGTATCAATTTATTAGGTTTTATCTCTGCTGTAACTTAGTCTTACCACGCCATGAGCTTTTGTGACTGCGTCGTGCATTATGTCTTCATATTATTGTTATGATGAGTTATTCAGTTTTTGATATTGTAATTAATATATTAATATGGTAGATTTATTACCAATTTTTCTTTAACATGCTTTTGATAACAAAACAGGTTTCTACATCAATTCATAATGTCCACGCCTCTATAATACATCTGAAGTAGTGTATGAAACATTCCCTCAAAATATTTAATCAAACTGAATATGTATGAAAGATTATCTCAGTTAGTAATCCTTAACTCGTAGCTAAATGATTATCTCTATAATCGAAAGATTATACAGCAATAAAAAGTTACACTGAATAGCATGGGATACATAACAGGTAAAAACAGACTTCTAAACATGCAAATAGCAATGTCATTACGACAAGGAGCAATGTTATTATAAGATAATCCATTTTCTCCCTACAGAAGTAACTCAACTATTTTTTCTTCCCTAGTGACCTTTGGTGTTAAAATGTTGAAAATTTTTAAGACGTGAATTACTGATTAGCTGAAAAGTAGTTTCTACAACCCTGGAAAGTTGTTAAAAATGGAGCACAGTGGTGTAGTGGTTAGCTTGCTTGCCTCTCACGACAGAGACCCGGGTTCGAATCCCGTCGGAGACACCAAAAATTTGTGACTTGGGCCTCATCCTGTGTTGTGTCCCTGGGCAAGACAATTCATCCACTTTGCACTCAGTTCACCCAGCTGTACAAATGAGTACCTGAACAAGGGGGAAGTACGGACCTATACGGTCGCGCGGAGCGCTTGTTAATCGGCAGCACCGAAAGTACTATCCCTCCAGGGTAATAAAGCTCATGGCGCTTTGAGCATGCTTTGTCATGGATATATGCGCGGTTTAAGAAAGCTATTATTATTATTATTATTATTATTATTATTATTATTATTATTATTATTATTATTATTATTATTATTATTATACTTGAGTTCCTTCGCCTGTGTCATGTACACATTTCTTACAATAGTCAGTCTGAAATGATATTGATAGCATACAAAGAGGATAGTGGATCTATCATCGCTAGAGAGATCCGAAAACGTTTTGCCCACAAAATAATAGAGATAACATTGAAGAAGGAAGAAGGTGATGGTTAAAAGTTAAAAATGAAAAAGAAAATATACAAATCGTGATTAAGATCATGTTATGCTTGATACGATGCATGATATAAGGAAATCTTAGATTAGAACACTGGAGGGTAATCCTGTTGATCTGTCGCTATTCGTGTATCAATTATTTCATGGGGAAAATAAGATTTAATTTAATTTCGCCAGATATTTTAATGACACTTGATTCGAATTTTGCATTGGGTAATATGACAAGGTGATCGATTCCGCCCATGTCTTTTCATGTAAAATGATCACGACTCTAAATTTTGAAAGACAGCTTGACAACCAGACTTATAGTTCTGTCGCTAGAAGTAATCGTTCACAACATGCTATGAAATTTGTGGACCCTTTATAGTTTTTTCTTGAAAAAAAAATCAGTTATATCCATCGGCGTACATTTGGTAGTGTATAAAAGTTTTCACGACCTGCCTTAGGGTACACTCATTTGAACAAAGGCTCATTTTAGATATTCGAAATATTATAACTATTATAAAGAGATAAATGCCATTTAGATAGTGAACAAATTTAACAATGCGAGCTACGCGAGTCGTTTTTTTAGGTTCAGACAATGCTGGAGGTGAATCTGAGGGTTTGGGTTCGAATCCTGCAAGAGACTCAATCCTAAACAGTACAATAATTTGTACTATTGTTCATACTGTGATCACAAACTATAACGATGACGCATCTAATAACTTCCCTTCTAAAGATAAGCGAGTGAGTTACAATGCCATTATAAATGTAATTAACACGTTCTGTTTACATTTGAATAGATTACGTTTAGATACATTTGAAATACTACCATTGTCTATTTATTTAACAGTAACCATCCACGGGAATGGCGCTGTATTTCGCGGTTTCCTAATAACCGCCGACACCACAACTGGTATGTTTGATGGAACCTGTCTGAACACCGACAATTCCGCCAAGGCTGTTCCAAACTGTGGAATGACACACACGGACAACTCTAACAAAACTGTTGTCACCCTTCTCTGGTACCCTCCCCTTCTTGTTCATGTGGGCAACGTTCAATTCAAGTGAGTATACTGCTGTCACTATGTAACGCTTAGTACGTACTGTAATGTTTATCCAATGTATATATATACTGCAATGTTTATGCCATGGGTTACCAGCGCTGTTTGGATTGATCCTTAGCATCCTCGATAATATGGGGTTAAAGTTTCGACATGTTCCCACTAATAACCTATATCCAAGGTAGGCTCGAGAATATGGGTTTAAGATTTCAATATGTCTCCACTAGTACCCTTGGTCCAAGGTAGGCTCAATAATTTTGTAATACAAAGGGTTGAGGAACGTTTACCATTGGTTATCGAGGATTTTTCGAAATAAGAACGAGAGCCAATTTGCACAGAGCTCCTTAAGATTAAGTTGGTCGTAACTCGAAATTATTACTATTGCATAAGGGTTAATATGAAATTAGGACCAGATTTTTAGATAACATAAGCCAAAAGCATGTGTCATTCTGCAACTGAAAAATAATTTGTTTACTAATATGACCCAACAACTGCCTGGCAAAATAATCATTATTGCAAATGTGACGGTCGTTGATTCTGTTCACATAGTCGCTGCTCATTGTGCATTCTTCATTACAACCTAACGGCTCTCCGCAATATATAAAACTTATGGCAATAAAACTGTCTAGAAACCTTTAACACAACCGTGACATTTTGTGACAAAGACTCTTAAAAATATCCCTGCATTATTAAAGTCGTTAAATTAGAATAATAGGAGTACGACTCGATTGTAGAATTTTAAAAAAAAGTATAAATTTGTCTTTCATGATCATTATGTCAAGAGATCAAAGAAAACACTTAGGTTATTTAAGATGACATGCGAGCATTATGAATCTTAGACGTATTGTGATTTTATTATACGTACTTTCAACCTGTTGGGCTAAAACGCCGTTGCTGTTCTACTGTTACGTTCCTGCCTTTGAAATTAGTTTTATGTCTTGAATTTTTTTTATTTGATCATCATTTATAGTTTTACGATAAGCCTTAACATGCGTTCTACGTTAATAGGTAATGTAATATCGAATAATACTCAGTATAGTGATGATGTGTAAATGATTTGTCTTCTTATATATGAAACTTATGCATCTGTGTTCAAAATTAAATCATTTGAGTGATAGGATGCTTAATTAAAAAAACATGAACAAATAAATGTAGTCAATATCTATTAGTTATTTTTAATAATTTAATTCAGTTATGATAAAAGAATAAATTGCTGAAGAATATATACTTTTTATAAAAGAAAATATTTTTTAACTACGTGATGTAAAAGGCTTTAAAAAACTTTCAAATTTAAATTTCTCTGTCTGTCACTTATTTATGTATATTTCAAAATAACTCGGGTTAATATTTACATTGTTGGATTTGATAAAAGTTTTTTTCGTCTTTTTTTCATTAGATTTTCATGTTTGCATTAGATAAGTTTCTATGCTAAATACTATATATCTTCCAATGTTTAGAATCGGACACCGCACTCATGTTTCCTCGTTTACATAATACGAGATAGGATATAACTCTTTGTTATAGTAAAGATTGGAATATGTCGATACAATCTACATAAATATATTTTCAACATGTGATTGTGAAGGAAGATTGGAACCTCTAGATCGAAAATGTGAGCAATATCTCGGTCATCTGATAATTGTAAGGGACGATCAGTCTATGCAATAATAATAAATTGCTATGTTGTGAAATATGCCAAACAGAAAACGTTTTGTATAAGATCAAGTACTTTAAAAATGGCGGTAAAAGTTGGTAAAACTCGCCTTTGAAGTCGTTAGAGACGTCCAATATAAACATCGAGGTCTACATAAAGACCTGAAGTTTTAACAGATAGATATTGATAAAAATTGTGGCATGTTTTTTTTCACAGGATATCGATTGTTTATCGAATATTATCATAGGTGTTACCCATGGAAAGTATTGACAACCTGACATCCTCATGAACTGTTTCACCTACAGTCAAACTCCTCAATACATATACATGTATAACAATTCCGACGATTATCGAACTATGGCAAAGTGTGACAGGCGTCGTTGTGACTGGAAAATGTATTTGCATTAACTTAGAGCCGTCTTTGATTTATCTTACAACGTAACATAGTTTAGGAACCATTTCTAAGCAAAAAGAGACAGTCAAATGTCACATAGAGAATTAGCGTATGTTAATCGTTTGCTTTGATCATGTTTGTTCGTTCGTTTCAGACTGGTTGTCGTACAGAACTTCAACACCTACTGGTCCGACATTAGATCTCAAGAGCTTAACCCTAATGAAGTTGAATGTAAGTATATAATGTAATGCCGTATTTTCGTCTTTTGGATAGAGATTGGCGAAAAGCCTAAATGATCTCATACTTGCATGTGTAGCATATTTGTTCAGGTTCTGTTAGACTGTGAAACATTTCAGGCAGTTCTAAATAAGATCGTAACTTAAAGTTCATTATTCAAATAAAACTTATGATGAAACATTTGTAGATAGATTATATAATATATGTTTGACACTTCGACGTTTTGATATTATTACAATGATGTAATTATATTCTTAGTCATTCGATATTTAATACATTGTTTTGAGATGGAATTGTAAAAACAAGTTTTATGTACAACTTTTTTCAGATTATTCCATCAAAGACATTGTTAACATGAGCGCGGGCCAACAACAACATAAACAACACAGTCGTCCGATGCACTCGAACGGACATTTTCAACCGACCAACACGAGAGGGCAATTTCCTTAAAATGAATTGATTAAAAGGTTATGAATCTAAAATTTCAGAAACATCATCGTATACGTAGTTAGTTTTTTTTTAATCTTCGAATTTTCTACATTGGGGGTAAAATAAGATTTCACTCTGATGTATACATTTGGACAAAATAAACGTTCCGGGAGGTTATTAACCTTTACTTTTATGAGTGCAACGGTTTTAATTGTAGAACAAATTTAATGCTAATATTTAACAACAAATATACCAAAATTGAGAATGAGTACATTTATATGACGCTATCATCCAGGAACAAATACCTGATCAAAGCGCCACCTAGATCATTTCCCTGAATTATTTGTACTTCGAAGCAGCCCTTAAGCGCTACGCGCGACCACATAGATGCGTACAACAATGCTTCATCAGAATCCCTGGATGAAACACTACATTCTGGTCTCTATTTTGCTGCGTAAAACTTTACCAATATTGAAAGTTGTTTTCTAATTCAAGAATAATCGTTATCTTTATCTATATATAAGCTATATATATATATTTCTTTATCTATTTATAAGCTATAAATTCAAAATTAACACAACCGAAGGTAAAACGTAAAACCTTACATTATCTTGTTGTAAGGTGATTCTTTCATTTAAAACTTTTGGTGACAAAATTAATTCTCTAAGTTGTTTAAATGTCATTGATGAAATATGTAACAGTCTTGTTTAATGATGTATTATACACTAGACTTTGGGGTCAAGTATTCAATTACCGGTGACGAAGTGATTTACTATGACAGATTATGTACGCAGGGGCTTAGGTGAATGATCCTTCAAAAACGACGTTTTTGCCCGAGGGTAGTAAACCATGACAGTTATCAATCATCTTGAACATAAGAAAAATCACTGTCTATTGTTCTTTTTTTCAACACCTAACTTTAATGGAATTAATGAAGTTGAAAATGTCTTAACATATTTGTGCAATATTTCTTTTATGTGACGTTGTTGAAATGGTTAATGTAAATCGACAAATAGTTTCCATGCAAATAGTTTTTATTTATTTCTTTTCTTTCTGCGTAATGATAGTAGTTTTAATATGTTCTTGTGACTTTTTGGTAACTATCTCTATACTCTCTTAGAAATTTGTTTCTATGAATAAAATGGTTTCAATAAAAGCGCTATTACATGTTTTGTGATTTTATTTAAACATTTTCACGGGTATAAACTGTTGCTGAAAATAGGATTTCAATGCTAATCGTTTCGATGTAGTTACAATCCACACTGTAGGAACGGGTGATGTAATGAAGGCGGGAAAATGTAAGTTTGGTAAGTTGTAATAAAAACGTATACACCTGGAAATTGTTACGCAACGGAAGTGAACGAGTTTCTCTGCCAGAGCTAAATTTGTTTTGTGCAACTGGTGTAAGATTGTTTTGGATATATTGGTTTGCAGGTACTAATGTGAAAAAAGTGTATACCAAATTCATAGATAAGCTAACTTGCAGAGAAACTATAGTACCTTTTTTTAGTGACAATTTCCAGCGTTTTGCTGAGTAACAATTTACAGGCTCACGTTCCTACGATGTTCAGTTTCAATGTTCAAATCGTGATGTTGACCGCGTTAAGCCAAATAAAAGAAAAAGTAGGGTCGGTAACTTATATCAAGCGGACAAAATCAAATATTTGGTTTGTGAGTCATACATGATCCTAATTTTTGTGTTTTTTGGTCATATCTAGATGACTTTGAGGTAACATGAACATATGATATGATGTGCAATACATATGGTATTTTGGCACCGACGAACTCCATATAGAACTGAACGAAATTTTAACAAAAAAGCACGAGTCATGATGCAAACGATCGAGACATTGTTTTGTTTATAAGAAAATCCGACCGGACCCTACAGAATATGACCGACACTGCCAGGAAATTACAATCTGCTGGTCACTTTCGTCTTTTTCTTAGAGTTTCAGCTATGAATTGACATTCATCATTCAATGGCAATTCGTTGAACGTTTAATCTTATCATGTACTGGGGCGGCATTCAGGTGAGCAATTGTTCGACAAAACTTTGTAAGTCTCTGTGTGTGAAACCAAGTTGTACCACAATCTGAAGTATATATTTTATGTTTACAGACAGACTGCATTGGTTGTTGAAGTCCTTTCATTTTATATAAAAGTACTGGCTGTTCGCATTGTAATCGGTCAAGCAGATTGACATTTTGAAGGTCTTAGTTCGTGATTCTGATCGAAAACCGGATAATTACGACAAACCTATTTTTGAAAACTTATCTCAAGCAGGTAGAAGATGAAACTTAGTTGCTTGTGGTTGAAAGGTTATATTACTAGGATTTGTTTTAAAGGTACGTGTTTTGTTGGCTTCGATACTCAGATATGGTTGTTGTTTGATATCATTGAAATAAAATACTTTTCATGTATTTGGTAGTTCTGGATTTATAAGATGTTTTCAATTAACATCATTACCACGCCAAAAAAGATTACCGGGAAAGGGACAGAATGTCCCTTTTTTATACAATTTGAACCTGCTTAACGAACAAAGGAATCGGCAGGCAAAGAAATTTTTCAATTTGTTCTTGAATCTTTTTGAAATGGCTGAGGTGGTAAAATACATTATCTCGTCAGTTATGGTTTTTGGCGTATAAAAGTATGTTGTCATTTCGCTGAAGGGGACATGCTGTCAAATCGTAAAATGATAATGTATTAGTCAGTGAAGATTTCTATTATCCAGTAACGCTTTTACTTTTTTGTTCAGTCATTCCTTCTGTCATTCGTCATATTATGAAAATGTTTTTCTATACAATTGCGAAACATTATAATGGTTGTAATAAAATTACTTCTAATATATAAGCACATCAATCACAACATTTCCCTTTTAAATAAGAGGCAGTGAATAAAAAATGACACTCTATCTTTCTAGAAAACGTCTAGATGATTTGGTCCGATGAAGTTGTCACATATCTAAGACAATCGAGTGGGAAGTTGAATTGTTCATCTCTTCCTTACAGCTTCACATCGAACCAAAACTGTCATTGCGTCATACCCGGCAACTTCTGTGTCACTGCGTTTATATGATAGCAAGTTAAAAACTAAAACCGAGCATCTTAAGATAGAAATATGGGTAATATTTAGAGAATTACAAACGCGGTAGCGTGCGAGTATTTATGGGGAAAATCCTCGATTTAAAATCGCGTTCAAAGTCACGAGCCGCGGCGAGTGTCTTATCTCTGTTTTGGAGGAGGATTTATTTCTCATTATATTTCATACAGAGTTGGTTATTCCATTTGTCAGCTTTATGTATTTAGATAGATAGTTACGACTTTAAACCATGCGATTAAGAGACCGTGGTAGTGATGTACATCAGCTGATCTGTACATATACGCCTAAAAGAACGTACGTTTCGTGAAAGAAATTGGTCAACAGTATTACACAATTTAGTTACTCAACGCTATGACATTGATGAAGAAACTTTTTCAAGGTTAATCATAACATGTTCAAATTTGAGACCTAAAATCCTCACAACCATATGGGCCTACTTCTAAAAGCTACTGTATGAATAAGCTATTTAAAGTAGCGCGTCATCACGCCCTACTGCTTGTTCTAGTTAATGACTGGCCATACGCTATGAAACTCTTTATAAGTAATAGATAACATCTTATTCACACTTGACACATATAAAATCATCACAACATATAGACCTACTTTTGAAATCGCTACTTTATGAATACGCTCTTTTGACTTAGCGCGTCATTACGCCCTTCTTCTGCATCAATGAAAATCAAAAAGTAACTGTCAATTGTTTCGAAACTTAAACTTATAAATTTGTCAATATCTTTAAGCAAAATATAAATAATCGGAGAAGTTTGTATGCCAAGATGTTGACTAATCTGAAGTTTGAACAATATCTTTTCTCTTGGGAGTTGCTTTTAATCACGTCTTCCTCCCAGCATCAAGAAAGGTAACTCTAATTGGATGTTTACTGACTTAAGAAGCTTTGGAGATGTTGAAATATTTGTATACACGACGACAACAACGACCAATGACTTGAGCACGTAGTGTTTATTAATTCTAATAAGTACTGAATAAGGCAACATACTGCATGAGATTGGGCGCCCTCACAAGCTTGAGAAACATCGAAATTGATCTTATACTTGTATAAAAAGGCTTTTCAGCAGGCATTTTCTTAAGGCGTCATCGTAAGACGTCATTGCCAAAATCGGGGTCATCTCTTATTGATCCATTTCCCATATGCAGTAGTGTTTATGAAATGGACCTACTAGAGAGAAGGTCGGGACCCGTTGACCCCGATCTGAGTAATTACGTAATACGCTGACGCACTGAGACTTACCTGGTGCAATTAAAAGTTAATTAGCTCTAATCATGAGGATGCCATATACGTAAATCGGATGTCGCATGGAGGAATTAAAGAACACGTCACGAGTGAAAGTTATTTATGTCCCCACATGAATACGTTTAGATATCTTTATATTGGAGCTTTAAATGCCTTGTATGATCTATGTTGATGTTTCCCAAGGGTGAGGACTCTCTAAATATGACCTTATTTATGGAGCGATCGAGTGTTCTATCTTGGTCGAGCCCGTCATGTTAGACATGTTTGACTTGCGTGTATTTGCAGTAACAAATGGAATAGTGTATGGCTTCATTTGGTTTTAAGTCCTAGTCCATTCCTAATTGGTTAAGCGTACAGCTAAGCGAATGTTAATTAAACATTTTTGCATTGCGTTTGGATAGTTCCATGGATATTTGGATGGCAGCCATGTTTATTTCCAACCAACGACAACGCCGAATCAGCCTGGGAAAATCAACCGATTTTATAAATAAAAGTCACACATACAACTTCGATAAATGAGTATATAATTTGTTAAAATTCCACCTTGTAATAAATAAGATGAATCGTGATGTACAAATTAAGCATGTTCATCATTGAAAGGGGAAAATAGTTCCGTTGACCAGTCGTTTTTAAATCACTCCCGAAAGGGACTAATAAATGGCATAAATCACTTAAGAGCCCATCAAATCAACATCGTTGTATCTGCCTTGGCCATGCAGCTGTCTATTACAAACATTGCGGAACTACTACATTGTATGTAAAATGACGAATTCCTACAGAGCTGACTATGTAATATCTCTAGCGGTCATAAGGGATATTGATTTATCAAATGTTCCTTATCGTTTAAACAATACCTTTTATTATCTAAATCCTAATATTACTTAATTTTACAAACCGGAATATATTTATGTCTTCCCTATTATAGAAGAAATGGAGATACTGTTGCGTTCTGAAAAGACTTATAGTAATAAAAAGAAACTTGTCACAATGTATTTAATTTGTAAATGCTGAACTGACCTTTAAATTTGTATCTATTAAAACTATCAGTATATAAGCTATATGCTTTTGTTCCACTGTTGCTGGTTGATATAGAAAAAGATCTTGAATTTGGTAATGTTGAGGCATTGTCATCACATAACCCCTATTGTACAGTTCAAGCCAATGCATAATCATCGTGGTTTTAGGATTCCTCCATGCCGTACTATGTATGCCAGTTACTATACCATTCTAAATAAATTGAGATCTTAATCTACCCTACGTAGTTTAAAGATATTTAATCTGGGAAATGTAATGAAGCAAAATTATGATCGTATTGTAATGACATTGGGTAGTAACATATTTTGAGGCGACGTCAAGTCCTACAAGAAAATTGAAAGTAAGAAATAAGTAAAATACAAAAGCATGATGGAATACATTTTAGCTAGCTAACAAAAATACATACACTCCCAAATGTAAACCAAAATGAATTTTTGACTCCTTTGTTTGTTAAAAGTTAAAACATTGAAAGCAATTGTTTTCACGATATGGATATACCGCTCTGCTGTCCTGTTACACAAAAGATTAAAAATGTACAAACGACACCATGTTTTTAACAGAATTGAAAAATATCATGTCTGGGCATATATAGAGTTACGAACCCGTGATAAGTTTATGTCCATTTTCAACAGAAGCTAGGATCAGGAAATGGTTTTAACCTGTTAGGGTTCCGAATCTACTTCCGTTGACTGTAATAGGTTGATTTAATTTTTATTTCAAGATATGAACTCTCAAAACCTAATGTTCTTCTAAACCACGATTACTACAAAAAGAGGACGTTTGGTTGAGTCCAAATACATTAGACGTTGTATATAACCAACATTGGATGAAGGGAAGCAGTCATTGCTGTAACAATATACACACATTTTCTGTTCAAACTTCAAAGTTCGAGAAGCGATCGAAATTGTAATGTTCATAAATAATGCTTTGAAAGTCAACTTTTGAATATAAGTTTCCCCACGGCAGTGTGTCAAAGTGAATAATCGCATTATTTGATTAACCGATAAACAACTGAAGAAGCACCTTAACAAAACATGAAATGTTACTTTTCGTTATTGCTTGTACCAAAATGAAAATTAGATTTACACATGATACATAACATACACACAAAACGCACATAAATAATTCAAAATTAATAATAATAAAAAAAATAACCCGAAAAGTCTGATGCAGGTAAGCGAAATTACAAGCGCGATTCAAAGATCTAGCGTTAGCGATACGGCTTCATCTGACTGGTGTAAACAAACCCGGACTCTATATGCGAATTACGCCGTAACTACTCAATTTCATAACAAAACTCTAAAACCCCATCGTTTCCTCGTTCAATTACGCTTTCAATGCAAGCATGTACAGCTAAATAAGATTAGAAATCGCACATTAAGCATAAAAAAACAACATCAAGATTTGAAAATAATGTAGAGTAATAACAAATGTGTTTGAAATTACGACATGAATATACCGTTCTGCTGTCCTGTTATACCAAAATGTAAGCTTTACAATAGACCCAATGTTTTTTAACGGGTTCCATATACCTGATCCAGAACGTAGAATAACACTTCCATTGATTTTCGAGCATTTAAAGATTAAAACTTGCAAACACAAACTCATGAGCTCATTCGGTATGCTAAGTGTGCAATGTGTACCGGTTCACCTACCATCTACCCTGACATCATACTGTTACGTTTCATTCCTGAAACGGTACTATCATCAGAAACCCAGATCCTACCGCAATGAGAAAACAGAACCGGAAAAAACAAATCTGCGAATCAATATCAATATCAAATTACGCAGTATTTTGCAGCTTATAAAACATGGTACAAAACCATTTAGGTAAACATTAACAACCTCTGTCGCAACATAAGCCAAACGCACTAAATAATACAAACGCAGTTGTAGTATGGTGGAGTTTTAACTCAAGGGTGTAAAAGTTACCTCCCTTTTAAAAAATCGTTTTATATCATCCGTTGAAAGTAACACCGATTCATATTAAACTATTTCAAATACCTGAGTACCACATTTGTGTATATGACTGTAAACTTTAGTTTTTTTGTAGCTCACCAGCTCTGGTAGGCTATATGGGCTATAATATGACCGCATGATTTTTCAAGAGTTGAAATATTACTGACAGCGAGATGAGGGGGTAGAGTGTTGAAGATGGGACGATGTTGTTGGTAATGATATTTCAAGCACTTATTCTGCTGTTTGAGCTCTATGTAGTTTTTTCAAAGGATTTGAAAGCTAAAAATCTCGAAAGTAGATGGAAATGAGTCTCAATTGAGTCTTAGAATTACACCTTAAAAGCTAGGTTTTTGCTTCTTCTGATGACAGACAGACAGAAAGATAGCTATAATCTAGTTGTTTGGTGGTGGTTCATCTCATATATCATATGTAATTAAAGACTCTCATCAATAGAAGACTCATGAGCAACAGATAGGTGTTAGAAATAGTTTATATTAAATCTGAAAACTCTGATGTTGAAATACAACTTGGAAAATATTGAAATACCTGAGTTTTCTATGATATTCGTATTACAAATGAACATTATTCGAATAAAACGGGTCCATCACATATAAAGGCGTTACTTGCAGGTAAATAATATTTATAGAATTGAAAAGACAAAGTCTTTAATAATTAACGTTGGTCATTTATAACAGTCAAAGTCGAAAATGTTTTATTATCAAACAGCAATGTTTCATAAGTATATTAGTAGTACTGAAGACATATGAGACGAAAACAAATAATTATCTTATGCCTGAGCGCAAATAGTTGTCGCAAAATGCGTTCTATTTGACGACACAAGAAGCTTGGGTGTCTTTTAGGCCGTTGTCTCTTTCTCTGTTTTTGCAATGCATTCGTCAAAAGAGCTCTTAATATCGTTGCGATTCCCGCATGTGTTCGTAATTAGGGTTGCAGATCAAGGTAAGAAATCAAGAAGTACTGCACGTTAACAATCTAAAGTCAGTAGGGTCAAATATTCATATTCCTTGAATTCATGTTTATTTTTTCTAAGCTGCCCTAGTCTTACAAATTACATACTGTGTTTAATCTAGTACTCATCGTCAACACGTGCTTCAACAACTCCACAAATGCAGAGTTTGATACAAAGTGAAATTATATTTGATGACATGATTCGACGATTTCGGTAATGTGACAGTTTTAATTTCTCAATAAAAAAGCGTAAAAGGTAGTCCTAAGCAAGGAAATAAAGGCCAAGGATGCCCCCGACCAGTTATTATTGTGACAACACGTCTGAGATCAATTGAGATTTTTCAAAAGACGGTATTCTGTGCCTAGAATTCGACCATTTTCTGAGAACCTCTGGTGTAGCTTGTAAGTTTTAGTGGTATTCAATTGGGTTTTTTCGATATTGGGGTGACCAACATCGAATATTATTAGCTCTTTGTACGTAAGAATTTCACTTTATCTACATTTTTATTACATAAAATACTTGATCGTTTTAAACATATTTCTTTACTATTATTTAATATACTCTCCGTGATAGTTAACAATATGCCAAATTATCCTTATCTGTCTTAATCTGACAATCCTTACACAGAGTTATCGCTCTAGTGAGCTGCACTCAGTGCCCCCACCAGGTGGCCTACTTTATATGGTCATTGCTTTGCTGTCGGCCACTCGCGTGTCTTGATAGCTCTTCTCTTTTTCAGAGTTTTTCGACTGTTTCAGGGATTTTTCACCGTTATGTCGCAGTAGTGTTTTTGAGGTGCTTTCTACTTCTACCGAATTGGCTAGCTTCTCCTTGTGGTAAATTTTGTTATTAGTCAGTGTCCTTGTCAGCAGTTGGCTTCAGTCGGCTGTTGTCAATTTCACCCGTGGTCCGAGTTGCACGTGCAGTTCGTGCCGGGGCTTCCTCGCTGCCTGGCTGGTAGCGCCTGCGCTTCGGTGTGCGAGCCCCTTCGCCTGCGCCCGCTGGCGGCGACCGCTTGCGCTTCAAGTGGCCTAGGCTTTGGAAGTCGTGGGTAGACCTCTTGTCTACCCGCTTCACCGCCTGCGCGTGCCTGTGACAGCGCCTGGACGCAAGCGGGGTTGAGTGATCTCCTGACAGGACTTAGTGGCGTCGATGTTGGTATCCCGAAATCGAGCACAGACAACGGTAGAGGAGGAGGCCGCCTCGGCTCCACCCTCCCCATCGCCTTCCACAACTAGAAGAAGGCGGGTAGTGGTGATCTCCCCCACAGCTACCTCCTCGGATCAGGAAGCTTCCCCCACTCGTGTAGGTGGCCAGGAGGGAGGGGCGTCGGACTCCCACGGCGCTTGTCGCGGCCTGACGACGCTCAGGACTTAAAGGACCGCCTGACAGCAATCGCCAATTGGTGTCAGGTCCACATACACGAGGTGGAGGAAGAACCCTCGTCAGGAAAGGTGGCCAGGTTGGAGACCTTCTGCACCGAGGAGGAGACGCTACTTCAGGCGGCCGGGAAGGACTTCAACTCTAATGTCGCGGCGGCGCCGGGTCGTCTCTTGCCGCCCCTAGTCCTGGCAGACAAACTCCGGTCTGGTCTCCCAGTGTATGACAGCTTTCTGCCGCTCTCTCCCCCCGTCCTGGACGATGACATCCGTTGGGTGGCCGCCCCCTCCGTGCCTCACCAGGTGTCAGACGCTCACCTGTCTCACCTTGACAAGGAGGTGATGATGCTGTGCGCCTCCCGCATGTTGGCAGGGGTCACGAATCTCAGGTGCAATGGCTTCCTGGCACGGACTAGCCTTCCGAAGCTCCTCTTCGGAACAGGTTGAAGTCCGCGGCCTCCGCCTTCCTCTTCGTTGGGCAGATCGCCGGGGCCCTTCGTCAGCGCCAGGAGAGTGAGCAACAGGAGTTGACAAACAGACTGGCCGCTGGCGGGGGTAGAGCCTCTCCCCATGCGACTACACCCAGGAAGAAGGGAGGAGGTGCGCCCACCACCTCTGGTAACGAGACTGGCGGGGTTTCCTTTCGTGGAGGGGGTTGACAGAACAGAAGTCGCGACTACAGTGCCGGCCCCTCTCCCAAGCGCACCCCGAAGAAAGGAAACCAGCGACCCAAGGGACGCGTCAAAGGGGGTCCTTCCAGGACGCAGTGACTGCTGGGCCCCTCCGGAGCTCCCGCCTCAGATTGTTCTGGGTTGGGACGGGCCAGTAGGGGGACGGCTCTCGCAGTTTGTACCCAACTGGAGACAGTTCATGTGCAAGGTTTTGGAGCGGGGCTTTCTTATTCCAGCAATACGAATATTCCCGTAGTAACCTGTTCTCCAGTAGAACGCCCGCTAGAGGCAGTTGACGCTGGAGCAGGTGGAGAAACGGGCGGTGGAGGAGCTCCTGCTCCAAGACGTCAACGCAGGATTCTACTCCCCGGTTTTCGTCCGGCCGAAGCGGGACCCGAGAAAGTGGCAGCTGATCCTCGACATGAAGGAGTTCAACCACTCCTTCCTAGATCCTTCCTATTTTCGTCTCTTGACCGTGCCGTTAGTAATGCGATTACTGGAGCCCTCGGACTCGATGATATCCCTCGACCTACAGGACGTGTACCTGCACATTCCCATCCATCATGGGGATCGCAGGTACCTCCGCTTCGTTCTGGCGGGTCGCCACTTCCAGTGGAACGTTCTCGCATTTGGGATCTCGTCGGCGCCGTGGCTTTTCATTCGCGTGACCCAACCCATTGTCGACGACGGGTTCGGTCACAATAGATCCACATCTGTTCTGGAGGCTCAACGGGACTTTGTGATAACGCTGTTCAGGCGCCTGGGATGGCTGGTAAACCTCGACAAGTCCGACCTCCAACCGACGACGTCGTTGGTGTTCCTCGGCGCCCGCCTGGACACAGTCAATTACAAAGCCTTTGTAACCACGGAACAGATGGAACGTTACAAAGATCTCCTGGAGTTCCGGGGGCCTTTGTCACTACGCAAGTGGCAAAGGCTACTAGGGTTCTTGAGTTCGACCCAACACTTCACGCGAAGGGGAAGGTTACAACTCAGACACCTATAGATCTCTGGGAGTGCCATCTCGGAGCAGACCAAACGGCGGGAGTGTGGTCGTCAGCGCAAGTGAGACGCCACATCAACATCCTAGAGCTGGACGCAATCAGACTGGCAATCAGCCATCGGACAAGCCGCCTGCTAAGGCACGCTCTGTGTGTACACAAGGCTCAACCAAAGCAGACTCCCTCGGACAGCCTCGGACTCTCTCTTCGTGCGGTGCACATCCCGGGAGCCTGTCTTGCCCAGACAAACCTCCATCCACGGAGTGGATGTTGCACCCGAGAGTGTTCGAGAGTCTGTGTCTGAGTTTCGGCAGACCTCACATAGATCTCTTCGCGACACGGCTCAATCACCAGTTGCCAACGTACGTGTCGCCCGTACCTAACCCGACCACGTGGGCTCTCGATGCGCTCTCGTTAGAATGGGAGGGGATGGTCGCTTACTCCTATCCCTCTCCCGCCATCCTGAATCATGTGGTGGCGAAGGTACAGGAGACACGGGTACTTCAACTTCTGTTGATAGCACCGTTGTGGCCAACAAGGGCCTGGTACGTTCCCCTCAGGAGGATGTGCCGCCAAGACCCGGTCCCTCTCCCTCTGAGGTGGGACCTATTGACGAGCAAACCGAGCGGGCGGGTTCACGAGAACCCCCAGGCTCTCCAGCTTCACGCTCGGTTTGTCTCCAAAGGGGTATGACGGGTGCGGGTTTCTCAAATCCGTGGCCGAGCCGGTGGCGTCTTCCCAGAGGTCCTCTACTAGGAATCTTTACAATACCAAGTGGAGTGCCTTCGCGACCTTCTGCATGAAGGAGGGGTACGATACCGAGGCAGTAACGGTCCCTCAGGTTGCTGAGTACCTATTACATCTTAGGGATGTGAGGAAGCTCAAAGCGTCTTCAATTAATGCCAACCTGGCGGCGGTCATGTCAGTCCTACGGAAGCGTGACACCCAGGTTGACATCTCGGTCCTTGAGGACGTCATCAAGACCTACCGGAACGAGGACGGGCGGAAGAGACTCAGGCCTCCAGAGTGGGACTTGACGGTGGTACTCAACCACCTCAAGTCGGACCACTACGAGCTGTTGACGGAGACGACACTTCTCCGTCTCACCATCAACAGCCTTTTTGGTTGCAATGGGGTCTGCAGCCAGGATTTCAGAGCTTCACTTTCTCGAGGCGGACCTCTTGCGTTTTGATGTGAGAGACGGGGGGTCGGTCACTCTGGGGTTGGCGGCTGAGTTCATCTGCAAGAACCAAGCCGCAGACGAAAGGGGTAGAACCTTTTTGTTACCGTCCCTTTCCGGCAGCATAGTTCCGACGGACGAGGAGAGTCGCCTCCTTTGTCCAGTAAGAGCCCTTCAGATCTATACCGAAAAGACACGGACACTACGTCAAGGGAGGAGGAGACTATTCATCCCGCATTCCCAGACTAGTGTCCGGGAGAAAGACAAACGACAGCTCAGTGTCTATCTCCGCTCGGCGGTGTTGGATGCCTACAAGGCTGCGGGTCTCGACCAGCCAGGGAAGTCCAACCCGCACGAGATCAGAGCCATCTCGGCAACGATGGCTCTCCACAGCAACATGGCGGTGGCGGACATCATGGCTGGTTCCTTCTGGAAGTCAGGCCTGGTCTTCGAAAAACCACTATCTTCGAGACGTGTCCAGCGAGGACATAGAGGAAATTCACGGGTTGGGCGCACAGGTGTACGCCCAGCAACAAGCTCCGTAGGCCTCGTTCCGAAGGAGTCATCCCCCCCCTCGTTGACTCGGCTGGTCCTTGGGCCAGTTGGGAAACAATAAATCTGAGTTTCGATGAATTCACTTACGTGTTTGTTGTCTTTTCCTTAGTTGGCGACCATGCGGTTGCGGGACCCCTCTTCGGTTGACAGGTGAACCCCATCGGGGTTATATCGAACTATGGTTCACCAACTTGACTCTTTGTAAGACAGAGCTATCCCACTTAGTGGCCTCTCGCACCCCCCCCCCCCCCCCTCTCTCTCCACAGTGGTATTCGGCCATATTAACTATCACGGAGAGTATATTAGATAATAGTATGTTTTTGTTTAAACATCATTATTATTCAACATCGTCAGAAGAAGCAATGACCATATAAAGTAGGCCACCTGGTGGGGGCACTGAGTGCAGCTCACTTGAGCGGTAAGTCTGTCTTTACTCTGTGTAAGGATTGTCGGATTAAAACAGATTAGGATAATTGGGCATATTGTTAACAATCAACGTTGAGTATAAATAATGATGTTTTAACAAAACCATACTATTATTTCCAACAATCATGAGGATATTCAACCCTTAAACGTTGTATCTTAATTGCATAACTTTTATTTACTACTAAGTGAGCATACATAATGTCCTTGTGAGAGAGAGAGAGAGAGAGAGAGAGAGAGAGAGAGAGAGAGAGAGAGAGAGAGAGAGAGAGAGAGAGAGAGAGAGAGAGAGAGAGAGAGAGAGAGAGAGAGAGAGAGAGAGAGAGAGAGAGAGAGAGAGAGAGAGAGAGAGAGAGAGAGAGAGAGAGAGAGAGGGGGATTTTATTCAACATTGGAGGCCGCGTGGCCCAGAGTACAAATACAACAAGTAAACAATACCACATACCCCCGCTTTAAACTATAGTCTGGCTTTCTTTGTTGTCCTATCCCTCAAAAAGATCACTTAGGGATCATGGTTGATAAGTGTATTAAGTTTGTTGAAGCTAGCATGTATAGCTCCGGACAAAGGACTTGGTCATAGAGTCACTGTTTTAGTCATGTTTCCATGGAAACCGCAAAAAATAAGAAACATTTAGGGATCATGGTTGATAAGATATATATATATATATATGTATGGATAATTTATAACCTATTTGATATTGATAAACATTGCAGAATGAAATAAGATATTTAGTAATACAGATTTGTTAATATGTTGTCATGTGTCACGTGTATTGACAAACCTAATTACCTTCATCAAGTTTCAATAAAGGCTGTTGATCATGTGTGAGGATAAAGTTTAGATAACTAATCAGTGCCTTGTGTATTACCTATTGGAAATGTGCCAGGTGCTGAGGTCATTAAGTTTATTGCTTATTTGCCATAATTTACACGTGTGTGGCATTTTATGTAGACTGTTAGGTAATAAATTTATGACCATATTGTCTGGTGTGAAAAAGTAGTGTTAGGTAACTAAAAACCTCTCTCTGTTAAAATACCGGTTCTAAAGTACTGACGGAAATGGAAACAACATGCTTTTCAGCGTTAATATTTTTATTTGGTTGAAATAGTTAAAACTGAAAAAGAATTTCATATTTACAATACATTTCCAAGCAGGCTTTACATCACAATCAACAATAAATGGTGTGTTATTATTGACAATATTGGCCTACGTCACTCTAGATTAGTACACTCTTTATCTCAAACATTAACTCACACAAAACAACAATAATCTGTATCCTTGCAAAATACATTAGTACGTAACTGTAAGTTTTTATGAAGGTGGCAAATCGCGAATCAAGAGGTACATGTACTAAACACATCAAAGATTTGATCTTTATTATCACTAATAACTGGTTAATAAGGCCAAAAACAGCTAGCTGCTCGGAACCGTCGTATCCCAATGACGAGATCCGGAAGTTGCCGAGAGGCAGTCCATCAAAAGCAAGATCTCATTGTTACAGTCATGCAAAGCAGAAACACAGACTTACGATATTGAGTTGAAACTTTAAAATGGCACAAATTAGTATCAAATATTCTACATATACAATGGTCAATCAACTACACAGGGGAATAGCCGATTTGTCTAGGTGTTCAAACAAAAAACAGTCACAATGGCGGCAGATGTCAGTTTGGGTTCACTCGATCGGCATTAACGGAGATTAACAACCAAAACAAATTACAAGTTAATTAATGTCAAACAGAATATGTCGATGTATTTATATTAATAGATTTGGTGACTTAGGGTTTTTTTTATAAGTACAATCAGTGGAAATATATAAGTTCACGACCGCTGGAATCTATAATGGAAACAATGACACAGATAAGCCAGTCGTTAACGAGTCCTGTCTATGTCGTCACAATCCCCTTAGCACCGGATTGGCTAATAAAACCTTTCGCGTCGGCCATCAACATCCTTCTGTTTGGAAGACCATACAGTGGTTCCAAAAAGATCAGGCCTTAACCAAAACCATGACACAGCAGGCCGCCTATGGTGTTATGCCCAAGACCAGAAGGAAGAAGAACATGGAAGCCCTCCAACGCAGACTGAAGGCACTGTGTACTCAGTACACATGTACAGAAGGCAACACTTCCATCTCAGACTTCCTGACAGGCATCGGACAGAACATCAGGTTAAACAAAAACATCTGAACATTGCTTTGATGAAAATGTAAACTGTTAGTATATTATGTCATATTTTGTTAAACTTATCAAATAAAATAACAAAAGAACTGTTAGTTTTTTCCTGTTACTTTTTTTCCTAGCAAAATCTGTTACTTTTTTCCTAGCAAAATCTGTTACTTTTTTTCCGTTACTTTTTTCCTGTTACTTTTTTTCCGATCACCCGTCCCAACTTAAGATGGGACAGCATTCCAAGTTGGGATGATACATATACATAGCATGAAACAAAAGTGAGAAAAAGTTAATTAGAGTAAGTAAATAAACGAGAATGTAATACAATTGGAATTGTAGTAAAACATGCGGAAAGTTTCACTTGGCTTTTAAAATAGACAACGGCCTGTAGGCTTTAATGAAGACGAGTGGGCATTGTGAATGGTGATGCATTGAAGGTTGGATATACCACTAGAGTTTGCATAACATTTACATGTAGTAGAATATGAGGGGGCCTTTACATAAATTAAACTTGATATAAATGATAGGGTTGATTAAGTTGAGTTGAGCTTAGTAGAATGATTGGAATGAGTTGAGGTAGGCACTTCTTTGAAGATGTTATCAATATTTACAAACTTGTCAAAATTGTTTCCTCAAATCTTTTATAAAAATTCTAATCGCTACATAATTGAACAGGGAAAATCATTTCAAGTGATCTTACATTTGTGTTGAATATCGGCTGAATGCGCATCTTTTACCTCTTGATATTCACCGTGCACGATTTAACTAATTGCAATGGTTCTCTTGTAAGTAATATGCTTTTCCATTACGTTCGTATACGTACTTTGAATATTAGACTGCTTATTTGTTCATCAATTGAGTAACTTTTTATTTTATCATAAGGAAAATATGAAAAATTCAAAGGGGCTAAAACAATGGCTGGCGGCAAGTTAGTATATCTCCAAAAGACGCATCCGATGTTATAGTTGTTTAACCCGTCTTGTAAACATGACAATAATCTTATCTTGCCTTATCTTCTGTGACTTGTGAGTGTACTTGTCGAGCGTCGGCTTACACATTCTGTGAGTTTACTCAATCTTTGTTTATTCTACGTTCATATTGTAGTCTTGAAGACCTTAGTAGATTTTAATCACTCAAGACATTTTCTGTTTAGATTGCAAACGACATATTCATCTCTAAATGGTACTACTATGATTGCAATTATGCTTTTTTTGTATATTTATATGTTTTGTAAATCTTGTATATTTCGCATATATATTCATAAATGTCACCCAATGATAATAAGTTGTAGGTAAATGTGGACCTAAGTCAGCATCATAAACACTAAGTAAAACTACAATTTGACTAACGTATCCAAACATTTGTTTCTGAACAGCTCACATTCTTGATAATGGAATTGCCGTCATTTCTTCTACCAAATCTTTCACAGTACATTGCAGTCCTTTAATTTTTTCAGTACAGATCTGGCAGGATCTATCTGTCCACGGCCAGGGGTACCATTTGCTCTATTATTCTCGTCAACCTGACTGCTAGGCTTCGTAGACGGTACCTGGAAATTAAATTTGAAGATCACTTTAATCAAACGTTTAACATGGCACTCTAGAAAATTTCATATATAAACGCCTATATTGACCTTTTTATTTCACAATTTGTGATGTTTAGTTGAACGAACTCGTTATATAGGATTTAAATTCCTATAGGAGAAAAGTTTTTGTACAGGAAATGTAACAATGCAATTTTGATATGTAAATGAAGTAATGAATTGATACAAATTTAAACATTTTTCTATTTCGATAGTCAATGATCAAATATTTTATACATTCCGTCTCAGGTTACAACGCACACGATCTCGATCCACTCTTAACCCCTTGGACATAACCCAATTAAAACTTCCGCTCAAAGACTAAATGAGAAAGACATTTTAGAAAAAAACCTGACCTCTCGGCATCCAATCTGCCGTCTTGTTTTTAGAGTAATTTTACTAATTTATACTACATACTAACTAGACGCCTCTGAAACTACTCTGGGGCTTGAGCTATCCCAAATAAGCATTCTTTTGCAACGGTACCGACCCCATGGTGTGTCGTTAGTTGGCAATATGCCAAATCTTAGCATAGACAACTGTGAACACTTTGGCACGTCATAAGTCAGGTAAACAGTCATCTATAGTTGGTGTTGGGTAATCGTTCCTCTTTAATGCTTTGTTCAGAGTTTTAGGATCCAAATAAACTCTGACTAGGTTTCGTCACAATAACCATTGCTGAAATCCAATCTCTTTTGACAGACACCTGTTAAATTATTCCCATACCCTTGAGGACCCGGGGGTTCAGACATGGTTTCAAAGCTTAATGAACTTTTCTTAAAGGTTTCTTGACAGGTTTGAAAGTCTTGTCAATCTCTAAAGCAATCTTCCATCGAGTTTTCCTGCTCCCTTGAAAACACCAGCCAACCTGCTTCCCGGGCCCCGTTTCGATTGCGCCAGTGGCTGTGTAATGCGCTGCGCAAGGCAGCGATCCAAGATGGCGGACAGGGCAATTTTATGCGTAGCGGTCACAAATATACTCCATTCTCGCTCTATAGCCACGACATATTGAAGTCAATCTTTTTCTAGAACCAAAATAATATTTGAAATCGGATTATCGTAACATATATTTTTGTTGCTAAAGAAAATATATTGTTTGCAGCTGAGCGATAGCACGGAGACGTATAAACAAAACAGTGGATGGCTTCGTGCACTGTTTTTTACATTGACATGTCGAAAATTGAAGCAATTGCTGTATACTTGGTGTGGTGACAGGTTGGTTCAAATGCTGGAAATAAGGATGAAGGCGATTTTACATTTCCTAAAGATCCTATCAAAACTACGACGCTTAGTACCACAGCAAACAATTGATAGTCGTTTGATCCAATTTCCGATTTTCGACTTATTTTCAAACTCACTTTTAAATTTGTATAGGATACATTAAAGTTGATTATTCGATAATAAGAATAGTGTTATTAGTATTTAGCTGGGGAGAGAATTTGAACCTATTCTAGTGTACACACCCAGCAAACAAGACTTTACTGGGCTAATAGTCGCTTTATACTGGCTGGTAAAGTTGATAAAGGCATATTGGCTAACGGTATAGAACCAGTACTGGTCCAGTATAGGTTTACAATATCGTGCCATTAAAAGCAGAACTGTATTGGCCCGGTACTAGACGTATGGGTTATTATTAATTGTCGTCTGCTTTAGAGAGATGACAGGAGAAGGCATCAATCAAGTATCCTTTAAATGCGATTTCAATTTATGACACCAAGTTAGATAAGTCTTTGCATGTTAAATATCTTAATTATAATTGTATTTTGCTTCTACTAAAATTGATGTAGTTTATGAGTTAAGCAAATTCAATAAATATCCTTAGTGACATATGTTTTCTCTGTCGACCAACATGTTCAAAAGACTGTTTTTTCTTTATTTAAATAGCATGTTTTGATAGATCTTTTATATGAATGACATTTGCAAGCATTACGATTTTATTTTAAAAACTATCAGTGTTTGTGAAGCCCAGTTCCATGCTTATGATATCTATATATGTATATCTTACTTTGCAGGCTTAAAGTTTTGAAAATTAACATTGGCAGAGACTTGAAACTTGTTTTAATTAATGCGCAATAAAATTGCAAGCAAAAAAGTAAAATATGGCGAAGTTGTACGTCACGTGGCTTCGGCACCATCCGAGTTTGCGCACATTTTAGAAATGTCCGATCCCATGCACCTTTGAGGGTTTGTTTCTTTTTCAATGACTGCATTAGAGAGCTCATACTTGCGAGGTTTATAGCTGAGGCATTGGCCTATAACAAGTTTGTCTCAGAATCTGTGAATTCTCAATACTTCTTCCACAGAAACCATTCAATTTTAGCAAATTTGCCAACTTCAAGGGCAGATAACTAAAAACCAACATGTCGAATTCCATGATTTTTGTATGAGAGTTATACATGACCAAGGTCTTTTGCAATCAAGAATAAGATTGTTCTCAAACAGTCATTTACGGTAAGGAGTGAAGGTCAAAGTTTGAAAATTCAGAAATTCTTTTACAGTGTGTTATTGTAACACCGTAAGAAGCAAACAAATCATAAAACGTTGTGTAATACCTCAAAAGACAGGCAAAAGAATATAAACATATAGTTCACTCATGCTAATGACAAGAGAGATACAGGACATCAAAGTTGATAAATTTCAAGTTTCATTTTGAGCGAGACTAATAGCAGCAATACATGAAACAGCATGAGTACAAAACAGTAACAGAAACAACACATAACCTGAAATCATCAGAATTGTTGTAAATGCATATGATGACTGTAAAGTGTAAAAATGCAGTTATTGCACCAATGGATTAAATTCATGCACTATACTTGCTACATAAGCATATTTGTTACGATTCCTCTTTTCCTATTAACTAATATTAGATTGATTCGACTATATCTTATATCTAATACGATATTGGTGATATATGGCCTAATAAGAATATATATATTGAATATTACTTTATGTTTTTGTAAAGTAATATTCTTTAAAGCTGAATCCCGTTGTCGTCGCTTGCAACTATATTTTCAACTTACATTTTCATAAATTTTTGAAATAACATTAAAATTCTGTGAAATCCTGGTAGAAAAGATACAAATGGATCAATATATTACATCATTTCAGGATAAACAATTAATTTACACCCTTTTCTGCTAATTATTCATCAATGGAAGCACATGTAGTAATACATCAATGACTATGAAGATGTAAGCAACTCCTTTTCTTTACTTTGAGAATTTGACCATTTCCAACAGATTACCTGACCATTGAAGAGTTATAATGTGTTCCTAGGTGTTTGTTAATAAAAAAAACGACCATTGTGTTTTGAAAATGCCAGATGTTTAACAATGGAAAACCAAATTATAAGTTCTATTTTGTCTATTTCGTATGCCACTTCTTATTGACCATCCCTACCTTTAGTAATGATTTTAATGAGTGCGTAAAAGAAAGTGGAAGTGGGCTATACAAATGAAATTTGTCTTTTTCATGCTTGATATCTAACACATGATGTACAAATATTGTGTTATGATATTTTCAATTAAAATTTTAACATCACATATTCTAATCCAATGGAACGAAACTAATTAGTGATGATAATTTTACTTTTTCTTCATCTGAATCTGAAACTTTTGTACAAATTACTTGACTACTGAGGATTATAATTTAGAATTTGGTGACCCTGTTGTCCCTATAAAGGCCTCTTGGGCCACACCCAAAAACCTTTTTCATCTTCCTCTCCTAAAGAACATGTGTAGAAACTTGAATTTTTTTATATATTCTAATGAGGATTCTAAAATAAAGATTTCATAGTTTGATGGTACCTCACTAAAGCTACACGGGTCATGCCCTCATAAATATCTTGTTCTCTAAAAATGTTAAGCGTTGATAGCGTTGGAATTTCATATGACCTATAAGCAAGTGAGGTTATAATACTAAGCCCTAGTGATTATAGAATTTACAGCATGCTGAGCTAGAGACCATGGCTTATTTTCTGTTGATGTGACTCATTATTCTAAACAATGTATCTTAATCAGATTATTGTACTTGTTATAGCAATTTAAGATACACGTACCGTGCCAGTCTAGAGATATGTTACTTCAGACATGCTTATACGAACCTGCATATGAAAAAATAAATTGATGACTAAGGAATGAAATTTGTTCTCATTAAGTGGACAAACTTTTGTTTCTTTCTCTATTTGGGAGAAGCTGGTCCTATAGTAGGAAAAAAGCTACCTACCATTGCAAGCGTTCTCTCTGCAACAGAACTAATTGCTCTCAATTTAATCAAATGACAATTCAAACCATTGATAATCAACACCGTGTAAAAGCTGTTTATATTCTTCATATCATGAACCTTCGTTGTGACAAGTATATTCAAAATAAATTATGATAAAGTATTGTCATTAATTTTTTAAAAGGTTATGTCGTTATTTTCTGCCTTTTAGTTTGAAAGCTTTACATATGTCAGTCAAAACAATTAAATATTTCTGAAACGTTTAAAAACTTCTATTTTGATCCATAGTTGTAAAGGAAAGAAGATATATAACATTTTGGGCTCATAAAAACCAACATGACTGAAGAATGGAATATCATAGGAAATACTATATGCTATTTTCTTAAATCGTATAATGTGTAGATTTGCTGCGGTTATGTGAGGTCAGATGAATTTGGCCAGAAAAAAATATTTTGGATGCGAAACGTACTTTGTTGGAGCATGGGGTGGTTTGGTCGTTACATCTCTTTCCTTTCATACAGTGGTAGGGTAGGGTATACAGGCAAATATGTCTTTTGTCAGTTATTTCTAATCAATACACATACCTAATCAATGAATATCAACGTCCCTACTCGTCTAAAACACAGCCATGATTGACCCTTCTACCATGACATTTAAAAATCGTTGTTATTTATTGGTTTATTTCATCGTTGAATCTACGTTCAAACACTAATTTGTATATAGCCAAATAACCGCGTTTGAATACATCGTCCACTAGGTTAGGTACAAAGATGAGACGTAACGGAATTGCATGTGGTTTGATACTGAACTGGCTTTGGTAGCCTACATTTTGCGGTTTCTATTATTTTTACATTAGGCCAACCTGCTATTCTTTTTTAAGAACTGATTCGAAACTGAGGATTTTCTCGAATGCCTACAGACATTTCAACTAGATTAGGCTACAAATGATCAAGACAGGAGTTTCCATACACTACGACTTGAGGTGTCCTGAAAAACACTCATGAACTTTATAACGGTACCAACACATATTTCTTCACGCTTATATTAACACTTTACTACTAAATCAAATGACTTGTTTGCTAACACGGAAAAGACATCCGTTTAGTTTCAAGACGCCACGACTGAATCAGACTCTGTCACGATAGTTTTCATTCGAACACAGTAACACCATGTGCTTGTGAATTAATGACGTCACAAAGCTACAGGAATTCGGTATTGGCTATGTTGCTGGAGCTGATTCAGTATCGTTAGGATGTCTACATGGAATGTTTTCTGCCTATATCATGAGTGCTAAGAAAAGATTCTTGATAATTCTCTGATTTTTGACGTTTCCTACTCTATATTTTCATTGTAATATTAGTTAAGGTTTCAACCATTATACCTACATAAAATGGAAATGCCCTTAACTGCATCACGCATGAACTTCCGCGACATCAATGGTATAATGGAGATAAACCTTTTTTTATTTATTTTTCGTGATTCAAACGTAGATTCGATACCTGTTTGTAAAGAAAAAGCCTCAAACTACGCCTGAATAATATAATAATATAAAATGGAGGTTCAAATAATCTTGTTATTATCATGTTAGAAGTAGAACTTCTGAAGGTGGATGGGAAACTGTAAAAAATTATGTTTCTCGGGATTTGGCAGAAGACTCCGACGATGAGAAGCGTATTTCTAGGGCGGAAAATAAAGCAGTCCGGAAATTCAAGGCGTTTCACACAGAGACCATACAGCAGGGGTCGAGGAGTCCGTGCTGCTTCTGCTACTGTCACTTCTTCTGAGTCTGTGCCTTGCGTCAATCAGCCCTTTCGCAGGAGCCTGTTTCTCGTGCGGAAGTTTCACATACTGGCGACGTAACTGTCCCTATACCTGCGGTCAGCAGCAATCAGCTACACCAGGACGCACATCAGGAGCTGGAGGACAGTACTAGTGAACATGCCAAAGTTAAGTATGATATTACTGATGATAATGATGTTGTTTTGACTCATGATTATTTTGATTAGGAGCAGGGACATGCAGAGATAATCGTGAAGGGTAGATTGAAAAGCAATATCAACTTTTGGCGTAGTATAGGTTGTTCTAATTTTGTGCTTGACATTTTAGAAAATGGCTACAGAATTCCTTTCTATTCCACTCCGCCTATCATGGAATTTAACAACAATAAATCAGCGATGACATATAACGACTTTGTTGCAGAGGCTCTTGCTGATTTGGTACGAAAAGGTTTGGTAGTTGAATTACAAACCTACAGTAGTAAACCCCCTTTCGGTTTCTGTTCAATCCTCAGGCAAAAAGAGACTGATCTTGGATTTATCAGCGGTGAACACACATGTATGGAAGGAATCCGTGAAGTATGAAGACTGGAGGACAGCTTTGCTGTATATTCATAAAAAGAATTGGGTCGTAAAGTTTGATATCCACTCTGCCTACCACCATTTAGATATTTTTGATGGACATACTCAGTTTCTTGGATTTTCATGGATAAACCGTTTACCGTTTGGGTTAACGTCTGCGCCATATGTATTTACAAAAGTAACTCGGCAGTTGGTGAAGCATTGGAGAGGTAAAGGCTATAATGTTGTTACATGACGGTCTTTTTGCCTGTGACTCTTACGAGAGCACAACTGAGATTGCAAATGTTGTAAAACAGGATATCATTTCTTCAGGTTTCGTACCCAAAGTAGAAAAGTCGTTGTGGGAACCGTGTCAAAGCTTGGAATGGTTGGGGCTTATTATCAATACAAGGTCAATGGTTTAGTCTATACCTCAAAGAAAAGTTGACAAGCTTATGCAGTGTGTTGAAGAATTGTTGTTGTATAACGGGACTGTACCCGCTAGGAAAGTTGCCTCTGTAGTAGGTCAGATTATAAGCATGATTATCGTGCTCGGATCTGTAGCTTAGCTTATGACGAGGTTATGGATGGGCAATATAGCCTAATACACTGAGAAGCGTTTGATTGAGCAGAATACCATTACACGGATTGTATATAGTGATGCAAGTAATGTCGGGTACGGGGGGTACTGTGTTCAATATGGCGATGTTCAATCACACGGTCAGTGGTCATCAGCTGAGGCTAAAGAAAGTTCTACCTACAGAGAGTTAAAAGCCGTGTTCATGGTTATGCAGAGTATTTTGTCCAAGTTGAAATCACAACGAGTTAAGTGGTTTACAGACAATAAGAATGTTGACACTATTGTATCTAAAGGATCAATGAAGAAGCATTTGCAGAATATTGCTTTGAAGATATTCCATGTGTGCATTGAAAACCAGATTCATTTAGAGATGCAGTTGTTACCTCGTTTTGAAAACGAAAGAGCAGATTACCTCAGTTAAATCATAGACTCAGACGATTGGGGAATTACCGATGTTGTGTTCCAACATATGTATTCTATTTGGGGTCCATATGATGTAGACATGTTTGCTTCATATAATAATAATATAATATTTTGAACCCGGGTTCGCAAGGAGTGGATGCATTTACTATGAACTGGAATGAAGGAAATTGTTGGATAGTGCCTCCAGTCTATTTAGTGGCTAGGGTGATACAACATTTGTCTAGAAGTCATTGTAAAGCCACTTTAGTAGAACCTAAATGGTATTCTGCAAGTTTCTGGCCCCTGTTGTGTCCCAGGGGTGCTTTCATAGCTCAGGTGAAGGATATCATATACTTACCTACGTATAAAGAGGCGTATGTGCCGAGTAGACAAGGTAACGGCTTGTTTGGTATAAGCAATTTAAATTTCCAAATGGTGGCACTGAGTGTACAGTATTGAATTTTGTGTTACAGATGTATTTTTGCACGTGTTTGCCGAGGAGTTAGTGACGCTGCCGCCGAGCGTGAGACAGCTAGCTTGAGACGTGCCGGATCTTTTGTCTCATGCAAGAGCGTCATCTACGTGCAAAAAGTATGAGTATGGTTTCCGTGCATGGAAAAGGTGGGCTATTACTAACGGTATGTCAACGGGTTAAGTCCCTTACATAGTGCTGTATACCTGTTATCCGTGATACAGCGATCAGAACCCGTATCTGATGTACAGAATGCTTTTTATAGTATAAGACATTTTCTATCATAATTGGTTTATTTTCTCCAACTGATAATGCATTAGTTGCTTATGTGCTAGAGGCCACTAAGCGTAAATTAGCCAAACCGGTTAGAAAAAAGGAGCCCATCACTTTAGAAGTGCTTAAAAAGATGTTTGAAGATAAAATGCACAAACCAAATGTATATAATTTGAGAACTGTATATATGTGTCTTCTTGCTTTGGTTGGTTTTCTGCGTCTTCTGAGTTATTGAACGTGAAATTTGGCGATCTCATCTTCTATAATGCGTACATGACAGTTTTCATAGAAAGTTCGAAAACAGATGTGTATCGGGACGGAGCGTGGTTGGTTATTGGTAGAACTGACACAAAGATGTGTCCTGTGAAGTGTCTAGAGAAGTATTTGAAACTATCATCATTAAGCCAACATGATGACTCATATGTGTTTAGAAATTTGTGCAAGACAAAAGAGGGTTATAGGTTTAGATCTGAAAACAAACATTTGTCTTATACTCGTTTACGAGAAGTGTTCATCGAAGCTTTTAAACCTCATGTGTCTGACAATAAATGCCATGGTTTGCATAGTTTGTGATCAGGTGGGGCTTCTGTTGCTGCAAATCGAGGAAACCCTGATAGGTTTTTCAAACGGCATGGACGATGGAAAAAGGAAAGAGCCAAAGATGGCTATATAAAGGATAGTGTAGAAAACAGATTGAAAGTCTCTCTTTCCTTGGGTCTTTAATTCCCCGTTCTTTGAGTCTCAGGAGTGCACCGCACATGATATTCCAAATATTGTTGTGTTGTTTGTAGTACTGAGTGGAGTATAGGAGAAATATAATTTCTTTTGGTTGAGGTACGAATTAGAATGAAATTATTTTTTCCTGGTGTAGGAAAGTACTATATGGTCAGGTGAGGATGTCCACTAGAGAGCGTTGTTATGAGTATATAAGTAAAGGCGCGAATTGTAAGCGCATTCTCAGTTGCGGTGCGCTCGAGTCAGGTTTTGTATAATATGTGTGCTGGCGAGCTATGATAAAACGTTTGGGTATTTGTATCATATGTGTGCTGGCGAGCTATGATAATACAAGTGAGTATTTGTATAACGTGTGTGCTGGCGAGCTATGATAATACGTGTGGGTATTTGTATAATATGTGTGCTGGCAAGCAATGATAAAACGTGTGAGTATTTGTGTGATAGTGCTGACGAGCCATGATAATACATGGGAATTTTATGACAGTGCCATTAACCGTGAATTTCGTTACGATGATGACGTTAAACGATGTTGTGATGGGATGGGATGAAGATGATGATGACGATGATGATGTATTGATGATGATGATGACGACTGTAATGTGTTGTACAGAATAAACGGAGTGCACCGCACATGATATTCCAAATATTGTTGTGTTGTTTGTAGTACTGAATGGAGTATAGGAGAACAGCAGATCATGCAAATTGTACAACAAACTATCAAATGATGAGGGTAAAATCATTTGGTTTTGAAAATTACTTTTGGCAATAAGTTAACGGACATAATTTTTGTAAAGATGACCAGCATTGCTACAGAAGGTCGGAATAGTAAAGATCATTCATCTGCTGAGAGGATCAAACTATATCAATAAGACAAGAGTGTTGATAAGTATGTTACGTTATGTAAGCCAAATACGACCAAAATGCTTTTGGACCAGAGAATGATTAACTAAATCTATTTTACCGACAAAAACCGAACCTAATTAGTTTGATTTCTCATCTTACTTGAGTTACTTATCGTTTTGGAGACTTTCTTAAATTTTATCAGCATACTGTGTCTCCATTTAACAGAAATAGGCTCCACTCCACTGAATTATTAATAATATAAAGATCAGGTTGCCACCAGCTACACAGAAGTGTTGTGTCGAATTGGTATATTTGCTAAGAGCTGCTTTTGCAGATACTGTTTACAATTTAACATGCGTCTTGTAGAAAATCGACATATTTTAATCCTTGTCTGCTGTGCCATATCTGTTCCAAGGAAACAATTCATGATACAGTATAAATGCCACTTTAACCGTTCATTCGAATCTTTCTTCTAACTTTGGGCTTTAATTGATAAACTTACTTATTTAAATTAGTCTCAATGCATATTTCATGCAATTTAATTTATCAATTATTTCATTTGTGATTTGAATTTTGAAATGGTATGTACTGTAGGACTGTGGCCTAGAAAACATGAATTAACTTCATTTAATCAACACCCATACATAAGTTGGATATGACCACAAAGACATTAGCAAGTTAGGACAAGAACAGTACTGAATTTGTTGAACAGATATAAGATTTAACAGCACTTTGCAAATAAGGACTCAAAACTAATCTCCTTTGCATAAATAAAAGCATTTCACAATTCTGAAATCTAGTTATTGAAATAGCATTTCACAATATTGAAATGTTGTTGTTGAAATCTTTACCCAACAAGTTGATCTTACATGTGAAAGCAAGTCTGTAAAAATAATCCACAAAGTACCTTTTATATCTAACCTTAGCTCAAAATTAACATGGTTTCAATATTCCATTCTACATAGAATTTTACCTACAAATGATCTCTTACATAAGATGAACAAGATACAAAAACATGAAATTTTTGTAAAAAGAAAGCCAAACTATAATCCATCTGTTTTACGATTGTCAATATGTCGTTGAGATTTGGAATAAACTCAAAGAATGGTTAGAAGATGTTACAAGTGCTAAGATAGAACTATCAAAAAGAATTATATGTTTCGGATATCCGGAAAAAAGAAATAGAATACTGAATATGATCATAACTATCGTGAAATATAACATATTTAAATCTAAGAATATCGAGATGAAACCAACTTTTAGTAGCATGAAACAAGACATCAAAAACGCATACAACATCGGCAAATACAACACATACTCAACTTGTAATTATTCGAAATTTATGAAATTCTGGTCGATTTGTCATCTGCTCTTCCAAAATGATTAAAGATTTGTTTGTTCTATTTTGTAATGACATCCTTTTTCCACTGCAGCTTAGGATTCGTTAACGTTTAGTTTCATTAGTTTCATTTGTAACCAACAAAGGCAATGTTGATACCTAATTTATCATATATATCATGTTTCTATTTCTGTCAAAATGTACCATCCACAACTATGTATTTCTCACCCAAGACTATGTAAAAATTGATGTATGATTTCTTGTATATGTACCACAAAAATAAATAAATAAAAAAAAAAAGTCTGTATTTTGAAAAAGGATTCTGCAGATCACTTCATATATTGAAAAAAGAGATAGACTAAGAGCCTCTCCATAATTGAAATGTACGTATGTAACTCGGTATATAGCTCAGTTTGTAGAGCATCTGCTCATCACCTTTGTAGTTGGGGTTCGATTCCTGGGGCTTCGTCTTTCTAAAGATGATCAAATTGAAGATGTGGCATCCTCGTTTGACGCTTAGTTAATGAGGAATGTACATTGATTTAACTGGTGAAGCACTTTGTCTACCTGGTGACATGGTCACACAAATATTCCGAAATTTAATATGTATTGAGGGCAATTATGAGTTATTATTATTATTATTATTATTATTATTATTATTATTATTATTATTAACATTCTAAAAGACCCGTGAACTATTCATCATCTGGGATTAGAGACTTATAATAGCAACATTTAAACTTATTACTCCTTAGATGAAGAAAAATACAAACTAAAAACCTGGTCATAAACTATGAAACGACACCTTTACTCAATAAAAGGTACTATGTATGTTGACTTAAAAGGCCTTACTATTTTGGAATCGAAACTGTCAAATACATTATGAATAGAAAGCCTTGACAGAAAGACCTCATTGAATGTAAAGATGATAACATAACAGTCTCACAATCTGAAGATCTTTTAAACTAACTAGCAATGGTGTTAAGGCAATATACCCTAAGATGGTTCGTAACTATCTAAATCAAATATGTTAGTTCCGACAGAATTTGTATCATGTTTTGCTTTACCTTGTCTCTTGGTCCTTGTGCTGCTGAATCTTCATGTGGGAAAGAACCTTTGGTGTTGTGGTCAGTCTGCTGGTTTTCTTTAACTTTTTCAGAGCTAAACGATCCAGTGTTTTCTTTAGGTATAAGATTGCGCAACAGATCCAACATTTCCTTCATTATTGTGATGATTGTATCCATCTTCTTATCAACTTCGTACGGTGTATCCTTCTTTTCCTTCCTATCTAACTTCTCCTCACTGGAGGTTTGTGACTGAAGTCTTCCTTCTTCATCTTCCGCAAGACCAGTCGTCTGTTTTGGTGGCATCACGGGTTCATGAACCTAGAATAAATGGACGTAAAGGTATGGTATCAGATTGATATTTACACAGGGAGCACAACAACTGGTACCTTGTGTACTTTTTGTCTCAGAATCAATCCGCTTAACTCCTTAATTGAAAGTGTATGTTATATGGGATAATATATTTTAATCTAGACATTATTTTGCGACAGTGTCTGATGAATTGAAATAAAATATGGATATATCAAATTCTGCCAATTTCTAACTTCTACCATGACCATTTCCATTTCAGACCTTTTTTAAAAATCGAGATTGAGGTTCAAATGATTTTGTTAACATCATGTTAGAAGTAGAAAGTTTTATGAAGAAATAACACAGCAGATCAAGCAAATTGAACAACACCCTATCAAATGATGAGTGTAAAATCCTTTTATGGAAGTTCGCAAAACATTTTGAAAATTATTTTGGCTATAAGTTAACAGACATAATTTCTGTGAAGACGACAAAGAACGCTACAGAAGGTCGGAATAGTAAAGATCATTCACACTGCTGAGAGGATCAAACTTTATCAATAAAACAAGAGTGTTGATCCTGTAATATAAGTATGTTAAAGCCAAATACGACGACAATGCTTTTGGGCCAGAGAATGATAAACTTAATCTATTTTACCCAAGAAAACCATAACTAATTAGTTTGATTTCTCATCTTACTCTTATGGTCGAAATAACTGGCGAAAAATTATGTATTGATTTTCAAACAGATAGATTTTTGGAGACTTTCTTAAATTTCATCAGCATACTTTGTCTCTTTTTAACAGAAATAGGCTCCACTCCACTGAAGAGTTAACATTATCAAGATTAGCCGTATGACAAAAGTGGATACTTCCGCCTCCCATCTTATCCTTAAGACCTTGAAGTTGGAAGGTATGCAGCGTGAAAATCCACCTTAATTCTAGGCGCCTAGTGGTTTATGACAGAGCTACTGAAGCTGTCTGTGGCGGTGATATGAATGCAAATTTTCCAGTTTTTGTCACAAAAATTGTCAACAAACTATACACAACGGTCGCTGATTTAGGGTTTTTTTGTATGCTGCAACATGAGGGATAATGAAAATACTTTTGCGTTAAGCTACATATCCATGGGGTTGTAGTCGCAAACTGACACCGCCCTTTCAGGTTTGGTGGTGGGAGTACCTGGTTTGGACAGACGAGTTTTTCTGTACTCGCCGTTGGCTCTGGATTTATTCTGTTGTATATGTTTCCTCGGATAACTTCGTTTGAGGGAGTATCTAAGAGATTTAGACTGTGTTTCTCATATTCATTTGGAGAACAGCAGATTTGTTTTAGTCTGAGAAATTGACTAAAAGGGTCCTTAGTCTTGACATGCCGGGGTTGGCAAGAGGTAGACAACAGATAAGAGTGTGTGTCCGTGGGTTAACAAAAAAGTGTGAATTCCAAATTGTGATTCATTTTTTTAAATATGACCCAAGGGAGTAGTCTGCCGTGAATTTTATTGAATGAAGGGTGAAGGGCTTCATTCAAATATGTAATTCACTTCTCTAGGAGATGGATGCCTAAAGTCCAGATGAGGACGACATCATCAGTATACCATGGCAGTGCCTTCTTGCAGGTGGTGGTTGCATTAAAAAGTTGTTTATATGGAACATTGATTTAAGTAAGCTAAGGAGACTAGTAGAGAATATTTGCCAATCAGGTTTTGACTTTCTTATTGCCTTGACAACAGCCTTTAGTCCCTCACCATTTGGGATGTTGGTGTATACGGAGGTGACACCATAGTGACTAGTAGAACGTCAGTGTGATGACCATGATTATTATTTTCTAATCTTTGAATGAAATGAATAGTGTCCCTAATGAAACTTGGACATTGTTTGACAAACTCTTGAATGTGTTCGTCTACAAAACTATTTTCAGTAGCAGTGTTATTGCTGCTTATGGTAGGGTGGCTGGGGATCGAACCTGGAGTGAGGCATTTGTGAATTTTAGGGATTAGAACCTACCGGCGGTACAGTTAGTCGGGAGGAGACCAAGTAGACTGTGTGTGAAATGACGTCTTTGAGATAAAGATTGGTTAATACTTAACTTATCGTGTTGGAAAACTCTCCTGTTTGATCAGGAAATTTGCTTTTACCGAGTTGGCGGTGTGTCTCTTTAATGTAATCAGCAGTATTCTGTATTACTACAGTGTGTGTGTGTGTCTGTTTATATAATGCCTATACTTTACCATATCTTTAACACAATGATGCATCACAATCTCACGTCACTGAGGCTACTTCTATGACGTCACAATAGATACTACTCCACCACATTCTGGGACTAAATAAACAGACAAAACCGGTCACTACTTGGCTAAACCTACAGCCATCTATCCTTGGCGGGCCCCCATCAGTATATCAATATAAAGATCAGGTTGCCACCAGCTATACATAGAAATGTGGAGGCGAATAGGTATAGATGCTAAGACTTGTGTTGCAGATACTGTTTACAATTCAACATGCATCTTGTTGAAAATAGACATAATGCAATCTCTGTCGGCTGTACTCTCTCTGTTCTTTTCCTTTCAAAAGTAATTGTCTGGTCACTAAGTTTAGACTTAAGTGTTTCTATAACGGATTTCAAATATTTTACTTAATTTTCATGAATGGCAACCATACCTTCCACGTCATTAACTCATTAACGCCTGGGCCACTGACCACAGACGCTGCTCGCTGTAGCGAGACTAATTAGCTAGAGCACTGCTCTTTTCGCGACAGCTTTTGAACGGAAACTGTCTAGCCTTGTGCCATAAAGTCTTAATTGTTTTTTTAGTTTCATGAAGATAGATGCAGGTGCTGTATATTGATACTTTACAGGAATATAACATGTGATATTTCACCATTGAGTTTATGCTTTGCGCTTTGTCCGATTTCATTTCATAAACATACTCAAAGAGAGAGAGAGAGATAGTGAAAATGTTTTCATTGTCTCACCAAATAAAATTGACATGTAAACTGCATTAGATATCGCACCTTTTATATTGGTCAAAATGTTATGAGAGACAATTTCTCTTACCTGTACCTAAACAACAGTACTTAAACAGCAAACTTAACTGCAAATAATATACACAGATACACACTTACATATTATAATATATATTTAGTATATACATAACCAAATATCATTATAAGCATTTGTCAATCTTAATGTTAGATTGTCTTTCTCAATCTACCACTACAGTGATTTGATGGCGGCATATTGTACACACCTTTGCAAGTACTAACACATAAAAACGTAACGTACCTAATATTTTCACATATGTTGATTTACATGCATTTCTATTTGTAAATACAAATACTGCATATCTACACACCATGTTGAGTAGATACAGTGTGTCGGTATCTCAACCATCTGAATAATAATTAAGAATTTATGGAAATGATATCCCGATTTTAGAGATAGCACGTAACATCAACGAATGTAATGATTATTAATATTGACCAAGTGATCTATTCCGTTGTCAACTCTTATTATAATTTAACATGTGTATGTATCCATTCAATGGCAGACATATTGTCGAATTTAAAAAAAACATGTACATGCTAAAACTGTTATTGTTACAGGACCGCTACTGACCGTGCTTGATACAGGATGCGCTCAGCTAGTTTTGTAAAGTAATATTCGAACAAACTCTTATATAAATAATAGTATTCAAAGTAGAACAACACTGGCGTTCAAAATATTAATTACATGCAATTATCAAATTGATAGTTCATGACGTGACATTCACAAAGTGATGCATTCAAGAAGTAAAGGTAAAATCAAAGTGTCACTTTCAATAGCTTCAAATTCTTAACAAATGATTTATGAATACATGTACATAAATGTTTATAATATCGTCTAAGATATATGAATTCAAAGCGTTTTACAAATAAAATACATCTAACAATGTTTCAAAATTGGTAACGTCACAAAGACTCCAATCGTTTCATCTGAATTAATAAACTTTTTTAAAAGTATTTATTTTCCCTTCCAAGATCAATATCTTCAAAATGTTTTCTTTTACCAAACGTAGTATATTTTTGCACAAAGAGCAACGATTTTCATTTCTTATTGCTTTCCTGAAGATAGCATCTTATTTACGAAACTGTTATCTACATTAATGGATGCTAAACTGATTTTGATAATAAGTTCATTGTTATACTATAAGACGGACGCACATACGCGGCTCTCGCTGAATAATAGGTGCTTTCAATTAACGCACATAAGCGTCTCTCGCTGTGAGAAACTGCTAATTAACGGACGCTTATATGCGGCTCTCGCTGTGAGGATCTCATTATTTTGACGCACATACGCGGCTCTCGGCGTTAATAAGTTAACACGTATCGAGATGGTATATATCGGTTTTCAAATCATTAATTGCCTTATTCAGTTCATGGTTCCCATTGCCAACTGTATCAGAAACGTTTCAATGAATTATGTAAAGTAGTTGTTTAGTAGTTGTAAATTGTAAATTGTGTATTCTTCCCATAGATAATTTTTATGGTACCCTTATATTTGATCGGTTATTGTTTTAGTCAGTTTGGTTTACCACATCGTCACATTTACCACAGTTGAGCTTACAACTGAAAATTTACAGAAAAATCTCAGAGAATCTAAAGATTGTAGCCCAAACAAGATTGATAGGGTCTCACAATCTGAAGAACTTTAAAACTATCCACCAATAGTGTCAATGCAATATACCCTAAGATGGTTCGTAACTATCTAAATGAAATATGTTCGTTCCGACAGAAAGCAGTTACAGATTTGTATCATGTTTTGCTTTACCTTGTCTCTTGGTCCTTGTGCTGCTGAATCTTCATGTGGAAAAGAACCTTTGGTGTTGTGGTCAGTCTGCTGGTTTTCTTTTTCAGAGCTGAACGATCCAGTGTTTTCTTTAGGTATAAGATTGCGCAACAGATCCAACATTTCCTTCATTGTTGTGATGATTGTATTCATCTTCTCATCAACTTCGTACGGTGTATCCTTCTTTTCCTTCCTATCCAACTTCTCCTCACTGGAGGTTTGTGACTGAAGTCTTCCTTCTTCATCTTCCGCAGGACCAGTCGTCTGTTTTGGTGGCATCACGGGTTCATGAACCTAGAATAAATAGACGTAAAGGTATGGTATCAGATTGATATTTACACAGGGAGCACAACAACTGGTACCTTGTGTACTTTTTGTCTCAGAATCAATCCGCTTAACTCCTTAATTGAAAGTGTATGTTATATGGGATAATATATTTTAATCTAGACATTATTTTGCGACAGTGTCTGATGAATTGAAATAAAATATGAATACATCTAAATTCTGCCAATTTCTAACTTCTACCATGACCATTTCCATTTCAGACCTTTTTTTAAATCAAGATGGGGGTTCAAATGATTTTGTTAACATCATGTTAGAAGTAGAAAGTTTTATGAAGAAATAACACAGCAGATCATGCAAATTGTACAACACCCCATCAAATGATGAGTGTAAAATCCTTTTATGGAAGTTCGCAGAACATTTTGAAAATTATTTTGGCTATAAGTTAACAGACATAACTTCTGTAAAAACGACAAAGAACGCTACATAAGGTCGGAATAGTAAGGATCATTCACACTGCTGAGAGGATCAAACTTTATCAATAAAACAAGAGTGTTGCTCCCGTAATATAAGTATATTAAAGCCAAACACGACCACGATGCTTTTGGGCCAGAGAATGATAAACTTAATCTATTTTACCCATGAAAACCATAACTAACAAGTAAAGAAGTGAGCACAGCTCACATACCCCCGCTTCAAACTACAGTCTGGCTTTCTTTGTTTGTCTTACCCTTAAAAAGCTCACTTAGGGATCATGGTTGATAAGTGTATTAAGTTTGTTGAAGCTAGCATGTATAGTTTAGGATATATGCTCAGGAAAAAGCACTTTGTCAGACAGTCATTGTTTTAGTAACGTTTCCATGTATACCGCAAAAAATAAAAATAATTTGTTGGTCTTAATTAACCTCAAGAGGCGCACCAGTTATGTATTGATTTTCAAACAGATAGATTTTTGGAGACTTTCTTAAATTTCGCCAGCATACTTTTAACAGAAATAGGCTCCACTCCACTGACGAGTTTACATTATCAAGATAAGTCTTATGAGAAAAGTGGATACTTCCGCCTCCCATCTTATTGTTAAGACCTTGCAGTTGGAAGGTATGCAGCGTGAAAATCCACCTTAATTCTAGGCGCCTAGTGGTTTATGACAGAGCTACTGAAGCTGCCTGTGGCGGTGATATGAATGCAAATTTTCCAGTTTTTGTGACAAAAATTGTCAACAAACTATACACAACGGCCGCTGATTTGGGGTTGTGTTTTTGCTAGGAAATATTAGCCCTAACCAAGTAGTCCTGAGGGTTTTGGTCCTTCTGTATGCAGCAACATGAGGGAAAATGAAGTACTTTTGCAAATGTCAGAACCACTAAACAAGTAACATCGTTTCCGGATAATGGCGTTAAGCTCCATATTCATGGGGTTGTAGTCGGAAACTGACACCGCCCTTTCAGGTTTGGCGGTGGGAGTACCTGGTTTGGACAGGAGAGTTTTTCTGTCCTCGTTTGTTTTGTTGTATATGTTTCCTCGGAAAACTTCGTTTGAGGGAGTATCTAATGAGATTTAGACTGTGTTCCTCATATTCATTTGGAGAACAGCAGATTTGTTTTAGTCTGAGAAATTGACTAAAAGGGTCCTTAGTCTTGACATGCCGGGGTTGGCAAGAGGTAGACAACACATAAGAGTGTGTGTCCGTGGGTTAACAAAAAAGTGTGAATTCCAAATTGAGATTCATTTTTTAAAATATGACCCCAGGGAGTAGTCTGCCGTGAATTTTATTGAATGAAGGGTAAGGGCTTCATTCAAATATGTAATTCACTTCTCTAGGAGATGGATGCCTAAAGTCCAGATGAGGACGACATCGTCAGTATACCATGGCAGTGCCTTCTTGTAGGTAGTGGTTGCATTAAAAAGTTGTTTATATGAAGCACTGTTTTAGGTAAGGAGACTAGTAGAGAATATTTGCCAATCAGGTTTTGACTTTCTTATTGCCTTGACAGCAGCCTTTAGTCCCTAACCATTTGGGATGTTGGTGTATACGGAGGTGACGTCCATAGTGACTAGTAGAACGTCAGTGTGGTGACCATGATTATTATTTTCTAATCTTTGAATGAAATGAATAGTGTCCCTAATGAAACTTGGACATTGTTTGACAAACTCTTGAATGTGTTCGTCTACAAAACTATTTTCAGTAGCAGTGTTATTGCTGCTTATGGTAGGGCGGCTGGGGATCGAACCTGGAGTGAGGCATTTGTGGATTTTAGGGATTAGAACCTACCGGCGGTACAGTTAGTCGGGAGGAGACCAAGTAGACTGTGTGTGAAATGTCGTCTTTGAGATAAAGATTGGTTAATACTTTACTTATCTTGTTGGAAAACGCTCCTATTTGATTAGGAAATTTGCTATTACTGAGTTGGCGGTGTATCTGCTTAATGTAATCAGCAGTATTCTGGATTACTACAGTGTGTGTGTGTGTCTGTTTATATAATGCCTATACTTTACCACATCTTTAACACAATGATGCATCACAATCTCACGTCACTGAGGCTACTTCTATGACGTCACAATAGATACTACTCCACCACATTCTGGTACTAAATAAACGGACAAAACCGGTCACTACTAGGCTAAACCTACAGCCATCTATCCTTGGCGGGCCCCCATCAGTATATCAATATAAAGATCAGGTTGCCACCAGCTATACATAGAAATGTGGAGGCGAATAGGTATAGATGCTAAGAGCTGTGTTGCAGATACTGTTTACAATTCAACATGCATCTTGTTGAAAATAGACATAATGCAATCTCTGTCGGCTGTACTCTCTCTGTTCTAAGGCAACAAATTCATGATATAGTATAAATACCACTTTAACCGTTCAATCTTTGAACCTTTGAATCTTTCTTTATTAGTCTTTATTAATATTTCATGTAATTAAATTTATCAATCACTTCATTTGTTCTATTTCTGTTTGACAGAATGGACAGAGTGACGAGGATGAAGAAATGTTCTTATTGGTAGAATATTATGAATAATTCTCTATTGCAACCATTTTAGATCTGTGTTATGTTTAATAATATTGATAATTGTCAAGTCATTGTCTGCAAACTCACTTTGAAGAAGTTTTCCCCATTTTGAATAGCTTGGAAGACGAATAAATTTTGAGTTGAGGAGAAAGGCATATAGCTTTTTACCTCCAATTATCAATTTTCAATTTATGAAATGAATAAATAGGGCCAATCAAATTTCTATTGAATTTGTTTATGTTTAGTTATCGGATGTAGGTCATGATGACTCTTTTCACAGATTCGTATGTTAAAAGGTTTTTAGAAAATGTATTGGAAAATTCTTCATATGTTAAACTACCGCTAACCTCGACTTTATCACTTCTCGATTTTCGTTCAAATATTTTTCAACAAGATAAGAACTAGGCTTGATTTTAGTTAATTTGTCCAATAAACACCTTTTATTAGCCTTTCATTAAGATAGCGTAATTATGGGCTGTGAAAAACCCACCTGGCCTAGGAGCCATAACATTCGCGCGGGTGTGACGTAATAAACAGACTGCACAGAATGGCGCATCATTACTTCAACTGAAATACCGCCTTAAATAATTGTTTAGTCTGGGGTGTTTTGGGAGTTTATGGATGGCTTTAAAGTAAATATTGTCAAAGGTGTTGTCCGGATCATTGGCAAACATGTCAAAACCTTCTCTGTATCTTCGTTCACATTTTCTTGATTCCATACAAGAGAGGATCAGGCTTTCGGTCATAGATTTCTTGATGCAGTAATTTCCTTTCAAAAGTAATTGTCTGCTCACTAAGTTTAGACTTAATTGTTTCTATTTCGGATTTCAAATATTTTACTTAATTTTCATGAATGGCAACCATACCTTCCACGTCATTAACACGTATCGAGTTGGTACAAATCGGTTTTCAAATCATTAATTGCCTTATTCAGTTCTTTGTTCCAATTGTCAACTGTATCAGAAACGTTTCAATGAATTATGTAAAGTAGTTGTCTAGTAGTTGTAAATTGTAAATTGCGTTATTGTTACAATAGATAATTTTTATGGTACCTTTACATTTGATCGGTTATTGTTTTAATCAGTTTGGTTTACCACATCGTCACATTTACCACAGTTGAGCTTACAACTGAATATTTACAGAAAGATCTCAGAGAATCTAAAGATTGTAGCCCAAACATGATTGATAGGGTCTCACAATCTGAAGAACTATAAAACTATACACCAATAGTGTCAATGCAATATACCCTAAGATGGTTCGTAACTATCTAAATGAAATATGTTCGTTCCGACAGAAAGCAGTTACAGATTTGTATCATGTTTTGCTTTACCTTGTCTCTTGGTCCTTGTGCTGCTGAATCTTCATGTGGGAAAGAACCTTTGGTGTTGGCGTCAGTCTGCTGGTTTTCTTTAACTTTTTCAGAGCTGAACGATCCAGTGTTTTCTTTAGGTATAAGATTGCGCAACAGATCCAACATTTCCTTCATTATTGTGATGATTGTATCCATCTTCTTATCAACTTCGTACGGTGTATCCTTCTTTTCCTTCCTATCTAACTTCTCCTCACTGGAGGTTTGTGACTGAAGTCTTCCTTCTTCATCTTCCGCAAGACCAGTCGTCTGTTTTGGTGGCATCACGGGTTCATGAACCTAGAATAAATAGACGTAAAGGTATGGTATCAGATTGATATTTACACAGAGAGCACAACAACAGGTACCTTGTGTACTTTTTGTCTCAGAATCAATCCGCTTAACTCCTTAATTGAAAGTGTATGTTATATGGGATAATATATTTTAATCTAGACATTATTTTGCGACAGTGTCTGATGAATTGAAATAAAATATGGATATATCAAATTTTGACAATTTCTAACTTCTACCATGACCATTTCCATTTCAGACCTTTTTTTAAATCGAGATGGAGGTTCAAATGATTTTGTTAACATCATGTTAGAAGTAGAAAGTTTTATGAAGAAATAACACAGCAGATCAAGCAAATTGAACAACACCCTATCAAATGATGAGTGTAAAATCCTTTTATAGAAGTTCGCAGAACATTTTGAAAATTATTTTGGCTATATAATTGAACAGACATAATTTCTGTAAAGACGACAAAGAACGCTGCAGAAGGTCGGAATAGTAAAGATCATTCACACTGCTGAGAGGATCAAACTTTATAAATAAAACAAGAGTGTTGATCCTGTGATATAAGTATGTTAAAGCCAAATACGACGACAATGCTTTTGGGCCAGAGAATGATAAACTTAATCTATTTCACCCACTAACCATAACTAATTAGTTTGATTTCTCATTTTACTCTTATGGTCGAAATAATTGGCGAAAAATTATGTATTGATTTTCAAACAGATAGATTTTTGGAGACTTTCTTACATCTCTCCAGCATACTTTGTCTCCTTTTAACAGAAATAGGCTCCACTCCACTGAAAAGTTAACATTATCAAGATTAGTCATATGACAAAAGTGGATACTTCCGCCTCCCAACTTATTGTTAAGACCTTGCAGTTGGAAGGTATGCAGCGTGAAAATCCACCTTAATTCTAGGCGCCTAGTGGTTTATGACAGAGCTACTGAAGCTGCCTGTGGCGGTGATATGAATGCAAATTTTCCAGTTTTTGTGACAAAAATTGTCAACAAACTATACACAACGGCCGCTGATTTAGGGTTGTGTTTTTGCTAGAAAAATATTAGCCCTAACCAAGTAGTCCTGAGGGTTTTGGTCCTTCTGCATGCAGCAACATGAGGGAAAATGAAGTACTTTTGCAAATGTCAGAACCACTAAACAAGTAACATCGTTTCCGGATAATGGCGTTAAGCTCCATATTCTTGGGGTTGTAGTCGCAAACTGACACCGCCCTTTCAGGTTTGGCGGTGGGAGTACCTGGTTTGGACAGGAGAGTTTTTCTGTCCTCGCCGTCGGCTCTGGATTTGTTTTGTTGTATATGTTTCCTCGGAAAACTTCGTTTGAGGGAGTATCTAATGAGATTTAGACTGTGTTTCTCATATTCATTTGGAGAACAGCATATTTGTTTTAGTCTGAGAAATTGACTAAAAGGGTCCTTAGTCTTGACATGCAGGGGTTGGCAAGAGGTAGACAACACATAAGAGTGTGTGTCCGTGGGTTAACAAAAAAGTGTGAATTCCAAATTGTGATTCATTTTTTTAAATATGACCCAAGGGAGTAGTCTGCCGTGAATTTTATTGAATGAAGGGTGAAGGGCTTCATTCAAATATTTAATTCACTTCTCTAGGAGATGGATGCCTAAAGTCCAGATGAGGACGACGTCGTCAGTATACCATGGCAGTGCCTTCTTGTAGGTAGTGGTTGCATTAACAAGTTGTTTATATGGAGCACTGTTTTAAGTAAGCTTAGGAGACTAGTAGAGAATATTTGCCAATCAGGTTTTGACTTTCTTATAGCCTTGACAACAGCTTTTAGTCCCTCACCATTTGGGATGATGGTGTATACGGAGGTGACGTCCATAGTGACTAGTAGAACGTCAGTGTGGTGACCATGATTATTATTTTCTAATCTTTGAATGAAATGAATAGTGTCCCTAATGAAACTTGGACATTGTTTGACAAACTCTTGAATGTGTTCGTATACAAAACTTTTTTCAGTACTTAGCAGTGTTATTGCTGCTTATGGTAGGGCGGCTGGGGATCGAACCTGGAGTGAGGCATTTGTGGATTTTAGGGATTAGAACCTACCGGCGGTACAGTTAGTCGGAAGGAGACCAAGTAGACTGTGTTTGAAATGTCGTCTTTGAGATACAGATTGGTTAATACTTTACTTATCATGTTGGAAAACTCTCCTGTTTGATCAGGAAATTTGCTATTACCGAGTTTGCGGTGTGTCTCTTTAATGTAATCAGCAGTATTCTGGATTACTACAGTGTGTGTGTGTGTGTGTGTGTGTGTGTGTGTGTGTGTCTGTTTATTTAATGTCTATACTTTACCACATCTTTAACACAATGATGCATCACAATCTCACGTCACTAAAGCTACTTCTATGACGTCACAATAGATACTACTCCACCACATTCTGGGACTAAATAAACGGACAAAACCGGTCACTACTAGGCTAAACCTACAGCCATCTATCCTTGGCGGGCCCCCATCAGTATATCAATATAAAGATCAGGTTGCCACCAATTATACATAGAAATGTGGAGGCGAATAGGTATAGATGCTAAGAGCTGTGTTGAAGATACTGTTTACAATTCAACATGCATCTTGTTGAAAATAGACATAATGCAATCTCTGTCGGCTGTACTCTCTCTGTTCTAAGGCAACAAATTCATGATATAGTATAAATACCACTTTAACCGTTCATTAGAATCTTTCTTTATTAGTCTTTATTAATATTTCATGTAAATAAATTTATCAATCACTTCATTTGTTCTATTTCTGTTTGACAGAATGGACAGAGTGACGAGGATGAAGAAATGTTCTTATTGGTAGAATATTATGAATAATTCTCTATTGCAACCATTTTAGATCTGTGTTATGTTTAATAATATTGATAATTGTCAAGTCATTGTCTGCAAACTCACTTTGTAGAAGTTTTCCCCCTTTTGAATAGCTTGGAAGACGAATACATTTTGAGTTGAGGAGAAAGGCATATAGCTTTTTACCTCAAATTATCAATTTTCAATTTTTGAAATGAATAAATGGGACCAATCAGTTTTCTATTGAATTTGTTTATGTTTAGTTATCGGATGTAGGTCATGATGGCTCTTTTCACAGATTCGTATGTTAAAAGGTTTCTAGAAAATGTATTGGAAAATTCTTCATATGTTAAACGACCGCTAACCTCGACTTTATCACTTCTCGATTTTCGTTCAAAGATTTTTCAACAAGATAAGAACTTGATTTTTATCAATTTGTCCAATAAACACCTTTTATTAGCCTTTCATTAAGACAGCATAATTATGGGCTGTGAAAAACCCACCTGGGCTAGGGGCCATAAAATTCGGGTGTGTGACCAGCCATGCATTTACTGGTTTGTGGTCGGATAGATCTAAGCGGCCCATTAAAAGTGGCATTCAAAAACGGCTTTCATTACCAAACTGAACATATTTGAGTAGCGACCTTTGACGCACTATACAATATTGTAATCAGACATTCATATATTCCAAAGAAACTAGTGCAATATGTTTGTGGTTATGTAAACTTTAACACATTTCTATATCTGCCATGCTCAAATCTCTGATCGGGGAGGGGGCATCGGAGATGGGTTCACCAAGCTTGGGTTTTCTTGGGAGTCTATGGATGGCTTTAAAGTAAATATTGTCAAAGGTGTTGTCCGGAAACTTGGCAAACATGTCACACAAAACCTTCTCTGGATCTTCGTTCACATTTTCTTGATTCCATACAAGAGAGGATCAGGCTTTCGGTCATAGATTTCTTGATGCAGTAATTTCCTTTCAAAAGTGATTATCTGCTCACTAAGTTTAGACTTAAGTGTTTCTATTTCGAATTTCCAATATTTTACTTAATTTTCATGAATGGCAACCATACCTTCCACGTCATTAACACGTATCGAGTTGGTACAAATCGGTTTTCAAATCATTAATTGCCTTATTCAGTTCTCTGTTCCCATTGTCAACTGTATCAGAAACGTTTCAATGAATTATGTAAAGTAGTCGTTTAGTAGTTGTAAATTGTAAATTGCGTTATTCTTACAATAGATGATTTTTATGGTACCTTTACATTTGATCGGTTATTGTTTTAGTCAGTTTGGTTTACTACATCGTCACATTTACCACAGTTGAGCTTACAACTGAATATTTACAGAAAAATCTCAGAGAATCTAAAGATTGTAGCCCAAACAAGATTGATAGGGTCTCACAATCTGAAGAACTTTAAAACTATCCACCAATAGTGTCAATGCAATATACCCTAAGATGGTTCGTAACTATCTAAATGAAATATGTTCGTTCCGACAGAAAGCAGTTACAGATTTGTATCATGTTTTGCTTTACCTTGTCTCTTGGTCCTTGTGCTGCTGAATCTTCATGTGGGAAAGAACCTTTGGTGTTGTGGTCAGTCTGCTGGTTTTCTTTAACTTTTTCAGAGCTGAACGATCCAGTGTTTTCTTTAGGTTTTAGATTGCGCAACAGATCCAACATTTTCTTCATTATTGTGATGATTGTATCCATCTTCTTATCAACTTTGTACGGTGTATCCTTCTTTTCCTTCCTATCCAACTTCTCCTCACTGGAGGTTTGTGACTGAAGTCTTCCTTCTTCATCTTCCGCAAGACCAGTCGTCTGTTTTGGTGGCATCACGGGTTTATGAACCTAGAATAAATAGACGTAAAGGTATGGAATCAGATTGATATTTACACAGAGAGCACAACAACTGGTACCTAGTGTACTTTTTGTCTCAGAATCAATCCACTGAACTCCTTAATTGAAAATGTAAGTTATATGGGGGAAAATATTTCAATTTAGACAGGATTTATATATATATATATATATATATATATATATATATATATATATATATGAAAAGTTGAATTGGTTCAAACGCAAAGTCACATGTAGATTAAATATAACATACTTCACATAGTCGTTTGCAGAATCATTTTAATCCGAAACGTATTTCGTCAAAAGTATTGACTCATCAGGTATGAAGCGATATGGTCATTAACATCGCATTACAAGCGTATTTATAACAAAATATGCGTACAATATACAAGGATATGTTGTAAATCATGCTAATCAGGTGACATCATGATTCTTCCTTGTTGGTCTTCTGATTGACACAATTACTCTCTTATGAGTTTACCCTTTGATTAATATGGTAATTTGACATAATCCCTTTTGTTTTTAAATAGCTCAATTGTAGTTAGAGATATATGTCAGTGATTTAAGGGTTATTATCTCATTGTTTTTGTATTGAGGGTCTATACGTGTCAATGAATGACTCTTCAAGTCGTAAAAGTGCATTTGAGGACCAAAACACAATCGCACAACGATTTTTAGGGTTAGGTCGTCTAGCGTAAGGTTTGGTAAATCATTGCAGTTGATAAGTACAAAAGCGTGTTGTGAAATGTAATGTAATAAGTCATCTGTGTTATATTTTACAGACCATGTCCTGGCATACTTCATGCTAAATAGTAAGCAATGTCCTTAAGATGAATTGTGCACTGAAGCGTTATCAGACAACCAAGTTATAGATGAAAACTCATCTCCAGAGATGGAAAGAGAGTCTAATTCAGACTAAAGCCATCAATGAACTAAGAGGAAGTTATGAGCAATTGCTTTTAAATCGCTGAAGTCTGACTGTGCTATTTCTAATGAACGAGGTGTCGGACTCTAACAAGGGCCATTTGAACCTTAATCAAATTCGCCATCAAGCGTTTAAAATTATATTATGAATAAATTAATGCCATACCCGTTACTATTTCATGACTTTGTTTAAGGAGTTTTACAAAGGTGAATAAATCATAAACCAAATTAATTTTCTATGATTTTAATGACATCACATTACGTCATAGACAATTTAGTCATTCTCCCTGAAGAGTAAATCAGAACAAGTAGGAGAAAATGTTATGTTCTGGGTTTTTTTTATCAAAATTGTTTGTATATTAAAGAACTAAAGAGGTTAAGTTAAATACTATAATCCCTAAAAAGGATTATTGTTTGTGAATACATATTTACTGTTCAAAAGAGTTTTGATGGAGTTTAAAATTAATAATTTTGACTTACGATTTGGAAGAACAAAGGTAGCGATTTGGACATTTACAGGATATATTTCTATTTCGAGGAATATTTCAATGGTAAAATAGTGACTATTTCATTAAATGACTAATTTTATTATATTTGTCAAAGACCAAAACACATTTTATAGTTTATGTTTATTTTTTTAATAGATCAGTGATAAGAAAAAGATAAATCGGTTTTGATAAAATTTTTAAACGATTGTTATTTTTAGATAAAAAAACATATCAAAAACAAGATTGCACATGTAACAGTTAGAAGCCTTTAATCTGTCATTATTCCAAAACATGATGACAGAAGATGATATTTACATTTGTTCGTTAACATTAGTAAATTTGATGTGAAATAGATTGCTTCTCATCAGTGGCTCATTCTTAAAATATATTGGTTCGTTTATATACAAAATGCTGAAAAAATTAAGATGTCATCAGTTGAATAGAGATCTTGATCCACAAAAAAAACAATCGTTGAGAAAAATAAAAGCTGAATTCTGTCAAAAGGAGGTCTTAGATGTGTACACTGTTCAAGCAAAACAAGTAAATGTGAAACATAACCAATTAATGGCAAATACTTTGATAAAGAAGTTGTTAACATCTCACAAGAATCATTTGCAAACAAACCTGATTGTATTCAGCCTTTAAGATATTGTTTTTATTTTCAACGAAATTATTATGTAATAAAATTTGATTTTAGTTTTCCTAGTTGATTACATTTTCTCCCAACAGAGGTAGCTACGTCATAATTTCCCATTTGCCTTAGGTTTCTTGTGCACGAAATGTAGAACACTAATTGGATGCAATCCAAGTTAGTTGTGCAATCGGAGACGCCGTTTCAAAAGTTATCATTCAAAGTTTTTTTCCATAGGCTTCCGAAAAGCTAAACTTTGTTGAATATAAGGTATTAGCCCCACTATATTTACTTTTTTGTGTGTTCAGCTACTGAAAGGTACATAATTAGACACCAATGATACATGGTGCCAATTTTTACCATCAAGTTTCATTCATTCAATGCAAAAGATCTAAATGCCATTGCAAAAAGAATTTTCTGAATTCATAAAAAAGTATGCATTGATTTTTCAACCAGATTGAGTTTTGGAGACTTTCTTAAATTTTATCAGCATACTTTATCTCCATTTAATAGAAATAGGCTCCACTCCACTGAATACTTAACAATATAAAGATCAGGTTGCCACCAGTTACACAGAAGTGTTGTGGCGAATTGGTATATTTGCTAAAAGCTGCTTTTGCAGATACTGTTAAAAATTTAACATGCGTCTTGTAGTAAATCAACATATTTCAATCCTTGTTTGCTGTACCATATATGTTGCAAGGAAACAATTCATGATACAGTATAAATGCCACTTTAACCGTTCGTTCGAATCTTTCTTCTAACTTTGGGCTTTATTTGATAAACTTATTTAAATTAGTCTCAATACATATTTCATGCAATTTAATTTATCAATTATTTCATTTGTGATTTAAATTTTGGAATTGGTATGTACTGTAGGACTGTGGCCTAGAAAACATGAATTAACTTCATTTAATCAACACCCATACATAAGTTGGATATGACCACAAAGACATTAGCAAGTTAGCACAAGAACAGTACTGAAACAGATATAAATAGCATTTCACAATAATGAAATGTTGTTGTTAAAATCTATACCCAACAAGTTGATCTTACATGTGAAAGCAAATCTGTATTTTGAAAAAGGATTCTGCAGATCACTTCATATATTGAAAAAAAGAGATAGACTAAGAGCCTCTCCATAATTGAAATGTATGTATGTAACTCGGGATATAGCTCAGTTTGTAGAGCTATATCACCTTTGTAGTTAGGGTTCGATTCCTGGGGCTTCGTCTTTCTAAAGATGATCAAATTGAAGATGTGGCATCCTCGTTTGATGCTCAGTTAATGAGGAGTGTACATTGCTTTAACTGGCGAAGCACTTTGTCTTCCGGGTGACATGGTCACACAAAAATTCCGAAATTTAATATGTATTGAGGGCAAATATGAGTTATTATTATTATTATTATTATTATTATTATTATTATTATTATTATTATTCTAACAGACCCGTAAACTATTCATTATCTGGGAATAGACACCTATAATAGCAACATTTAAACTTATTTACTCCTTAGATGAAGACAGATACAAACTAAAAACCTGGTCATTAACTATGAAACGACACCTTTACTCAATAAAAGGTAATATGTATGTTGACTTAAAAGGCCTTACCATTTTGGAATCAAAACTGCAAAACACACTTATGAATAGAAAGCCTTGACAGAAAGACCTCATAGAATGTAAAGATGATAACATAAAGGTCTCACAATCTGAAGATCTTTTTAACTAACTAGCAATGGTGTTAAGGCAATATACCCTAAGATGGTTCGTAACTATTTAAATGAATTATATTAGTTCCGACAGAATTTGGATCATGTTTTGCTTTACCTTGTCTCTTGGTCTTTGTTCTGCTGAATCTTCATGCTGGAAAGAACCTTTGGTGTTGCGGTCAGTCTGCTGGTTGTCCTCAACTTTTCCAGAGCTGAACGATTCTTTAGGTATACGATTGCGCAACTGATCCAACATTTCCTTCATTATTGTGATGTTTGTATACATCTTCTCAAGAACTTCGTACAGTGTATCCTTCTTTTCCATCCTATTCAACTTCCCACTGGAGGTTTCTAACTGATGTCTTTCTTCTTCATCTTCCGTATAACCAGGTGTTTGTTTTGGTGGCTTCACGGGTTCATGAACCTAGAATGAATAGACGTAAAGGTGTGGTATCAGATTGATATTTTAATCTAGACATTATTTTGCGACAGTGTCTGATGAATTGAGATAAAATATAAATACATCTAAATTCTAAAAAATTCTAACTTCTACCATGACCATTTCCATTTCAGACCCTTTTTTAGATCAAAATGGAGGTTCAAAAGATTTAGTTAACATCATGTTAGAAGTAGAAAGATTAATGAAGAAATAACACAGCTGATCATGCATATTGTACAACACCCTATCAAATGATGAGTGTAAAATCCTTTTGTGGAAGTTCGCAGAACATTTTGAAAATTATTTTGGCTATAAGTTAACAGACATAATTTCTGTAAAGACGACAAAGAACGCTACAGAAGGCCGGAATAGTAAAGATCATTCACCCTGCTGAGAGGATCAAACTTTATCATTAAAACAAGAGTGTTGATCCTGTAATATAAGTATGTTAAAGCCAAATACGACCACAAGGCTTTTGGGCCAGAGAATAAAAACTTGATCTATTTTACCCAATTTTTGTCACAAAATTGTCAACAAACTATACACAACGGCCGCTGATTTGGGGTTGTGTTTTTGGTAGGAAATATTAGCCCTAACCAAGTAGTCCTGAGGGTTTTGGTCCTTCTGTATGCTGCAACATGAGGGGATAATGAAAATACTTTTGCAAATGTCAGAAACACTGAGTAAGTGCCAGCGTTTCCGGATAATGGCGTTAAGCTTCATATTCATGGGGTTGTAGTCGCAAACGGACACGGCCCTTTCAGGCTTGGCAGTGGGAAGACCTGGTTTGGACAGGAGAGTTTTTCTGTCCTAGCCGTCGGCTCTGGATTTCTTTTGTTGTATATGTTTCCTCGGATAACTTCATTTGAGGGAGTATCTAATGAGATTGAGACTGTGTTTCCCATATTCATTTGGAGAACAGCAGATTTGTTTTAGTCTGAGAAATTGACTAAAAGGGCCCTTAGTCTTGACATGCCGGGGTTGGCAAGAGGTATACAACAGAGTGTGTGTCCGTGGGTTAACAAAAAAGTGTGAATTCCAAATTGTGATTCATTTTTTATAATATGACCCACGGGAGTAGTCCGCCGTGAATTTTATTGAATGAAGGGTGAAGGGCTTCATTCAAATATTTAATTCACTTCTCTAGGAGAGTGATGCCTAAAGTCCAGATGAGGACGACATCGTCAGTATACCATGGCAGTGCCTTCTTGTAGGTAGTGGTTGCATTAAAAAGTTAAAAACTCTTTTAAGTAAGCTAATATAAGGAGACTAGTGGAGAATATTTGCCAATCAGGTTTTGACTTTCTTATTGCCTTGACAACAGCCTTTAGTCCCTCACCATTTGAGATGTTGGTGTATACGGAGGTGACACCATAGTGACTAGTTGAACGTCAGTGTGGTGACCATGATTATTCTTTTCTAATCTTTAAATGAAATGAATAGTGTCCCTAATGAAACTTGGACATTGTTTGACAAACTCTTGAATGTGTTCGTCTACAAAACTTTTTTCAGTAGCAGTGTTTTTGCTGCTTATGGTAGGGCGGCTGGGGATCGAACCTGGAGTGAGGCATTTGTGGATTTTAGGGATTAGAACCTACCGGCGGTACAGTCAGTCGGGAGGAGACCAAGTAGACTGTGTGTGAAATGTCGTCTTTGAGATAAAGATTGCTTAATACTTTACTTATCGTGTTGGAAAACTCTCCTGTTTGATTAGGAAATTTGCTTTTACCGAGTTGGCGGTGTGTCTCTTCATTGCAATCAGCAGTATTCTGGATTACTACAGTGGGTGTGTGTCTGTTTATATAATGCCTATACTTTACCACATCTTTGATGCATCACAATCTCATGTCACTGAGGCTACTTCTATGATGATAGAAACTACTCCACCACATTCTGGGACTTAATAAACGGACAAAACCGGTCACTACTAGGCTAATCCTACAGCCATCTATCCATGTCGGGCCCCCATCAGTATATCAATATAAAGATCAGGTTGCCACCAGCTATACATAGAAATGTGGAGGCGTATAGGTATAGATGCTAAGAGCTGTGTTGCAGATACTGTTTACAATTCAACATGCATCTTGTTGAAAATAGACATAATGCAATCTCTGTCGGCTGTACTCTCTCTGTTCTAAGGCAACAAATTCATGATATAGTATAAATACCACTTTAACCGTTCATTAGAATCTTTCTTTATTAGTCTTTATTAATATTTCATGTAATTAAATTTATTAATCATTTCATTTGTTCTATTTCTGTTTGACAGAATGGACAGAGTGGCGAGGATGAATAAATTTTCTTATTTTAACTGAAATACCGCCTTAAATAATTGTTTAATTAGCACTGATATGGATATCTTTTTTTACACTAAACGCTTAATAGTGTTACATCGTCAAATGATTTATCTAACTGAGTGGAAAAAATTCTCTGAAAATCGTTAATTATTTTTTTTGGTGATATTGTTACGATAGATGTATAGATCATGAGGCAATGATTCTGTTTATGACGTCACATAAAGGGTTTGTGACCAGCCATGCATTCACTAGTTTGTGGTCAGATAGATCTAATCGGCCCATTAAAAGTGACATTCAAAAACGGCTTTTATTACCAAACTGAACATATTTGAGTAGCGACCTTTGACGCACTATACAATATTGTAATCAGACATTCATATATTCCAAAGAAATTAGTTAAATATGTTTGTGGTTATGTAAACTTTCACACATTTCTATATCTGCCATGCTCAAATCTCTGATTGGGGAGGGGGCATCGGAGATTGGGTCACCAAGTCTGGGTTTTTCTTCATATGGGAGTCTATGGATGGCTTTAAAGTAAATATTGTCAAAGGTGTTGTCCGGAAACTTCAGATCATTGGCAAACATGTCACGCAAAACCTTCTCTGGATCTTCGTTCACATTTTCTTGATTCCATACAAGAGAAGATCAGGCTTTCGGTCATAGATTTCTTGATGCAAAGATTTCCTTTCAAAAGTTATTGTCTGCTCATTAAGTTTAGACTTTAGTGTTTCTATTTCGGATTTCAAGTATTTTACTTAATTTTCATGAATGGCAACCATACCTTCCACGTCATTAACACGTATCGAGATGGTACAAATCGGTTTTCAAATCATTAATTGCCTTATTCAGTTCTCTGTTCCCATTGTCAACTGTATCAGAAACGTTTCAATGAATTATGTTAAGTATTCGTTTAGTAGTTGTAAATTGTTAATTGCGCTATTCTTACCATAGATAATTCTAATTCAGACCAAAACCATCAATGAACTAAGAGGAAGTTATGAGCAATTGCTTTTAAATCGCTGAAGTCTGACTTTGCTATTTATAATGTACGAGGTGTCGGTCTCTAACAAGGGCCATTTAAACCCTAATCAAATTAGCGATCGAGGGTTTAAAATTATATTATGAATAAATTAATGTTATACCGCTTACTATTTCGAGTATTCGAGTAGCTGATGCAGATTCTTGCCTTACCCTGAGGGCATGAGCTCTCAGCTCAAAAAAGACAAGAATTTGAACTTGAAGTTATCCCAAACGTAACAATGTTAAACTAATCTAATTACCGTAGGTAGGGTACGTAGGTCATTTGCCAGGCATTTGAAAATCTGCCATAGATTTGAAAATCTGCCTGACAGATTTGAGGCCTGCCATGGATTCGAGTCTTATGAATTATATAATCCGCTGTACACCCCTAACTTAACACATAGACTCGTGTTCAAAATGACAGACAACCAAATTTACAACTGTCAACAGATGATCCCATGATTCACAAAATATAAGAATAATTCTTTATAAGAAAATACTGTCTATTATTAAACAGCTTCAGCGTAATCTTTACACAAGCTCTTTGTAGATGTCCAGCATTGTGACGTCATAATGACATCACATTACGCCATAGACAATTTAGTCATTCTCCCTGAAGAGTAAATCAGAACAAGAAGGAGAAAATGTTATGTGCTGTTTTTTTTATCAAAATTGTTTGTATATCAAAGAACTAAAGAAGTTAAGTTAAATACTATAATTCCTAAAAAAGTATTATTGTTTGTGAGTACATATTTACTGTTCAAAAGAGTTTTGATGGAGTTACTTTAAAATTAATAATTTGGACTAACGATTTGGAAGAACAAAGGTAGAGATTTGGACATTTACAGAATATATTTCTATTTCGAGGAATATTTCAATGGTAAAAAAGTTACTATTTCATGATAAATTTTATTATATTTGTCAAAGACCAAAACATATTTTATAGTTTATGTTTACTTTTTTAATAGATCACTGATAAGAAAAAGATAAATCGGTTTTGATAAAATTTTTAAACGATTGTTTTTTTTAAAAATAAAAAACATATCAAAAACAAAATTGCACATGCACAGTAACAGTTGGAAGCCTTTAATTTGTCATTATTCCAAAACATGATGACAGAAGATGATATTTACATTTGTTCGTTTACATTAGTAAATTTGATGTGAAATAGAATACTTCTTATCAGTGGCTCATTCTTAAGATATATTGGATTGTTTTTACACAAAATGCTGAAAAAATTAAGATATCATCAGTTGAATAGTACGGAACCGTAGAGGGGACATTGAATGAGTTTTTATTTACGAATATTAAGTCGTGGCCACGAGATATTAAGTCGTGGCCACGAGATATTAAGTCGTGGCCACGCGATGTTATCTTCAGAGAATTCTAAAGACAATGAATCTCGGTCGGCGTATATTCAGCCCTCTCGTGGATATTGTGAGATTTATACAGAACCAACTTTCAGCTTCAGGGCAAATGTGTGGCTACCGCATCATGTACGCCAAATGTAAAGAAAGTGGAATAAGGGCTAGAATGGAAGACGTTCGTCACATATTGCTTTATCTAGATCCAGTGGGAGTAGCTTCAAGGCGGATTCGTCGATTACGTCGACGTTCCTATTATGCCAAAGGATCAAATTTTGTTTGGCATGTAGATGGATATGACAAATTGAATGTGTATTCACGCATGTGTTTGTGGATTTTCAAGAAAGGTGATATGGATCAAGGTATACAATACAAACAACAACCCAAAGGGAATTGGTAGATATTTTCTAGAGCCCGTGAAAACCCACAAAGGTGTTCCGAGGATGGTAAGGGCTGACCTTGGTACGGAAAATGTTCACATCCGTGATTATCAATTGTATCTTAGACGTGACCATATCGACTCCCAAGCAAGCAGGTGCTTCATTGATGGTTCAAGCACGTCTAATCAAAGAATCGAAGTCTGGTGGTCATTTCTCAGAAAGGAGTGTACGCAATTTTGGATTGAGATTTTCAAAGGCTTGGAGGAAAATGGTGATTTCAGAGGAGATTTCTTGGACAAAAACCTCATCCAGTTTTGTTTCATGGCTATTGTTCAGGTACGCTTCATTGTATCAAGGCATCTGCGTATAATTGTACAAACATAAAGTAATGATGTTATATGGAAGCTGCTTATCTAAACTAATTGTGTACATTGTAACGGTTATTCAAAATTATAATTAATGCCCAAAAATAAATATTGTTAAGTTAAGCATGATTAAACTTCAACAATATTTCCTTTTTAGAAAGATCTGTATTAGACCTTCTAGATACAATGGTGCAAGTGGTCATCCAGTACAAATGTACAATGCTCCAGCTCTATGGGAAACGGAAGATCAACTTTGTGTTGTATCCAACGAAGATTTGTCTAACTGCTTTGAAGAAGCCGTGCTTCGCTCAACGGTCCATTGTGATGAAGATGTGTATGAGATGTGTACAGATTTAATGGGGACATCCAACCTACAACCGGCAAGGAATGCCCAGGAAGCAGTTGACCTGTATGTTCATCTCCGACAAGAAGTCCATTCCTTGCTTTGGTAAAGTCTTCCCCAGCTCCAAACATTATAGGTATGATCTACAATATCTACAAACGTGATGCATGCAAGTATTTTATGTATGCTGATGGAAGAATGTGATGACGTTATTTCATAAAACTTATTGTCTAAATTTGGTTTACTTGGTTTGCATAAAGGGTTAAATCTTTCATGAAATTTGACTAGCATATCATAGCATATTAATGCATTTCCTTCAAACACTGAAACACCTAAATTTGAGTCTTCAGGGGTAAACATTTTGGATTTGGTTTATATCCCCACCGCCCCCATGAAGGTGTAGGAACGTAAGTGTTTTCTTCATGATTTGTCAATTTAAAACGTTTTACTTGTTTTAGGTGTATTATCTATAGAATTCAGAACCAACAACGATTAGCAGTTTTCGTTACATGCCCACATCACTACATGTTTTCACATTTTTTCAACATTTGTATGGATAATTATTCGTCCAATATTAAGAATATACCGGCAGACAAAAGAAGAAAACTAAACTTTTTTAAATATAAAGCCAAACCAAAAACCAAACATAAATGAGCATTCCCATTAAAAGCGTTAACTTATATTCATGTTATGAGCAACGTGCTTTTAACAGAAAGGTATTTAAGTTTTATAACGTAGCTTTTTCGGTTGTTTGTTATGAAACTTTAAAAGTTTCTATCGTTGCTATTGGATATTGGAGGTACGATTGTTTCAAGTAGATTGCTGTTAGTTTATTGTGAGATAGGAAATCGATTACACATGAATCCAACCGACAATTTAATGCCATTGTCCTTACATCTTTTCCATAATCTGTCTATTCTTGAAGTTTTCTTCTGAATAAAGAATATGAAAAGAGTTCAATTTTGCTTTTGCATCTACCAATATTACTATTTATCAGCACTAAGGCAACCAGCCATAAGGTAATTTGGACAATATGTACGTATTCAAACTATGGAATTATTTCTAACAGATATGAAGTATTTATTACTACATTTAATTATTTTTGCCAACAGTCTGATAAAACCAAAAAGGACAGACTCCATAGTTGTTACATCATCAAATTACTATTGATTAGCAATGGATTAAGTTACATATAAATTCAATTAACATTATTTCATTGTTCATAGTTTGCCCTCAGCTAAACAATCATTAATAATTATTTGATACGATTTTTCCTCTAACGTTCTTTTACAACCCTTTGTGACTTCGGTCGCCGTAACGTTTTCTCAATGGAGTGAATGTCAATTGTAACAAAAGATAGGGATATTAATGCATCAAAATAAAGCTTAAGTTAGTGCATATATTAACTAATTTTGAAAAACCTTTACAAACTACAGCATTCACGTATGAATTTCGAGATTCAGATCCCCTGATCCTAGATAGATTTTAAAAATTCCTTTTGGAAACCTATGCGTTATGTAAGGATTAACCATAGAGAATGGCGGGGCAAAACCGGTTATCTTTTCATTGCTTAATGCTCCCGCAAAGATTCGAAAAAACGAAATTTAAGACACGAGAAAGATTATAGTTCATACCCCGTCACTCGTACGCTACTTTGAATTACTTTTATGGTAGAATTCCAGAAACACCTAATATCGTATAACACAACAACGTAGGACTGCTGTTTGTGTAGAAAACAGAAACTTGATCTAAAATGTTTTTATGAAAGTTCAGAGCATGACATAATGATTCATGGATGATATCTCATAACAAAGTTTCTAAAATGGTTGCATAAAAGTTTTTTGATGGGTAGCTTGGTATTAATTCACTTAAATAAATGGAATACAGCAGGATGTATAAAACATTATAAATTGCCAAAAATGTGCCGTTCAAGAATATAAAATATATATCAAGAGTTGTGGAATTCTTTAGTATGAAACCAGCTTTTTCAGAATTTACTTATTTCAAACAAGCAATATCATTATTTATCATTTGTTGCTTGACTAATAAACTGCAAAAAAGTTTCATTGACACAAGCAAACGATTAAAGAAGCTTAAATGGCAAAATACGTGCGCTTTCATGTATATCTCTTTTTCTGTCAGAGTGGGATGAAAAAAGTTTTTACTGAAAACGATATCAACAGACTTACAAGACGCAAATAAGTACGCTTCTGAGTATGTCTATGGAAAGTTCAAATTCATTTCTAAAAACGCAAAAGTTTTTTTGTTCACATTAAAAACTTATTCAATGACTTAAAGACAATAACCAAAATAACCCATTAGAATAAAAAAAATCATCCTACTTGCACCTAGCATTGTCATATTGTAATGAAAACATAACTAAAAGGAAACATTCATTTACTTCATCGAACAATTCACTAAAATTCAACACTAGGGTTCTACTTGAGAAATAAATCGAAAGGAAATTTGTCTAAAAATGTAAATCTTCTCTAAACAGTCAAGTGCCAAGGGGTGATTGTATTAACTATGTACAGTGTAACATAAAGAAAAGAGACGTGAAGGATAAAATGTCAACAACATAATGTCAAAGCCTAAACATTATATATCTTTGTTCCATTCATATCAGTGTGTTGTTCGAAATTAAACAAATTAAATTAAATACTGTTAATTTGAAATGATGTCAGGAACCACTGGCAAACGAAACATGCAAGTTCCCAATATTCTCAAAGGTTATAACTGAATTTTGATATTAAGAGAATTAAAAATCTGAATAAGGAAAATAATGAAGAGAGGAATATGTTTGCTCTAGAGACACAGTGCTGGAAACGGCTAACACTGTTTTCTAAAGTTAAAGGCAGATTTGCTATGAATATTGAAAAACAATTAACCCATCGCTTGTCTCTATTGCAATTTATCAATCATTTTCAAAAGTATTTATTACATTTTTTTCTTGGTGTGTTCATACGAAGTTCTATCATGATAAGATGCAAACAATGTAATTACGTACAAAGTACAAGTGAAAGGAAAAGTTACTTTTCGTAACGTTAAGTGTTTGGGCAGACTAGACGAAAGTAAACATAGTTTGAATCAAGAAATACGTCTTAGTAAAAGTTTTCAACAAGACAATAAGTTCAAAACAAAAGAACAAAGATACCACGGACTGAAAGCTGCATATGTAGTATGGAAAAGAAATTGAATAGCGGATATATGTAACCTTATCATAACTCAGACTCGGGGCAGTCATAACCTACAGACTGTACATTTGGATTGAGCTCATATTGCACGTGCATCTATCACGATGGAGTGAAGCAGGAGCGTGGCGAACGATAGTAGATAAATGTTTGAACTTCCTTGTTGGATTAACTTTAGACGTTTACTAGATGTTTGATAATATAATTTTCCATATACATACTATAAGTGGTAAATGTAGGTAGTTAATTCGCACGTAGATAATTGTAGCAAGCCGTCGTTAACATAACTCTTTACATAAAAACTTTTCCATTTGAAGTTAGAGATCAGTAAACAAAATGATATCATACTGATGTTGTCTTTTCACTCAGAAGTGAATTGTTGTTGCAGATTGCAGCATTCATATTTCTTTTAAACATGTCATAATCAGATATCATTGGAATATCGAGTATGTTCGCACATGTGTTTGCATGTGGGAAGTTTTCTCTCTCCTCGGGGCTATCTTCCCTTGCTGTATGGAATGTAAGCTGTGGCTGAGGGTGAAGGCCGAGAGGAGGGATGGACTCTGCCCCGGTAGCGAAGACCAAAACGTCTTTCAAGCTGACGCTTTCTGTACCCTCTGAAAATAAGGTTTTATCAAAAAAATAGAGTTCAAAATTAAAACATGATAAAAGTAACCATAACGTTTTCTATCGGTTAAAAAAACAAGATATCTAATTCATTTTGATCAATGAAATAATACTACATTTAATAAAGTATTTATGAATGCAGTTGTTGTGCATTTCACATGTTTGAGTTTTTGCTATGGTAATCCCATTTGTTTCTGAAGCTTACATTAAAACCGCTCCTGGAACATACAAAACATAGAAATATGGCATTATGATTATAAAGTAGGAAAATGTAAATAAGTAAAATGATCATTGTCAAGTACAACTAAAGACAAAAACCGTATCAGTAAGTAGTATGAGTATGTAAAGGTGCCAATAAAATCAGCGAAAAATAGAACAAAAAAACCCCCCAAAGAACATCAATAACATTCAAATATTATGACCATGTCATAGGAACAGTATTTGTGACACATAAGCCTGCAAACGTAATGGAACTAATATTTAAAAAGGTATTTAAAGGTCTTAAAAAATGTCAAAGGAACAGTAAGTACCTGCTACGTCCAGAAGATAGTCATTCCAATGAGTGACTGCAACTTCTTCCATCATGAGCCTGTTGCTCCCGGGTTCTGAGAAAGATTGGACACCAAACAATATTTCAAGGGAAGATGCGTCAAGTTCATACTTGTCATCAAAGCAGAACAGTTCTTTCATTTTGTTGCTGTGTAACCGCATTTCTCCAAGAACTCCCAAAGTGGCCAGTCCTTGACTGAATCTAAAAAAGAACATTTAGTGCAATAATCAAAATATTTAATCAAGAAAAAAACTTTCCTAAGCTTCAAGCAGCTTGTGCAAGGCTGGTAACTAATTACCTTTGCATTATTCATTATTAAAAAGTATCCCCTCTCTCAATTATTTTGAAAATTTATTAATTTCAACTGCATGATATTTTCCCGTTAGAACATTCTCTAAAAGACAGATCAGTGACGATAAATTCGAGCCAATTTGTTTTAAAATTTATGATTATAGTTGACAAAGTGTATCAACCGAAATGTTACCCTGTGTAATAGCTTAATGAATTGTTTACATATTATTTTATTTAGAGTCGCCGAATTACGCTAATAGCTGTGAACAAAGGATTGGACATTCCTTTTAGAAGGGGAAAAATCATGTTTATGAATTTTTATCCAAGAAACATTATTTTTATTCAGAGGGTAAAAAATGTCATTTCTCTATACTATCATCCGTAGTCGTAAAGCAAATTTTCAAGTGTCAACCTTTTGGTGAACAAGTTTCTATCACTTTAGGTAATAGCTTAACAGAACGTCGTACGTTTGTTTTAGATTTACAATTCTTCTGATCAAAAATAAGTAACATTTACTTTCGTTTTCGTGATTTCACTTTAGTCATCTACTGGCCTTTTGATGCATTTTATGTTACTTAATCGATTTTTATACACCGATTTATAAATGCTGATGTATTGACCAAAGCGGTTGTCGTTTGTATTCCTCATATTTTATGTATCATTTCAATATTGTCGATATCATAATTTATGCGGAATTAATTCCACGAAGTAACAGTAAGTTTTTAAACTGAATACACATATTTTTCCAAACAACTTTCATTGTACAGAGTGAATTTATCATTGCTATCGAGGTATAAATGCAGTTTCTGTTACTGTATCAATTAGCGCCAGCCCCTTAAAATCAAATCATGGTTTGCGTACTACATCGCCTTATTTCGATACTTTCTTTTTTAGACATATTGGTAGTTTCGTAACAGTACACACTGATCATGGCATTCTCTGGTTCTGGCAAGAACAATGAAATGGATCAAGGCAGAAGATAGCTCTTCCCTCTTCTCGAAGTTGTGTGTGAGAGGGTAACATCCAGCCAGCTGGATAAGTTGATCGGCGCCAGCGACGGCATCCAGGAAAGAAGTCATGTCCTCCGCATTGCGAATCTAAACAACATTATACAGTTTTGTGTGCAATTCTTTTTATGTTCAATGGCTAGTAGACGATGAGATATAAATCCGAACCAGTAGGTCAAGTATACGAATATAAAGGTGAATGCAGGTACGAAACTTGTATAAAGTATAAATGATTAAAAGAGCCACTCCATGATTTTCATGACATACTATTTACCTTTGATACGAACCTGAATGTCATATGTGGTGATATAAACTCAAAACATCTTGACGTTTCATAGCCAAAAGACATATATATGACAAATACTGGTATTCCATTAAAATGCTTTCATGAAGCAGCCTTATAAATGTACAGAGGTGTAGTTATCACGTAAAATATACATGGATACTAGTTATATAACCTAACAAACACTATCAACTCCTAACTGCCCTCCTGGCTGTTTAAGATAAGTCTCCTAAATTACGTCTGACTATTTGACGCGCGCCACTGTCCGGTTTCCGATCATAATTGCGACCTTCTACCTTCATATTGTCACTGTAAAAAAACAATAAGCTTTGAAATGTGTCCTGTTAGCAAGAGTCAATACCTCGTGATCAAATGACACCATTGATTAAGTTTGGCATATATGACTCCGACAACTCACGGAGTGGCTCTTTAAGACATATTCCATTTGCAAACTTTCAATGAATAAGAATATTGTTAGCATGATTTAATTACTCCCGTGTCTACAATAGACTTTGATTAATTAGCAAGTGACAAGTGGTTAGCTTGATAAGCGCACATTGCGCTATTTATGAGGGATTAAGATTTTAGTTATTATAGAAGCTACTTCTTGCTTTGTCCCAGTTCAACAAGTAATCTATTGAGTAAATAAAACTTTATCAAAAGATAGTCTGGAGAAAAGTAATTTTTTATGAAAGCATTGAACATTACCAGAATTTTTTATATACCTGTCGTTACCATGCTGTCCTTATCGTGACCAAAAAACTATTTTTGTATTAATGTAATGAAAAAAAAACATTTCTTACCATTAGTTCAGGAACTTAGCTTTTCTCCATCCATATCATTTCATTTGTCTTTAATGCATTCTTTAGATTGCAATAAATAAATGCTTGTTTGTGAGGAGGTAGGTAAATCCCTAGCCGAATGTTCCGAATGTTCACATTCATGTTAAATGTTAAACAGTGCTTTCAAAATACTTTCTAAAATACCTTCTATATTTTTTCAAAATATATGTTTACTTTTAGTTGTAAGTTGTGCATCAAATGTATGTTGATATACAGAGGATGTTTGTGTTAATCATATACGTATATGTTCATGTTCATATGCCAGGCTGTATGTAAAGCCTTAGGCTCGACAGTCTTGTCTGGATGTAAGTGACGAATGTGTATTCTGTGCCGAATGGTCATGTGCATTAGTTACGTTAAAATATGGTCCTGATTAATTGTCATACTTGCTTAAATGTACTCAAGTATTGATGTGAGACAGCCTATGGAATGGAAGATGAGTTGGATCCAACAAACTGTAGGAGATTGTGATATATTCTTAAAGCTCTTTAAACAGCGTTGTAAAGATATATATTTTCAAAAATGGTCAGCTGAAGTAGTCTGCTCTATTCGATATTTAGAAATTATATTGTCCATGAAAAATATTTAAAAGTATTAGCCTCAATGCAACTTCGCAGATCTCTCTCTATATTCAGATGTGGAGTTAGAAAATTGAAAGTTCAATCATATAGAAGATCGAAAGATGACAATACAGATCAGGCTTTTTGCTCTTACTGCGTCAACGCTATTGAAGACGAATACCGTGTATCATTACAATGTCCTTTATATTCTGATCTACAATATTACTGTGTGAATCCCAGTTTAACAAAGTTTGTCCAGCTACTTAAAACCCCAAATGCTAACATTATTCTACGCCTAGCTATATTCGTCAACAAATTACTTATTATATGATGCTAATATTGATGTTTTAACCATGACAGCGCTCTGGTGTAACATACAATTGACATCATGGGTACTCTACGAAATAAATCTGTCTGTCTGCCTGAAGATGAGTCGAGATGTGGGTCAGTGTATGCTTGTCTACATGCATGCATATATCTTTGTATTTATCGTGGTATGTACTTTTGTATGTACGTATGTGTTTGTGCGGATGTGTACGTATGTGGGTGCGTGTGTTCGTCTTTGCATGTATATGTCCATTTTTGTCTTCTTTTAACATGATTTAAAATTATGTTTACTTTATCTTTTCGTTTAAACCTAAATGTGTTGAGCGTCTCATAGGCCACCTGTCCGGGTGTTGTTTTATCATGTTCATGTAAAATATGTTCTGTTATGTATTACAGCATGTTACACTGCTATAGAATAATTTCTCCTTCTTCTCCTATGCTGAAAAGAAAATTACACGCCAAGCATGATTTAACTTGATAAGGTCATATACCTTCAGAATACTCTGTCTGTGTCCAACATCTTTAATGTCATCGATAGTTGGCTGAACCTGGTTGTCGCAAACTATCGTACTAAACAGCAGCGGGGAAAAAAATCTAGGAAGCGGTCCATTGTGCACAACACAATAGGCAATCATCTTCCCTGCAGTCGAGTAGAGATTGCTTTGTAGAGCTAAAACAAGAAAACAGTATCCGTGAATATATAGTTGCAAATGCCAACGGTCGAAATGTATTCTTCTTTTCGTTATATTGATCGCAAGTCTCAGTTACGAAATAAACTATTATAAATCTATTTTGGATTAAGGTCAAGTAAATTGTTTAAGAATAGTTTAACATGTTTAACATTGCATGTAATTTGAGTTATCTAATAGCGTTTAGTTTCAGTCAAATACCCGAAGGTATCAGTAAAGGAAAGTGTAAAAAAAAACTAATATAGTTATGCAGAAATCAATACACATACAAAACAAGTCAGGTCTTACCAGAGTAATTCAAATCAAGAATTTTATTTGCATCGTCACCAGTAAATATTGGGAGCGAAGATATTTCCTTCATTAGCAGTCTCAAAAACTCTCTGCTTTGGCCGCCGTCATCGATTGCCTGCTCACCGGCAAATTTTACGGAGAGGCCATGTTGAGGATTGAAAGATGGTCTGTTGAAACATCGTATGGCTCCTGGCATCACCTCACGTCTTGTCACGTTGACAATGTTCTTTCCATCGGCCTTTATCAATGACGCAAGTTTCGTCAAGGTCTCGTGGAGGGTCTCTGAAACTCTAAAAAATAAGTAAAGCAATATGTATTCAATCTGTTATATATTATATATTTACGACCAATAACTGCAAAATTAATTTGAGAATATTCTACTTTAGTATTTATAGCATACGGGAAGCTTTTGGTGTCCTCTTTAAGGTATATGAGAAGTTGGTCGCTAGTTCCAGTACTTTAAATTTGCATGAAATTTGTAATGAGTAAACTATAAGTAATTTTCGAGCATGCTATTCTGTTCCAACGGATCAAACTTTAATGTAAAATAACAGTCATAACTGTAAATAATTTATTTATGCCTTGTTATGCAAAATATACGTCACTGCCTTTATCTAAGAGGTTGCATCGGGTAAGTTCAACCACCAGGCTTAGGACTAGTTTCTCTTCTGGAGATGATCGTGTTACATGCATGGTTATGTAGGTCGATGGCAAATATTAACAATCAAGATTAATTGTTAATATCGATTAATTTTGGATCACAACGCCATTATGGTTTGGTAGCTATTGAAGGCACATGTAACCTATTCAACCTCATACGATGATAATATTCAAAAAATAATATACGCTAAGAAAATGTCTATCGCTTACATGTATATTATCCAAAGAGTCACATGCAAACTTTGGTCACATGACGCCTATGCTGATTCGAACTAAAAATCAACTGTTGCCTAAAGTATGAGTGGCGACGATTAGACGTATTAAACTGAAATAAAATTCTGTTATCACGTATATGAATTTTTTTAACTGATGTTTCTTGTATTCTTCCATTTGTTTAGATGATTCATGTTAAAATTGGTTCTGTATTTCTAAAACGCAATTGCTACAGAATTTTCTTGATAAATTGCTCTAATGGAATGACAGCTTATTGCTCTTGATATGAGGGGTGAACTTATACCCCGATGGAAAGTCAGACTTGCGCCGATATATACGAGACACGTTGGAGCAGTTTTTCTTCTTTTCCACATTTCTTTCATACTCTTTATCAGGCGGGGAATTTCATTTGGGATAAGATAAGTAAAATAACCTAAAGTATTTCGGTAGATTCTGAAGTTTATATACTATCCCAAAAAAGTTACGCATAGGTGATTTTTCATAACTGAAATCGAAATAATTTTATGTGTATTATTTGTATTGTCCAAAAAACTAATGATATTGATGATACTGACAAGTTGCTTTCGTTTTCTTTTCCAAAAATGGATCTTGCATGGAAATGTTGACTTTGGTGAAAATTTTAAGGCTAAATAAAAAACGTTTCGCCACAACGCAACACGTGCAATTACGCACGTGAAACTTTTGTGGAAAATGCACGCAGTTTGTGGCTATAAAAAGGGATACCCATTCGGATTTGCCACTTGTTTGGATATTGATAATAAGACAATCCATAGTGCCACGTCTTGACGCTGCAACAAGAAACATCACCATCGCAAGACTTCAAGCTGGAGAGTCCCAATATTCGGTGGCAAGACGTCTCATTCTTAGCAAGAGCACCATTTCAAGACTTTTCGCCAGGTTCGTCCTGACCAACACGACAAATGACCGTCCTCGTTCAGGCAGGCCACGTGTCACCACACCAGCTCAAGATTGCTACATCCGGGGCATCCATTTGCGTTATCGCACAACTACTGCCGAGATTACTGCAGGAAACAAACCAGGACTGAGAAGAATTTCAAGCCAGACTTTACGGAACAGGTTGAGGAAGCATGGATTGATAGCCAGGTGACCCTACGTTGGCAACGTTCTACGTCGTCAAAACCGTGTCAATCGACTTCGTTGGTGTGACAAAGTGGATGTTTGGAATCTTCGCAACTAGCGCCGAGTTTGGTTCGGTGATGAATCCAGGTTCCTATTGCGGAGGCGGGATGGTAGAAACCGTGTTTACTGACGTCGAAACGAACGTTTTGCCCCTTTCTGTGTTCTTGAGGTGGACAGATTTGGTGGAAGCAGCGTTATGATGTGAGCGGCGATATCCTACACTGGTCGCACCAATATAATCCACGTTCAGGGAAATCTGACGGCCGTACGCTACAGAGACAGCATCCTGCAGCCACACCCCCTGCCCGTTAATGACGTCCAACGTGAACTGTTCCAGGAGGACAACGCCAGGCTAGATACTGCACGAGTCACTAGGGATTTCCTCGCCAGAAACAACATTAATCAGTTCCAATGGCCGTCTCGTTACCACGATTTGAACCCAATTGAGAATCTTTGGGATGAATTTGATAGACGTCTTCGTCAGCGTCAACAACAGCCACAAACTCTACAAGAACTGGCTCTATTTGTGCAGCAAGAGTGGCAGACGATTCCAAAACCAACCATATAGCGTCTAATCCAGTCGATGCCAAGGCGGGTGAGAACTGTCATCAACGCACAAAATGGCCACAACAGATACTGACTTTAAGCGGACGTCTGTGAAATATTGTGAAAGCCATATCTAATGTTTTTACGTAATTTTGTTAATTGATATCACCTTAAATCTGATGTAAAAAATCACACTTTTAACTTCATTCCCTTTGAATTTATATGCGTTTGAAAATACGACAATTTCTCTTAACAAATCTGGCTATGCGTTTCTTTTTTTGGATAGGATATGTTGAAAATACTTTCATTTATTATTATTGTATATGAAAAGGGGTCGAAGTGGCCCCGATCTCGCATTCTGTTCCTTGGGCTTATTCGACCGGTTTGTATTTTCAGTTACTTTATATCAAGAATATACTTTAGTTATTTTAAAATCCCTTCTGTTGAATGGAAAATCCTCTTACCCAACGGCCTCGATGTTCAACGCATGAATCTAATGGAATTTTTTTTACAAACATGAAACATATCAATTTAAGAATTTTAAGAATTTCCCCTCATTGTAAAGTTTTCACAATTCCTTTAAGGGTTTTTTCATAACGTTTTACGTACATTGCGAACAGTACAGTTGTAGGTGTCCCTGTTGAAGTTGTCGGCATCTCCGTTAAAGCTGTAGGAGTCCTATGTGGAGCAGAGCAAGTGTTCAAGACGACATTGGGCGTACCTAGGAAAGAAAAAGGCGAATCGACAGCAGCATTATGTGTTCCGGTGTCAGCAGTAGGCGAACTTAAAAGCGGCGTCCCGGCAGCACTGGTTGGCATCTGAGTAGATGGATAAGGCGTCCGGGATGCAGCAGCAGGCGTACTTGTGAAAGGAACAGGCACCCTGGTAGTAGCAGTTGGCGTACTTGTGGAAGAAACAGGCGTCCCGGTAGCAGCATTTGGTGTCCCAGCAGCTGCAGGGGTCCCGGTTGAATCAATAGCCGTAGTTTCACTGGATACGCACTTATGGGAAAAAAATTGTTTGATGAGAAAAAATTCAGACTCCGGCATACTTAATATATTGGAATGTACACTTAAATTGTGTATTGTTTCGAACTTTCCAAAACAAAACCGTTGTTTCCTTTTTTTTTTACATTCCAAATTATTCAGTTTGTATTTTCTTGCTTAAATTCAAATTTGCAATTATCGTGTGACGCTTACTCAATTAGAATAAATTCAGATTTCATTTTTTGATACGTAGGGTATAACATATGCTTGTCTTTGACATGTACTAGCTTGTCCAGAAAAATAAATTGAATGTTAAAGTGATGTCGTTAAACAAAATTAATATAAGTTTCTAATCATTAAGCAAATTACTATGTGCTCGCAAGTTTGATAGGGAGATAGTTCATGCACCTGAGTTAAGTATCGGTTGATAACTAAGTTATAACTAACTTTTCACATATACCTCGATCATGTTATGAACATCTTTTTTAATCTTCCTTACACGTAATAACGATTTATCTCGACGAGCGCCCTTTTAAAATGTTAAATCTGCATTGAAAAGGTGGACTCTTAATATCTTTTTTCAAAATTACAACAAACCATTTTTACCGTCGTGCAGATGACTATATAGTCTAGTTTCGTTCATGACAACAAGCGTAAACGTTTACTGGTTTGACAGGAAGGCAGTGATGGAGTGGATACAATTACCAGAGGAAGTGTGTCCAATGACTTTAGAAAAACGAATGTGAAGATTTGAATTGTCCGAGCGAAAGCGAGAGTTACACACAAATTTGCTCGAGTTCCGTCAGAATGATATGACATACTCCCGAGTGTAATGAATTGTTTATAATCTTTCTATTTCATTTAACGCTCATGGAAATATCCAGAAAGAGGCCTTCTTTCCCTGCTCGCAAGAGTGACGTAAAGAATAATTGTTAAATGATGCCACAGATGGCTAAATACAGGGAAAATATATCACTACTTACGTTCCAGCGAATCGATAATAGATAACCGAATCAGAACCAATCTCATTAAACTAAAATCTAATATTGCTCCACTACGTTACGCAGATTATAGATCTCAGTAGGCTCTCTTACTCAAGCCGTCAGGTTAACCTTAGCTTCAGTTTGACCTCTTAATTTCATTGGCTTGTCGCAGATAGCTTCTATCAATCACAGTGGTGGCCCGTAAACAGATTGCTAGCAATTCCGCAAGTCGAAGTTAAAACTCTTATAAATTTTCGATTTTACAGAGAACAAGTTGAAGTCATTTGTATGTTTATTTTCATACAATCTAACCCAGTAGATATATTTATAACATTTAAGTCATTGACAAAACAAGGGTCGATCTCATTAGCATATAAACGTCGCACATAACTAATATATAATTATGAATAAACCTAGTATTGGTGTTTGTACATGTTTTGGTTGTCTTTGTGTCTCAGCATGTTTATGGTGAATTTGTTTCACGAAATTTAAAATTATTCAATGATTACTACAAACTAAAAGACAAAACGTTTATTCAACGTCTCTGTTTCCAGAATAAGCATTTGGAGTCTTGCGGTCTACTAAAGGATAACGTTTAGGAATGCAGAGTTTGTATTGCGAAAGATAACTTCATAGCTATCGATTTGACTTGTTTGTTTAACAAACCGAGCTAGGGTAAATAGATAAAATACATTAATTCGGGTATTTAGGCAGTTCGACATTCGGAAAACAGTCGGAAGGTTTTGGTTTCCGAGATCTGAAAAGCGTACAAGCGGCATGCAATTCGCCTGCATCATAGATTTCGGGGCGAAATCGCTGATTAGCTGATTTGAATTATGTAAGAGGCAAACCTGACGGCTCACGTAAAGGAGCCTGGTGAGATTTACACCCGTAATGCAGGCCTCCAGATAATTATTTGAACACAGGGGTATCATACTCCTCCAAATAAAATACAGGAATAAAATTACCACATGAAAAAAATAAGAGTATTATAAGGTTTATCGTTTTCAGATCCTCATTCCAATTTAGCATCTTCTCTATGACAGTCGTTGATTATATTTTCCACACGTTTAAGCTGCAAATAAACGAGAAATTTATCTCTAACGGGATATATAGAACTTGGTAATCTGTGTTTTCATACAGGTTGGCATCAAGTTGGCTACTTTTCGAGATGTAAAGATCAGATATGTTGAAATGAAACTTCATTTTGACAAGTCACGATCACTCCTATAAACAAATATCTGACTCGTATTCAGGGAAGGTTGTGCGTATCTGTCACTCATTGATTTAATTCTTAATGCGTATATATATATATAAGAATTACCCGTGCGTATTTTACGCAGATACGCATCCTATCTGGCGCCCTGAATATCATAAAACGTTAATTTCTCAGAGGACCTTTGATTGATGTGTTTTATTACCCTTTAAGATTATTTTTGAGAATTTACTGATAATTATGTAGATCGTTCCGATATCAAAGTGGGGTCAATTGTCATATGGTTCGGACACTTCTTAAACTTTTTAAAGGACCCGTTATGTTTAAATTTAGCAGACAAAAGTTCGGGAAACACAAATACACATACGTGTATCGGCGGTATCCTCCCATAAACCCTACAGCCCATTACCCCTACACCTCGTTCAGTTTGCCCAAAACAGCACTTTCGTCGTTCATGTAGAATCGTTGTCTTATGACGTCATATATTATGTTTATAATTATGTCCTTTATCAAAGTGCATGCTGGGTAATGGCTGAGTGAGGACGTGTGAATATTGACTCTCGATATGGGTATAACAATTGAGCAACACATAGCTAAAATCGGGACTTTTATGCAACCAGATAAGTCTAAAAGTCATCTAGCATCAATGTGTGTGAGTAGACGATGTGTTTCAGTAACTTTACGACTTGCATTGCTACTTTTCACCCTGCTAGCTGTGAACGGGTCAGTCGAGACAAACCCGGGCCCAGCCACCCGTCAACAAACTCTCTCCATGCCTGGCGCAGGTGAAGTACATGTTGAAAAGAATGTGTCGTATACCAATGCTGATCTTATGCACACGATGTTGACAATGCAAAATAGAATAGAGACTCAGATAAAATCTGTAAAAGATCAATTTACACAACTCGACGACAAGGTGTCAACAATGGCGGCTAATGTGAGTCAGCAACTGTCAACACTGCACAATGAAAATGCAAGTCTGAGGGATCAAGTTCAGCGATTGGAAGAACAGATGGAAGATTTACAGTCCAGATCTCGCCGAAATAACCTCTTATTTCATGGACTGGATGGACAACGAAACGAAACTTGGGAGGAATCGGAAAATAAAATTAGACACTTTATGAAAGATCAACTTCAAATGACTAACGCCGACACAATAATGATCACAAGAGCTCATAGACTATCTTCCTACAAACCACAATCTACAATTATTGCGAACTTTGTACTGACAAAATACCGAAATAAATAGTATCAGCGGGATCGAACAACTAACATAGTGATCTGTGTATCAGATAAAACACCAAAAAACCAGCGACAGAACAACGAGTGTAAATTCTGCCAGAGTGGGAGGGGCACACGAAACACGTGGTTCTTTGTTATTGTTTACACCCGGAAGTGCGCGCAACCAAGGAAGGGAGAGCACTCTGAACACAGATGAGCGTGAATCTGCTTGATGTGTTGGCCGAGGTCAAAATGCACAACGATTAAATATCCTTTCCTGGAATATTGAAGGTCTGTATAAATATTTATGTGATGAGAATATTAAGGCATTCTTTTCCAACTATGACATTATCGGTCTATGTGAAACTTATGTTAAAAAGATTAATGACTTCACGTCATATTTAGAATCCTTTATGACATTCAACTGTGTACGAGCTAAACGGAAGAAATTAGGGCGTTATAGTGGTGGCATAACAGTGTTTGTGAGAAATACCTTAATAGATAAAAACAATATTTTCCGGGTGTTTGAAAATTTTGAAGACATATTGGTGCTATATATCAGGTCGTCGGAAATGGGATTGCCTAAAGATATTTTATTATTATTTGTATACCTTTCGCCAGAAAACTCCCCTGTGTATGAGAACAAATTGGATGATGGAATGTCATTGCTAGAGTCCTACTTAGAACAGATTACTAGTAAATACTCCGATACACTTCTACAATTGGCTGGTGATTTAAATGCACGGATGGCAACATTCCTTGACTATATACCTGACGACACACTTGATTACGTTATTGGTGATGATGAGGATTGTTTATATCCTGGTGATACTTTTGATAAGCCACGTTGCACAATGGATTCTGAAGTTTTTAACAACTATGGGAAGAAACTTGCAGAGTTATGCTGCTCTTACAATATTCATACTCTAGACGGACGGTTATTCAGTGATAAACTGGGGAATTTTACCTGTGTTACGCATAACGGGGCAAGTTTAGTTGACTACATACTCGCGAGCACGGGACTTTTTGAATACATCACAGATGTCGGTATCTTGGAAAGAGATGAATCTATTCATTTTCCTCTACATTGCTCGTTGAACATAACCTTAGAGAATAACACAGACCAAAATGATCAATTACATAACCAAGAAGAGGAAGCGCTCATAAAATATGAAATCAATGATCTCATTGAATTGTTTGGATACAGCAAGAAATAGGTAATACGGCCATCTTCATTTCAACTTTCAAACAATGACTAAACGATTCTCTAACTCAAGACTGCCACTCCTCCCTCTACACTGGCAGCAAGTGTTCAACCTATAGATATTTCAAATCTATGCTTAACATCGAATCATATCTCACTCTTGATTTGCCTGTCTCATATCGTAGAATTTTAGCAAAATTTCGATGTTCCAATTTTCCACTAGAAGTAGAATTGGGTCGACGAAACAAAATCCCAAAAGAAGAAAGACTGTGCAAAAGATGTAGGAAAAATAACTGGATTGAAGGGTTCGGTCTCGTTAAAAACGATCGCCGAAACGCAACTGATATTGACATGTTTTGTAGCTGCCCGTGCTGAGAAGCACGTGGTAGCTTGACTTTAGATTTTGACTTGGTTGAGGGCAGTCGCATATCTTTCGGCGGCTGTCTCTCAACATGACTTTGATTTTGACAAACAAGTAAATTGTAATTTGTTTGTAGGCATTTCATATGCCATTTCGAACTTGTCAAAATTGATATTTGTATTTGTATAAATTGGAGAGAGTTCATACTTTTTCGGTGGCTTTTCTCAAATAGAAATACATTCGTGAAAATAGAGTATTTCTTCGTAGCTCTATTTTCTTAGGAATTTCTGACACTAGGAAGTCATAATCGGACATTTGTGTCTTAAAACTATTGTCTTGTAAATACAATTGTACATAGTTGGGATATATTTTTGGTTTTGGACTTTGTAATAAAATATCTGAATTTGAAGACCAAAGTGCTCTGTTGTGTATTTGTACCGTTTTAAAAACACTAGCTTCCACTGCGTTACAAAATGGTAGCAGAGCGTGGTTGTTAATCACGTCTTTTTGAGCATTTTTCTTTAAATTCAGATATATTATTTTGTTTCTTTGAAAATAGAATGCATGGCTTTTGTGTACTGGTTGCTGATCAGTGCAGTGCTTCTGATAAATGTATATAGGTTGAAGGTAAGTCACCAGTTTGATATGTCACAAGCTAGTGATACGTCCCTTAAAGGGACCAGGAAAGTTAGTCTCGGTGATGAGATAACATTAGAAACTGTAGCAAACATTTCTCTTCCGTCCTCAAGCCACGATGGGGAAGTAGAAGATGAGGATAAGATTATTAAACTCAAAGGGCAGAAAATGGTTGTGAAGTCTGCATTCACAAAGTCTAAAAACCGGTTAGAAAAGCTGATTGACAACGAAGATGCTCCTTCACGTCATGAAGTTAGGGAAGCAATTGACAAAGTCAATGATTGTCAGAGCAAGGCAATTGAAGTGATTGTTCAGCTTTCTGAGTTATTTAGATCTCTAGGTGATAGACGCAATAGTGCTAAGGTCATGCAGGAAGGTGAACTGTTAGAGGAGATTGGTACTAACGCCCAAAATGATGCTCAAATTTATCTCAAAGCAAGATCAGATGCTTCATCAAAGCAATCTTCTAAATTTGACAGAAAAGAATACATTCCTCAACAATTTCAAATACCACTTTCCCAAAATTCTAGGCAAAATGCAGAAGAACATAAAACACATACACTTGCTCACAGTAATGACATTGGCAAAGACATGTGGAAACAGTTGAAACGTGTATCGATACCAGTGTTCACTGGTGATGCTAAGTCATATGAGGGATGGAAAGCGGCATTTAGTGCTTGTGTAGACAAAGCGCCTGCAACTTCTGAATACAAATTGCTTCAGTTAAGTCAGTATGTTGGCGGCGAAGCCTTGAAGGTAATTCAGGATTTAGGGCACTCTGCTTCGGCATATGATATTGCTTTAGAAAGGCTTGATCGAAAGTTTGGGGGAATTCGGCGACACATTGCATTGCAACTAGAAGAGGTATCTAGTTTCAGTCCAATTCGTTCAGGTAATGCAAAGGATATTGGAAGATTTGCTGACATGTTAGATTTAGTAGTGGTCAATATGAAGGAATCTGATAGGTTTGAGGAGTTGGGATATGGGTCGTTGTATGTACAGCTTCTCAAGAAAATGACAGAATCAATGATTGGTAATTACCAAAGATGGATATATGAAATGCAACGACAGGAATCTGTTGAAGCTTTACGTGAGTGGGTTTTAATGGAAGCCGAGTTTCGTACTATTGCTTCAGAGACAGTTTATGGAGTGTCAAAAATGGTAAGACCAATGAACAGAGAAGTACGAAAATCCGGGTCATTCTTTGGTAAGCAAGCTGAGTTCAGTCAGAGATGTAGGATATGCCAAACGAACCACCACATCACACGTTGTGTCAAGTTCAAGTCAATGCCAGTACCAAAAAGGTGGGAAATGGCAAAACTGTTAAGTCTTTGCTTCAGGTGTTTGGGGTCAGATCATATAAGCAAGAGATGCAGTAGGAAATCTCAATGTGGTATTGACAATTGTGTAGCTCTTCACAATCAACTTCTTCATTCACATATGCGTGGCAATGCAAACTACAATGATAAAGGTGGCTCTGTCAAGTCGACCAATGATACTTGCACTGAACATCAGGGTTCAATTAATCCTCAAGGTCAAGACTCTAAGGTCACAACAATGTCAGCTACACAGTGTCACAAGACAGACCTTGTCTCATTGCGCACTGTTCCTGTTGTTTTGAAAAATGGCACAAAACGAATAGTTGTTAATGCATTGTTAGACGATGCAAGTACACAAACCTACATCAACGAGGATGTGTCTTCACAGTTAGGGTTGATTGGTGAAAAACAGACAGTTTCTGTAAATGTGCTCAATGGTCAAAGTGAGAAGTTTGCATCACAATGTGTTCAGTTTGGTATTGAGAGTTTAGACGGCGTTGTTGATATGTCTCTCTCTGCTTTGACAACAACGAGGGTCACCGGGCAAATGAGAGTTGTTGATTGGCAGAAACATGCAAAACACTGGCAACATTTAAGACACATACAGTTTCCCAAAGTTCAGACTCCTCACATTGTTGACTTGCTTATAGGGATGGATTACCTTGAACTTCATCGGTCTTATGAGGACGTGTCTGCAGATGAAGGTCAACCGATTGCTCGATTGACTCCACTTGGGTGGACATGTGTTGGAAACCTCTCTGGTAAAAAAGAAGTTGCTATTTCCAATACTTTTTTCGCGTCTGAGTCAAAAAAGGATGTTGAACTCAATTTAATGCTTCATAAGTTCTGGGAAGTAGAGGAGTTTAAGTCTGATGGTCCAACTTTCACTAAACAAGATGAGTCAGTCATTTCTTTGGTACAAGATACAATCAAGTATGAAAATGACAGGTATGAAATTGGCATACCGTGGAAGACTAATCCAAAGTCTCTCCCTCAAAACTACGAAATGGCCTATAAACGACTATGTAGTACTGAGAAAAAATTGTTGAAAGACCAAGTTGTTGGTGAGTTGTATGAGAAAACCATCACAGATTATCTCCAAAAAGGTTACATCAATGAAGTGAAAACTGAAGATACGTCTGAGAATCAGTGGTTGCTGCCACATTTTCCTGTTGTGCGACCAGACCGCACTACCACAAAGGTGAGAGTGGTCTTTGATGCATCTGCAAAATGCCAGGGTATATCTTTGAATGACACAATACACCAGGGTCCAAAACTTCAAGGTGATTTGTTTGAGATCCTCCTTCGTTTCCGACGGTATCCAATAGCCTTGGTATGTGACATTGCTGAAATGTACTTACAGATAGGAATACCAATAGTAGATCGTTCCTTTTTCAGGTTCTTGTGGCGGTCTTTGGATCAATCAAAATTACCACAAATTTATGAATTCACAAGAGTTGTGTTTGGTATGAATGCTTCACCTTTCCTTGCTCAATATATCTCCAGAGAAAATGCACGTAGATATGAAGACTTATACCCGAAAGCTTCTGAAACGGTCTGTAAGTCTACCTACATGGACGATGGCATGGATTCTGTAAAAGACATAGAGGATGGTAAAGCTTTGTACAATCAGCTCACAGAACTTTGGGGTAAGGCTGGGATGAAATCTCGGAAGTGGTTGTCAAATTCTCCTGAGGTTCTGGAGGTTATTCCAGAAGAAGATAGAGCATCAGAGGTCAACTTGACGAAAGATGAATTGCCGTCTGTTAAGACTCTTGGTCTAGTTTGGATTGCTCAAGATGATGACTTTTGCTTTCGCAATTCGATCTCAGGTGAGAATGTCATACTTACCAAACGGGGGTTTCTACGTGAAATCGCAAAGCTGTTTGATCCTTTGGGGTTTCTTTCTCCATTCCATATCAGGGCAAAAGTTCTTATGCAACAGCTTTGGCTTTGTGGGTTGGAATGGGATGATGAACTTACTGCTGACCTGAAACAAAAGGCATTAGCATGGCTGTCAGAAAGATCAGAGTTGAATGAGATACGGTTTACCAGATGTTTGCAATTGAACCTTCCAGTGAAGGAAACACACTTACACGTATTTGTTGATGCTTCAGAACATGCTTATGGCGCAGTTGTCTACTGTGTAAATACTTACCTAAATGGTGAGGTTACAAGTCGATTTGTTGCATCCAAGAGTCGGGTTGCGCCTTTGAAGACTGTTACGATTCCTAGACTTGAGTTAATGGCTGCAGTGCTCGGAGTTAGATTACTGCTCACTGTTGATCATGCACTAGAGGTAGGGCTTTCATCAGCAACTCTGTGGACTGACAGTTTGAATGTTTTGTGCTGGATATCCAATCATAGTCGCTATTTCAAAACTTTCATAGCAAATCGCGTTGGATTCATCCAGGAGCATACTGAACCATCACAGTGGAAACATGTTCCTACTGATCTCAATGCTGCAGATATACTTACCAGAGGAACAGCAGTTTCAAACTTGACATCAGATATCTGGAAATGTGGTCCGAGTTTTCTGAAGCTGAAACAAAGTGATTGGCTTGAACAGTCAGTGAAGTGAGAGTCAATAAATATCACTGAATCAAAACAAACAAAAGAAACTCAGTCTTTGGTTACATACACAAGTTCAGATTGCTTATTAGAACCTTCACATTTTTCAAGCTGGAACAAGCTTGTTCGAATTACGGCCTGGGTGCAAAGGTTTGTGTTCAACATTTCCTCAAACTCTACTGGAAGAATGACTGGTTGTCTGTCGGCTGAAGAACTTCTTGATGCTGAAACTCGTGTCATATGTACAATGCAAAAGGAAGTATTTTCTGATGAGTACCATGCACTAAAATCTTCCAAACCGTTGGCTAAAAGTAGCAAACTTGTAGGGTTGAATCCTTTCATCGACGATGATGGTCTGATTAGATCAAGTGGTAGACTTGAGCATGCAGACTTTTTGCCTTTCAAAACAAGATATCCTATCATCTTACCAAGAAAAAACTGGGTCACAAAGTTAATTGTCAAAAAACATCACGAAGATGGTAACCATGCAATAGGCACAAATCAGTTATTGTCAACATTGTCTTCACGTTTTTGGATGATAGCTGGTCGTGAAGAAATTCGGGAATGGGAGCGTGAATGTACATATTGTCGACGTAGAAAAGCAAAACCAGCAACTCAGGTCATGGCTCCACTCCCAAAAGTCCGTTTGAGATATTCTCTTCGTGCCTTTGATCAAACTGGAGTAGACTTTGCAGGCCCATTCCTGACAAGTCAGGGTCGAGGAAAGTCAAGGAATAAACGCTATCTTTGCCTCTTCACATGTTTGGCAACCAGGGCTGTTCACCTTGAAATGGCTTATGGTCTTGATACAGATTCTTTCCTTAATGCTTTCTACAGAATGACAAGTAGACGGGGATTGCCATCAGAAATAGTATCAGACAATGGTACCAATTTTGTTTGAGCAGCAAATGAATTAAAACAACTTGTTTCAAAGTTAGACTCAGATAAAATACAATCTTCTTTGGCAAACCGAGGTGTTCGATGGTTGTTCAATCCTCCTCATGCTCCACATTTTGGTGGGGTGTTTGAGTCGATGATAAAGTCTGCTAAGAGAGCTATTTTTGCTATTCTTGGATCTGGTGATATCACAGATGAAGAACTTGTGACAGCTTTTGTCGGTGCAGAAGGTCTAATCAATTCTCGCCCTCTTACTTATCAGAGTGCGCATCCTGTGGATAACCTTCCATTAACACCAAATCATTTCCTACATGGACAGAGTGGAGGAAGTTTTGCGCCTGATTCTGTCGATGAAACATCATTTAGTCCAAAGAAGCGATGGAGACGGGTACAAGAACTCGTACGTCACGTGTGGAGGAGATGGATGAAGGAGTGGTTACCGTCTCTTCAAGCGAGAAAGAAGTGGTTCTTTCCCAGTAGAGATTTACGAGTTGACGACGTGGTATTAGTCATTTCGCCTGACGCTCCACGTTGTACATGGAACCTCGGTGTTATCATCAAAACATATCCAGGTTCTGATGGACATGTTCGCGTAGTGGACATCAAAACCGACAAGACCATTTTGACAAGGCCAGTGTCAAAAGTATGTCCCCTTGAAGTTTCAACGATAAAAACAGGTGAAGAAGAACTTGGACAGCGGCATAAGACAGATGGACCGGACATGAGGACGTACTGGACACAGGATGAAGAGAACGCACTGGACACAAGACGAAGAGGACATATTGGACACAAGACGAAGAGGACATACTGGACACAACATGACGAGGACGTATTGGACACTACAACATGAAGAGGACAAAATGGACACAACAAGATGAAGAGGACAAAATGGATACAACAACATGAAGAGGACAAAATGGATACAACAAGAGGACGAGGAAGGACAAGAACAGAATGAGATGGAGGAATTCTTTTGGATGTGAGTGAAAAATGAAAATGTGTACAGGTGATAATGTGTGAATTTCAAGGATAACCGAAAAGTGAGTGATTATGTGTGATGAAATGAAAAGTATAGTGAAATATGTGAAAAAAAGGTGAAATGTGTGAATATCAAAATGGACAGTGTTTTCTTTTCAGATATGGAATTCTTTGAAAATTTCGTGGAATTCATTTGCGGAATAATGTGTTATTTATTTCAGATTGTTTCCAATTCAATGTGGAAAAGGACTTATTTTGAAATGTGGAATACACGTGATTTATCATTGAAATATTTAATTATGAATGTGAAAATTGTATTGAATGATGAAGTGTTTGATGAAATATTGATGACAATCGATTTTGTTTTTCAGTGAAAGAACATTTTATGAACTTTTTATGAAATTATATGTATATATGTTGCTTTAATGATAGACATAGTTCTATCATGGAGGGAGGAATGGATTGAAGGGTTCGGTGTCGTTAAAAACGATCGCCGAAACGCAACTGATATTGACATGTTTTGTAGCTGCCCGTGCTGAGACTTTAGATTTTGACTTGGTTGAGGGCAGTCGCATATCTTTCGGCGGCTGTCTCTCAACATGACTTTGATTTTGACAAACAAGTAAATTGTAATTTGTTTGTAGGCATTTCATATGCCATTTCGAACTTGTCAAAATTGATATTTGTATTTGTATAAATTGGAGAGAGTTCATACTTTTTCGGTGGCTTTTCTCAAATAGAAATACATTCGTGAAAATAGAGTATTTCTTCGTAGCTCTATTTTCTTAGGAATTTCTGACACTAGGAAGTCATAATCGGACATTTGTGTCTTAAAACCATTGTCTTGTAAATACAATTGTACATAGTTGGGATATATTTTTGGTTTTGGACTTTGTAATAAAATATCTGAATTTGAAGACCAAAGTGCTCTGTTGTGTATTTGTACCGTTTTAAAAACACTAGCTTCCACTGCGTTACAATAACGTTAATGTCATCGAAGATGAGTTCCACGTGTTACTTAAATGTCCCTCCTACGGTGAAATAAGGAAAATCTACTTTGATACGACCTTTATACAATATCCAACCATAAACATTTTTAAAGTCCTATTACAATCAAATGAAAAAACTACTTTATATAACTTAGGTAGCTATCTTTTAAAGATGCGTTCTTCATTACAAACGAATGTAACTTGATGCATGCTGTGTATAAACATTCATGTTGAATTATGTATTTTTGGCCAATGGCCTTATACTGGATAAAATCTGTCTGTCTGTCTGTCTGCCTTTATCTCGTTTTAAATATATTATTCTCGAAAACATGATATATATCCATTTTACACTAGACAATCTCGCTGCGAGCGAGTGTACCGAAAGGCCATGTCACGTCTTGTGACTTTTAATGGTGTCTATATTAACAAGAATTTACTTGTTTCAGTCCGGAAATGACTTTACTTAATTTTAAAAAAAACAATGAGCCCGTAAAGGTATAGTTCATCATACCAACGTAGCGTAGCCTTTAATTGTTTACCTAACAGCGGGAGAAGGGAGATAACTCTTGACAGTACGCCGTCTCTTATCACTTACGTTGCGCATGACCCAGTTTAACATACAAAATATACCTATGGGAAGTGACTGCTTATATATATATATATATATATATATATATATATATATATATATATATATATATATATATATATATATATATATTTATTTATTTATATATGAAACTTAGTCATTATAACGTATCACATGTTTAATTGATTTCTTCAGGAAGAATTACAAACAAAAACAAAACACAAAAATCCAGCTATGACGCATTGATGTCCCGTTTTATACATTATTATGGACATTTTTGACAAATTAAAAGAACCTTCAGCAGCCTTTAAGGTTTACTCTTTACATTTGACCTATAACTAAACACTAAACAAATTAGTTTACCATCTTACTCATCTTTTTTAAAAAATGAATTGTTTGTGTTATTATGAAATCTAATTTTTGCTGTGTTAAGATTGTTCACTTTTACTTGGTCGATGGTATAAATCGGTTAGTTGTTGAAATTAGTCTCGCGCGTATTCCGTTGTTACATAGATTTCTCAACCGGCCAATGAAATCGGGTTTATTACACATTTGCAACATATCTTAATTTATGCAATGAAGTTTTCTACACATAAGGAGTGAACATGTTTCTACCTTTTATGAAATCATTGTTTAAGCTTGCTTTTGACTCACCGATTCAGTGTTAAAGTTGTCTTCTGTTGATTTCATGGTATACATATAAAGGCGAAGAATTTTCACCTTAGTCTCCTCATACAATGAAGCGACTGTTTTTTGCCCTAATTCTTCGCCCCTAAACTCTTTTATAGAGAATGTAAACATGTTCTCTTTTCCTTTCTTATTCTCGCCATTGGGAAAGAATAGTTTTTTAGCAACTAACATGATTTCTTCTTGGCTTGAATCTCTTTCAACAATAAGATGCCTCGTTCCGCCACCATTCTGGCTCCTTACTTGTTTGAAGGCATTTGCTTTTTTATCAAAGTCCATCCATCCTACTTCAATTCTTCTGTTTGACTTTTTTTCATTTTTGTTTCCGACGTGAAGGTCATGTTCTCTTTGTCCCCTCTTTCTGCGATTGGACATTTTCTGACGAAGTCTCTCGAGTAGACTACTTGACTTGGACTTGTCGTCTTTATGTTCTGAATCCTTTGCTTTGCTCCACACAACCGCAGCAAGTCGATCTCCGTATGTTGGTATATACCTCGAGAGTTCTTCATCTCTCATTACGAGAATAAGACTTGGGTCGATCTTAATATAATGTTTGTATTACGTCAGTGGATATTATAATCAAGAGTTATATCTTTAATCATACGAGTTAAAGTTAATATGCGAACTGACTGTTAACTTCAAAGTTTCAGTTTAAAATATTCTTATTGCAACGGCTCTAAAACAGAACTAAGTTGTTCAAGTTAGAAAATGTAACTAGTGATGCATTCACTGTGAAGAGAAAACAGCCCACGGCTCTAAAGCTCATCATTCTTTCTTGATTCCCACGAACCCATGAAAATAATCTGCAACCCACCTCCCTACCGCAATAACTTCCTCCTTCACACTCACTACGTTTAATAGCCCAACTAACAAGTATACAAGCAATATTCTTCTACCAAGCTTGAGTTATCTGTTATAGCATAAAGCAATCAGTCTTTCTATATTTAAGTAGTTAATCATAACATAGATCAATCGTGAAAATTGAAAACTATTGGCAAAATTTTAGCTGTATCACAGCTCTGAATAAGAAAACCAAAGTGTGACACTTTACCCGTCCATGGCGGACGACGGTAAACGCTTAGGTCCATCTAGCCTTATACGCTCGATGAGCTAAAATATAGTTCGATATGTTTAATTTCATATGCAAATCGAAATATACAGAATCAGAAACATGACTTCTAATTCCCTTGGAGGAGGCTAGCTGTCTCTTGTACGCTTGATTGCCATTACTTGCGAGCAGCCCATGCAAATGATATAAATGTTTGTGTTTGAAATTCCTATCTAGTACATTCAAAATTTCAATAATCAATGATCACATTTAATGCAACTGTTAAGAAATCTACCTTTATTCCAATATTTGGAAGAATAATGATGAATATAGTGTTAACGTGTCTGCAATATCATTTGCCTATGATCCTAAAGTTTAAAATTTGTATTCTAGAAACTTAATGCTGGAAGTAAGCCTTTCCATTCGGCCTTATCATTAGCTAGTTTTCATTACAAATAACATTCAAGATAAATTTTAGGTTAAAGCGACTTAATATATCGTGGCCACGACTTGATATTTCGTGGCCACGACTGAATATTCAAAAATAAAAATTTGTTCAATGTCCCCTCTACGGTTCCGTAGAATAGAGATCTTGATCCACAAAAAAAACAATCGTTGAGAAAAATAAAAGCTGAATTCTGTCAAAAGGAGGTCTTAGATGTGTACACTGTTCAAGCAAAACAAGTAAATGTTAAACATAACCAATTAATGGCAAATACTTTGATAAAGAAGTTGTTAACATCTCACAAGAATCATTTGGAAACAAACCTGATTGTATTCAGCCTTTCAGGATATTGTTTTTATTTTCAACGAAATTCTTATGTAATAAAATTTGATTTTAGTTTTCCTAGTTGATTACATTTTCTCCCAACAGAGGTAGCTACGTCATAATTTCCCATTTGCCTTAGGTTTCTTGTGCACGAAATGTAGAACACTAATTGGATGCAATCAAAGTTAGTTGTGCAATCAGAGACGCCGTTTCAAACGTTACCATTCAAAGTTTTTTCCCATAGGCTTCCTAAAAGCTAAACTTTGTTGAATATAAGGTATAAACCCCAATATACTTATATTTTTTGTGTTCAGCTACTGAAAGGTACATAATTAGACACCAATGATACATGGTGCCAATTTTTACCATCAAGTTTTATTCATTAAGTGCAAAAGATCTATATGCCATTGCAAAAATATTCTAATATAAAATCCTTTCCCTGGTAAGGAATCCGTAACGGTCAGGACATAGCTGGGGATATATTTATTGACATGATAACAGTGATAAATCACATGCATACTGTTACGTTAAATAGAGTCATTTCCAGTCTAAATGAAGACAAAACGATCCTGGTGACATTCACATGTTTACTTCCAAGTCCAGTTAGAGTTAGCTCCCCTTATAGACTTGCGGAGGCTACGTTACAGATACTACTACATCTCCCTTTCTGAGGATGGACAATGATGTTGAACACGATTGATGATTATCAATAGTAACTTTAACCGAAACAAAACTTCTACCATATATCAGCTTCTGTGAATCAAATGCGAAAATCAATTAAATGTCTTTATGCAAATCATCTGAATTCGATGAAGAGAAACAAATTAGGAAGTCATTTTAAAGATGCACAGAATAGTGCCTACAAACAGGATAGTGATTTGGTCTTAATGTCCATATCTGTCTGGAGCTCTGGATGTTCTGCCAGATCTAGTTGCATATTCATGACATTGTTCCTTAGAGTCTGGTGACGTTGAGGGAACACTGGTCGTTGACTCGGGAAATGTGGTACCAGCCTTGACAGAGTCTTTCTCTGGAGGGAAAGCATTCATCTGCCTTCTGTTACGTCTGAATCTTCCTGAGTCGGTCTCTATGATGTAGGACCGTGGACCAACTTTGTCCACCATACTACCAACTTCACCTCTGTCTGGTATCCATGCTCTATCTCCCCTCTAGGACTGGAAGGGAGCGGACAGCATGACGTCTGTTGAAGTTCTTTTCTTCAGTCTGACGTTTGTGGATTTCATGATTGATCAGCTGTGACTTATCTGGAAGTTTGACATCAAGCTGTCTTGGAACCACCGGGAGCGTAGTTCTCAATTTCCTTGACATCAAGAGTTCAGCTGGACTGTAACCACAGCTAAGGGGAGTGGAACGATAACTGAGAAGAGCTTTGTAAGGGTCTTCTGTTGTTTTAAGAAGCGTCTTGATGGTTCTGACAGCTCTTTCAGCTTCTCCGTTTCCAGAGGAATGTCCAGGACTACTACTGACATGAGAGAAACCATATTCTCTGCTAAATCTTGCAAATTCATCGGCAGTATATTGAGGTCCATTATCAGAGACGACCATCTGTGGAATTCCATGTCTTGCAAAGATGCTCTTCAAGCTGTTGATCACATCTTTGGAGGTTGTGGAGGATAGCTTGGAGATTTCAATAAATCTTGAATAGTAGTCCACAACTAGAACATATGATGCTTTTCTGAATTCAAATAAATCAGAAGCTACCTTTTCCCCAAGGCCTGGCCGGGAACTCTGATGCAATCAGAGGTTCTGGACGGTTGTTTGTTTTCTTAATACAAACATGGCACTTGGATACAAACTCTCCAATTTGCTTGCTGAGGTTTGGCCACCAAACACACTGTTTGGCACGATCACGAGTTTTCGAAATTCCTTGATGTCCATCATGGAGCTTCTCTAGGATGTCTGGTCTCATCACTTCCGGAATCACAATTCGCTCTCCACAGAGAAGAAGACCATCATATAACGAGAGTTCACTTTGGTAGGGCCAATAGTGTTTTGCAATGCCTTTGATCTGATGTTTCTCGGGCCAACCTTCTGTGCAGTATCTTGAGATTTCTCTGCAAACTTCATCTTCATGTTGGTGAAGCTTGATCTCTTCAAGCTTCTTGTCTGTTGCTGGAAATGCTGCAGCGATTTGATTGATGTATGATTCAGCCTCTTGCTCCAGTGAAGTGTCTGATGCGTTTGGTGAGTCCATGGGAGCTCTTGAGAGAGCATCAGCAGTGTATAGTTCTTTTCCGGGAACATGCTGGATTGAGTAGGAGAATCTCATTAGTCTCATTCTGAAGCGCTGAACACGTGGTGGCAGCTGGTCAAGATCCTTCATCCCAAGGAGAGGGACTAAGGGCTTGTGATCCGTCTCGAGGACAACCTGAATACCTACAAGGTAATCTTGAAATCTTTCACATGCCCAAGTTAGAGCCAATGCCTCTTTCTCTATTTGGGCGTACCTGGTCTCTGTGTCCGAGAGTGAGCGAGATGCATATACCACTGGACGCCAGTCCTGCTTGTGCTGTTGAGAGAGAACAGCACCTAAGCCAAAAGATGATGCATCTGCTGTAACCTTGGTTGGGAGATTTGGATTGAAGATTGCTAACACAGGACTCTGGCTGAGAGCTTCCTTTATCATGGAAAAAGCATTCTTCTGAGGTTCACCCCAAATCCAACCATTTTTCTTGCTGAGAAGATCCCTTAGAGGTTTCGTCATGTCAGCCAAATTGACGATGAACTTCCCCAGTTGATTCACCATGCTTAGGAATCGACGAATATCTCCAACATTCCTAGGTTCTTGCATGTCTTTAACAGCAGCAACCTTTTCCATACTGATCTGGATCCCTTTGTCACTTACAATCTGTCCCAAGAACTGAACCTGTGACTTCCCAAATTCACACTTGTTCTTGTTCAGAGTGAGTCCTGCTTTACTGAGAGCTGTGAGGGTTGTTCTCACCCGATCATCATGTTCCTGAACATCTTTTCCATAGATCAAAATGTCATCCATCATTCCAATTGTACCTTCCTGTCCATCAAGAAGTTTACAGACTTGCTTCTGGAAGTACTCTGGTGCAGAGGTGATCCCAAACGGTAATCTTTTGTAGCAATATCTGCCAAATGGAGTGATAAAAGTAGTCAACAGGGAAGACTTGTCAGTAAGCTTTATCTGATGAAATCCAGAGTTAGCATCAATCTTGGTGAACACTTTTGCATCAACCAACTGTCCAAGTGTGTGGTCAACTGTTGGAAGCATATGTCGCTCTCTTGACACTGACTGATTGAGCTGTCTCAAATCTACACATATCCTGACATCACCATTTGATTTTGGAACCACAACCATGGGAGCGCACCAGTCTGTTGGCTCATCGATTTTCCGAATGACTCCAATACTTTCCAGCTTTTCAAGTTGAGTCTTGACCTTAGGGAGGAGAGGGATAGGAACTCGTCGTGGAGAGTTGACTGCATATGGTGTAGCATCAGGCTGAATTTTGATCTCATATTCTTGTGACATTTCTCCGAGCCCAGTGAATAATTCCGGGAATTCTTTTGTAGCATCATCCATAGTCAACGTTTCACAAAAGACAAGAATACCCATATACTCGCTTGCCTTGCAGCTCAAGAAAAGATGTGATGTATCGGTCAAAACATACACCTTTTCAACCATTGATTTCTCCTTCCATGTCAAAGTTGTTTTGAAATACCCAACCATGGTCAGTTTGTTTTGCAAACCTTTGAGAACACGGTCTGGTGGACTGAGATTCCTTCCTGGAAAGTTCTTGTCAAAGCATTCCTTTGAAATGACTGTTACATCAGCACCTGTGTCGGCCTTCAGAGAGACCCTAATACCATCAATCATGACCTCTGCATAGTGATAGTCTTTCACATTAGATGCGCTTGCACCAAAAGCTCCGAGAAAAACTTCTTCATTTTCCACAAAGTGTCTTTTGAGTCAGCATCTTCATTTTCCCCAAATTCAAAAGTATTGAAAACCAGTCTTGCCTCCTTTCCTATTACATGTAAGAGTGTATTTGACTGAATTTTTGGAGGTTTACGATCTAGACCACTGGCAATTGAATAAATATCAAATTCCTGCTTGAAAATTCTAAAATTTTCAGCTAAATTTCCCGTCAAATCCAACGGAGAAGGTGGTTTCAGGTTGTTCATGGTGAGTTACACAACCGGACGGCAGGACGATGATTTTCTGGAGTTTCAGCGTGGTAAGCCCGCACGCAGGTCAATATGTATGCAGGTGGACGATTGATACTGAGCGGGATGCGATTGACGTTGCTTTTAGAGTTATTGAACTTGAAAGGAAAACTTTTCAGGACACTGAACCAGTACATACACACGTTTGAGGAATATCACAGGGAAACCAGTCACTTCTGACACCATGTTACGTTAAATAGAGTCATTTCCAGTCTAAATGAAGACAAAACGATCCTGGTGACATTCACATGTTTACTTCCAAGTCCAGTTAGAGTTAGCTCCCCTTATAGACTTGCGGAGGCTACGTTACAGATACTACTACACATACCACTTTGAAATTTGCAGCAAAACTTGGCTCCTTGGTAAAAGAAATTTACTATTTCTCAAAGAGTCCAAATTCAACTTGTTTCCATGGAAACCAAAAACATATAACAAGTAGAGATAGTCAGCCATACACCCTCAAAGTGGCAGAAGTGTTAGATATATCGAAAAATAGTTACGATTGATACTAATGAATAGTAATAATAATAATATACCTTTAATAACTCTTGTATTTAGTTGGAAACTATCCTAAGCATATCATATTACACATTTATCCTTCAGAAGATGACTGTTTTAAGATTATTTTTTCCATTGTGCTTGGCGTGTATGACTTAAGTTCTACACTTAAGCTTGTAACATAATTATGACTTTTATTCCATGGAAACATCCAACATTAAAAAGAAGTCCAAAACCAAATAGGAACCACAACAGATGATGATTGTTCCATATACGACGTTTCAATGAAGTAGGCCATATAGTTTCTTAGTTCTTGATAGAAACATTTTCAGGTGCCTTTCCATGGTAACGACCAAAATGAATAAAAGAAGTGGTTGAATACCTCAAAAGGCGTCACTACACATGTTCAATGTCACATGTCAATGGCAGGGGATAAAAACTAAGAAATTAGAAAAACAAAAGGCACCAATAAAGTATTCTAAGTAATGGTCATGAAAATTGTAAAAAAGTGATTTAAAAGATTAATTATCATTCCTATTATTATGCGAGCTTATTTTTCCGGCAATCCGGCGGTCACTGTCAGACGACTGAAAACCATATTGACTCACTCTGGGTCCGCCCAAAAGCGATATTGTTTTGAGTTACTTAATTTAAATATGATGACGTCAAACTGCTGTAACATGACATAATGCCGTCAGCCTCGGTCAATATTGTATCGGGTCTATAAAAACAAGTATTGACCGAATTCACCAGTCTATAAATGTATATTATTACCTTCTGACAATGTCCCGTCAGTAACTCAGTTTCGAAAAGATATTTGACAAGGGTAGAACAAAACACCCAAAACCGGCATTGAAAATGAAGATAACTTAAAAGCTTAAATACATACCTTAAATCCATATGAATTGATAAGGATGTTTGTAAGTTTTTTGAAGGTTTCTTCATTTCGGGAGACCACCAATTTCTCATCAATTAAAACCAGTTTCACTGTCAATTTGAATGAAAACCCTGTCTCAGCTAGGTATGCATCACTTCGCTCTTTAGTTTTGGATATTGATACGATTATAGGGTCATCCAACAATCCCTTCCCTGAAAATAGAAATAGGTTTGGCTTATTTAAGAGAACAGAAGAATATTGCAAGATTGTTTTTCGCTGATTGGTCTATCAGAAATCATCTAGACCAACTTCATATATCACATTTGATGAACATAGAGAAATGAAGATTGGTATTTGGTCAGGAAAATGAGTGGGTCGTTCGCGTGTCCGTGCAAGTCACATACATAGAAGACAAATGAAACTGGAGATGTCTCAAACCCCTCCCCCCTTTCAAAAAATTCTAATGTTGTTTTAAAACGATGCACCAAAACCAAACCCTTTATTTAAAAGACAAAGTTAATGTTGTTGCAATGTTAAAATATTTTAAACACGGTCAAACCCCCAATAGGCCGTTTACATTATATGGAGAGGCAGTATACCAAATTTGGTATTGATTGGTCGTATAGTTTTCAACATAAGTTCCCTAGAAAAGTCGAAGTCCGAATTGTTGCAATGAAACTGTCTCCACATGATATGAAGAGACAATACCCGAAATTTGGTAATGATTTGTCTAATAGTTTAGACTTATACTCCGGAAATGGACACCAGCCTTCAAAAAGTCAAAGTCTAATTTGTTGACATGGAAACGCAGAAAAAATGGAAAGATGTTCACACCCCCAAAAGGCAATTCTACATGATATTGAGAGACTGTATACCAAACACGACCAAAAACAATATGTCTTCGGGTACATAATGAACACTGGCCTAATTATGTAAAATAAAATCGCGATTCATACTTCCTGACATGTTATGAAGCATAGGGATGGTCATTTCCCTCATTGCTTATAGCATTTATTATGAGTGTGTGTTTGTTTAACATTGTATAACATTGTTGTATTATTTAGTGGGTCACACTTACACTTGTTTTGATAGTCTTAGCTGGCAGTGTCTAGAATCATCTATTCTAGAATGTTCTATTTATTTCTTGATTGCTTGAGTTGGACACTTTTGATTGGATTTTGTCAGGAACTTTCTGGAAGGTATCTTACCTATATATTTATATAGGCTGGCATTAGAACTCTTACTCATCTTGCTTCTTACAATCAACGATCATCTGCCGTGCCACTGTTTTTGGATACCTACAAGCCGGATTCATCTATCTCATATCAAGACCCACTGACTGTTTTCTACATTCATCAACCGTATTTATTTAGCGAATTAGTGTGACTCATTTGATATTGGATTATTATTTGCATTAGCTTGATATTATAATCTTTAACACTTTGTTTATTATTTGATTGATTAAATTGTAATCAATATACAATTATTTTGTTATATTTTGCTGGTTTGACTGGGGACATTTTCTTAATACAATTTCATTCGTAACACATTGCATAAGCATCAACATAATTTCATAAAGAATTCCCCTGTCTCTTTGCTGTTTAAATATATCATGCGAATCATTACCCATTCTCTCAGAGAAGAGGTAAATGTAGCTTTAATAATAAATTCCACACTAATCTGTGTTTGAATCAGGCACTTGTCGGGCTAGAAATTGAGAAACCGGATTTGATGCTATCAAACAACGTTTTGCAATAACCGACGTCGTTTCAAAGGTAATCTTTCGAAAAGACATTTCCTTATCCTTCAGGAAAACGAGATTATATTTTGCTATGCTCTATGAACTTTCCTTAAAGAACATGTTTAAGTTATAAAGCAACTGAACCGTAGCAGAGGCTTTGATGAAAAGAAGCACACTTCAATGCAAGAAGCAATTTCATTGGCTGAAATTTTGGAGATACATGATGTTTGTTTTGCAATTTTTCTCAATCTTCTGGAAGTTTGAGAAATGCTCGTATTCAAAGAGCGGCTTTTGTTATCTTATATCTTGAAATACCTTGTCAAACGAATGATAATTTTCATCAAGTGAACATGTACATATGTCAGTTTGACAGACCAAAAGGTGTAGAGCGCTTCATACTATGCCATTAAAATCCTACTTCTCTCCACGTATCAACCCTGGAATGCTTTGGTTATCATGCACCACGAAACAGAAGAGGAAAAAAGAACATGTATATACGACTATGGCAAAAACAGACAACGAATATATAATAATGAAGTTGTATTCCATAAAAGTAGTTGTCTTTCTTAGTTGTTATTTGACTTATGAAACATTATTAATTATTGGCGTAAACATTCCCTCTGGGATTAGCTATGCCCCTTCAGAAGTCTTATATACAATAAAAAAAATAAAAACCCTTATACATAATTACCTTCGGTGGTATGCAGCTCTCCTCTTCCATCTCCCCTTTGACACTCGGTGTCAGCTTCATATTCCTTTATGCACCCCAGGTTTGAATAAGTGGCTGCAGGAGTCTAAAAATTTCTTTCCACATGTGCTGCATGTGTGTTTCTTCTTAAGGACATAACTGGTATGTGAGATCGACATTGGGTCTTCTAGACAATCGCATTCCTTGTTTTGTGTGAATTTGTGAACATTCTTCTGATTTTTGTGTGTGAACTTTTGAACTATCGGCAATTTTTCGCGAAGTATCTTGTGTTTCGACTATGTCTCAACGTAAGTGTGTGGCCTGTCAGAGGTACATGTCGGACAAGGATCCCCATTCTCTATATTTAGCTTGCGACAATGACCTTATCTGTTCAAATGCTAAACGATGTCTTCTTATTAAGACAAAGGTCCAAAAAATCCCGGAATTCGGCCGTTAATTCGCCGGCAAAATCAATTATTTTGGACGATTCAGCTATTTTATCCCAAATTCCTTCTTCTGAAACCGCTATTGACGGAAAAGAATCCACTCCCACGGAGTAAGGCGCAGTGTTAGCTGCCTTGAAGAAGGATTTGTTATCGTCTTTCTCTCAATCGGTCAAAATGCTTGAAAAAACGAAATGATGAAAAATTGTTAGAATTGAAGACTACTCTTACCAAGTCACAGGCGCGATCTTCATCGTCTAGTAAAGGTACTTCATCCCGTGAGTCTGTCTCTAAGTCTGGGGAAAAAAGGTCCTTTGAGTGTAAGACTAAGCCTAATGAACGGTCTTCCGATCCCAACGGTGGGTTTTTGGGTAGTACAGCAGATGATTCGCGGGCCAAACGGCAGTGTTTACCCTCCACGGGCCTGCCGGGGTTGGGGGTCAGGGTGACCAATTGAATAAGAGAGGTTTGTTTCAGTCTCCCTGATCGGAAACAGAGTTGTTGACGCCGTTATCTTGATCCCTCCCACCCATGGGTTGGTGATGGCCGGGTCAGGGAACAATGCCTTTGTTGATAGCCGTGTCACGGTCACTGGGTCAGACTCCAAGTCCACCAGCACGGCTGGCACGTGCAGCTTGCGTTCTAGCCCGCTTATGGCTGAGCTGCTCAAGGACAGCACAGGATTTGGGCCGGAGCTGGGTCACGTTGACTTGCCTCATAATATCAAATAAAAGCAAGGGGCCTCTACGAAGTTTGTGGATGTTTTAACCCCACCTATTTTACCTATCATTACGGATGAGGATGCCAATATAAAGTTTCCATTGGATGCCAAGCTGGATTCACATGAGGGTTTAATAACTATTCCTCCTGACGATTCGTTGGGGCCGGACTTAGTACCTGAATGGTCTTTTGTTGACAAGATTGACATTCTACAAAGGCTTAAACCTTGTACACAACCATCTTCAGCGGAGCTAGAAGTCGATCAAGTATTGCCCGAGGAACTAGGCACTGCACGTATACTACCTCCTAAACGTCCTCCCAAGTGGTATTTGCCTCATTTATCAGTAGTTAAGCCTGCACTTGATCTAATCAATAAGAATCTGACCAAGGCAAAGGATGTCTCAGCTCTCCCTCGACTCCCACTTAAGCAAGCTTATGTCAATAAGGGATTTTGCCGGCTTGGACGCAGAGGAAACTATTAAACGAGATTTTGTTTTCAGGGAAAGACATTAAGGACATTGATATGGTGGATAGAAATGCTGTGGACATTCTATACTATATCAACTGGATTGTGGCAAGTGTTAGGCAACTATTACCTCCCATCTTTCAGGACTACACTGGTATTAAGCCACAAACACTAGTAGAAAAGAACGCAGAGGAGGTTTCCATGGCACATTCCTTCCTAGATATCATTTATCATGCAGTGAATGATGCGACTCAAACACAGTTGGGTACTTTGGGTCGGATTATGGCTCATGAACGGTCTCATCTGATTGCTGGTGTGCAAAATCTCCCTCAGGATTCCAAGGAGGAATTATTTCGACAACCCTTAGGATCGGAATCTATGTTCAACGGGCAGTGTGGCCAGGCTATTGCAGAACAGGATGCACAGAACTCTAGGTCCTTAAATCAGAGACTAGTGTCAGCCCTCATTGGTCAGCCTCGTCACCTCCTCCTCCTCCCAGATATCACTTTTGGGGCAGAGGCGGCCGTGGAAGTAGGGGCTCAGCAGGCTCCTCGGGAAGGCGTTGACTTTCTGCCAGCCGTTTCAACACCGAAAGATTGTTACTACTTGGAAATGCCCACGGACACGATTTTGGACTTCGATTTCATCTACCAGTAACACCCTCCTCAGTTGGGGGACGGCTCCAACGATATGCTCTAAACTGAAACAAGTCACATCACACCACTGGATCAACTCCGTTATTGCTGCCGGGTACCAGTTACCCCCCTTAGTGGCCTACCCCACGGGAAGGGGGTTTACTCTACAAGGTCATCATCTGGATGCGGCTCTTTTAGCCATAGAGCAACTTTTGCTGAAGGAGGCAGTGGTGGAACTGTCCCCTTGAGGATTTTATTCGCCAGTCTTCCTGGTTCCCAAGTGCGATTCAACGGAAATGAGAATGATCATAGATTTAAAGGTTCTGAGCAAGGATTTTCTCTGCAGACCCCCAAAGTTCACTATGGAATCGTTACGGAATGTCAAGACGTTGATCATGCCAAACTCAAAGTTCATCAGTATGGACCTGAAAGATGCTTATCTGCATATCCCAATCCACAAGTATTCCCAGAAATATCTTCGATTTGCAGTCAACGGCAGGAGATTTCAGTTTCAAGTCCTACCCTTCGGGATGTCAATAGATCATTGGCTCTTCACCATGACAATCAAACCAATCCATCACTTTCTTCATCTCAGAGGCATCGCTGTAAATAGATTTTGGACGATTTTCTGGTGAGACACGTCTCGGCCAAGACTTTGAGCATCCAGACAAAATATATGATTCACGTGTTTAGACATCTGGGATGGATTGTACATCCGGAAGAGTCAGAACTCGTGCCTACATCTCTGATCAAGTTTCTAGAGGCGATTATAAATGCAAAAAAAGGTTTGATCTTTCCCATCACGGAGCGTTGGTTTTTCACCAGGAGTTTGATTATGTCTCTGTTGAGCTTGGAATCGGCGACGGTAAGGAAGTGGATGTCACTGCTAGGCTGCCTTACATCAATTCAGGATTACACATACAGGGGTCGACTGAGCCACACTCAGGTTTAGCTCAATGCCAACAGAGCTCTACCACTGGATTGTTCGATTATATGTCCTCACTATGTGCGGCGCGGGTTTTTATGGTGGACAGAGGAACACAATGTGCTATCGGGAACACATTCCATGGACCCTCCCCCTCGGTTAACAAATTTAACGGACGCTTCTCACGAGGGTTGGGGAGCTCATGTTGATCACTTTCAGGCTCAAGGCTTGTGGACAGGTCGTGAATCAATGCTGCATATCAATGCTCTAGAGATGCTTGCAGTGATCAAGGCTCTCAAGGAATGGTGGCATGTGATGATAGCCACAGACAATGCGACAGTTGTTGCATATATAAACAAACAGGGAGGTACACGTTCCAGGAAACTCATGAACCTAAAACTTCCGTCTAGTGGATCAGTGCAGGATATCGCTAAAAGTCAGGCATATTCCAGGGAACTTAAACGTACTAGTGGATTCTCTATCCAAGAAGAATCAGGTACTTCCAACAAAATGGACTCTGCACAAGGACGCCCTCCAAATCATAGTGGACAGGTTGAAGACACCAACAATAGACCTCTTTGTATCCAGCAGGAATTGTCAGCTTCCGATATTTGTCAGTCCAATTCCAGATCCGACAGCTTGGGCGGTGGACGCACTATCAATATGATGGGAAGGAATGATTGCTTATGCTTTTCCCGCCAGTAAAGATCCTACCAGATGTAATCGCAAAGATAGCTCTTCACAATTGTGTGGTTTATCTAGTGGCTCCCTTATGGCCCACACGCACTTGGTTTCCAAATCTTCTGGATCTGCTTACCGATATTCCACTCCGACTACCTCACTGGGAGGGTCTGTTAGGTAAACCTTAATCGGGAGTGATTTACGGGTATTTAGCATCCCTAAATCTACACGTCTGGAGATTATCCAGGAATCCCTTGCAAGTAAGGGTTTCAGTGAGGGACCTTCAACGCCTATGTCCCAGTCTGTTAGACCTTCAACAGCAAAACTCTATGATTTAAAGTGGAAAGTTTTCTCCGATTGGAGAGAGCAGTGACAGTGTTTAGATCAAGACATCTCAATTCCAATAATAGCAGAATTTTTGCTTTTTTTGTCGTTGTGCTGAAGTCGACGATTGGCCTGTCCTCTGAAACGAATACCATGTTTGAAGGCGAGACATTGTCTGAGTTGAGTTGTGGTGTGGGGCTGAGTGTTAGCTCTCTAAGGTTTATAAGCACTTAATTGTTGTGGACTGGTATATCCACTCATCCCTTGACACGTTAATGAAAGTCGGATTTTGACGTCCTAGGCTTTTTAGTGGAGTTAGGATCAAACCGGAAGAGACGTCATCGTAACCGGAAGTGACGTCATCATAACCGGAAGTGACGTCAGAAACCGGAAGTGACGTCATAGAAACCGAAAGTGACGTCAAAATGGGAGAGAATGTATAGTAGAGAAATAGCTTGTTTAAACGTTTCATTTAAAGGACGTCATTGTCGGATAGGTACCTAACACTATTGCCAGAAGGTGGTGGCTCTCCTGTTATCAAATTCACTCAGTGAGGAGATGGGTCTTGAGCATGGAGTTCAGAGTTTTGGAGGTGTACAATCAAGTCTAGCTTGTTCAGTAGATCCAAAGAGTTGTTGTAAACCTGGAGTTTAGAAGAAAGTTACTTACGTCCCATTACAGGGTGCAGGGATAAGTCCATCAGTTACACCGGGATAAGTCCTGAATATATAAATTGTTTCAGAGTTAAAAGTCTATGGAGTCTATTTTATCCGTGGCAGAGGTCTCGTATTGGGTGGAATGGAAACATTTCGTGAATTTGATTTAATGTATTTCTAACGAAATTAGATAAATGGAGATAAATTAAGGTTAAAGTTATTTAATGTTACATAGACATTCCCCTGGATCCCGCCACCTTTTATGTGTAATTCGGACACAGCTCATCCCAGAGGGAATGTTTACACCAATAATTAGGAACAATTACAGTTATTGTTAGTAATTATTTGTAAACTTACCTCTGGGATAAGCAAATGTATTACCTCCCATGTAAGATTTTACTAATTCCTCCCCTCATGTGTTCCAGGTGATGTTTGTGGGGGTACGATGCGGAATATGAAGCTGACACCTAGTGTCAGAGGGGAGATAACTCCAGATGGAAGAGGAGAGCTGCATACCACCAAAGGTAATTATGTATAAGGTTTTTTTGTTTTTTCATTTTATATATGACTTCTGCAGTCACGTCGCTGGGACAGAAAGAAGGGGCACAACTCCTCCAAGGGGTAATTTTACTAAAAATTACTAACAATTACTGTAATTTTTCCTTATTCCAGTTTCATCTGTCTGCTTATGGTAGGTCAAAACAGTAAAGCACACCAGCCGCTTTACATTGTATAGTTTCCGATCTCAATCGCGACTATCAACTGTAGATTGCAACGTTACAGCCTTTCATTATCTTTCTACGAAATTGATCAGCACGAGAGTGATGCTTTTCAGGGACAATCAGTACTTCTAGATAAAATGACAACATTAAAAGTTTTTTGACTATATGTAACTCCAACGTCATGGAATGTATCCTTCGTACCATAGATATTCTTAACCAAAATCTTGACGGAAAGAAAGCCAGCCATTAAAACGGGTTTTTTTTCTTTAGAGACAAATCATAATGACATGTTCTTTTCCTTGAATATTTCCAAAGTGTAGCTATCATGTATAGTATTGGGGATAGGTTCAAGACGACATAACTTCCTGGAAATCACCATGTTAGTCATGTTTTCACTGAAACTGCAAAAAATATTCCTCTATTGGTTGCACCATCAAAGGTCACACAAAGGGATGGCATTAGATGTGCATCAAGTTTAGTGTCGATATCATGTAAAATTTCAGAGATACAATGTTTTCATGAAAGACCCCAAAGATAAACCTTCTATAAATATTACCTTAAAAAGGTCCTTCTTGGTATTATGGTTGACAAAAGTTAACGTTTCGTCTATCTCTCATGTACAGCAAAGGAGACACGCTCCAGATAAAATGACTGTCATTCAGTCAAAAAAATTCATTTATTTTGTAGGTTTAACCATCAAAAGAAACTTCTAGGGATGATGACTGATATATGTATGAAGGTTGGTACTACTAGCATGAAGAGTTTACGAGATATACTTCGAACACGGACAAAAGACTTTGTCATATAATCACTGTTTTAGTCATGTTTGGATGGAAATCGCTATAAGTAAAATTCATATGCAGGTCTTACCCTAAAAAAGAATGAAGTTTGGTGAAGCTAGCATAGTTTAGGAGATGTGCTCCGGAAAAAATTATTGGACGGTCGTACAGACGGACAGACTGAACACTATATAGCCCCCTTTACACTGTTAAAAAATACATCATAATTTATACCTTCACGCATTAAGGGTGCAATCATGCTCTCAAATTCTTCTTTTGGTCGGCCTTGAGGTCGAAATAATATGATTCTTGGTTCAATAGAACCATCCTCCTTTTCAACCCGTCTGAAGATCTCCGTATTGAAGTCTTTCTCCAACTCTTTGTTTGAAGAGAGCTCAGGCTTGGTAACAATCCCCAGCGCTAGAAAAGAATCCCCATACATTAATATTAACACCTTCCTGAAAGTGATCAAATAATCCATCCTGTGATTTTGCTAATCACTATTTTCTTTCAATATTTAGAAGAGCTATATGTAGCAAGCAGCATACATTACCTTTCCGTGGCATCTTTGACGTTTTTATTACTTGGTATGCTGTTTGATTCTTCACTTGCCTGAAACAAAAGAGTTTATGGCCTCATCTTTTTGAAATTGATATATATGACTTGTCACGATAAATTGGTCTGTATATGTAAATAAAATGCGTATGTGTCTAAAATAGCATTCATTATTACTATCCCTTGTAATGTGTTATATATATATATATATATATACGACAATATTAACTCGTGTTATACTGCTGCACTTACTACGTTAACTGTACAATACTGCGTAGGTGTGATGTCACAATTTTAACAACGCCATAACAGAAATGTTATTTTCAACACACACTCAGCATATATGCTTCATTTATGTGGGCGAGCATTTAACAAGTACTAAACAATACAATAAATTTCTATTTAAAATTGATCGGGTACCCAACCCCCTTTCGCTTGCACTAAGAATTATTCTACACGCAGTAAGGTTTGGGTGCAATGCTACACTGAATTTCACCGCAGTGACACCCATGTTTACCCGATGCTAACAGGTTTCACCGAAAGGCATAGAAAGAATAGTGTTGTGGTTTTATCCCTGCAATTAAAGTAGCTGCGGTGATGTAAGTGAAATACTCTTGAAAGCGGCCTTAAACCCCAAATCACCTCACCTCGCTGGTAGGATACTCGATCTTTTAGTCAAAGGTTTCAAACCCGTATTGATTTGTGTTCAAAATGTTGCTTGTAACGGACATTGTGCATAATATTCAGAGTGATTATTTGCCACCACCACAACAACACGAACGGAGTGATGGTATATCTAAAGCTTAACAACATTGCCTTGAGACCCCGATTAAAATTAAAAAAAAACAAGGTAAAAAGAGTGCCAGTCACAGCATTTGAACCATCAAATAATTGATATACTAGGGAGAAGTATGACCTAAGGAAGTATAGAGACAGATATTAGCACCCAAAAGTAGGTACATGATGGTGCCAACAAGAACAATCCAGATTTTTCGAAATCCCATTGAACAATCAAAAGCAAATTAGCCAAAAAAGACTGTTAGGAATTGGTGTCCCTGTTATCTCAATTTCAAATTGTAATTTAAAAGTAAACACAACTATTCAGCTATAAAGAAATTGCCTGCTGACAAATGGAAATCAAGCTATAGGACAGGACATATTTAGTCTGTAATATGACTCTTTAAACGTGTCAGGTGCCCTCCAGCCTTGACAAAACGACAGCAATGTACACAGAGTGATGTCGATATCTTAACTGCATTTAATAGACGACCATACTTACATTCGTGGTTTATATCCAAACGAAAATGAACATTCTTTCAAGTTAACCTAATCATAAACCATTTTTTTTCCTTTACCAAAAGAAACCGCCATTTTTCAACACTATTAGTACCCGTCGCCTATGTTTTCATTGCAACTATTTTATTGGGATCACATGTAAATCCCTTGAAACTGTTTGGCACAAAGAAACTATCATTGTTTGGGACAAGAAACACTTGAGGTTCAGTCAAGTCTAAGGTTGAGAGGGAGACTTTCAAAATAACGTCCAAAAACGAAGGCATCGTCAGGATAACAGACACTGGATGTGTTGTAAAAATTAAAGTTTGTTATCCAGTGTGTATGGTATTTAGTGATCTGAAAAAGATGGCCGAAAAATTCTCTTCACGTAACTCCCTACCCTAAGTCAAAACACATATAACTTCCTTATCTTAACATTGTAACATGCGAGGGCTATTTTCAACAGATTCAACAATTTCTTGGTTGAACAAATTCTTTTATTTTTGATTTTCTTTCCATTCATACATTCTGGTAAACATTGTCAACAGTTCATTCTTAAAACTTAAATTAGCTTGGCAGCTAAAGGGTTGACAACAGTCAAACATGAAAAGCACATGTAAAGCAATTGAAATTATGTTAGAACTCGTACAGCAAATATCCTACTAATTTAGACCTAATTCATAAATATATCATTTTAAAATATGAAAATTACAAATGAAATTGTCCTAGAAACCCTAAAAAAGCTTAACACTCACCATTATTTTAGACCCTTTAATGTAGCCCTCATGGCTTCTGTTTACAGTAGCTGCATGGCTAAAGCATGTCACTTGACAAACAAGCCTGAAAGCAGTTGTCTCCCTTATTTATAAAGATTTTTGAAATCATATAAAAGCCAAAAGAAAATGAAATAGGATTTTTAAATAAAATGAAAAATGAAAAATGACTCTTAAACTAAATTACCTATTTTAATGGAAAATAATAAAAAGGGTGTATTTTGGCCATAACATCCCGGCCTACTAATTGTGAAATATCAATGGAACAATTATTCAACAAATGGTCAAAATCTTTGACGAAAAATAAATCATTGCTGTAAAGCGCATCATTATAAAACAACATGTTTTAGAATCCAATATTATAAAGCTTGTCATCACTTGGTAATGACTGTACTGTCACTACATTTTCAGTCCATTCATCACATGTCATCAGCATGCATAACTTGTCAACTGGACGGACAAGTTCAGTTGTTGCTGTCTTTATCTTTGCCACTCTGACAAAGCCTCGTCTATCTGCGATTGCCTCGACTACTCTGCCAAGGCACCAAGCATTACGAGGGGAATTCTCCATGATAAGTACTATATCTCCTGGAACCAGGTTTCTTCGTCCGATACGCCATTTCTGGCGCTGCTGCATCAACGGAAGGTATTCCTTTGCCCAACGTCTCCAGAACAAGTCGGTGAGATACTGCACTTGTCGCCATCGTCGACGACAATAAATGTCGTTCCTGTCAAAAACACCGGGGAGCAGTGTCTCTCCATGGCTGAAGAGTAGGTGGTTTGGCGTCAGCGGTGTCACGTCATCTACATTCATGGAGACATCGGTGATATGTCTGTTATTCAGGATGCCTTCTACTTCACAGAATAATGTATGAAGGCCTTCATCGTCGAATCTTATAACTTGTTCCTGCATAATTGAAAACAGGACCTTTCGGACAGAGCGGATCATGCATTCCCACACTCCTCCATGGTGGGACGCGGCAGGGGGGTTGAAAGTCCACTCAGTGCCTTTGTCAATCATAACATTGCGAATTTTCCTCTTGTCTAATCTCTCCAACTGTTCTTTAAGTTCTCTTTGACTCCCAACTAGATTTGTCCCATTGTCAGATCTTATGATGCTTGGAGGTCCGCGTCTGGCAATGAATCGGCGGATAGCGTTAATACAAGAGTCTGTATCCAAGCTGTGGGCCATCTCTAAATGAATAGCTCTGATACTAAGGCATGTAAATAGCACTTCATACCATTTTCACACTTGATCTCCCTCGCTTGACGTGAAAAGGGCCAAAATAGTCCATACCTACATTGCTAAAGGGGGGTAATTCTGGTGTGTCAGGTTGGCCATCATCTGTTCTGCAGGTCTGGCTTGATGTCTGCGGCATGTCACACACTTTGAGACTAACTTCTTGATTGCTGGACCTGCTCCAAGTATCCAGTAACGCTGCCTCAGACTGGACAGCATAGCATTTCTCCCTAGGTGACCTACTTGTTTATGGGTATGGCTCAGAATGAGGTTGGACACAGGCGAGTTCTTCGGCAATATAATGGGATGTTTAGCATCATAACTTATCGCTGCTCCCTGCAGACGCCCGCCTACTCTAAGAACTTGGTCTTTCAGGAAAGGATTGAGTTTACACAAGGGACTGGACTTTGTGACGCTTCTTACTGCTGGGTTCTTTTCATCACTTGCCCTCAGAGCTGCTATTTCTTTCTCAAAGTGTTGATGCTGTGTGTATGTGATCAAATTTCTTTCTGCTTTTTCTAGATCTTCTAAGGATAGCCTCAGTCCTATGTCTCCATCTTTTGTCAGTCTTCCCTTTTGCTTTTTTCTTCTTGTCTGTCTTTGTTCCTCTTTGATTTCCTTTGACATTTCTGTGCGTCTCTTCAGCATTTGGATGAAAACTACTAACCATGCAACTGCTCTTTTTAGTCTTCTCCAGTCAGAATAGTGGTGGATGAGCTTGTCGATAGGATCTTGGAACTCTTGATCTTCAGTTTTCATCATGCTGACGGTTTTCTTGACCTCCGGATCATTTTCTGAGATGACAGTGAGGTTGATAGGTTGCGAAGGCCATTCTTTCTCCTCTTGTTTCAAAAAGTCTGGACCGCTAAACCACTTACGGCAGCTTACTAGTTTGTCAAGACGCATTCCCCTTGAGGCACAATCAGTAGGATTGCACTTGGTAGGTACGTACCTCCATTGTTGTACTTGTGACCCGTCTCTTATCACTGTTATCCTGTTGGCTACAAATGTCTGAAACCTTGCGGTTTCATTGTGGATGTATCGCAAGACGGACATGCTGTCTGTCCAGTAGGTGATACTATCAATTTTCAACCTGAGTTATCTTACTGTGACTTGGCAAAGCTTGACGGCAACTGTGGCGGCAGTTAACTCCATTCGGGGCATTGTGACTTTCTTAAGGGGAGCAACTCTCGACTTGGATATAACAAGGGCACAGTGAACAACATCTTTCTCGTTGGATATACGAAGGTATATCACCACTCCATATCCATTTTCGCTTGCATCGCAGAATACATGAATTTGGTAGATTTTCACTTGTCCAAATCCAATGGGCTTGTAGCAATGGCTTAGCTGTATGCATGAAAGTTTAGGAAGACTTGCTTGCCATTCATTCCATTGTTTCTGTGATAATCTGTCTATCTCTTGGTCCCATTCGTAACTTTTACAAAGTCTCTTAAGCAGGATTTTAGCAAGTAAGATGAAAGGTGATACCATACCTAGTGGGTAGTAGACACTTCCTATGACTGATAAGATTCCTCTTCTTGTGCTTGGCTTCCATTTTTCAGTGATCTTGAAGCTCAGGAAGTCATTCTCAACAGACCAAAATATCCCAAGCACTCTTTCATAAGGTAAAGTGTCAAACTCTAGGTCAAGGTTTCTTACTGACTTTTCTCTTTCCTCAACTGGGATTGACTTCATGACTTGATGGCTGTTGCTAATCCACTTTGTCAACCTGAATACTCCTTCATTACAAAGTTTGGTGACTTCGTCTACGACTTTGATCATCTCTTCTTCAGAATCTTCAGATGCCAAGCAGTCGTCAACGTAGAAATTAGACGTAATCATGTCTGTGATCTTACTTTCATAAGTGTTCTTGTTATCTCTTACAGTCTGTCGTAGAGCGAAGGATGCACAGCTGGCAGACGATACGGCGCCAAAGATGTGTACAAGCATTCTAAATACTTTCGGCTCCTCTTCGAAGTTACCCTTCGACCACCACAAGAACCCAAGAACCTCAGGAAGTCGCAGTCTTTCTTTGGAACTCTCACTTGATAATACATTGATTCGATGTCAGCCATTACTGGGATTGGTTCCTCTCTGAAGCGCATCAGTATGCCGATCAAACTTGTGGCGAGATCTGGTCCTTGTAACAGTGAGTTGTTAAGGGACACGCCTTGAGTACTTGCTGTGCAGTCAAATACCACTCTAATTTTTCCGGGTTTTCTTGGGTGGTATACACTGTGGTGTGGAATATACCAGGTTCTACCTGGAGAGCCTTCAATTTCCATTCCTGGGACTTCTTCTGCATATCCTATGGTATGATAGTTACCATGAAATTCTTATAATCTTCATGGAACTGTGTACCCTTTTTAAATCTTTTCTTTAATCCTTGCAGTCTCTTCAAGGCTTGTCCTTGATTGTCAGGCATTTGAGGGTTCGAGTTTCTGAAGGGTAAGCTTATGCTGTAGTGTCCGTCTTGTAAAAGAATCGATTCTGTTTCTTTCTCAATAAACCTTTTATCTTCCTGTGACATTTCCTTCTTGTCATGTAAGGCCTTCTCAGGAAAGTCAAAGTTCATGGAGTGGAGCATTAATTTGTCCAGTTGCTCGGTTTCTTCAAGTTCTTGACATTCCAATATCTCTGTCCTCATAACTGGGCGTTTTATTTTCTCTTTGGTTGCAGGTCTCATAACATTCCATAGTGTCCAGCCGAGTCTTGTTCGAGTTGCGTGGGGACTTCCACTTGGACCTGTTCTTGTTTCAAAAGGAGAATACGCATCAGGTACATTACATCCTATCAACAGTCCAACATCAGAATCTATCTCTGTCAGGTGCAGATCTGCTAGATGAGGCCAGGAAGCAATGTCGTCACTTGTTGGTATGTGTCTCTTCATAACCGGCAACTTTTCCTTTGAATAGACTGTAGGAAGTGATACTGTGCTGCTGCAGTCTAAGTTGTGAATCTCGATTCCGTTAATTGCTGTCACTTCTGATGTGTGTGTAGTTCCCATGGTATCAATGGTGATCTTCTGTCTTCTCCCACTGCAGCCCAGTAGTTTAGCTAGTGAATCTGAACAAAATGAGATAGTACTTCCTGGGTCAAGAAAAGCATATGTGGTACAAGTCTTCACACTGTCCTTTAGTGAAACAACAACAGGAATGATTGCTAGTGTACTCTCACCCTCTCCGGCCTCCGTTATGCCTCTCTATATTTCTTCAAATTCTGTACAGGCACTCAACATCTTTCTGCATTTGTCAGGGTTCATGTGCAAAATGGTTTGATGGTTTCTGCCACATATGTCACATCTTACTTGAATCTGGCAATCCTTGCTCATATGACCTTGTGCTAAACATCTAAAGCATAATCCTTTCGATTTAATGAATGATAGCTTTTCACTAGGTGGTCTTGCAGATAGTTCATTACAGAAGCCAAGTCGATGAGAAGTCTTACCACAGAAAAGACAAGGTTTCTTCGCTTTATACTCAAACTTATGATGAGAATTCATGCTCTTGTCTGGTCTGTCACTGGTCGTATTGTTTCCCATGGTTTGTGTACTGTATGACCCTTTAGGCTTGGACATGCGACTTTGAACTTGGAACCCTGGAGAATCTGTAGCCCTAAGCGCCTCTTTGCCATACATCGGGTCTGTGGCCTTTCTTGCCTCGCACTTAACAAAGGTAACTAAGTCTTTTAACTGCACTGTGTTTCCATTTTCTTTAATCTGTAGCATGATGTTCCTCCATTTCTCATGATCATAAATTGGCAACTTCATGACAAGTTTTCTAAGATTGTCTGGATATTCAAGAACTTGAGCAGATTGAATAGTCTTGACTGCATTCTCACATTCTGACAAGAAGATTCCAAACTCATCTAAAGCCTTGGGGTTATCTGGTCTTATGCTTGGCCAACTGAGAGCTTTCTTAACTAACGCACTAGCCAGGGCGTCATCATTCCCATATCTTTCATCTAGTTCAACCAGTGCTGCTCTATAACCTACCCTGGCACTAAGATAGCTGAACCCTTACACCACCCTATGAGCCTCCCCTACAGTAATCTGTTTGACAAAAGATTCCAAACTAGGAGCACCACCTATGTCTCGATGCTTTTCCTTCTGTTCCAATTTATTAGCTGCCACCTGCTTTACTTTATTCTTCATTTCAGGAAAAGTAACTTCAAAGCTATCAAGGACATGGGATTTAGCCTTAGAAATCTCTATCTGAGTCTGTAAATCAAGTTCTTCCTCTTTCATCTCAATTATCATCTTTTCCATGTCTAATTTCTGTTTCTCTTTCAGAGCTGTAGCCATAGCTTTTAATTCAGCTTCCCTTTGTTTCACTTCTAACTTTGCAGACGCTACGGAGTTAGCAATTGAACCGCTGGCTTTTGAATGAACTGACCCTTTTTAAGACGAAACGACACTCATATTTGAAACACTTCTCTGAACTGGACCATGTTTAATAAAGTACTGTTCAACAGAATCTTTCAGACTTAACAAGACCTCATTCTCAGATTGGCATTCAGTTAGAAATTTCAATTTTGCTGGTTCATCTAACAACTTAGAATATTCTCCCTCTCAATGAAAAACCTGTCATACAATGAAAGCCAACTTGAATGCTGTTTTCTTAAATCTTCTATCTTTTCCTTTGAATCTTCACCTTCCAACATACAAGTCCTAACTCTTTCATATTCTTTGGTTAACTGTTTATACAAACTTATCAGATTCTTTGACTTTACTTCAAGTGTATACTCTTGCCCCTTTTCTGTAAGTTTTCTTTATCTAGTTTCCTTTTCTTCCATCTTTGGTCAATAATGTCAATGCTTTAACTTCCTTATCTTAACATTGTAACATGCGTGGGCTATACTTAGCTTCCAACAGATTCAACAATTTCTTGGTTGAACAAATTCTTTTATTTTTGATTTTCTTTCCGTTCATACATTCTGGCAAACATTGTCAACAGTTCATTCTTCTTATTCTTGTATTCTAATGTATCCTTTTCTTTCTTATTCTTTCATTCTAGTATTATATCTTCCTATTGTATTCTTGTATTATAATATATCCTCTTCTAATATTGTATCGTCTTATTCTATTCTTGTATTCTAATATATCCTCTTCTTTCTTATATCTTCCTATTGTATTCTTGTATTCTAATATATCCTCTTCTTTCTTATATCTTCCTATTCTATTCTTGTATTCTAATATATCCTCTTCTTTCTTATATCTTCCTATTCTATTCTTGTGTTCTTATGTTATATCTTCTTAGAAAGGATTACAGATTGACTGAAACATTAACAAACCTTTTGTAAGTTAAGTGCCTTATGCATATTCAGTCAATATTTCTAAACAAAGTTATCAAAATTAGCAAACAAAAGATACCTCACTCTAGCAAAATACATATGTAAAAATATCAACACACTTCAATGAAATACTAAACATAGAAGACTTGAATTAAAACTTAAATTAGCTTGGCAGCTAAAGGGTTGACCAAAGTCAAACATGTAAAGCAATTGAAATTATGTTAGAACTCTTACAGCAAATATCCTACTAATTTAGACCTAATTCATAAATATATCATTTTAAAATATGAAAATTACAAATGAAATTGTCCTAGAAACCCTAAAAAAGCTTAACTCACCATTATTTTAGACCCTTTAATGTGGCCCTCATGGCTTCTGTTTACAGTAGCTGCATGCCTAAAGCATGCCACTTGACAAACAAGCCTGAAAGCAGTTGTCTCCCTTATTTATAAAGATTCTTGAAATCATAAAAAGCCAAAAGGAAATGAAATAGGATTTTTAAATAAAATAAAAAATGAAAAATGATTCTTGACTATATTACCTATTTTAATGGAAAAAAATAAAAAGGGTGTATTTTGGCCATTACAACAAACTTGCCATTAATTCTAAGCTGAATCAATTCCACTGACAAGATTAACATGTCAGAATCTTTTCATTTCTTTTATGGCTTACTGATTTTTTTAAAAGCTAAATAAAGGCAGTTCCTGTACACGTCAATAGTATAAATGTTCTGTTTAACAACCCTAACTGGCGATGAATCATCAAGAGTTGAATAAATAGGCGACTCGCACACGGTTGCATCATCCAGACCGTCACTAGCTAAACCAAATAAGAGTAAGTCATCATCCTGATGGTCTATCCTCTGATTTTCAACCTGAAGGCTGAGCCCTTGGCACTAACTCAGCATGACGTGAGTGACAGTGACCAGTGACAACATTAACCATGGGAATAGTATTTCTTTTTAGACCTACTACCTTCTAGGGCCTCGAACTCGATTGTTGATGAAGTGGCTCTAACGTGCTGGGATGATATTTTTCTTGACGTTTATTAGACGTGGATTAGACGTACTTTGGACATTTATTAGACGTCTTTTAGACATATAGTAAACCTCTATTAGAATATACCTCCCAAAATAGTTATAAAAAGTAATAAAAAGTTTAACACGTGTCCTATATTTGTTGTGTTATACCCCAATATAATAATGCTATGCAGTGGGAACTTCATAAAGGTTCTGGGCTTCAAACAAAAACCTTTTTTTTCTGTAAGGCACAATTGCATATTTTACATGAAAATGGATAAATTTAAGTCCCATTATTCAACTATTCAAAACAATATAATGACTAATAATGGATACCATTTTAGAATTTGATATGGTAACTTAATTTCATGTTTGGGTTTAGATTTTCTTATGAATAGACTAAACTTTTCAGGCAAAGTGATGAGCAATTGTGCCTTGAAAATAAACAAGAAAAAAGCTCAAATAAGATAAAATATTTATTCAATATCAAAATCAAACAAAACACTACACACATTTTGTGAAGTAGCATCACAAAATTACGAGCTGAAAGTTATTAATGGAAGAAGAGGCTCTACCATTAGCTGCACGACCATTGTAAACAAAGGAAAGATGAGCATGATATGACGAATGAGCATTTTAATTACTGACAAGGTAAAACTAATTAGCGTGTCCTATATACAGAAAACACAATCTTACCGTAAACTGTAGCCGAAAGAAACCATAAGCAACACAACTTCAGATGCGATGATATCGAAAAATCCCATCTCTTTTGAGAACAAAGGAATTGAAAATGGCGCCTATTTTTAAGCTCATGTAAGGGTCGCATGGAAAAATTATCTGTGCACTGCATTGACTGCAATTTAGGATGTAATATGATCTACATTTGAATGTTATATATCATTTGATGCAAATATTTTCTTTACCTACAAAACATATATTATATAAATGTTAAGTGTTAGAAATCTTTCAATATATAATTCCTAATTATAGAAAGGTTTGTTTATATACAATAAGCAAAGGAAACAACTTTCAAACTGAAATATCAAAGCATTATAATAAAATTATATGAAAGTGCAGGTCTAGCTTAAAGGCACTAGTGCACGCTTTTACGGTTTAAATTGGCTATTTTAAGGTTTAAGAGGACTTATGCATTCACTTAAGCTTTCTAACGATGAAAAGAAATACTTAAAATTCTTTACAGTTGACCCGCAATCAACAATGACAAAGTTTAGACAGCCGCTGTCGGCTTGGACATATACAAAATCTATGGTTAGCTGTGCACAAGACGGATAAATTATGGACAGTTGAACGCGGCTGAACAAGTATCATGTGCAGCTATTGAATTTACCTAAACTCTGAACTGAGAACAAAGAATGAAATATGTTTTATGAAAGCAATGTTGTAAATAAACCGATTTAATAAAACAGCATTAGCATTGTTATTAGATTGACCAAAGCGGCTGCCGTTTCCGCTTTTCTGTTTATAAGCACAATTTTAATATTTCCGATATCGTAGTTCATGCAGAACAGAACAGAACAGAACTTTATTACACTCAGGCCGAGATCCTCGGCATATGAGGTATATGCGGATTCAAAGTTACGTCGCATTAAATACTTCCGGCCTTTAAAAATAAACTTTACTATCTGACTTCGTAAGTATTTGTTAAATAACTTACGAGGTAGATTACTTGAGTGAGGATCGTGAGTAAGATCGAAATATTGGTGTGCACTAGTGCGTTTAAGACGTCTTTTAGACTTCTATTCAACGTATAGACTTAGACGTCTAAATGGGTACGTTGAACAGATGTCTAAGTCAATTTAGACCTAATTTAGACGTCTAATAAACGTCTTGTGCTTGCTGGGAAGAGACGATGTACAGCCAAGAGTTATCTACCTTGTCCCATTGCTAGGTAAACAAAGACTAGTCTACGCTGGTTTGTTGAACCCTACCTTTAAGCGCTCAATGAATATGCCATACACCTTTTGAATCCCTCACCATAAAATTCTCGTGACATACATTTATAAAAGTACGCACCGAATGCGCCGAATGCGCTATACATATATATATAACACCCGACCGACACGCATATGACAATGGCACAACATACATTGGCAAACGGACAAATGGTGGCATTTTTGATAACCTTCCTTTTTTAGGAGGGAAGAAGAAGTCGAAGGACAAACCAGGGGCGACCCCTCGGAATTATGCACACCGATCGTAAAGGTAATCAATCTATCCTCTTTTGATTTTACCCAAGAGCAAATTAATCTTCTAAAATTAGGACTTAAATTCACCCCTACACCTAAATCAGATCCTAGAGAACTAAATAGGGACGTAGAAGAATTTGTTCGTAAACTAAGATTTAAAGAATATTTCTCTAAAGAAGATGATGATGATGAAAACATACAACTAGAGGCAACTCGAACCCCAGACCCAAACAAACCCTTAGTTACAAATAAATCAAACAAACAGCCCCCAAGGAGTAATAATAAAACCCTTGAAACCTTTATTGATTACTTACAACACCAGCCAACTCATAATAAAGGAAAAAGTAAATCCAACTTAACAAAAGAGAGTCAGACTGCTCTCTCCCAATTAAAAGATAATCCTGATATAATTATCAAAGAAGCAGACAAAGGAGGGGCTGTTGTCATTATGGATAGGGATTACTATGAAAACAAAATTAATGATATGCTTAACGATAAGCAAATATACAAATCTTTACCTAAAAACTCTGACTCAAAAATAATGTCCCAACTAAACAAACTTCTCAACAAATATGAGTGTGAACTCACAGATGAGGAACGCAAATATATAACAAATTTTGAATTTAACTCTAGTAACTTCTATGGTCTCCCAAAAGTACATAAATCTGAATTGATCAAGTCAGCTGTAAAAGAACAAAATTCCGAATATGTTTGGTTAAAGACACCAGAGGACTTAAAATTTCGCCCAATAATTGCAGGCCCACAATGCCCTACACACCGCCTAAGCAATTTGGTAGATATCCTTCTTCAACCACTCCTTGAACATGTAAATAGTTATGTTAGGGACGATCTAGATTTTCTAAAGCATATTCCAGATAGAGTCCCAAATGATACAATCTTAGTTAGCTTTGATGTGACTTCCCTATACAGTAATATCCCACATGAGCTAGGCAAAACTGCACTAGAATTCTGGATTGACAAACATCCTGAGTCAATCCATCCACGTTTTAGCAAAGATTTCATCCTTACATCAGCTGAATTTATTCTAGAAAACAACACATTTCAATTCAATCAAAATTCATATCTTCAAATTCTAGGTACGGCAATGGGGACAAAGTTTGCGCCAGTCTATGCCAATTTAGTACTAGCGTACCTAGAAGAAAATCTCTATACTACCATAGAGGAAAAATTCGACAAGAATTTTGCAAATGAATTCATCTTAAAATGGAAAAGATACCTTGATGATTGTTTCACATTTTGGGAAAAATCTAAAGGGGACATATACCAAATATATGACATTCTACAAAACATGCATCCCAACATCAAATTCACAATGGAAACAAGTGAGACAGAATTACCTTTCTTAGACATACTTATCAAGAAGGATAACACTCACATCATAACTGATATTTTCCATAAGGCAACAGACACAAAACAATATCTCCATTTCAAAAGCGCACATGAACGACATGTCAAAACAAACTTGCCCTATTGTCTAGCTAGACGTGTCTGTGCCATAATTAGTAATGAAAACCTCAGGTCTCTAAGATTAGAGGAACTAAAATCCTCACTATTGCAGCGAGGCTATCCAGAACCTCTTATCAAAGATGGAATAAATAAAGCACAGGCACTCACTCTTGAAGAGTTACGTACTCCTAAAGATAAAATAAATGAGGACCAAAACACAATCGCTTTTGTGACAACACATAATAAAAACAATGCGGAATTATTCCCTGTTATACATCGGAACTTACCGATGCTTAGTCAAGACAAGAGGTTAGGCCAAATGTTGAAAAGAAATAAAATCATTAAAAGCAAAAGACAGCCAAAAAATCTTAAACACATCTTAACAAGGGCTAAATATGATGGTATTCAAAACCCAACAGAAAGACCTTCAGTTTCCAAATGTTCAAATAAAAGATGTGGCACATGTCCCCATTTATTAGAAGGCTCGTCTTTCAAATTTGACAATGGCAAAACATTTGAAATAAAATCTAACTTTGATTGCAATTCCAAAAATGTCATTTATGCAATAATGTGCCCTAAGTGTAAAAAATCCTATATTGGTAAAACTGAATGCCTAAGAAATAGGGTAACCTTACACAGACAACACAATAACGATAGCAGATACCGCTGTTTATTGGTAAATAAACATCTTTCTACTTGTGCAAATGGTGATTTCAAAATATTTCCTTTCTATAAATTATTTCATAAATCTAACATGGGCAGTGTCTCAAATGCACTTCTACGACTTGAAGAGTCCTTCATTGACACCTATAGACCCTCACTAAATAAACAATGAGATGATTACCCTTAAATCACTGACATATATCTCTAACTACAATTGAGCTATTTAAAAACAAAAGGGATTATGTCACATTAACATATTGCTCAAGGGGTAAACTCATAAGAGAGTGATTGTGTCAATCAGAAGACCAACAAGGAAGAACCATGATGTCACCTGATTAGCATAATTTACAATATAGCCTTGTACATTGTGCGTATATTTTGTTATAAAAACGCTTGTAATGCGATGTTAACGATCATATCGTTTCATCCCTGATGAGTCAATACTATTGACGAAATACTAGTATCGGATTAAAATGATTCTTCAAACGACTATGTGAAGTATGTTATATTTAATCTATATGTGACCTTGCGTTTGAACCAATTCAACTTTTCATATATATATATATATATATATATATATAAGAGAAGCACACGACAGCGGGCTGATCTCCGTTAGGAGACAATTCAGACGAAAATAGAGGTCAAATGTTTAATTTAAAATTTCTGAAAGAAGATAGTTTTAAACGCAATTTTTTGTATTACTCAAAAACATCCATCCAATTTTTGCACAATCGAGGGAAAATCCCTAAGACGTATCTGGTCGCTGATTGGTCAATTCTTACCTCACCTGACGAATATTTCCAAATAATGAAGAGGTTACTCATGCCCGAAACGGTGATGTTTTTGTAATTTTCAGTTTAAGATGCTGCATATATTGGTTACATGAGTGTTTAACGACTGAATGTCATTTTATCTTTAAGTCATTATTTTGTGTATCATTTCTTTGAATTAACATATAGCTTTTTTAACAAAACATGAAAGGATTTACAGGAAAGACCTAGCCTAAGTGATAATGTCGATGTTTTCATTGACTTCCACAGTAAATGGAACTAAATTCACCCGCTACTAATTTTTTAATGCATTTAAGATATTGTTAAAATCTTCATAGTTATATCGATTATTTTCATTGGAACTTATCTTGAGGTAAATTTTATTATTACATCTAACCATACTTTTTGTTTTGGTACGTGACTTGTGACAACTCGTAGCCCGGAAATTTACACCCCGGGTCGGGATATTCACTATTCAAGATGAAGCTAGGCTTACGTTACTACATCATTAAACTTTACCCTTGAAATAAAAATGCAGCTAATCAAAAGGATGAGAATATCATAACGTGTCAAAGCTTGGTTAACCCGTAACATATTGTCATCAATCGAAAATAGATGTATAGCAAATCAAACACCGAATCACTCTGTCACATTAGAAAATAAATATTGCAATTTTTACACCAAATGACTTAAATCATCCTGAAATGTCAGTACTATCTAACCTCTGTTGATTGCATCGTCTAAATAGAGAATACTAAACGAATGGTAATGTGATAACATTTTTATGTAACGAGTGAATGTAATTTGGTATCAGACGAACGAAAGTGATTAATACTTATCACAAGGGACAATGTTAGCTTGGGCCGTAGTACGAAATAAGATCATACATTGGTACCCCACGGGCTAAAATTTCCAAAATCCAACAACCTTGCAAAAGTCTCGTAAAACAATGGCGTCTGCGCATGTCCGGTAAGAAAATTGTTCTCTTTAAAAAAAACCCATTCTTTTCACGAGAGGTAAATTTGGTGAGGGATTCTAAAGGAGGCCGAACAATTAAGTTCTTATAAAAATGAAATGTTCGTGCGAAAAAACTTGACAACTCACAAAACTTGCCATAAGCCTATCAGTTCACTCGCTCATAGCGAGGTTGTACATCAGCAAGCTGGATATTGGAATGGTGAACTAGGCTAGAAATCCAATCTATACACATATTAGTTGAGGTCACCGCCGACTTTTCATTCAAATCGAACTTTCAAACCAACCTGAGCAGTAAGATGTTGTGATGCCTGCATGTTCTGTGCGTCCGACACTTTCAAACTCACTCGCTCCTTTCACGACGGTCCGCCATGAGAGTTAGAAATCTAGGGCGATAAGTGGCTTCAAATCGAACGTTTCCAAGGTGAAACATATGCAGGTCACGTGACAAAACAATCAAAACTTTAAAAGCACCGCAATACTCGTTATATTTAGAGACCACTAAACGAATGGTAATGTGATAAACTTTTTATGCAAAGAGTGAATGGAATTTGGTATCAAACGAACGAAAGTGTGTCTGATACCTAATTCCATTCACGAGTTGCATGAAAATGTTATGATATTATCATGAGTTTAGTATTTTATGTATTACTCATCCCCACGTATCAATATTTTTGATAACTTATTCATTGACATAACAAATGCTAACAAGCGACGAAAAATGTCAAGACATTGTGCACTCGATACGTGAGTCATCGGAATGTGACCTCTTTCTGGGTCACGTCAGTCAGTTTTAAAAAGTTGATTCAACGTACAGTGTCAGCAGTTGAGGAGGATTTGTTGAGAACTGCATAACAGAATTGTTGATAGGACCCGCAAAGATTGAACTAAGGGAACGGGAGTTATAAGATGTCATGTTCAGATTGTCTGCTTGTTGAGGGGGAAGCGACAGGTTGGATGGAACAGATGTTGGAAGGGCCAAGTTGTATGGCGTGGAACGGCCGACAAAGGGGGACGTAACGCAACTTGCGACGGCACAGAAGTTGGGCGAGTGATCAAAAGGCTGTGTGATTTGTGCTGGTTTTCAGATTTTGAGAGTAATTATTGGATATTTTATATTTTTGGATATTGACGTCGCAATTTTCTAACTTACAAGTCACGTGATTGGACGATGTCATGTGACGTTCGAAAGTAGTTCCGTTTGTTCGCATGAGATGGCATCCTCCAAACAGGGATGTGCGCATGTCAAGCCAAGGCTTACACATCCCTGCCGTTATGAGTTTGACCTTGACCCCTTGGCGAGCTCGGTGCAGCGTTCGATTACGGATGTAAACAATATGGCTGATCGAAAATGTCTAACGTAACGCCGCGGCCTTCACTTGAATGATTAGTGCTTGTAGTTTCATTGATCAAATGGATGTAATTGTACTGATTAAGATATAAATGAAAAATTATCCCAATTTTTTTTATGATTCCATTAAGAATATAACCTACACATTAATTTGTTCATAAGCAAACGGAAGAACCACTTGACAACAGACTTCTTACGCTCAAAGATGTAACACTCCCCTTAATTACAATTTCTTTATTAAAATCAGCCCAAAATATCACTTTAATCTATTTATTTTTCAATAACTTTTATTGCCGATAAGAATTTCAAAAAGATATCGTTACACCTTTCCTTTTACACATCCTCAAAAGTTTCTGCTAAATTTTAGCAGGCGGAGGAAATCCTTTGTGGCAGGTGCGCAGACCGCCTGCGTGGAGGATGATGAGATGGTATCACACATGTGTTTTCATCTCATTGTTATCTAATGAGTGATCTCACCATGGTTGAGTAATAAATACTAGTTCGTTTATCCGTACTTTCCGTCTAGTAGACTATACTTTTTGTGCTCTAAACGGTGATATAAAAATCATATTTGTAAATTCATAAATAAAAGAAAAACATTGACAAGATCAGCCGCCATTTTGACCCATCCAACCTTTCAAGCCATATTAAAAATATACAATAAGGGTCCTCGTCGAGATAAATACGTTAAGATGTGTCCACGAGTTTGATATGGAGATATATCATATGTTCGAGTTAAATAAATACGTTTATCTCGACTTGGACAGCAATGTCGGCTAGTCATTGGCTAAAAGCGGTCACGTGCTGTAGGTATATTTCCCAAGTTAAACTTGGTCACGCGCAACCCTAGTAACAGAGACGACGTACTGCCAAGAGTTATCTCCCTTGTCCCACTGTTCTGTAAACAAAGGCTACGCTACGCTGGTTTGTTGAAAATTTAAAACTAACGTTACTAGATCAGTGTATTCCCCAATTAAAAGTCATTTCGCATTTCTTGACTGGAACAAGTAAGTTCTTGTAAAAATGAAATGTTCGTGCGAAAAGACTTTGCCAAGTTATAAGACTTGCCATCGGCCCCCCCAGTTCACTTGTCCGTAGGGACGTTGTCCATCAGTGAGCCAATCTATACATATATTAGTCGAGGTCATCGCCGACTTTTCATTCATATCGAACTTTCAAACCAACCTGAGCATTATGTTGTGATGCCTGTATGTTCTGTGCGTCCGACACTTTGAAACTCACTCGCATCTTTCACGACGGTCCGCCATGACAGTTAGGAATCTACGGCGATTTTAGCGCCGCTTCAGATCGAACGTTTCCAAGGTGGAACGTTACATGAGGTCACGTGACCAAACAATCAAAACTTAAAAAGCCCTGCAATACTCGTTATATTTATTTAAGTTCGTTAGTCCGTAATTTCTGTCTAGTACCGTGAAGCGGTACTACAGTGTAGACTATACTTTTTGTGCTCTAAACGGTGATATAAAAATCATATTTGAAAATTCATAAATAAAAGAATAACATTGACAAGACCAGCCGCTATTTTGACCAATCCAATCTTTCAAGCCATATTTTAAGCATAAAGTAAGGGTCCTCGTCGAGATAAATATGTTACCATGTGTCCACGAGTTTGATATGGATATATCTTTGGTTCGAGTTCAATCAAACTCTCGTTTGATATTTAACTCGAACACATGATATATCTCCATATCAAACTCGCGGACACATGGTAAACTCTGGTTTGATATTTAACTCGAACACATGATATATCTCCATATCAAACTCGCGGACACATGGTAACTTAAACTACACCCTTTGAAGCAAATAGATGACTCGATAAGAAAACCAATATTAAGTCTGATAAGGACCGTGACGTCAAATGCGCTCGCAAAATGACGTCATTGTTTTGTTGTAGTAGTCGAAAACATGCTGCTGCATGCCCAGTAGCGAAAAGCTTAGTTTACGCTAATATATCAATCCAACGTCTTATTTTGTAGAAAATATGAAATATACTTTAAATAATTTGATCTACCCGTTAAATACGGTTAATGCCTTTAGGAAAGAGCTTAATTCCATTTAAAAACAGAATACCAGTCGGATAGTCGGACGTAAATGTATAGTTTACATGAATACATTTAAAAATGATTTCGGGTATAAGGATCAACTTCTATGGGTGAATCTACCTATACGCAATGAACTCAATTGAGTACACTTTTTTCCTCAAAATTTCATAAAGAAAAAAAATAAAAAACATGAAAAAGAATAAATAAACCCTGCTTAAATCTTTTTCTGAATGTTTGAGTTAAAATAGAACTGAACATGGATACAAAAAGCGACATTATTGTAATTATTACAATAGTGCAACCCTCACGAGGTTAGCATTTTAGCAAATCAACTTGGGAGAATTATGAAATGTCCTTATTTTGCGGGTTCGGTTAGCGAATGTTTTTTAAAAGTTGAATTTCTTATCCCGAGGATAGACGATTAAAGAAATGCAAAACACATGTAGACCTACACACAGTCTTAACAGTCTACTTACAAGATTGGCGTATTGGATTTCGCCCTTTTGCAAGTGTCCCTAATAATCTTAAGTCGTCTTAAAGAGGCACTGTCTATGTTGTTGGAGTCACATATGTCATACTTTTAGTAATGGAGTAATTTTAAAATGAATTACCGAGTTTTGTAGATTGTATCATCTTGATAAAATGAATAAATAGTCGCAATGTTTTGTAAAAGGACAAGCGCGTTCGCCAAATGCCAAATAGTCAAACGTAATTTTGGAAACTTATCTGAAGAAGACAGAAGAAAATTTAGGTCCAAGTATTGTTTTTAATGGTTGAATACCTAGTTTCAATGTAAAAAAGATCTGTGATTTTTTGCATCTGCACAAGCACAAGACGTTTTTTTATTTTATTTGAAAATTGATGATTTACATATAAGGGGATGAATATTTGATATTTTCCATTTTATCACTATACACGGTATAAAGATTCGTATCAAAGTCAGGGCATATGGCAGAGAATATGAACGAGTCGTACTCGTAACACAGTCAAAAGAAAGAAACGGAATAGATTAATAATACACTGTGTACCCTGTATATATACGTGAGACGGTAATATTATCAGGTTACTATAGAAGGTTTGTTAAGGATTATTCTAAAATGCGCATCCATTGAATCAATTATATTACAGAAAGTTACAAAATTTCATTAGGAAGAAGAGAACGTTGCTTTTGAGAAGTTAAAAACTGCATTAATCATCCCACCAGTGTTAAAGTATCCTAATTGGGATAAAGAGTTCATTTTAATTACTTATGCGTCACTACACGTCCTAGGATATGTATTAGCCCAAAATGATGCAGATGGTAAGGAACATCCGATAGCATATACAGGTAAAAGTTTATCACCCGCTGAGAAGAATTATTGCATCACAGAATTAGAATTATTAGGAGCTATCAATGGCATTCAACATTTTAAGGAATATTTAGCAGGTTTTGATTTCAAAACAGTCAATGAAGGTGATATCTTGATGACGTGAGGAAGTTGATTCCAAAGTTGAGGAGCACCATTACTGAATGATTTCTGTTCACAACTGGTATGATTATAGTTTGGTATCTTGAGAAACTTCAAATTATGTGATCTAAGAGTTTTTGCAGGGATATAGTCATTTAACACCGTTGAAAGGTGTAATGGTGCGGAGTTAGTTTGACATTTGTACGGAGGACTTTAAACTTGATTCTTGCTTCAATTGGAAGCCAGTGCAGATCCTTAAGTACAGGTGTTATGTTACAAGATTTAGAAGTTCTAGTCACTATTCTTGCTGCAGTGTTCTGAACCTTCTGAAGTTTTTATAGTTGATATTGAGTTATTTACATTGACTTCGGGGGACCAACGTTTTACAGGAATACATTGAAAGGGATGAAATAAGTAGCCAAAGTTCAGTGGGTGACGAGTCAGTCTTAAAAGGTATCGTTCAAACAGTTAATGATGGCATAGTTGACAACATTGATATTATGGATGTAAAAAAAGAACAGCATTATGACCCAACCTTACGTCCGTTGATTGACTATTTAAGGCAGGACTACTCGAAAGCTACGGATAAAGATATAAGTGCATTAAAATAACAGTGCAAGAACTAAGTTCTTGATGACAATATGCCTTATCAATTATGGGATCCACAATCAACAGGTAACTGGTCTACTAGATGTATCAAACAAATAGTAATTCCTAAGTCTATGGTTAATAAAGTGTTGACCGCGTACCATGATAATTTACTGGCCGGTCATCAAGGAATAGATAGAACATTCCAGCATATTAGAAATAAGATGTATTGGAAATCAATGTATGCAGACATTAAAAGTTATGTCCTGACTTGTACGGAATGTCAGTTGGTAAAAAGAGCATATGGTTGTCGTAATGCACCTTTAAAACCACTACCGATTCAAGGAAGGTTATGGGAGAGAATTCACATGGATACAATTGGTCATTTTCCGGTTACAACAAGTGGATATAAACATATCTTAATTACAACTTGCAGTTTTAGTCGATTTACTTTGGCAATTCCTTACAAAGTATAGAAGCAGCAGAAATAGCAAATATATTTTATGACAGATTTATTTGTGTTTTTGGCATACCGAAATCGGTTCTTTCGTATAATGGAAGTGTTTTTTTAAGTCGAATATTTCAGCACTTGTGTAAAATTATGGGCATTACATCATTGCGTACAGCAAGTCATCACCAGGCAACAAACGGAGCTTCGGAGCGTTTTAATTATTCAAAGAGGTCACACTGAAATATTACATTGATAAAAGGTAAAATGATTGGGATATGTATTTGTCTAGTGTTACGTTTGCTTATATTTCAACTCCTCATTCACAAGAAACAGAATTTCAATCTAGTTAAAACTAGATCCGTCAATAACGGACTTCCGCACGTATTATATTACAGCTAGTTTAACTGGATTGACAGGATTTAGTCCTTATTTCTTAGTATTCGGACAAGAGGCAGTATTACCCATTGATTTAGAATTACAGCCGAATAGTGGAATGCCTCAAAGTATTCAAGAGAGAGTACAGGAAATGTCAGAATTAGTTACAGTTACTAGGGACATAGCGAAACAGAATTTAGTAAAGTCACGCGAACGGTCAAAAGAATATTATGATAGAACTCAAAAGCCAAACTATGAACTATGAATTGGGAGATAAGGTGTGGTTAGATCGTCGTGCAGTAGGGACGGGTTATGAAAGAAATTAAGTTCAAGTTTTACAGGTCCTTACTACATTAGTGATTTAATGGGTCACTGTACATATCAATTACGTAAAGCAGAAGATAACAGCTTATTAAAAGTACCGGTTCATGCTGATAGACTTAAACGTTTTGTAGATCCGATGATAAGAGATACACAAGGGATTGGTCCAGAAGTGGACAGTGACGAAGTAGAGTAGAGGTGGTGTGGATAATTTGTCGGACGCACACTTGCACAGATGCCCTCTACAATTACCATTTGGAGTTAATTATTACAATTAGTATTTGGTTTATATGGGGTTATTTCAAGATAAAGTGGACAAAGGTGTATGTTAACAGTCTGACAATTATTACTGCAATAATGCAGAATTTGAAACTTACGTATCTTTCAAAGAAGAGAAATCAGTTCTAGATGTTAGATAGACATAAATACGATGGTTAAGGCAAAGGTCCGCATACAAGTTGTGTTGATGATTTGCATAGTCCACACGGAGATGGATAATATAGATGCCAGCTGGGAGCTGAGGAACTTACTGTGCTTTATTGAGAAATGATGACAGTAGTAAGACCTACAATTCCGATGAGGTTATTTCTACAATGGATACCATTAAGAGCTAATTGTTAAGAAAAACTTTTAAAATAGTAATGTAGAGCAGGGACATTTTAACCACCAGTGCAGAGATGTTATGACGTTTATATTACAAAGGATACCGCACTGTGTTATACGAAACGTCGAGAACGTATATATTACAAGATTACGATGTCGTGTCACTTATGCACGGAATTCTTACAGGAGATGAAAAGGTCTACTATAGTTAAGGTGAATACTAGCCTAAGGCACTTAGTATGCAGTGCTACGAGTTATACAATTACGGGATATCGAGGATACTAAACGACCTTCCATTTGATACTATTTGTATTAAACGAGTTAATGATTAAGTATAATACGAGCGAAAGCGAGTTTGATACCAAATCGTTAACGAGTTTAATAAAAAATAGTATTAAATTGAAGGAAGTTTAGTATTCTTTTTATTATTTGACCTCAGTAATCAAGCATGATTGCCGAAAGTGTACTGAACGAAACTTTTCCACGATTTGGCCGCCATTGTGACGGCGGTGCTAATATTGTGACGTCACAACCAAACAATATTGTGACGTCATACGTGCAGCGGTATTACACTAGTTTAATATCGCCGTATAAATATTACATAGAGGATACTTGACATTTTTCGTGGAAAAGCAATTCTATCTCATCGAGTGAAGTAGAAAAATTATTTTCACGAATGGCGCAGCCGAGAGTGTAAATATATGATTTTCTACTTCACGAGATGAGATATACATGGTATTCGACGAGGAATGTCAAATGTTCTATTTTTTATGTTTCCCAAAACCTCGCAAATGACATGAACTATATGAATGGAGTAGCTAAATCGCTCCGCTAGACCGGCCGTTGCATGACGTCATTCAATTGTTTCTTGACGTCACAGATGACGTCATATGATTGTTGCATTATTTCACTGAGTAGAATACCATTATTATTTCACTCAGTGAAAATACGGATTTTATTTTCACCGATAAATGGCATATTTCATCATTGAAAATATTATAAACTGCAGTATCTTACACGGGCGAGTAATAAATGCCAATACGAGTTATACAATTACGATGCGCTACAGACGAGGTCTTATGTCGATGAAAGATGAAATGAGATCCTAACCTCAAGAAAGTATATAGGTACCGAGATATGAGTTTTCTGAAACGTCAATCGGTGACGGAGAACATTGAGTATAAATATGTGTGTGAGTGTATGTGTGTGTGTGGGTGTGTGTGCGTGTGTGTGTACGCGTCTTGTCTTCACTGAAGTGTGAGGAAATCTGAGTTATTTCGTTGGCGATGTGTGCGCGTGAAATGAAATCGCTGCGAGTTAAAGCGTGCATAAAGACGGGATTGGGAACTTATTCTACAAGTATGAGTGTGACAATTTCATAATAATGAAAACGCGACAAATGAAGTCTTCATAATGAAATGCGTTTTGCGTGGGTTACAGCACGGAGATAAAAGGAATTAATTACAGGGAAGACGTCGCGGTTGTTTAATTTATAGGTTATAGAGAATACTATCCGATTCAATCATAATGATGTTGTATACATATTCGCGAGCGATTTAAGTCAAGTGATTGTAATTGTGTTTTACAGTGTTGGTCGGTATTTGTCGCTACTGGGATCAATACATGCCATGTTTTATAGCGTATCAAGAGTGATGGGAATCGGGTCGGTTGCTGTCGAGGATCGTTCAGTTCTCCGCATTACACGAGTTCAGGATTAATTGAGAGTATAACGGGATGCACATGTAACGCGACGGCATGAACTGTAAGATACGATAAGCGCGAAAAACTAACATTAGTCATTGGGATGACAAGGGACGACACGAGTCTTTGGTCTGGAAGAATAGCACCATGGTTGATCGACGACACAGAAACATTACGTCAATGTGCCTGTCGTAAGAGGCGACTAATTCTTTTGGTTCTTTCTTCATATGATTACAATCAAATAAATGGAAATGAACATATAAATACTCTACAAACTCTTACAAGCGTCTTTCCTAACACTTTCTTTGTTTTTCTTTCATCTTTCTCTTGTTTCACTTTTCTTCCATCTGTACAAAGTTAATGAATGTCTTAGGCAAGGGTCTTTAACCTTTATATATGTGACCAGATGTGCAGAACTTGTGAACTTTAGTCATGAAATGGACTCGGTGGTGTTGATGGACAGTACCTAGGATGCCGAACTCATCTTCAGAGGATGACAACAACCAGATATGCACTATGAACATTTACGTTACGTATATTCAGCGCCGAGGACTAACAGATATGTAATGAACTCTTAAATGTAACAATAGATTGACTTCGTATTATATGTGCTTACATGTTTTCTTTTGCAGGTGTTAGGGTTTTGCTGTGTTTGCATTGCCAATCAATATTGGGTTGCTCATCCTCATCCTACATGCCTTACTTTGTTTTGGCAATTTCAATAATGTCTTAAGGTAGAATATTGCTCTACCGTAGTGTACCCAGTATTGACTTGGTTCTTTTACATGTCTAGTTCTACGTTGAGTCGAGGGCGACATATATTTGTAAGGGGGATGTGTTATGTATTGAGATTGAAAATAAGTTAGATAAGGGTTTTTTAGGAAATATTTAGTATGTTTAAAATAAGGTTAAAATAGTGAGATATTATTCAAAAGTATCAAAGGAGTAGACAAAATAATTATTAGAGCGGGTGATCAAGCTATAGCACATATGAGTGTCCTTCAGTTATCAATCATGAGAAACACGGGTAAGAAATGAGTTTTTGTTAAGGGTGGTGACATATCTGACATTTGGTCATTGGAATTTATGACCAAGCCTAACATGTAATCATTTCTTATGTCAAATATGACCAGGTAATAATTGATGAGGGATAAAAAGCATTATCGTGACGTTATGAATAACTGAGCATTTGCTAAAGAGTATTAGTGACGTCACAAAGGTAACAGGACAAAGTTACAGAGGTACGGGTCAACTAAGCACTGTTGATTGACTTATGTCATAATATGAAATAAAGAATATGATTGGTTAAGAGAAAAACACACCCAAAAGATGATTAATGTGATCAAGGGTTAAAAAGGGGATGCACTAGCAGTTTAGGTAAGTTAGTGAAGTAAGCAGGCAGTTGGGAAGAGGAGAGCTAGACCAGAAAATGTAGCAAGTTGGACAGTCGGGTAAAGTATGTCGGGAGTAGTGTAAGTATGGGGTAGGTAGGATAACGAGAATAGGTTCTGATTAGGAATTGCATGTAATGTCTTACATGTTTTTATAACGAAATGATGAAATGCCTTCCTTTGTATATATATATAGAAGTGTACCTCTCGCAAGCTCATAAGCGAGTCCCCATCATCAAACCAGTAAATGTGCCATAGTGAGAGGAAATAACAATAAGTGTGACATTAACGTTGATTTGCTAAAATGCTAACAACGTGGGGGTTGCCCTATTGTAATAATTACATTAATGTCGCTTTTTGTATCCATGTTCAGCTTCTATTTTCAATCAAACATACAGAAGAAAATATAAGTAGGGTTTATTAATGGGGTTTTTTCCCTATGTTTTTATTTTTTTCCTTTGTGAAAATTGGAGAGAATTTTTTTTACTGAAATGACCATTTTCCAATTTCGCGAAACGAGTAAGTTTTGAGTGACGTCCCTTTGAAAAGTCACGTGACCGCAGCAAGCTGTCCAAGCTTACGTTAAGTTGAACGTTATTTTTATCGACTTTTCACGCTCCCCTAGACCTTACCTCTCATTCGCTCGAACTAAAGTTTGTTTCAAATGATTGAAAACCATATAAGGTAACATTAAAAATTCAACGAAGGCGAATATGTTCGTCATAATCATTGAATGATTAACTGTTATTTATAGTGGTAGTGACATATGTGGAATCATAATGTCACATTCTAATTAGTTTAATTTCAAATTAGTGTTGAAAAAATTTAAATCATATTTTTTCAAAAGATATAATATTGTATTGGGTTGGACTTTAAATATTCAGCCCACTATTGAAACGTGTATGGGGATAAACCAAATGATCCAACCAGAATTAGAAATTCGCTTTCTCCCTATATTTTTATCTTATTTTGAATTCAAAAGAAGGAGCAAATCAAAACTGTGCTATTTGTACACTTGACTATAACTTTTCAAAACTACATACCTGATCTAGATGAAAGTTGTTTTAATTGGGAAAAAATTAAGAGCAGAATTCAAAACTATATAAGTTGTGAATTTGAAAGGCGCAAAGACTTTGTTGCTGGAATCAAATATTTCAAATTTGATAAATGTTGTTATTTTATCGAGAACTAATGGTTGTTTATGGAGATCAACATTCTGGTGATCATCAGTTCGGTATAGTGACAATAAACAGGTTTCGGACGTTGTTTGTGATGAAACACCGGACAATAGCGCGCCCCGGCCCAATGACCCAAACGTAATTTTGAAAACCTATTCACAACAGATACAAACACACAAAGATGAGTAAGTAGTGTTAAGCAGGTCATTTAACTAAACTTCATGCAAAAGGAACGCAGAATTGCGACTTGTTAATTTTTATATTTACGTTTCCAAATTTTAAGTAAAACATGAAACCATTATAATTTTGGCATTGATTTGATAAAGATGCAAGTTAAGGGAGGCTATGACATAACTAAGGGCATATGGTCTTTTGGCTTATTTAAGCCATTTGAAAACATACTTTGAAAGCGACAAACATATTTAATTACATTTTAGACTTAATTCACTAGCTACGATTTAGTGGGGTTTTATTTTGTATTTTGTACATTCTCAATAGCTGAAGAACGCTTATAAGCATGTTCGGTCTGGATGAAGGTATCACCTTATTCGACGTATTGATCGCTGTGAGTGCTTAGAAAATACAAAAGATTGGGGCCCCTTACAACATCCGCTAACAATTCAAAAATGAAAAATTAACAAACACCGTAGTTCCTCTTATAGAGGCCGGGTCTAAAACTGACGCCTTTTCTCGAAAAAAGAATATACGCTATGTCTCGAATAGACGCTGGAGGATAATTGACTCAATGATTTTCTGTAATTCAAGTTACATGAATAAAGCTTCCCTTGTCGGGAATGATAAGCAACATACTGCAAAATGTTTACGTCCAGTTAGGAATAAATATTCACCTCATATAAGTGAGGTCATGATTGTATTCATGTACATTTGAAATTGAGATAACCAATTTTTCAAAAATTATAAGGAGTCTCGTCTTGAATTTACGTTCGGGCTGCAGATTACCATAAAAAATAAACGAAAGCGTGTAATCGGGGAAATGCGATATGCATGAAAACATTAATATTTGTTTGCTACAGTAACAAAGTATGGATTATTAATAGCCGATTGAATCTTTGTAAAGAATAGACTCATACTCAAATTCCCTTTCAAAACGTTTCTGTGTCATTTCTCATAACCCGACCAACGGTCAAGGGTATATTCTAATACCAACGAGACCATTCCTCCCAGTCTGATTAAAATCGACCGAGTTCCGAGGGATCAAAGATTCAGGTATGGACTCTAGTTTTCAATACTTGTCTGACAAATAGTAGAAAAACAGTAAAATACCTTAATATTTTCCATTATCTTCTACACTTAAAGGAGAATTACACACACTATAGGTGTGAAGTATTCAGTAATTTCTATATCTGTAATAGATAATTGTCTTTGATCTAGTTTTTGTTAAACCGATTGTATAAAGCTTTTCATAATTTTATACAAATTATTCATACAAAGAGCAACGCCTACAACATAAGTGATGGTAATTATTCGTTTTGTACACACCAGCAACGTTGATTTAAATTTTTTTAAAATTGATATATCATAAAAATGTAATTTAAATATTTGATGTTTTTTTATGTATGTCGTATGATTTAAACAATGAAATAATGATTTACAAAATTATCTGTTATCAATATTCCCCGCGGTGTTTTTTACTTTTTAAGATATTAATAGAGGTAAAAGATAAAAAAAACGACGTGGTGCTGGTTGGGCAACTTTAATACACATGTAACAGGTTCAAGGTGTAAATACTTCTTGCAGTGAAATAAGATGTGAAATCTAGTTAGTAATTTCTTTTAATCTTGTTTTGTGGTGTTATGTTTTGTTGTTGATATGTAACCTAACATTGTCCTGGATTCTTGAGGTCAGAGATCAATACAGGTGTAGTTCTATGCAAATGAGGGCCAGTCCATTGTTTGTGTCACAGGTCAGTTCATGTAAATTAGGATCAATTCACTACTTGTGAGTTGATTATCTGATTGGTTGAAGATGTTTGGTGCATGAGCTAAGTGGGCTAGGTGTGCACTTTCTATCTGTCTCTTCACCTGGAAAGATCAATTCAGAGGACATTTGGTTTTAGGGAGGTCACTGAGTTTGTTCGGTTGTTATAGAAAAGGAAATAATACAAAAATATGTTCAATTATTATCAATTCATTCAATTTCTTAAGAAGTTAAGTTTTTAGTTTTGGTGACAGGTACATTTTATATAACATTGAATTTGTTCGTTGAATGATTTTCTGGGAATAAGATTTAGCACATAAGAACGAATTCACTATGGTTAAACCAAGAAAAAAGAAGCCCTTGGCAACAAAAGGACAGCCAACCTGTGGATCCAATACGTGGATATGGTTGACATCTTGCGAAAGTTCATCAAAGCTGAAAGATTAGGAAATTGGAAGATGCACCTCAAGTCACTTGCGCAAATGTTACCATTCTTTGCAGTAGCTGGTCACAACCTGTACACGAAATCAGTTCGATTGTATCTTCAGATGATGACCTCCCTACAAGATACACATCCAAAGGTATTTGATCTCTTCAACTCAAGTCATCATGTTATCCGGCGCTCTTATCGTTATTGCGGAGGACTTTCAACAGATCTCGTGATTGAACAGGTGCTAATGCGGAACATCAAGACACCAATGGAGGACTTACAAGGGGAACAGGTGTGTCTGAAAGACAGGGGTTAGTTTGGCTTATGTCAATGCCATCATGCACAGAAGTCAGCAATGCCATGACTGATCTTACACAAAGTGGAAATCGTAACTCAGAGCTACACAAGGATATGTCTAATGCAAGGCAAGAGAGAAATAAAAATGACACCACGAAACTTCTCCATTTTCTGCAAGAAAGAGATCCATTCAAACAAGATCCTGACCTCAGAAACATTGCAAATGGTGTCATCGCAAGCGCAGCTGTGAATACAGACCAAGCGTGCTGTGTTGGTGACTCAATTTTGGACTCAATGACAAACACTACCACTACTGATTTTAAATTCAAGAGGAATGATCAAATTTAGGTTAGGGAAGATGAAGAAATTTGTAACATTGATCCAGTTCTATTGTTTCAACGGTTCCTGATTGCTGGTAGACAATCAACACATGACCTTCAAACTCTGCTGAAGTTTAAACTATGCAGTTATCCTCTTGCACTGTTTGATTCCCCTTTGTTCCTGAAAGAAGCAAACAAACCTGCACTGGCTTCATACATATCAACACTGCATGATGGAGATTCCCTTCAAGCTCCAGCTTCTGATGTTGTGTATGTTGTCGATGGTGGTGCTCTGCTTCACATTGTTCCTTGGCCACGTGGAGTTTCATATGCTGACTTGTGCAACATGTACTTCACATACGTCAAGAAACACTATGGCAGGGCAACTGTTGTCTCCGATGAATATTCTAATTCATCTACTTAGTACACAACACACATGAGACGTACTGGCGGAGTTGTTGGACCAACGGTCAAATTTGATGGAAATGTGATCTTGCAGTCAAAGATAGAACCTTTTCTTGGCAATGTTCAGAATAAAGATCAATTCATCACGATGTTGAGTTCAGTTCTACAAATGGAAGGATGTGACACCATTCAAGCAACTGGTGATGCTGATGTTTTGCTTGCTCAAACAGCAGTTTCATTGGCACGTCACTCATCCACAGTTGTCATAGGGGACGACACAGATCTGCCAGTCCTCCTTTGCTATCACGCAAATCTGGACTCTCATGACATCTTCTTGAAATCAACGCCTAAGAAAAGTTCTTTAAAAAGGGTTCCCTTTTGGAACATCACGGAAACTAAGGAAACACTCGGAGACAACACTTGTCAGAATTTGTTGTTGTTTCATGCTGTCCTAGGCTGTGACACAACATTAAGAGTTCATGGCGTTGGAAAAGCTGTTGCATTAAAGAAGTTCAAACAAGATGATTGTTTTAGAGATTTTGGAAAACAATGCAATCAGCCAATTGAAGCCAGGTAATTCAAGCTGAGGAGAAAGCCATGGTTTGTCTCCTAAATGGTGAAACAGGTGAAAGTCTTGACATGCTCAGAAACAGACCTCAGAATCTCCCGCCTACCTCAGCAGCAGTCAATTACCATAGCCTCAGGGTATATTTTCAGATCCAAGAGTGGAAAGGAAAACATCACTTGCTGAGTTTGACGGATTGGGGATGGAAAAGAGATGGCAAGAAGATTTTACCTTTGAGAACAGATCTTGCCCCAGCTCCAAACGAATTGTTGACAGTAATCAGCTGTAACTGTAAAACAAACATGTGCAATTCTCAAAGATGCACATGTAAGAAACATGGATTGAGATGCACTAATCATTGCAGTGTCTGTCGTGGCTGCGCATGTTTTAATGCTCAAAGGTTTGACCTAAGTGATGAATGAATCAATGATTTATAGGTAAATTGATTGAGACATTGCCAAATGAAATAGATCACAAGTAATTCAGTATGAAAAATTATTCATTCAATATTGTCTTGATAAAATCATAAACAAAATTTTCAATTGACAAAATGACCTGTGATTCACAAAGCTATATCTGGTGACATAAAGCATTTTGCTTACATTCTCCTTGTTATATTTGGTTTATCAAGTTGTTGATGAAAATTTATTCAAACATCTCTACATAATTTACAAATATCATAAATAATAGAAAAAAGATATCCATTGACTTCACCGTAATCAAAAATTTTAATTCCTAGAAAACATCGAAATTCGGTCATAAAATATTATATTCTTGATAATTATGCACTCAGATATATTTTTCACTTTTATAATGTGTATTTTCTTATAAAAGTCTTTTTTATTTTGTTATATGCAATTTTACGTATCACGAATTCAATCACACTCGTCACACTATTGAAAATCATACTTGTTCTTAACATTATTGTATAGCTTTAAGCTTAAAACTTGATAACTTAAATACGAACTCCGATATTTCATTATTTTTTATCATTTTAGACAAACAAATTATTTTTATATAGTCTTAGATTTATTTATCTCTTAATACATTTAAAATAGTCATTTTACTATATAGATTTAAATGTTTACCTACAGCAAGGTAAGACAATGATTCAGCCAGCAATATTTGTTATTGATGTGAATAATAGGGGACACAAATAGAACATGTAATTTAAAAACTTTACATCAAAATTTTTACCAAACCATGTTTTCTTCTGTTTAACATCACTCTTCCAGGTCAGTTCAAGCAGGCAGTCCTTTATTAGCTTTTGAATAACCTATAAATCCTGAATTTATTAAAATTTTTTGCTTCCCTCTGAAATTGTTTCACATTTAAAAATTAACATTGTATTTTGTTGTATAATTATAAAACTTTAGATCATTCTTATTTTTTTATGAATATCTTTATTCTATTAAAAATCTTCACTTTATTCTTTTTATATTTTCAAAACCGCAATCTGTTACATGTATGCCGGTTTGATTATGTATGTTTCAATATTTTAAGCATGTATAAAGGCATTTTTAATTGTTTATTGTTTTCTACGATTGTCAGTTTATACTCTTGACAATCTATATTTACACATCTAATAACTGGTAAACTATAAAGGTATTAAGACTATTATACATCTTGTTGGCCCATTGTAAATTTAATCTATCATTCAGATGTGTGGGTTTGATAACTCACACAAAGAAAGATTTTTCAAGCAATTTACAAATCGATGTATATATTTCGTTCGATGAATATTTGCATTTTCTATATATTTTCAACATAAATAATAGTAAATTTGGTTCAATATTAATTTATCAACATAAAGTTATTGATTTAATCATCACAGCATATTTGTTTATACATTTCAGACCAAATAACTTGTGAACTGCTGCGGTTTAAGATCATTTTACTTCATCAACATTAAGTTATTGATTTAATCATCACAGCATTATCGAAAACTAAGAGAAAGTAGGTACAGTTTTAGCCAACAACTCTATTCAATGTAAAAATGCATAGAACGTGACACATGAGAATGCAAATGGTAGACAAAACAAACATGATAACGATAAGTAGAAATATGTGACAAAACAGATGTTTTTGTAATAGAAATAAACATAAAGTATAGAGATAAAAAACAGATTAAGATCATAATCTGTGGTAGATTATCTTTGGTGGAAATAGAACTCCGAGTAGGTGATGAAAACGCGTCGTGAGTATCGTGATGCACGTGCATGCTTGTGAAATAGATGGCGATACTACTGTATGTCTATCAAACTTGTGGGCATTCAAATCACTAAAGCGGAACCTGAGGCGGGAATAGATAATTTGACAAATTCTTGAACCATAATTAAGATCGAAGTTATCATTTGTATTTCTAGATCCACAAAGCTTATTTTTGAATACGGATAATGTATCGATATTTTGGATGTGAGGATTTAATGAATTCCATAGTTGTATTGTGTCAGGTAAAAAAAGACCTGGCATAAGTCGCCGTTCTACGCTTCATTGTTCGCATGGATGCATTTTCTCTGAGATTGTAGTCATTCGTACTGGGTGCTTTCGGTAGGGAGTCATTAAGATATTGAGGTGGTAGATTCTTTTACATTTTACAAAAAGTAGTCAATTTAGATATATATCTACGTTCTGCTAGTGGTTTCTTATGCGTTTCGTCATAAAGTGCCTTATGGTTTGTTCCGCGAACAGCTCCACATATGGATCTTAACGCATCCAAGTTCAGCTTTTCTAGTAAGTTGAGTACAATTATCCCAAATATGCCCACAATAATCAAATATTGGTATTATGAAAGATTTATAAATAATTTCTAAACTTTTTCGCGATAGCCGATATTTGAGACTTCTCAAACAGTTAATCTGTGGACTAACTTTCCTAATCATAGAGTTTATATGGACATCCCAGTAACAGTTACTTTGAAGGGTCAAGCCTAGATGCTTATGACTTTCTACTTCTTCAATCGTTTCACCGTTCATTATTAGATTAGGTTTAATACTCCTATTTATTTTTCTGCTAAACTGTATTGACTTAGTTTTTTTAGGATTAAAAGAAACCTTCCACTTTTTGGCCAAGTTTGCAATCAATGACAGATCATTATTTAAACAGTTTGCGGCTTCATTAGGGTCATCAATTATGACATACAGAGAAGTGTCATCTGCGAAAAGTCAGATGTTACTGTCAATATCATCTACAATATCATTAATGTACAGCTGCATACCGAAAGTTTGTTCACTTACCACTGAATCGTAGTGCAAATATCATGTTATTTGGGTTTCGATTCAACGTCAATAGAATAACTTCAGCAAAACTGACAATGGATCACCCACTGTCCGTGTGCGAAATAGCCATTCTTGAACTTCTTTTTCGGATCGTCTGGTCTCTGGCATAATGATAAAGACAAAGGGGGCCACATTTTCGAAATTTCGATTTCGTTAAATGTCAAATAAAATGTTCCATATCGACTCTTTGAGATTAAAACCAACATAATCACATTGACTTTGTGCTTAGGTACAAACGTGACGTATTTTTTAAGAATATGATAACGTGTACAGGATTTTATGGATAAAAATAAAAATTAGTGTTTTAGGAGTTTTGACCCCTGGTCACTTCAATGACCTGCCAAAACTGTAACGGGTAATTGTGGGGTACGATAAACATTTGCCTTAAAGAAGAATGGATCTGCATATGTGTGTTGAAAATTCAATATTTGTAGCACAATCAGCAGGCACACACTTCGAAAGATTCAACAAGAAGACGAGACGTGTATTTTCTTGGCTTTTATTTCTTCCAAGTACTACTCTGGCCATCGAGCCTTCTAGCCCCGCTTTCCCTGGGCTACCTCACGACGCCTAGCGCCTCTGCTCACATGTCAGGTCGTTGCTGTCAGCAGCCCATGGCTGAGTCCTGACGGAGACTCACCGCAGTCCCGTGGCTGAGACCCAACTCTCTCTTCTGGACGATGGCTGAGAACTGCTGAGAACTGACTTTGAAGTCAAACCTGGGTCTAATATACCCAACAGACTCAGTTGTGAAAACATTGTCGCTTGACAACAGCTTAATGATTATAACAAACTAAGGGATTACTTTGGGATGGGATTAGCGGAGTATTACATAGGTTTCATAACCATTATGTTACACACCTCTATCACCAAACAAGAAATATTGACAAAGATTTCTTTGCTCTATTTAGCCAATGATAACAACATTATATATCTATAAATAAATGTACATAACAAACTTACAACAATTATTTTCCGTAAAGGATGTATACACTGTTAAGCGCCCAGAATACATCAGCATATTATCATACATACAAAAGAATATACATATCCGCGCTTATAAACATATATCGATATTGAATGGCACACAAATACATCATGCCAATAAACAATACATTAGAAATACAAATGCGCTCATTTAACATTTAAAATTGACTTAACAAAGTCACCACATGGTGAGATATTTCCATTACTGGAGAAACAAAGTCCCACATGGTGATATAGGGTTTGAAGAGTCTCGGTTTAGTCCTGGTTAACCTGGCCCACCGTCGGGTACAGCTCAACTCCCACTGTTTTCCAGGAACATTGGTCATCCTACATGGAGGCACAGATATTTTCCATCTACTGACGTTCACCACGTCCCCTGCTTTAGCAGACACCGGCCATGTTACAGGATGGACCAACTGCTGCTCCCACATCGACGTTCTCCATGGGTTCTCGTTCTCCCAGGTCCAAACCGATCATCTCCTTCCGCAGTCGTGCTGGCTTTCTGCATCATTGCACCCACTGATGGATGGAGGCACCAACTGTCGTTTCCCCACCCTATCTCCTCTGGGTTCTCCTCTCTTAACCTTACTAGTACCTAATCCTCAACTTAACAGTGAGATATTTTCTTATCTTACTAGCTGCATATCTACCGTTTCATGAAACAACATTGCTCCTTACTACCATAAAGCATTGAATAAATTACCCAAGAGAGCTAATGTATCTGACCGCCCCCAATAATTACTTGCAAGCTATAATCTCTTTAATCCAAGGAATTAAAGCCTACAGTTAACCATAGCCTTTGCGTTGTGTTTTTCTCTACAAGGGTTACATAATAAGTTCCATCTCAGAAAACCTTAAACTCACCGTTGCCTAACCTACTGCTTGATAAGATTTTGTTCGTCTATCCTTGGCCTTCAGACCCAGGGCTTATCCACAAGAATCCCTCTAATCCGGTCTGTAAATCAAGGCCATTCAAGTCAATTCATGGCAGGAGCTTCGTCTGGGGTTACAACATTATATGCCCAACTGCTCAGTCTGAGCTCCATCCCATTGGATGTCCCGCGGGCTTACCATATAATGTACCCGTCCACTCAGTCTACCACTCTCTCAGACTTTAGGATTTCTAAACTTCATCTTGATTCAAGCCCTCCCCATTATCTTTGCTTATGTAATTCACCTAAATCGTCCCTGGCAAATAATTCTAGTTTTCCTTCAATACCCCTTTTTTCACTGCCAGGCAAATCCCGCCAAAACACGGCTGGACAAATCTTCCCACATCAAATCAGTCATCTGCATAACATTCCCCGTTAAACCCCTGATTTGATTTAGTTCTCCTAATGTCCTTTACCTCTACTCCCTACTACTACGCTAACCTACCGAACACTTTCAAATAAAGTGCAAATACATAGGGTCGCCCAGAGAAGCGGGGAAGTTCGACAACAGTCAGTACTCACCAACCACGAAGTCCAAGTCTCTCTGTCTTGCTGACTCCGGGTCACGGCACCAAAAGGATCCCCTGTGTAGCACAATCAGCAGGCACACACTTCGAAAGATTCAACAAGAAGACGAGACATGTATTTTCTTGGCTTTTATTTATTCCAAGTACTACTCTGGCCATCGAGCCTTCTAGCCCGGCTTTCCCTGGGCTACCTCACGACGCCTAGCGCCTCTGCTCACATGTCAGGTCGTGGCTGTCAGCAGCCCATGACTGAGTCCTGACGGAGACTCACCGCAGTCCCGTGGCTGAGACCCAACTCTCTGGACGATGGCTGAGAACTGCTGGGAACTGACTTTGAAGTCAAACCTGGGTCTAATATACCCAACAGACTCAGTTGTGAAAACATTGTCGCTTGACAACAGCTTAGTGATTATAACAAACTAAGGGATTACTTTGGGATGGGATTAGCAGAGTATTACATAGGTTTCATAACCATTATGTTACATATTGTACGTTTGTTTTTCGCAACGTTACGATACCTCAAAGGCATCTCAAATTACATGATACTTGCACTCATCCAGTCTCAGGGTACGACGTATAGCTGACGCTCCACTCTTCTTACCCTGGGTGTAAACCCAGCAAAAACTTCGCGCCGTAACTCATGATTCAGCCAATCAAATACATTTATCGCGATGGTGTGCGATAAAATTTCAGCCAACCAAAGAGAGCCTCTCTAACAGGAGTTGGCTTTCGCTCTTACGCTAAATGGCGACGTCCATAGATAAACAAACTGGAATCGAAAGGTTTTTTAACCGATCGACCATGGTGATAATGTCCGAGTCCAATTTTGCGATTCTGGTTCATCATGCATCCCGTTTAAAGAGATCGGTTAGATTTTCCACCACTTAACTCAATGCCTTATCGTGGTAGTTTGAGTGGTCCAGAGACCCCTCGAGCTATGCCAGCCGGAGCTTACATGCTCCTGGCAGGGGCACCCAAGCTTAATAGGTCGTCGGGTAGAAGTCAGACCAAATTTGAGTCGTTCTAAAACCTGTTGTCTATCTCTCACAATGCCTTTCATTCCATCTTTTCCCTCATCCTTTTGATCCTCTTTTGGATGCTTGTCATCCACGTGTTTAATAACTTAAACATTGCTATACACACGTTAATCCCAAACTCACTCACTCACTCTGTTTGAATTTGAAGGGATGGGCGCTGCCATATTAAATTGCCGACTCGCCTTTCAAGCGCAGTCATTGGTTGAATATTTTTAGAATGTTTGCAGGGAATAGGACACGACGCGAAGTTTTTGCTGGGGTTTACACCCAGGGTAAGAAGAGTGGAGCGTCAGCTATAAGTCTTACCCTGAGACAGGATGACTTGCACTAGTATATTCAGGTATGTGAACAATGTTGTAGTGCTCAGTAGTTCTGGGTGTTCTGCTGTGTATTTCGTGTTTTTCTATGGATGTTCGTTTCTGGATATACTACACGGACATTGTGAAATCGTGTAAGTATGAACATTATAATTTTATATTTATAATTAATTTAATTTATATTTTTCATTCTGTTTACTGTATTTTCTTTGAAATTTCTTTTCTTATCATGACAATGTATTCAACAATAGGCAATATTACACTCGGGTTTCGTTATCCCCTGATAATTTGTTCCCACCATTTGGCATTATCTTCCGTTTCAATCAATGTGAATCAGGTTGTTGATCATAACCAATCAGAATATGACTAAAGTGAAAATAACATCTTTAAACTGCAGAGGTTTAAATAATAAGAAAAAAAGAAGAGAAATGTTTAGATTTTTGAAAAAGAAACGTTCCTCGATATATTGTTTGCAAGATGTACATTTTACTGAAGATATGGAAAAAAGGGTAATTGAAGATTGGGGATGTAAAAATTGCTACTTCAGTTCTTACAGCAGTAACTCTAGAGGTGTTGCTATACTTTTTTCTAAACATATTGATTATACCCTCGACAACGTGTTGAAGGATTGTGATGGCAATACTCTTATTATAGAAATCACTTTGGAGAAATATAAATTAGCGATCATCAATCTATATGGCCCAAATGCTGATGACCCTAACTTTTACGATACCCTTGAAACAACGCTAACAACCCTTAAAAGTGACCACGTGATTATTTGTGGAGATTGGAATGTAGTTCAAAACTATTATATCGATACATTCAATTACAAACACCACAACAACCCTAAGGCTAGAGATAGAATAATGAAGTTGAAAGACGAAATTGATTTAATTGATCCCTGGCGAGAGAGGTATCCAAATGACAAACGATATACCTGGCGTCAACCATCTCCATTAAAACAGGCTAGACTCGACTACTTCCTTGTATCTCATAACATGATCCCGTCTATTGCTGACATAACTATAGAACCTAGCTTTATGTCAGACCACTCGCCAATATCAATGTCATTCACACTGACTGATTTAGACAGGGGGAAGGGTTTTTGGAAATTCAATAACTCTCTTCTAAGGGACAGGGACTATGTCGCTCTTGTAAAAAAAACGATTTCGGAAACTATTTCACAATATCAGAATAATAGCCATACGGAGAGAGAATTCACTATAGATGATCAGATGTTTTTTGAAATGTTATTGCTTCAAATAAGGGGGGAAACTATAAAATATTCATCCTTCAAAAAGAAACAAAGAGAAAAAGACGAAACTGAACTTGTATCTAAAATAGACACCAATACGAAGGATATGGATGAGACTGATGACATGGAGATAAAATCTAGAATACTTAAAGAAATTGAGGAGCTAAACGAAAAACTCGAAGAGATAAACCACATTAAAACGCAAGGACTTATGATCAGATCAAAGGTTAACAAGATTGAAAATAATGAAAAACCAACCAAATACTTCCTGGGATTAGAATCTCGAAATTTCTTGAATAAATCATTTTCGTCTTTGCAAAGTGATGATGGACTCATACTGACAAATCAACAACAAATTCAAAATGAAGTGAAACAATTCTATTCCAAACTTTACCATAAACATGACGTAACAGATATTGACCTTGATAATTTATTAAAAGACTACAGCGTACCTAAGCTAGATCAAAACGTATCATTGTCACTAGAGGGCGAACTTGAATATGATGAAATACTTTCAGCTCTTAAGTGCTTAAAAAATGACAAAAGCCCTGGACCCGATGGTTTCACAGCAGAATTTTTAAAGTTCTTTTGGTCAGATATTAACGAATTTCTAATTAGATCAATAAATCAATCATATGATAAAGGGGAACTTTCTATTTCTTTAAAGAGGGGACTTATAACTTGCTTACCAAAAGGTAACAAACCAAAGATATTTATGAAAAACTGGCGACCGATCTCTCTTCTATCCCTGTTTTATAAAATAGCTTCACTTGCAATCTCGAAAAGAATAAAATCTGTACTTCCTACACTGATTAGCGAGGACCAGAAAGGTTTCATGTCTGGAAGATATATAGGTGAGATTACGAGGCTCATTTACGACCTCATGGAATATACAGAATCACACCAAATTCCTGGACTCCTACTGCTTATAGATTTTGAAAAAGCATTTGATACAGTCGATTGGTCATTCATTGATAAGACACTTGCTTTCTTTAATTTCGGAAAATCGATACGTTCGTGGTTCAAAACATTATATAATGGAATAGAATCAAATGTGCTGGTAAATGGTTACGGTTCGGCTATGTTTGAGATACAAAGAGGATGTCGACAGGGCGATCCACTGTCGCCCTATATATTCATTTTATGTGCTGAAATACTTTCCATTTTGATTAAGAATAATAAGAACATCAAAGGGATAACAATAGGTAATATAGAATTCTTGTTGAACCAATTTGCAGATGATACAACGTGCATTTTAGATGGCTCCGAACGCTGCCTCTTAGCTGTATTTAATGTACTTAGCTTCTTTGCCAGATTCTCAGGTCTAAAATTTAACATTGAAAAAACACGTCTCATATGGATCGGATCAAAGAAGCGATCGAAAATTAAGTTATGTCCAAAACTTAATCTTAATTGGGACCAAGGCGACTTTGACCTTCTAGGCATAACTTTTACCCACGATCTTGAGGATATCGTAGAAATAAACTATAGAGATAAACTTAGATCATGCGAACGATTAATGTCAATTTGGTCGGCACATTACCTAACGCCGTTTGGAAGAAACACCGTTTTAAAATCAATAATTATTCCAAAATTACACCACCTCTTCAGCTCATTACCAGATCCGAATATTGATGTTATCAATGAATTTCAAAAAACATGTTTTAAATTCATTTGGCAAAATAAACCTGACAAAATTAAGAGAAGTCAAATAATCTGTAATAAAAAGAACGGAGGATTCAATGCCCCAAATATCAAAGCAACAATGCAGGCGCAAAAATTATCAATGTTAAGACGGTTTGTCACCTCCGATTCAAAATGGTGTTACCTTTTTAACCTCAACCTCCCTAAGTTGGGCTCGGATAGCTTTTTGGAATATAGGTGTGACTATTTGAGAAACGAACTTCTTCCACTTACAGCTAACAAATATTACAAAGATGTTCTTACCGCTTGGTGGGATTTCATTTCTAGAACAAAATTTAGTGAAAACGACCTACCAGCAGAAAGTATCTGGTTCAATAGTAACATACGCATTGGTCGCACACCTGTCTACTATAAAATTTGGAACCAAAAGGGAGTACGCTTCATTAATGATCTCATCGATACAGACGGACAATTTTTGACATTTGAACTCTTTTCTAAATCTTTCGACATAAAAACAAACTTTCTTACTTATAATGGCCTTATCTCGGCGGTTAGGAAATATTTCCAGAGTAAAAATGTGGACCTAACCCATGTGAAAAAGTTGCATAACCCTATTTTACCTCAAACACTAGCCAATGTGATAAAGGTTTTGAAAGGATCAAAAATTTTCTATGACATACTTATTACACCCATCACCACAACAAACATACACTGCACGAAATGGGAACAAAACATACTCAATGAACACTTATTTGATCATTGGTCCCAATACAACATGATCCCTTTTCGATGTACAAAGGACACTAAACTTCAGTGGTTTCAATACAAAATACTACACCACATACTGCCAACAAATAACATTCTGTATAAATTAAGCTATGTTGACAGCCCAATCTGTAGTTTCTGTTCGGAAGATATTGAGACACCAACACATCTATTTTGGTCATGCAATAGTGTCAATAAAATCTGGCAACAATTAGAATCATGGCTACACCAGAAAGCTCTTACCCAAGTAAAAATTACAAAAAAGCATGTCCTGATTGGATATCCGGATAAAAATAACGATCCCTTGAATATCATCATAATCCTGATAAAATATCTCATATTCAAAAGCAAGCTGAATAAAAAAATACCACCATTCAAAATATTCCAGAACGAAATAAGGGAATATTATTTTCTTACCAAGTGTTCCGCGATAATCGAGTGTAATGTAAGCCTATTCTATAAATTTTGGTCAACCTGTCATAATTTATTCATGTGAACTTTGACTGAATGCTGTACCGGATTGTCAACTGTTGAGTTTGTAAAAAACTTTGTAAAAATGCGTTTGAAAAATAAAAAGTTATAAAAAAAAAAAGGTATGTGAACAAACTTTTGGCATGCCGCTGTATATAATGAATAATAGGGGTCCCAAAACAGAACCTTGAGGGACGCCTGCTAATACATGTTTGGGATTTGATGCGTGTCCATTAATAACAACTCGCTGGGTTCTATTATTTAGGTAACTTTCGAACCAATTCAATAAATTGCCTTCAATTCCATATGATCTTAATTTCTGCAGTATTCCCTTGTGCCAAACTTTATCAAATGCTTTGTTAACATCGCAAAACACCGCTCTAACTTCTTTTTCGTCGTCCAGCGCTTTCGCTATAAAAATCATATAGATATGTCAATTGATTAGTTGTTGAGTAGACTGATTGAAGATTTGAGAGGAGATTATTATCTCTTAGAAAATCATTTACATATTTAAAGATACATTTTTCAAATACTTTAGCCAAACAACTCGTTAATGCTACTGGTCTATAGTTTGAAGGGTCGTATATGTTGTCGGTTTTGTGAACAGGGATAAAATTCGCTTTTTCCAAGAAGTAGGAAATTTAGCCGTATTTAAAGACAGATTAAATAGTTTGGTTAAAATGGGAGCTAGTGAGTTGGCACAACTTTTTAATACTTTGTTTCCGATTTTATCAGGGCCGATTGCTTTAGTTGTATCTACAGAGAGTAATATATCCTTAACTTCCCCCATCTCTAATACTATATCAGTCAGAGAACTATCGCAACGTTTATCAACAAGAGGGGGGGGGGGGAGGTCGTCGTCAGGATCTATAACTTTAGATTGACTAGTGAAATAGTTGTTCATTATTTCTGTACCATTGTTGAACTCATCGTAGAGTACATCATCCTGGGTAACTTACTTACAAGTGATTTTTGCCGATTTATTTAGTAAATAGCTCTTGACTAGTTTCCACCAGGTTTTTGTACAGGTTGATTCACTTATTGCGTTATCAATTTTAATTGTACGTTGTTTTTAGCTTTACGTACAGAGGATATTACTTTGTTTCTAAGTGATTTGAAATTTTGACAGTCTAGGGAACGGTTAGTTCTTTTAGCGATTTTATGTTGCCTATTTCGTCTCCTCATAAGAGATCGTATTTCATTATCCATCCAAGGTCTAATAAGTACGGTTTTATTTGGTATATTCGCATCGCAAATTTTAATTAGGTCGTCGGTTAATTTGGTTGTTATAGGATATATATCCTGGGTTTGAGTTACATCAATGTCAATATCATTAATGAATCGGTTTAAACAGTCTGTATTCGCTCGAGAATAATCATAAGCCTTCCGCTCAAAGCAAGTTTCCTTCTGTTTATCTGAATCGATGTTAATATACACCGGACAGTGGTCACTGCATATAGGATCCAGCACTCCCGATTTCCGTACTTTGTTAAAACATGTTACAAATATCAAATCAATAAATGTACGAGAACGAGAGGTGATTCGTGTAGGTTCAGATATAAGTTGCTTGAGTCCATACGCAGCCTCTAAATAGTTCAGTTTAGTATGATTTTCGTTTAGGATATCTAGATTAAAATCCCCTAAAATAATAGTTTTCATATTTAAATCCACGGCATTTGAAATGCTATTGTCGATGAGGTCCCAATACAGTTCACTTTAATTTTATCTGCTCTATAGAAGGTAACAATAAGAAATCTCTGTTTTTTACTTTTAACTTTTATCCATAATGCCTCAAACCCAGCTGTATCCAAAGTATCCATGTGGATAGCACACAAATTATCTTTTACATTCACCGCAACCCCATCGCAACGTCTTTCTCTATCCTTTCCTATTCGATCCTGAAAACCCGGAATATTGTTGAGTGTAACCATGTTTCGGTTAAACAGATCACATCGTAGGAACTAAACTCAGCTTCTAATATATCTATTTTATCGGTCAAGGTGAATGATCTATAGATCAGTATGAACACAAGGACCTGGGTGAGGATGTACATCGCCACAGCAAAGGAGGAAGAGTGTAATAAGGATACTTACTTTAGGATTGTATAAACAAAGAAATCTAAGATTATGAATGAAAACTGCGAATTTCATCAACGATTTTACGTGCACCATGACTGCAAACTGCCCCACTGCCTGTCTATACTGTACTATATCAACCGGCATCTATATGCATTCTACAATCAAATAAGGCAGTGGGGATCAATTTGAATATACATGTATAACAACAATGGCAAACAAAGAATAGCGCAAAATACTTGAGATCTTGAAGCACATTAATACAATATGGACACAGATCAGTTGTTGTGAAAGTCACAAACATACTTATGTTTAAAGAACAAATAAGGTAAAAAGTAACAATGCAGATGGTATACATAATCTGCATATATGACAACAAGCATTCATGGAAAAAGCAAAACATTGAGAAAGAAAGAACACCATTGGTGAAATCATTACCAACATATATGCAAGATGTAAATGGTTAAATTGCAAACTCATGAACCCTACGAAAAATACCCGAGAAAAAGAAAAGCTAAAAACAAAAAGAAAAACAACCAGTTAGGAGATTTCCTTCATGACTAGTTTCGGTGATCTGCAGAAGAACGTTCTTCTCATGAGTAGAATTGAAATAACGTAATTAGGTCAACCCGGTGAAGAACAAAGACAACAACAAAAATGAATCAATTTACAACATGCTAGAACTCCACAGTTACAAGCCTACAGAGTAATAGAACTAGATCGGGGCAAAATAGCTTTAAGTGAAAGCACGAGCAAATTTTACATTATAGAGAAAAATGAGAAAATAAACAAAAACTTAAGAAATAACAACAGGACAAAGCAGCTACGTTAATCACATATTAAACCCCCTAACAAAACCAACAACCCTTAAAGAATCGAATAGTACAATCGTGTACAATTATGGTAGATAATATGTCTAGAGAAACAACGTTAACCTTAGCAACTTTAACTGTACTGTGTCAATACCTCATGTCTTACTAGCGTTTGTTGCTTTCCTATCACACCACAGCATGACGTGCACGTGTGTTTAGATCATATGTTTTTGTAGAAATAACTGATTTTTCGCGTTAGATTATTCATAGGTATCATTTTCAATTATTGGCAACAATAATCATTATAACACTTTGTGCAGCTCGTTTTATGTTTTGGAAACACAAGGATACGTATCTCAAAAGTGTAAACCAATTTCACAACATTGAATGTTACAAACCTTACAACGTTATGAAAGCATGCTTCTCATGTGCGATATGCTTGTCAAGGTTTAAAGCTAGTTCATACTCGGTCGTACACGATTAATTAGTAATTTGCAACTAACAAACATCACAATTTCAATTTAATCAATTCAAACTCAAATAATATAACAAATTCATATTTGGGATGACCGATATATCAAAGCACTTAATCAAATTAATGTATTTGAAGTTTCTAAGGCCAACATACACGTACCTTGGTGTTCATTACAACACACGGACACATGTTTTTCTCGAGTGTCGTCATGTTAGCATGCTATAACACAATTAACACAATACAAACGTGTCGCTCGTGACAGCAGCAGGTATCATTCAATATATTTTCTGATAACATCTTTGAAAATATATATATTAAAAAGTTTAAATGATGGGTACATTGAAATGATTTTGATTTATTTATATATATATATATATATATATATAGGTAAAAAGGTGAAAGGTCGCACGTGAAGTAAATGTATATTTGAAAATAAAATACTTCAGACGACACTTGCTATACATATCATTTTAATGATGACTGGATGCGTCGCATTTCGACTTGATAACAAGTCTTTTCAACACTGTTGAAAAGACTTGTTATCAAGTCGAAATGCGACGAACACTGTTGAAAAGACTTGTTATCAAGTCGAAATGCGACGCATCCAGTCATCATTAAAATGATATCTACAGCAAGTGTCGTCTGAAGTATTTTATTTTCAAATATATCTATATATATATATATATATATATATATATATATATATATATATATATATATATATATATATATATATATATATATATATATATATATATGCTTTTCATTTATCAAAAGGGGCGCGCATTTAATGAAAGTTCTGTTTTATGGTTTTATTCTAGTTGGTGTCTTTTGGTCTATTTTGGCTAAGGTTAAACCTCATTTTAAGCCTTATGGCCTCCAAAACTTCCTGAAAATGGGTGTTGTTAGCAACTTTTTTAAAACTGCCGTCCCCGAGTGACCTAGGTTCCCTCCACTTTCTTCTCCTTAACCAGTTCACGAGCTTTCCTAGCTATAGTAGCTCTAGGTCCAGTTAGGTCTTGGTTGATTACCATAGTGACGGGAGTGGCTAACAACTAATTTCATCTGTGTGATTAAAACAGTATTTAATTTCCATGAAACATGTAATACACAACATTCAGAATATATATATTCAAAAAGGAAAAAAGGATTAGCAAACAGGCAGCAAATGCCTATTTAAATGCTTCTCCTGAAACAAACATGAAACGATTAAGATATCAAGTACATTGGTGGAAATATATATTTGCAATTATTCTTACTAAAATCAAATTCATATTAGGCATTGTTTACCTTTGCATTTGGTACAGATTATATAAAAGAGCTATAAAAATCGGTTTGTATCATTTATGAAATGATATACAGATATTATTAGGGATTCGTTAGCACTCTGTGGACAAGGATTTTGTCGCCGCTCAAGATGGATTTTAATGTTATATCGTTTTTAAAAAAAGTATTGATTTGATCGGAATCTATCATATAGTGGGCATTTAAAGAAGTAATGAAAAGGATCCTCCCGAATGTTTCCGGGATTTACTGTCTTGCTTTGCGTAGTATATTTTCAATATGATGCTCCCATTTTCCATTTTCATCTGTGTAAACATGCTTGTATACTCCCTTAATTCGACGTGAAGACGACCTATGAGCCCTTCACAATCTGAGAATCGACTCTTATACCCTCAGTTTGATAAATAGGCAAGCTATGAGCCCTTCACAATCTGAGAATCGACTGCTATACCCTCTCGGTTTAAATAAGGTGAGCTGTGACCACTTCACAATCTGAGAATCGACTCCTATACCCTCTTAGTTTGATAAATAGGCGCGCGATGAGCCCTTCACAGTCTCAGAATTGACTCCTATAACCTCTCAGTTTAAATAAAGATGAACTGTGAGCCCTTCAGAATCTGGGAATCGACCCCTATATCCCCAGTTTGACTTATAAACGAGCGGTAAGCCCTTCACAATCCCTCAGTTTGACATATAGGCGAGTTGTGAGCTCTTCACAATCTGAGAATCGACCTCTATACTCCTTTAGTTTTATTTATAGGCAATCTATGAGCCCTTCACAATCTAGGAATCGATCCCTATACTTCCTCATTTTGACATATAGGCGAGGCGTGAGCCCTTCACAATCTAGGAATCGGCCCTGTACTCCCTCGGTTTGACATAAAGACGAGCTATAAGCCCTTCACAATCTAGGAATCGATCCCTATACTCCCTCAGTGTGATATATAGGCGAGTTGTGAGCCCTTGTAACATAATACTGTTTTGCCCGATAATAATAATTGGTCAACTGAGGTCAAGCGATAACTCATAATTGGTCACGAGATGCTGACAAAGCAGATGCTGACAAGGGACTATGTGGCATAGGTCACGAGAAGACTTGCCTGGACATAGTACGTGGAGGACACGTTGTGATGACCTCAGCTAAAATACCTCTTTAAATACTGGCCATTTATGGATGGTCGGGGGAGAACGAACGGAAACATGAGGGTGTCCAGAGGCCGGCTGAAGTAACGAGAACTACACTAAGAACTCTGTCTCCAACTGTGTGAGCTCTGTCTTCAACTGTGTCAACCAGAAGAAACTTGGACTCTGTGTTCTGTGTGAGTACTGTGTACCTGTAGAAACCAAAACCAACTCTATAGCCGCCTCTGGACAAGTGCCCGACAGCCGTTCAAGCTATCTTCCCACATCGTGCAGATAGCTGTCGTTCTTCAATCTCCATTCTATAACTGCTGTTACAATTGCCTAACCTACAGTTGCTGTTCAAGTTGTTATTGTTGCCTAACCTGTGAGTTGCTGATTCCCCTATAATTAAAAGATCCGACGATATTGTTGAAAAACTCTTGTGTTGTAATTGTGTCACACCCTTCAGAACCTAGGAATCGGCCCCTATATTCCCTCAGTTTGACATAAAGACGAGCTATGAGCCCTTCACAATCTGAGAATCGATCCCTATACTCCCTCAGTTTGACATATAGGCGAGATGTGAGCAATTCGCAATCTGAGAATTGACCCCTAAATTCTGTCAGTTTAAATAAAGGTGAGCTATGAGCCCTTCACAATCTAGGAATCGGCCCCTTTACCGCGTCAGTTTGATTTTTAGGAACAGAACAGAACAGAACAGAACAGAATTTTATTTCTCATAATTCACAACAGTGACATAGAGAACAGTTAAATAAATCATAATATTATATACATATATGTATTTATGTATATATTTAAATAACTCAAGTAATAGAGTGCCGTATACATAGACATGTGTTGTGCATAGATTAAAATTTGCACAGACCTTCTTTAACGAATTTTGCCAAGTTTAGTAAAAGTGGTTTATAAGTATTTTTCATGAGAGCTATATACTTTTCAATGGAGGGGTACTTACAGTAATACGATGGGAGGTATTTACATCTTAATTCTGATAGAAAGGGGCAGGCCAAAAGGAAATGAAATTCATCACCGGTGGAGATATTACAGAGTTTACAAATTCTTTGGTCCTTATCAATTTTACTCCACCTACTAGTTTCAATTGGTAATCTATGGTTTGAAGTTTTGAAGCGGGTAAGCCAAATTCTTAGATTGCTAGGGAGTTCTAAAATATATGAGTCCATATGAGGTTTAATTTTGTAAATTTTGTAGTATTTAGCTTTTGATGAATCAATTTGAGAAGCAGTCCACATTTGGAAAAAAATTATCAATAAGGACTCGCTTAATAGACTTAATAAAATTTTGATTTATCCATACATAAATGAAACCTGTTTCCCGCAATATTCCTTCAATTGAATTAATTAAACTGAAATTAAATTTAGGATTGACATTATGTAAAGTATACATAAGAAGGTACATTTTATATGATAATTTGTTAGTGTTTTGCAACATTTTACACCAGAAAGAAATAATTCTACTTTTGATACAAATACTGAGTGGATAACGACCAAGTTCGCCATATACCATATAATCTGGCGTAGACATTTTTACTTTAAGAATATATTTACAGAATTTAAGATGAAGCCGTTCAAGACACATAATATTTTCAAATCCCCACACTTCAGATGAATATAACAGTATTGGTTGTACAAGTTGATCAAATAGTTTTAACTGACAATCAAGGGGGATATCTAAAATATTTACTTTACGCAGTAGTGCGAACATTGATCTTGAAGCTTGCCCATACAGGCGTTTAATACATTTACAGAAACGACCATTGTTACTAAATAAAATACCAAGATAAACATATTCTTTAACAACATCAATATTATCACCATGAAAGGAAAATGTCGGGGGTTTTCTACACGTGCCTTTAGAGAATATTATGATTTTCGTTTTTGAAATGTTAACTTTTAGTTTCCAAAGCGTGCAATAATCTGAAAATACATCTAAGGCATGTTGTAGATCTTCACTTGACTCAGCTAAAATAACTGTATCGTCAGCATAAAAAGTAATAATAATTTAACGTAAACATGAATTTGATCTTCAAGTAGATCTTCCACCGTATTTAAACCATTAAAGTTATTCTCTGTTAAAAAGGACTCGAGGTCATTTAGGTATAATGAAAATAGGAAGGGGGATAAATTTTCGCCCTGCCTTACTCCAATTTCGCATGAGAAAAATGAGGATATAGAACCATTATGGGAAATACATGACTTAATATTTTGATACATATTAAAGATCACATGGAAGCATTTTCCACTTATGTTATTTTTAATCATTTTCAGCCAAAGACCACTCCTCCAAACAGTGTCAAATGCCTTACTAAAATCGATGAAGACACAGAAGAGCTTTCTTTTCAAGTTTTGGAAGATGTCTATTAAAGCTTTAAGAGCAAAAATATTATCTGATGTGGAATAAGATTTTCGAAAGCCAGCTTGTGATTCACTTATCAAATTACAATGATCAGAATAATTTTGAAGACACTTAGATATTACGGCAGTAAAAAGTTTCCCCAAACAGCTAACAATAGAGATTCCCCTGTAGTTATTGGGGTCAGCTTGGTCACCCTTTTTCTTAAATACGGGCTTAATGTAACTATCTGACCAAGCTTGTGGAAAAACACCATTATCTAATACTAAATTGAATAGCTTACAATAAATTGGCAGCATTACATGAACTGACGCTTTGATATACTCATTGCGTATATTGTCAAGGCCACAGGCTTTGCTACATTTCAAATCGTTGATACATGACATAATTTCACTCTCAGAGATTACACAATCAAGCATGTCAATAGACTGAGAATCACACACAACAATAAAATCGTTATGTACATCACTATTCAACTCTTTGAAATGATCATACAATATATTTACATCAATATCTGTTTGGATGTCATCTTTTTTATCAAATGATTTAATAATATTCCAGAAAATTTTGGGATTTTTATCTTTCGTTTCCCGTACTTGTTTGATACATTTATTTTTATAGAATTCAAATGCGGTTTTTAGAGTTTTACTGTATTGTTTCCCAGCAGTGATGAATAATTTGCGCTCGTTATTTCCTTTTTGAAGCCCGTAGATTCTTTTACGTTTATGGTAATTCTTGGGGGCTATTTTACAGGAGAGGTCAAACCATGGTTTATGTTTTGTTTTAGTGTTTTTTTAATTTGTTTTACAGCCAAATGTATTTCTAGCAGCCAAAACAAGATTATGGGTGACGCAATTTGTTATATCGTTTATACATTTTTCAGCATTGTCAGTATCAAAATCAGACAGTAAAGGGGCAACACAATTGGAGATTAAGTTACAGTTACTAACAAAGGCGAGCTGTGAGCCCTTCACAATCTAAGAATCGACTGCTATAACATCTCAGTTTAAATAAAGACGAGCTGAGAGTCCTTCATAATCTTGGAATCGGCCCCCATACCCCCTCAAGTTGAGAAAGAGACAAGCACAACACAATCTAGGAATCGCTCCTTATACTTGCTAAATAAAAAAACTTAATACGCTAGATAATTCCCATTTTATAATGATGAAAATGCTACTAAAAAACAAATTCCCAGATTGTGACCATTCCCAGATTGTTCAGGTTGCACAATCTGCAGATTGATTAAACAATCTAGGAATTCCTAGATTGTGAGCAAACAATCTGCAGATTGTGATATACCCCAGATTGTTCGTAACATGTTCAGTATCACAGCACCCAACTAACTGCTGCAGTCTAGAACAGTCTGATTAAAATCAACTGTGTTCGAAGGAAGAACAGATTTTAAATACTGACTTTGGCGGGGATTCGAACTTATGCTATCAGGGACTGTCCTCTGATCTACAAGGATGCTTTTAGACCGTTTTTAAGAGGAGAGCCCCCTGATAGCATATGTTTCAGTCTGGGAGTAAAGTTTTAAAGTAGTTAAAGGTTTTGACCTCTGAGGCCCCTACTAAGTTTGATAAAGTTTATTTTTTTAAAATAACCAAATATATGATGCAATTCATATCAATTGGTGCACAGTTTCATGTATGTACACACTCTCATGTTTCACAACATTATTATTCCAATAATTCCACTTTATGAAACTTTACTATTTCAACAATAAGGAAGAAATTATTGGAAAAACAGGAATGAGATTATATTGTCCATACCAAATAATTGTTGTTAAGTTTCAATGAAAAATAGAGTCATAGCTTCTGTATCTCATAGCTTTTTCATGATATTTCATATTTAGTCAAAGTCTTTCAGAAATAAATGACACTATTGTGGCTATGTATTGCCGTGAAGATAGCAGTGGTGTTAGAATCCAAATGTAGTGTTGAAATCATGTTAATGCTATCACTACTTGAAAATGTCAAAGCATAGTGCGGTGGGATAGCAGATGAGAATAGCAGGGCATTGTCAAAAACATATCTCCTGTCCCTAGTAAGTATTGGTATTGCTCCTCATTACCGTATTATGATACAGAAAAGGGCATTGTAAAATGTATAGCAATATTTATTACGTAAGCTTATTTTTCCGGCGATCCGATTGGTCGAGAAGCGGTCACGTGTCAGTCGACAGAAAAGCATATTGACTTCACTCCGAGTCCGACCAAAAGTGATATTGACTTGACATAGACATAATGACGTCAAACCGTTGTTACATGACGTCATTGTATTGTTATCGTGACGTCATTTGACCGTCGTGTTGAACAATAGATCCAAATTGCTGTTCATGACTGTAGTTTTTTCTTTTCTTTTCGTATATAATTCGAAACATAATAAAACAATTATGGACTGGTGAATTCGGTCAATACCTGTTTTTATAGACCCGAGGAAAGCAATATTGACCTCGGACTTCGTCCTCTGTCAATATTGCTTTCCTCGGGTCTATAAAAACAGGTATGGACCTCATCACCAGTCTATAATTGTATAATATTGGTACATTTCATATTTTATTGTTTTGCCCTCTCGACTAAATAACAGCAATTAGAAAAGTGATCAATGCTCAACTGGCCGTAGTTTTGTAAAAAAGAGATAAGTCCGTGACTGGTTTCAGACTTTTAACGTGTCTGTGCTATTTTCACTTTTCTAAAACCTCTGATATATTGTTGCGTCTGTATTGGAATAAAAAGATATACCAATAATACCGCGCACCCTTGATTCCCAAGATATAAGTTATAAACACAGTTTGGGATGATGCAGAATAATGAATAAGTGTTTTCTTAGTCTGAATTTACCTATTTACAAGCAACATATTGAAGAAATCAAATTCTCAGAATGTTATCGTAAGCAGATTGCTTCTTCTCAGTACCTGAAAAAGGTTATAAAACTATGAAGGATATTAAAAGGGAAACGTTATTTTCATCTCCGTTTGCATTTTAGTTATCATTTTGGAATAATTATCATAAATAAATAGATGACATTTAAATGATTATGATATATTGTTTTGTAAAAACTTTTGTTATACTTGTTAAAATTTAAAGTTACCAAGACATTTAAAAAATGTATTACAAATAAAGGAAAGTTAGTATACAGTAATCAGATATCAATAAACCGTATCAAACCTTGATGGTTCAACTGAAAGTTGTTTTTCTAAAGTGGATAAACCTAGCAGTTTCGGTGACATATAGTTAATTGGATTTAACTCAATTTAAAACAGTTGCTTCATGAACTTTTATCATTTATGCATTAAGAAACATATATTTACATTCACAGGTTCATGTTTTTATCACAGTTGTGTCTATGTGCTGTCGCCATTTTGGTTTATTTCAGTTTTGATTATAACAAGAGCAAACCATTATTTTGCCACTGTACTCAATGAATTAGCTACAAATTGACATTTTGTAGCGCCAGTCAATTCTTCTCAACCAATTAAAGCCATTGATAATGTTGGCATATGTGACTTCAAAAACAAACAGAGTATCGGTCAGGGCATCTTCACAACGTCAAGGCCGAAACGAAAAGATTTCGAACTCTTTACTCAAATTCTGAACATCGAAAGATGGAATGGGTGAAACTTTGATGCAGACTAGGTTAGCTTCGAAATTATCAACACGGCACTAAATGCATAATTCAGTAAAATATATTTTGACTGCTGCACGTGCAAAACCAGGATTTGTTTTTCATTTTGATGATGTGACAAGCTCTCAGTCTTTGAAGGGATTTTATCAGCGCAATACAAGTTTTCTCACATAAAGGAACTACTAGTGCTTATGACGTAAAACAAATGCCTTGAATAAGGATCATTTACAGAAGGAGAAAAAAGCATTAGTTACTCGAAGAATAGTTATAATTGTGATTTAATTGTTAAAATTTAATTCTTAGTGTTGTCAGTGAATTCCTGCCAATAATCCATCTAACTAAAGTATCATATGAACATTTCGCTTGGATTTCCTTTATCTAAGGTCTCCAGGCTGCGCGTAGGTTTCGAATGTAACCGGCGATTTCACTGGCTGCAGGTTAGCAGCTAGTAAGGGCAGTAACTCGTGATGACGTTAGGAGTCGCTGCTTCGTATCACAGGTTCTGTTACTGTTGAGGGCAAGGTAGAAAAATGGATAGAGTTCATCTCGATGCATTTTCACTTTGTCGTGGGAAGATGCGGTCAGGGTCACTTGTTAAAGGGGAACAACAACCCTAGCCTTTCAGACCTAATTGACCAGCAGTTACGTAATTGCCATAGCCGGGAAAGAGGTCACAAGACACAGACTGGGCGCCGGCCAAGCGAGATGTGGCCATTGTGACAGGGGAATCGCCTTTATGACCAATCTCATTATAATAAAATCTAACATCGCCGCACTACGTTACGCAGATTATAGATCTCACTAGGCTCCCTTACACAAGCCGTCAGGTAAACCGTAGCCTCAGTTTGACCTCAAAATCTCATTGGCCTGCCGCAGATACCTTCAAGCAATCACAATGCGCGTCTCTTGGTAGCTTTGAAAGAAATTGCATGTAGCAACAGAAGTTGAAGTTAAAACTCTTATAAATTTTCCATTTTACAGAGGTCAAGTTGAAGTCATTGGCATATGTCCATAAATATCATATAACACAGCAGATTTAGTTATAACATTTCAGTCTTTGACAAGACAAGGGTCAATCTCATTAGCATATATACGTCGCATATGACTAATATATAATTATCAAGAAACTTAGTATTGGTATTTGTACATGTTTTGGTTGTTTTTGTTTCTCAGCATGTTTATGATTAATTTGTTTCACGAAATTTAAAATCATTCAACGATTACAACAAGCTAAAAGACGAAACGTTTCTTCAACGTAACTGTTTCCAAAATAAGCATTTGGATTTATACGGTCTACTTAAGGATAACGTTGAGGAATGCAGATTTTGCCTTGCGAAAGATAACTCCATAGCTTCGATTTGGCTTGTTTGTACAACAAACCAAGCTAGGGTAAATTGAATGTACATAAAATACATTAATTCGGTTATCTAACCAGTTTGACATTCGGAAAACATTCGGAAGTTTGTGATTTCCGAGATCTGAAAAGCGTACAAGCGAAATGCAACTCGCCAGCACCATAGATTACGGGGCGAATTCGCTGATTGGCTGATTTGAAATATGTCAGAGGCAAACCTGACGGCTCACTTAACGGAGCCTGGTGAGATCTACAGGCGTAATGTTGTGGAGCATGTAGATTTCATTTCAATGAGATTGTTTTATGACATGCGATCGTTGATTGGCTGATTCATTTTCGTTCCTCTGTTTATAAACAATGTCGTGTGACACGGTGCCTGAATTCCAAATTCCAAATTGATTTTATTTTTCACCACTTTAGAACTTTTATTAACTTTATTTGGGTGTCTATGAATATTCTAAATCTTATTCTCCCATTCATTGCAAATAACTCAGGCATAGGCCCCATGTCGGCGACATAACCCAATGGTGGACGCAGACGTTAAACTTCAACCCAACATCAACACGATGCCTGCAGTCCAAAATGGCTAGGTTTTCTAGGTTATCACATGTCGCTGTAAGAACACCTGCAATCGGTACATTGCCTTTTGTCGATAATTATTGAAAATAAACAAATATCATAATCTAATATATAATATATATTATTTAATATACTCTCCGTGATAGTTAACAATATGCCCAATTATCCTAATCTGTCTCAATCCGACAATCCTTACACAGAGTAAAGACAGAGTTATCGCTCAAGTGAGCTTCACTCAGTGTCCCCACCAGGTGGCCTACCTTTTATGGTCATTACTTTTCTCACGGCTATCAAGTTCACACACGTGTCTTGATAGCTCTTCTCGGAGTTTTTCGACTGTTTTAGGGTTTTTTCTCCGTATTCCGCATTAGAGAGAGAGAGAGAGATTCTTTATTTCCTCCAGCAATAACCGAAGATTACAAAATTACATTATAAGGTAACATATATCAAGTATTAATATGTACAATATTTACAAGCATACATACGTTCATGAGCACATATAATTCATTCTATGTAGCAGTTCAGGAGATATGATTTTAGTTCATGACCATACAAAGAAAGGCGAATAAGAATACTTTCATACAATGATCACTCTAAAGAATGATAAAAGAGGTTTTGGGCTCCAAAGAGAAATAAAAGCATGTCTACTTCTTCTTGCATTTCAAACATAACATATGTTTCAACATCAAGTTTATCTATTAAGTATGTAAAAAAATATTTCTCTGTTGTATGAGATTTTCACAGTGAAGAAGTATATGAAAGTCATAGTCAAAGGTGTTGTTGTTACAAAGAACACACTCTTTTGATATTTTGCCTCTTGACGAGATTTTGACACATAGTTGAAGTGAATATTTATATTGAGGATATTTATAGGCTAATTGCCATAAAACATGGTAAGACAATTTGGTGTGAATCAATGTGTAAAAGGACATATTCAGGCGATATAAAGATTGCGATCGCCAAAGTTGTTCTTCATAGTGATGTATAGTATTATTTACAATTCTTCTCCAAACTTGTTTTGGAGTGAAAGCACCTTGAGCAATGTAATTTCAACATAGTGATAAAGGTTGTATTTTTCAGATATTGATATGAGATCATCAGAAACGTTATTTGATTTTGTTTGAGTTGTTATAGAAGCACAAAATATATGTTTTGCAAAATTATTACATTCAATGTTACACAGACGTCCAAGAAATAAAAGTTTACATTTATCTATATATCCAATCAGTGACTACAGACCCAAATTTCCAATGGTAGATATTGATGATGATCTTTTATCAAAACCTTGCACAAGTCTCGCAAAATACGTTTGCGTTTGTTCAAATAAATCTGCTTGTTGGCTTTTGATATTTGGTAAACATTCACAGCCATAGAGACTGGTTTCAAGAATCATTCTGAGCCATATTTTGACGCATGTAAATGGATGAAGGCCAGAATCATTCAGTCCAATAGACCGTAGCGAGTTGACGTTCTGTCTTGCTTTTTGACAATACTTTTCACTTCTGGTTTTTTTGAAAGATTACTAGTGAAGAGGACACCTCCATATACGGTAGAGTCTGATTGGAAAATTGGAATATTTCCAAGCCTACATTGAAAGTTTACATGATGAAATTTTCTTTTACTAAATACGACGATGTTACTTTTCGATGGATTATATGTTAATCGCCATTTAGAGGCGTATTCAAATACAGTATCAAGTGATACCTGTAGGCCTCTAGGAGATGTGCCCACGAGTGTAGTATCATCAGCAAGCAAGACAGACGGAACATCTATTCCAAACACATGAAGACTACAGTTTGCTTGCCTAAACGATGTAATTAAATCATTAATAAAAACAAGAAAAAAACAAGAGGATATAACTCTTCCCTGTCCAACACCTTGTTTAACCGGGTATTTATCTGATTTTTCTCCTAGATATGAAACAAATGATTCACTATTAGTATAGCAGTGATGAAGTAATTTCCACGTTTTACCCTTAATACCTAGTTCATATACTTTGTAGAATAAGCCATCGTGCCAGATTCTGTCAAAAGCTTTTGCGTTGTCAAGAAAGGCTGCAAATACTGTCAAATACTGTCAACGAAGGCTAAGGCATCAGGCATAGACTTTATCGAAAATGAATATTTTATAGATAGTGTTGACATTGTGCTCCCATTACTTGATGAATTATTTAACCTTATATTTGAGAAAGGTGTTTTACCAGAATCATGGTTGACTGGAGTAATAAAACCAATTTATAAGAAAAAGGGAGATAAATCTGATCCTAACTCATATAGACCAATAACTGTGCTTAGTTGTTTCGGAAAATTGTTAACGAAGATACTTAACACCCGGCTCTCAGAATTCCTAGACGCTAATAATATACTAACACCGGCTCAAGCCGGATTCAGGAAGTCATTTTCAACTACCGACAATATATTTATACTTTATAATCTAATGCAAATACTGAAAGATAGGAAGCAAAAACTTCATTGTGCGTTTATAGATTTTACCAAAGCTTTTGATACTGTTTGGAGGGTGGGGTTATTGACAAAAATGCAAAAGATTGGCATTGAAGGTAAATTTATTACTCTTGTTAAATCAATGTACAGCAACATCAAATCACTTGTACAATGCAATAATGATGTATCAGACTTCTTTCTTTGCGAAAAGGATGTAAGACAGGGAGAGAACATGTCGCCTTTGCTATTTTCTATTTTCGTAAATGATGTCGAATCTCATTTACTGACTTCAAACTGCAACGGGGTAAATCTCAGCTATATCGAACATGAAAGCTTAATTATATATATAAAATTGTTAGTTTTATTATATGCAGATGATGCAGTATTGTTTGATGAGTCACCGAAAGGATTACAAGATGCTTTAGATTCATTCAAGGACTATTGTGATTCTTGGAAGTTAAATGTGAATATGAACAAAACTAAAATTGTAATATTTGGGGGAGGACCAGCAAAAAGTACAAAACTAAAATTCTATTTAGATGGCCATAAACTGGACATAGTTGATGATTATTCTTATCTTGGTATAACGCTGCATAGAAATAGAAAATTTGTATCAAGCATTAAGAATGTTTGTAATAGTGCTTCTAAAGCAATGTATAATTTATTGATAAAATCGAGAAAGTTAAACTTACCATTGGACTGCCTATTATTAGTATTTGACTCAATGGTTACGCCAATCTTAGCATATGGTGCAGAAATCTGGTGCTTTGAAAATCTTGAAATTATTGAGAAAATACATTTAAAATTCTTAAGACTGATTACTGGCTTAAGAAATTCAACCACTGGTTTAATGTTGTACGGAGAATTTGGTAGATACCCCATCAGAATTACATTATATACACGGCTGATAAAGTTTTGGCATAGGTTAACTTACCAAAATGGGCCGTTTAAGTTAACCAACTTAATTTATACATATTTGTCACGCAAAAGAACAACTGACAACCCATGGCTTTCGCACGTAAAATATGTCCTTAACAATACTGGACTTTCTTATATATTTGAAAATCTTTCTATTTGTACAACCCAATGGCTCGTTTCGAAAGTTGAACTTACCCTAAAAAATCAATTTATCCAAAACTGGCACAGTATTATTTGCTCAAGCCCAAAGGGAACCTACTATCAAGAATTAAAAACATTTCCCAAATTTGATGCATATCTTCTCCTACCAAAATATGTTTCAATACCAATTCTTAGATTTAGGACAAGTAACCACAGTTTACCTATCGAAACGGGCCGCTGGTATAAGGTTTGCGTCTTACCTAACTATGTTTAACCCATCCTTTATACCCAATTGTGTACCCAAATGTTTTATATCTATATACTTATATATTTTAATATAGAAAATTGTACTATGGTGTCTCATAGGCTTTCAAGGCCGGGTGCTGTCTATTTTTATCTGCAATGATTTTATACCTTGTGATATTGTTTTATCATCCAAAGTGTGTACAAAATGTAATAGCACGTGACACTGAAATAAACTATTTTTCTTCTTCTTCTTTCTTCTATAATATTCCGAGAGATGAAAGAACGTGTAAATTATGTAACTCCATAACCATCGCAGACGAATTTCATTACATTTTCCACTGTAAAGCGCTTAACAACTCCAGGAATCAATATTTACCTAATTCTCTAACGAACTTTCCAAATATATCAAACTTCAGAAAAATCATATCTACAAATAAATCCAAAGACTAAATAAATTTATCAATATTTATCAAACATCTTTCATCTCTTGTGAGAAAATAATAAATGCCTTTTACACTTTGTGAGTCTATCTTCCATCTTGAATTACATATATATTTATTTCTATTTATTATATTTTGTGAATATGCTCTTGTACCACCATGGTGGTTTTACGAGAATAAAGAATAGAATTGAATTGAATTGATAGCGCCTGTCGGAGCTTGCCTGCGTCTGCAGGACTTGCGCTTGGTCGCGCCGCGCTTGGATTAGTTTCCAGCGCTTGGATTAATTGCACCTGCACTTCGTCGCGCCGGCGCCGGCGCTCCTGTCTTGAGGGTTGGGTTGTAGGCTTCGTGCCTCCCCGCTTCTAGGTCGGTTGACTTTGTGGACCGTGAGTAGGTCGAGGCGCTATGGCGAATCCCTACTCAGGTTTCTGTGGAGGGTGTGGGTCGGTCGGCTCGCTTGGACCCACACTCTCTCTGTCGTCTGTGTCGCAACCTTTGCGCCGAGGAAGACAGATGCAGGGAGTGTGAACTCCTCACCCCGGCGGAACACCGCCAAGAAGAGTGAGGCGCAATAGAAGTTGAGGGCCGCCGTCCGCGTCCTCCTCCGCCCGGACAAACCTCCATCCACGGAGTGGATGTTGCACCCGACAGTGTTCGAGAGTCTGTGTCTGAGGTTCGACAGACCTCACATAGATCTCTCCGCGACACGGCTCAACCACCAGTTGCCGACGTACGTGTCACCTGTACCGGATCCGACCGTGTTGGCTCTCGTTAGAATGGGAGGGGATGGTCGCTTACACCTATCCCCCTCCCGCCATCCTGAATCACGTGGTGGCGAAGGTACAGGAGACACGGGTACTTCAACTTCTGTTGATAGCACCGTTATGGCCAGCCAGGGCCTGGTACGTTCCCCTTCGGAGGATGTGCCGCCAAGACCCGGTCCCTCTCCCTCTGAGGTGGGACCTATTGACGAGCAAACCAAGCAGGCGGGTTCACGAGAACCCCCAGGCTCTCCAGCTTCACGCTTGGTTTGTCTCCAAAGGGGTCTGACGGGTGCGGGGTTCTCGAGATCCATGGCCGAGGCGGTGGCGTCTTCCCAGAGATCCTCTACTAGGAATCTTTACGATGCCTAGTGGAGTGCCTTCGCGACCTTCTGCGCGAAGGAGGGGTACGATACCGAGGCAGTAACGGTCCCTCAGGTTGCTGAGTACCTAATGCATCTAAGGTAAGTGAGGAAGCTCAAAGCGTCTTCCATTAATACCAACCTGGCAGCGGCCATGTCAGTCCTACGGAAGCGTGACCCCCAGGTTGACATCTCGGTCCTTAAAGACCTCATCAAGACCTACCGGAACGAGGACGGGCGGAAGAAACTCAGGCCTCCAGAGAGGGACTTAACGGTGGTACTCAACCACCTCAAGTCGGACCACTACAAGCCGTTGACGGAGACGACACTTCTCCGTCTCACCATCAAAACAGCCTTTTTTATTGCAATGGCGTCCGCAGCAAGGATTTCAGAGCTTCACGCTCTCCAGGCGGACCTCTTGCGTTTTGATGTGAGAGACGGGGGGTCGGTCACTCTGAGTTCATCTGCAAGAACCAAGCCGAAGACGAAAGGGGTAGAACATTTTCGTTACCGTCCCTTTCCGGCAGCACAGATCCGACGGACGAGGAGAATCGTCTCCTTTGTCCAGTAAGAGCCCGTCGGATCTATACCGAAAAGACACGGAAACAACGTCAAGGGAGGAAGAGACTATTCATCCCGCATTCCAAGACTAGTGTCCGGGAGATAGACAAACGACAGCTCAGTGTCTATCTCCGCTCGACGGTGTTGGATGCCTACAAGGCCATGGGTCTCGACCCGCCAGCGAAGTCCAACCCGTACCGAAGGAGTCACCCCCTCCCAACAATAAATCTAAGTTTCGATGAATTTAGTTGCGTGTTTGTTGTCTTTTCATTAGTTGGCGACCATGTGGTTGCGGAACCCCTCGCATAGCGAGGATGGGTCCAGATTAACCTCTCCGGTTGACAGGTGAACCCCGTCGGGGATCATACTGGTTACATTGAACTATGGTTCACCAACTTGACTCCTTGTAAGACAGAGCTATCCCTCTTAGTGGCCTCTCGCACCCCTCCACCACAGTGGTATTTGGGCATATTGTTAACTATCACGGAGAGTATATTAAATAATAGTATGTTTTTGTTTAAACCTCGTTATTTATACAATAACGGTGAGTATAAATAATGATGTTTAAACAAAAACATACTATATTTTTATATATATACACAAAAAAGGAAAAAGGATGAGCAAACAGGCAGCAAATGCCTATATAAATGCTTCTCCTGAAACAAACATGAAACGATTAAGATTTCAAATATATTGGTGGAAATATATATTTGCAATTATTCTTACAAAACTCAAATTCAAATTAAGCATTGTCAACCTTTATAAACTAACAGGCAAAAGAATGTTTTCACATCAGTTGGTTTCGACTTTACAACGATTTGAAATGTATGTTACGCATTTTATAATTGAATTATCAACATTTATCATGTCTACAATAATTTATATGAACTAATCGTTGTTTGGTTAATGTGAAGATATTTTTGTGTAATACTAAATAGACAGGGGTGAAAAATGAAATTTACACCAATATGACCCCTACCATGTTTAAAAGGGCGTTAATCTGTGAAAAACAAGGTACGTTTGTTGATTTTTACGTATAACATATCTTATATATCCATTAAGAATTATAGGTTATTAAAAATACTTTTCCAAAAAAATTAAATTCGAAATTTCAATTTCCAAAAAAAATTGCAAACACATGCATACGTATTCTTCGATTGATAACTATAGGCCTGCACTGTTCGATTTTGGTTTAAACATATTTTATTTCATGAAAAGATACATGAAATGGATTGGTCAACAAGCTCGTGTGAGCTTATGTGAAGACCGATTTTAGCGTACGACGTCTAAAACTTAAACCATTTGTAATCGAAATTTATATATATGATTAAATCAACTTAGGTGAAACCTTTCTTTTGCCTGACAGTTTACATGGTATATTGGTTACTAATTAAGCGACAATTTTGAAGCATACTCTGTGTCACTTTAAAATTGTCTCACTAGTTACGAATAAATATTACAGTTCTTTTGTTTCAGTACAATCATACAATCATATACAAATAAAACAGAATTAGAGAGGTAGTGAATTGACAATGTTTATTCCAGCTCGTCAACTGAAAACATGGGAGTAGAGCGATATTACAGTGACTGCTTAGACCAGACTTTCCAAATACTATATAACTTCCTTGAAGTGTTACAAACAACGTATGTGATCGATCTCTTACATAATATCCTTATTATCATTTCCTGTTCCAAGGACAGCTGTGCTTTATTGTTCTATGCCTGGCTGGCTGGTTGACAAATTAGATAACATTATTGTTGATTTAAGCTTTACCGTTCATGCATTGTATAATGTCTGAGAGACTACGTGGAATAAGATATATCTATAACAAAATGTAAAATATAGTCGCAAGCGACGACAAACGGATTCAGCGCATTAAAAGAACATTCATTACGTAAATAGTGATGTTAGCAATCATCCCTGAAAGTTTCATGAAAATTGGCCGACGCATTTGGTTACAACAGCATGTTTCCTCTGACCTAATGTGTGATTATTGCAAAGAAGTTGATAATGTGAAAAAACCATGCTACTTATGAATTCTTCATGATTTACTTTTTTGGTTGTACTGTTACTGCGCATCTTTCAAAAAAAGTTTCAACTCTCTAAGTACATTTTGAAAAAATAGCCCATGTTAATTTTGTTCAAAATGATTTTTCACATTTTTGATCCTTTATTGTGAACGAAAATTATTGTTCGCGAGCAATGTTTTGACAGTTTCATCAAGTCCATATACTGTTCTTACATCCCTGAAAAATTGGTGCAATTGTGAGTCTAACTTTTTTAATAATCTCCCTTTGAATATGCTTACATGAGCAAAGTCGCCCGACTTTGAAGGGTTGCCGAGAAATAAATATTTGACTTTCATCAAAATCTGAATCACCCTGAAATTCCCAATGTCTCAGCTACATTACTGTAGATTTTCAGCTCTTAGATGCAAGTATCTTCAGAGGAGTTACATTTCAAAGATGCATGGGGTCCGGAAATTTCAAAAAGTCCAAAAAAGCAATATGGCGGCGAAAGTATTCATGCTACGAATTTGCCATGATTTACTTTTTTGCTTGAAATGTCATTGCGCATCGTTTAAAAAAGGTTCCACGTCTCTAAGTGCATTTTGAAAAAAATTCCAATGTTAATTTTGAAAAGTTTGAGTGGTTCTGAGCCTTTAATGCAATGTCCGAATAGGCTGAAAAGCTTCGTGTCGCGAGGTCTTTGTAAGGGCTATTAGATTGTAAAGTTTGGTTGTAATTGAGTTGCTAGTTTTGGCTGAATTTTGTACACAAGAATCGTGGAATAATAATAATAAAAAACACGCCAATAACAATAAGGATTCAGCAAAATTGCTGAATCCTTAAATATAGTCGCAAGCGACGACAAACGGATTCAGCGCATTAAAAGAACATTCATTACGTACATAGTGATGTTAGCAATCATTCCTGAAAGTTTCGTGAAAATTGGCCGACGCATTTGGTTACAACAGCATGTTTCCTCTGACCTAATGTGTGATTATTGCAAAGAAGTTGATAATGTGAAAAAACCATGCTACTTATGAATTCGTCATGATTTACTTTTTTGTTTGTACTGTTACTACGCATCTTTCAAAACAAGTTTCAAGTCTCTAAGTACATTTTGAAAAAATAGCCCATGTTAATTTTGTTCAAAATGATTTTTCACATTTTTGATCGTTTATTGTGAACGAAACTTATTGTTCGCGAGCAATGTTTTGACAGTTTCTTTAAGTTCATATACTGATGTTACATTCCTGAAAAAATGGTGAAATCGTGAGTCTAACTTTTTGAATTATCTCCCTTTGAATATGCTTACATGAGCAAAGTCGCCCGACTTTGAAGGGTTGCCGAGAAATAAATATTTGACTTTCATCAAAATCGGAATCACCCTGATATTCCCAATGTCTCAGCTAGATTATTGGAGATTTTCAGCTCTTAGATGCAAGTATCTTCAGAGGAGTTACATTTGAAAGATGCATGGGGTCCGGAAATTTCAAAAAGTCCAAAAAAGCAATATGGCGGCGAAAGTATTCATGCTACGAATTCGCCATGATTTACTTTTTTGCTTAAAATGTTATTGCGCATCGTTTTAAAAAAATTGCAAGTCTCTAAGTGCATTTTGAAAAAAATTCCAATGTTAATTTTGAAAAGTTTGAGTGGTACTGAGCCTTTAATGCAATGTCCGAATTGGCTGAAAAGCTTCGTGTCGCGAGGTCTTTGTAAGGGCTATTAGATTGTAAAGTTTGGTTGTAATCGAGTCGCTAGTTTTGGCTGAATTTTGTACACAAGAATCGTGGAATAATAATAATAAAAAACACGCCAATAACAATAAGGATTCAGCAAAATTGCTGAATCCTTAATTATGCGGTTTTGATTATGTTCAAGATGAATCCAACTATATTTTATATGTTTCACTATCTTTTAAATGTCAAAAGCTTGCGTTCATTTACTGTGAATTGGCGAAAAAAAAGTAACTATTTTTCAATCCGGTATCAGGACGAGATAATTTGTATTGTCATTTACAAAATCTATCATTAATTATGGCTCAGATTGTTGGTGCCCTTTTCTCTGTAAGACTGGTAAATACATGTACGTTAACAATTACTGCCAGGTTTGTATACATCATTTTTCAAGTCATTCTTATTCTAATCCATTCGTAATCCGAAATCCCATATCGCAACTATCGGGACGCATGACGTACGAGGTGAACCCATTGTCGATGACTATGAAATAATGAAAATATTAAATCAATTTTCGATTGTATCATCATGAGATTATACCTTAAAAATGTTCTGATGAATAGTCAACGATTTTTTACACAGTGTTATAAGACATATTAAACAGGACCTTACATAACAGTTTAAAACACCCGATCATCAAGGTAACCAATTTAGTTGAACTATATACATGTTAACATTACATATTGTTTCTTAGCTTTTGAAGTTTCCAATTTTATTGTGTTTGTTTCCAGCTTTATGTTTTATGTAAAAGAGCGGAAATAAAGATATGTTTAAAGCAGTTAAACTTTTTAACTAGTGACCAGTATATCCTTCATATATTCATTTTTTATAATCATCAGTGATACTGTCAAATAATGGCAAACGTGTCTTAAATTTCTGAAAAATCATTGTATCTTTGTCAAATGTCAACTTGGTGTTCAATTATACTTGTAAATGGTTGGATAATTATATGAGAATTGTATCAATATTAAAAGTGCATTGATTTAACAGTTGTTTAATCAAGGTTCAATTTATTGCCAAATATAAAAAACAAACCTCAAACCCCTATCTGCCATAGATAAGAAATTTCAAATAGTTAGTGAAATTTCCTTTATCATAGGAAAATCAAAATAATATCCACACAAGTCAGAACCTAACTTTAAACGATATCGAAAGAAATATTGCGAAGTTTGTAGTGTCAAAGCTTAAAAGTAAATTGTAAACAACTGTATAATACCAGAGTATCAGAATTTTTATCAAATTTTGTAAAAGGTGAGGGAAATCTAAAAAAACCTTTCAATTTACAAAGATTTATAATCTTTTATCTCATATCTCATATCTCATATGGCAGTTCAGTTGTAGAACGATTTGTTTACAACGACATTCTCACACACGTATTGGGTAATTCGCGCGAGTAGAGACACCGCGCGAGTAGGCAGCCGCGCAGTAAAAACACCGCTGAGTAGAGGGCGCGCTCATTGAGATTTACGACTCTCGCGGGGCCTCGTTAATTAAACACTGGAAGTTAAAAATTAAGGTTGCAGATCCCCTTTAAGAGGTACACATTAGAAGGGAAATAGTCAAGTTAATCTTTTCACCTCTGTGTAAAACAAACCTTGTTCTTGAAGACAACCAAGATAATAGGCATCAACTGGCAATGTTACTTTCGGCTTCTGAAATTGAGAGAGAACACAGGGTGAAAATACCCTGAATCCGTTAGCCGGATCCTCTCAACAATGGTATACTGGGATCCGTCGCCGGATCCCTTGCCGGATCCCCAGTAGATTAGAAAACAGGGATCCGGCGCCGGATCCCTCACCGGATCCGGGATCCGGACGGACACCACCGGATCCTCTTCCGGATTCTTAGTAGATAAGAATACTGGGATCCGGAGACGGATACCCTGCCGGATCCTCTCCTTGTAGCGAAAGTAGGAATGTAGTTTAGAAAAATGAAGTTTTTTATAGTTAGGTAAGCTTTTGTCACAACAATACACCATACATCTTTGACAGCTTTTACATATTCTTTACATGATACTGTCATATAAAGGCCGTTCGCATTTATAAAGAAAAAATAAGTGTTGATATGTCTTTGTGAAAGATTGTTAGTCAAAGCTGACAGAGTCAAGTTTAAATGATAATGTTTTGATGATTCGATTCAAATTGAAACACAAGTTTCAGAAAAAAACTATTTATTCGGAATCAGAATTTAAGGGGTTATTTCTTATCAAAATTTATTCAAAATACTTTCTAAAATAACCATGGTAACGTATACTATTTAGCACCAATTGTCACGCTTGAATGCACACTCATCACACCTGTTGGTCAGTACCCATATCAACTTGCATAATTAGGGTCTTACATAAGTATTAATATTGTAAATGAATTCGCTTAGATAATATATCATAGATCACTTATAGTTATGCAAAACTTTAGTACACAAATTAAATAAAAGATAATTCTATTCAATGATTTCAAACATTTATTTACAAACGTACACACACTTAAATATATAACAAAAATCGCATAAACATATATATCTATAAATCTGTATGCACCTGAGGATAGTGTTTGTATCTATTTCATGCGTGATTTTATTTAAACATATTTATACAAAACCAAGTATACACCTGAACAAAGGTAATTGCAAAATTGTCAGATTTCAGAAATTGATGAAACCCATTCTGTGAGTGAAATTATAACCGTATCTTACAGCGTATCAGGCGAGTTTTTTTATACCAGAAATTGAGGGGTCAAGGAGGGGGGTCACCTTATATACGAGGTCTATGTTTACGGTCCGTAATCATGTCGACCTGCCTAGCTATATACGTTATTGAAGGGGAGGGGGCTTATACACATATGTCTATATTTCAGGCCTAAACATTCTGAGGTTAGGTGACGATCCTCCAGCCGAGAGAGACGCCTTGATGTCAAAACATCGGCAAAAAAACGTAATGAAATTACTTTTATAAATATTACATATTAATTATGGAAATAAATTGTTTTCACACGTGGTCACCTTATACATTGTATTATACGGTAATCTTCAAATATGAACCATGAATCAAAAGTTGCCTAGTGATGAAATATGTTTAGTTTGATTGTTTAAGAGATGATTATAATTATGGTTCTTAAATATTGTTATGAAAAAAGTTCTTGCAACTAGATTTGACAACATATTCTAGATTCAAGAAAGCTCCTTTAATAATTTGTCCTTTGATTTCTGGATGACAGGTTTTTTAAAAGGTAGTTTGCATCATATCTACAACATCATTTTGAAATTGGTAGGTCTTCAAGATTTATAATATATCTTGTCATTTAACGGCATTATTATTTCAAAGAAAGAACTTATTATAAACAGTATTTCACGTGTATGGGTTACAATTACTGCTATTACAATATTTAATGATGAATGGAAATGTTACATAGTTCATTCCCCCCCCCCCCCCTCTCCTCCTCTCTCCACCGTCTCTCCTGCTACGGTTCGTTGAGCTCGTCTACCTGTCTCTTGTCTGATTGCCTGTAATGCCCCTGTAATTGTATGCAGGTGTTTTATGACCCCAAAATGCTTATAGGCGGGGAACTAACAAAAGGAGTATAATTACGCGGGACTACTTGAAGTCATCGGATTAAATTGAAGGCACATACAAACGATCTTGCGAACGGAATCCAAGCAGACTGGCTTTTAAAGTTTTCAAGTGGGCAAACACAGAAGCAACATCAAAGAAGCGCAACTGGAATCTACGTGTCCACAATAAACTACGCACTTTGCTATTAGATCATTTCATCCCAATTGAAAACACTTTTAATGTACGTTTTATCATAAATGAAGTTGGAGAAAAGATGCATCAGAATTTTATAGAGGAGTGGAGTACGTCAGTAAACTGCGAGGAGAGTAAACATGGAACTGGAAAAAACAAGCTGCGACTCTACAGGCATTTCAAATCGCTTTACGAAGTTGAACAGTACGTACAGCGCCCTCTACCTCGGTCCTATCGCCGTGCTCTTGCTCTTTTTCGTTGTGGAGTTGCCCCGCTTCGTGTCGAAACAGGTCGATATTCAAATTTGCCTTTGCATGAACGTGTATGTTTTAATTGTCATGAATGTGTTGAGAATGAGTGCCATGTTTTATTACATTGTCCTTTATACACAAATATTTGTGATAGTCTTTTAACTAAGTGTGCTGAGGTCTGTGATAATTTTAATGCTTTATGTGATATTGATAAGTTTTCTTTTATTATGTCTAACCAAGATGTACTGTTTTTAGCGGCCAAAACCTGCAAGATTTTATTGGAGAAACGGAAGGATTTTTTATATCATAGTGCTTAATTTTAACATATATATATCTTATAGCATTTACTTGTATATATATATTCTGTACTTTTTAAAGGTTTTCATCTGTACATTTATACATTTATATTTTAGATTTATAGTCTCTCATAACCCTTAACGGGTGGCTCGGATATTCCTGTGTCTGTACTGTAAATATGTTGTTGTACGAGGTGAGACTCTAATAAATTATCTGTCTGTCTGTCTCTCTGTCTGTCTGTCCGTAAAATACTTACTGGTATTGACATTCCTTATATACATGACACTGTGTATTGACTAACCACCGGAGGTATCTAACCCTTTGGTGGGGTACGAATACACATCCGCAAACATCCAACATAATGATTTGGGCGAAGAATTAGACTTACCTTACACTGTAAAACATAAGATTAATTTAAGAACTTTATTATTTGAAAATCTTTCTATATTGTAACTAAAATAAGTTAAACACATATTATATATATCATTTATATTCATTCCTGCAATTCATACTCGCGATCGTTGAACAAATTTACTATCCATTTCATGAAACAATCTATAAGTGAAGTACTTTGCTAAAATTTTATTATTAGTCTGATTGCTTTATTAAATAGAAAAACGAATTAGTTTAATTTGTTGTTCCCTTCAATTGAAATACCGATTTCATGTGGCTGAACTGTAGCAAAATTATTTATGCTCATTGATGTTACAACATCCAGTACTTTTTAGATGATTGCAACAATGAGAACGTGACCTGATGGACTACGTTGAAATGGGTGATCGGAAAAAAAGTAAGAGGAATTTTTAAAGCCAGTTAACGAATCGATGGTTTGAATGTCGAGAGTTAATGAATTCCACAGTTTTATTGTATCTGGTAAAAAAGACTTGACATATGTCGCCGTTCTGCATTGTACTGTTCGCACAGATGAATGATCTCTGAGATTGTAATCATTTGTACTAGGTATTCTAGGAAGGAGGTTGCAGAGATATAATTGAGGCGCTAATTATTCTTCATTTTGTATAAACGTGCTAGTTTAGAAATATATTAACGTTCAGATAGTGGTTTTTGATTAGTTTTTTCATATAATAGGTTATGGCTTGTACCGCAAACTGCTCCTCATATTGATCTTAAAGCGTTTGGATTAAATTTTTCCAGTAAACTGCAGTGTTCCTTGGTAAGATGAAGGACTTATAAATTATTTACAAACTTTTCCGTGGAAACGGTATTTAAGGCTTCTTATCAGAGAGCTAACTTTCTTGATCATAGAATTTATATGGATATCCCATGACAAGTCTATTGTCGAAACAGCAAAGCAGATGAGAAGGAAACAGTACCAATGTAATTATGTTGTTATAGGTAACAGATGTACCTTTTATGTGTGTTTAAACATATGTTATATATTTCAATGAAATGGATTGGCAAATAAGCTGGAAGCTTATATTAATGCCGCTCCAATACAAAATTATATTTTGAATTTATTTCAATGAGATGATATTTATTTATTTACATAAATGTTATTCTTTTGATATCTTGTTACAATGGTTTGATCTTGATGTACATCATGATGAAATGAATACATGTTTCACAATGTACATATGTGTTTGTTATTGTTTACTATTCATATATTATTCAATACTAAAAATAACTTTCATTAATCATAAGTAATGATGCGCCGTCTTGTCGGTTAAAGCATACCCACTTACCGCATAATTACTTGCACTTCCACCTGTTGCAGCAATAAGACACAAATGAGTCTAGGTGAATGTGTATACGCTGACAGGTGTATTGATCAAGTGTGTGCGTTCAAGCGTTACAGTGTAGAATATTGAACCGTGCTTCGATAAAATTAAAGTAGCCTGTTGAGAAAATTTCTTTCTTATTGTAATTAAAGTAATATATCATTTGGATGTTGCGATGAAATCTTATCGTTAATGAAACTTCAAAGAAAAAGTTTTTAAAGTGGTATCGCTGGGTAATATTGACTTTCTAAAAATTTAAATTCTAATGTCTACTGAAAAGAAAAGTTAAGACTCAATAGTTTTAGTTTAGAGAAGTTGTTTTCAAGCAATAAGTTTCTGTTAATCCTGACTTTGTCCACTCAGGGTAACACACTTACACAAACAAATATTTTAAAAGCTATAGGTTAAAACAAACACTTAATAGTCATTTATATAATAATGTTACTAGTTGACAATATCATTTCAGGAATATGATAGTAGAAGGTATCAAAGATACTAGTATGATACTTTTTTTTTAGGAAAATCTTCATACGTGCAAATTCTTGAAGGTTCTAAGAATATTGATCATGAGATGATAAACCTTTTTTACATTCTTGCCTACTCTTACCACCTGGAGAGGATCCGGTAGGGTATCCGTCTCCGGATCCCAGTATTCTTATCTACTAAGAATCCGGAAGAGGATCCGGTGGTGTCCGTCCGGATCCCGGATCCGGTGAGGGATCCGGCGCCGGATCCCCGTATTCTGATCTGCTGGGGATCCGGCAAGGGATCCGGCGGTGTCCGCCCGGATCCCGGATCCGGTGAGGGATCCGGCGACGGATCCTAGTATACCATTGTTGAGAGGATCCGGAGGATCCGGCAGGGGATCCGGCTAACGGATTCAGGGTATTTTCACCCTGTGGAACAAATTGAAATGAACTCAATGAGTTTACCTTCTATTGGGTGGATTGACCCAGTCTGGAGCCCCTAACCTCCCTCCCCCACCCCCCTGGATCCGCCACTGTAGTCCAGGATTATGTCCTCAGTTCGTCTTGTCGCGCGGTAAAAGTTAGCTCCTTTTAATGGGTTAATGTAAAATACGAAATTTATATAGATTGGACCACAGGTCCCCTGAACCTGCATCAAAATTATTTTTATTGACTTGAATCTATAATTGTGAGCTTTTGTTATTCAATCAAATACCATTTAGGCCAAATACTTACTTGTTTGCCTCGAAAATATGCATCTTAATTGAAATGAAACATTGAAAAACTATATGGCTTATGGCTGCGATTAACCTATTTCACAATCGTAGGCTATATAAAAAAATTAATCTTAAATGAAGTTGGAATAAACGAGATTATAGTTAGGTAGGATTTTAAAAACCTATTAAAACCGGGAAAGAGCCGATCGCAAGTTTCAGAATCCGTAACACAGGTTAGGCTGTTGGCCTTCTTTCAGTTTGAGAACATCCAGCTTACAGGATGTCAGTGTGAAGAAAGCAGAACGAAAAGACTCTAGAAATCCTAAATATCCAGGAGTGGTAATTGCTGAATGTAAATCAAACGCTGATCGAGACACAATTCTGAAGGCAAAGCGTAGATTAAAGGACAGCAATGACTACGGCAATGTTTACATCGATGCAGACAAAGTGTGTCATGGAGTCGAACAAGCGCGTGTTAGCAGACTCCACAGGGAACGACGTGTTACAAGTGAGGGGCAGCTGACTACAGAGATAAGCGAGACAACATCATCAACGACACAGAGACGACGCCGGATGAACATATCGCCGACGGACGAGTGGATCTCACTGAGAGAGATCAACGTAGACCCGTCAGCCACGACACGAGAGAAACACGTGGTGACAATGTTTATGTTTACAGACCACGTCACAGGGTGAAGGACGCTGAATGGACAACAGAAGAACAACGCGATAGGAGGCCAGCCAACCGGGAAACCCACGGTGACACCCGAACCAATAGAAACCAGCCATCTTATCGTCGCTAGGTCAAGTGCGGGTCATGGAATGTCAAATCTCCAAAGGCCTCTCAGGCAATATAATTAATTACATCCAGGATTTCCTCCACAAAAGGCAAATAACTGTCGGGGTCGAAAATCAGCAATTCATTTAGAAAACGGCGCCCCACAAGGCAGCATACTTAGCCCCACCCTCTTCAATATAATGGTGGATGACCTTTTCGAAGGCATCTCCTCCAAAATTAGGACTTCCAAATTTGCAGACGACGCTGCCCTATGGGTACGTTGTAATAACCTCTAAACAGCTACTAAACTACTTCAGACCGCGCTAAATAAAGTTAGCCAATGGGCTGATAAATGGGGCTTCCAACTAAATGCGGATAAAACCACTGGAGTAGCTTTTAAACGCAATACCATGCGCCAAACCTCTCCTAAACTTTACCTCCAAAATAATCCAATTAAATTTCAAACCCAAACTAAATTTCTTGGGCTAATCTTTGACCAACATCTCTCATGGGATGCACATGTCAAAGAAATTAAAACTAGATGCTCAAAGGATGCTCAAAATTAATTAAAACCCTAAGCAGCATACAATACCAAGCACTCAAAACAGCAACACGCACACAAAACAACACATCCCTCGAAGCTCTGGTAACTGGAGAAAATCCCCTCCCAATCAGAAGGGACCAACTCACCCTAAACTTCTGGGCCGCATCTTCGGAGGATCCACTCATACAACAACTCATAAAAACTAAAACAAGACACGTTACATCTAAAAAATATACAATATTCCAACGAATCGCAACACGCATACAGACACTCATAAAACAAGCAGACATGCACCACATCAATCTACCCACCTAAAACACAATACACCATCCCATTCCACCATCTGTCTTCACGGCAGAGCTCAAACAAAACTTCACTAAACACCACAGTAAAATACTTATACTCACAGACTCACTCAGTGGGCTGCAAGCACAACAAAGTAAATCCACCAAAAACCGCGCAGGCATCATCTTCAAAATACTACATACCATACATACACTCAACACACAGGGCAATGCCGTTAAACTCCTTTGGATACCCGCCAACGTCGGAATAATCGGAAACGAGAAAAACCGACAAAGCGACAAAGGAGGGCCTTAGCCTACCAACACCTACACTACCACTATACCACTCTAAACAGGAGGCCAAAAGCCTCTCTAAACTACACGCTAAAAACAAGTGGCAACGACAATACCAACAATCCACTATCGCCACCCACACCAAAACACTACTTCCTAAACCACTCCGCAAGCAAATAATATACTCCAAAAACACCAACATAGACAGGGCAATCATCAAATTACAAACGGGGCATACACGCCTCAACACACATAAACATAAACAGATACATTTTGCATCCCCCAACTGCCCACATTGCCAACACCCAGAAACAATACAACACATACTCACTCAATGTACATACTACTCAACGCAACGCGCTACACTCAATACAACATTGGCAGCAACTGGCCTAAACCCCACCAACATACACCACATTCTAAACCCTCTCCATAAAACGCACATACACCACGCCTTCGGCACATACCTAAAAGACACGGGCCCCCTCGCCCGTATCTCAAACTAAAACCAACCTAAAAATCACAACACAACACACCCTCCCTCCCTTCTCATCTCCCTTAACTTAGGCATACCCAACATTCTAAATTTAAAAAAAGTATCCCCCCCTGCTTTTTAGACCAGGCAAAACAAATACCTCCCACTTCTCTTTCAAACTTTAGGATCTTTTATAAAGGCTGCGGCCCGAGCGTGACATCAGCTATCGCTGGACAGCGCTCGTAAAACTCTCAACTTAAGTAAGTAAGTAAGTAAGTCAAAGGTTGGGCACAGCATACGCATTCACAGAAGGATTTACTAAGAGAAATGTGTTGTAAATATAGTGATCAGGTAGGTAGGATAGGTATCAGTGAAACGCATCTACGGGATAACGATGTTATATGTACTGATGGTTATGTGTGGTTTGGACACAACAGAACAGAACTTCATAAACAAGCACCAAGAGGCTCAGGTGGTGTTTGTTTTTAGTTAAAAGTGAATTTCTTGAATATTATGATGTTGACATTAAAGATAAAACATGTGAGGGTATACTATGGCTTAGCATAACGAGTAAGGTCAACGGTATTACAAGATATATTTGTGTGTGCTATTTAGCCCCAGAAAATTCTTCCAGGAATATCAATGGTGAATATTTTTATGACACTTTATTATCACAGGTATTTGAATTGAAAAATGTGTGTTTTATCATCGGAGATTTCAACAGCTGATCAATGCGGAAACGAGGCTAACTTTATTGAGGGCATTGATAAGTTGCCTGAGAGACAGGTGATTGACTTTTCCCAAAATGCCAATGGTAAAAAGATGCTCTTGGCCATAAAGTCTCTATACAAGAATGTTCAATGTTGTGTACGAGTCAACCAGATGAAATCTGAGTGGTTTGACGTCACCCGGCGATTAAAACAAGGTTGTCTTCTGTCACCCCTGCTTTTTAATATGTACATAGACGAACTTTTAGATACTATTACTGCACTCGCAGAGGTGTTCCTGTTGAAGATGAAGTTATTTCTATATGAGCGTATGCAGACGACATTGTGTTAATCGCCGAATCCGAAACTGACTTAAATTTCATGTTATCCGTATTGAATACATGGTGTGATGAGAACAAGATGTCAATCAACAGGGACAAGTCAAAGATCGTCCACTTCAGGGGACCTGCGATGCAGCAGACAGATAAAGTGTTTAAAGTTTGAGATACGATACTGGATATTTGTCCTCAATATCAATATCTGGGCATGGGAATTATGTTGGATGAACATTTGAATTATAACGTAATGGTGAAGTGTGCAGTAAAATCGGCAAACAGAGCCCTCGGTCTCCTTATCGCTAAATTCAAGCACCTCCGAGGAATGCCTTTCAGCGTATATACTAAGCTTCTACGATACGATGGTATGGTCGATTCTAGATTATGGGGCTGGTATATGGGGGACCAGAGAACAGTCTATGGTCAACGCTCTACATCACAGTGCTCTCAGGGTCTTCATGGGTGTTGACAATACACCCCGAACTTAAGTGTTAACGGCGACTCAGGTTGGAGTGAGTGAGACAGATGAAGGCAGTAACTAGAACATTTGCACGACTTACCAACATGAACCAAGGACGGGTAAATAAGAATGTATTTTTATGGTCAAAGATAAATAACAGAAAGTGGTGCTGGACTCGACGAGTTAAGGAGTACATGGATGAAATTGGATTGGGACATTTAGCAAGCTGTGAAACGCTTGAGAGTCGTCTGTTTACCCAGACTATAACCAACATAACTTTCAACAGATATACTAGTACACGACAATGGAGACACAAGCTGAAAGCTGACCCTAGCTATAACAGTTTGTCCACAGGCCTTGGAAAACTCCGTCATTACAGACAGTATATCAAGTTGAGAGCTACCTCACTTCCCCCCTGCCGAGATCACACAGATCCGCCCTAGGTAAGTTCAGGTGTGGAGTGGCACCACTCATAGTCGAAACCGGACGGTATGAAAACCTGCATTTTAATCGCAGATATTGTTTTAATTGTAGTGATATTGTAGAAGATGAAATGCACGTTTCATTGTTTTGCCCTTTATATCAATCTGTTAGAGATGATGTATTTGTTTCTTGTTTTAATAAGCTAGAGGGTTTTAATCTACTACCGCCAAACGAACAGTTTTATGTCATACTCAACAATCCCGTTTTAACTTCTGATAGTGCCAAGGCCTGCAATAGTATTCTTCTTTTACGTCGTAATCTTTTATATCGATAATTTATGCAATATTTTAGCCTACTTTTATTGATGTACATGCTTTTACTCTATATTCAACATATTTTATGTTTTATATAATGACACAGTGTCTCTCATAAATCGCTGAGCGATTGGTTGTATTTACAAAAGTGAGACAAAAATAAAACAATCTGTCTGTCTGTCTGTCCAGCTTTTATTGCAAGTACGTTTAACACGTGTGACAGTGTGAGTAACACATCGGCTTTCAAATGCTTTATGAGTGGTACAGGTGGGCTGTTAAACACGGAATATCATGGATTCGATCATGTTAGTACATGACTACTGACAACAAAGAGTTTCAGTGACAAATGTCATCATCGGACAAACACTACACTACTCTTTACTCGACTACGGTAAACAAGTTCTGTATCTTTTTTTTTGTTTTTGAACAGAACAGAATGTTATTTCTCATAATTCACAACAGTGACATAGAGTACAGTTAAATATATTGTGATATTATACACACACACACTAACATATATATATATATATATATATATATATATATATATATATATATATATATATATATATATATATATATGTATCATCCCAACTGCGGATCCGCCCCATCTTAAGATGGGACGCGTCCCAACTTGGGATTCCAAGTTGGGACGTCCGATCTTAAGATGGGACGGGGGATCCTAAAACATGTTAATAATATTCATATTTTATAATGATTTGTGTCATTATAACATATTTTTTGATAGTTTTGTTATATTGTTTTCACACCTACGAAGAAAATTTGATTTGATGTTCATTTACTTCACTTTTTCACTCGGTTTCATATGTTATCGAGTACGAACGATTCAACACTACTCAAACATTTATTTAAAGTCACATTTGATTACTGATTGAATCACATTTGTTAAGCGACATAACAAAATCAGATCAATGTATAGAATTATATTTAGATAATAGTTTTCAGCATTTTGCAAACGACCAATACAATCGTGCGTAGATCGAACAGCTGACATCACAGAGACATCTTTGTATCTTAGTTTCTTTACAAAAATGTGGTATAAACTATTAACAATCAAAGATATGAAGTTATTCTATACTAAGTTTTACAATACTAGTGATAAATTGCTTTTTTTTAAATATATATTTAAAAAACATACCTGATGCAGAGAAATGAATAATCCATGCAAAAACCTTCCATAAACTGATATTAAGGGACTCTCCATCGTGCCGGTTTAGCACTGAATAGACTGAATACGTTAATGTGTCAGCTTGGCGTGACAGAGAACGGACGATTGGACAACTATTTGCCCACCGTTGGTAGTGTTAGGCTAAAACAACATATGGAGACACCAAAAACCCATGTTGTTTTAACAAATTATTATCTTGTTTATCTGGCGACTTAGTTGATTGTATCTAATGTAAAAGAAATTAAAAGTTCCTATTATCGAAGTCTGGTTCTCACTCTAGTCCCGACCTTCGCTGGGAACGGACTACCCATCAAGCGCTCACGAGCATTCACAAAACTACCAAGGATACTACCTTCGCCCTCTCGCCCGATACTCAACGGATACTCCACGGATATACAAACCATGGAACGTGTTACATCGTTGGATAAGGCATTACCTCGACACCTTATCCAAACACTACAGCCGTGTCTCAAATATCGGGTCGCCGAATTCAACGCAAATACGGACTACCAAACAAACAGGATTACCGTAATTATCCAGTTTGACCTTCAACAACACAAGAGTAAGTTACCTCGCTCAGCCCAAGCTACCCGTAAATCTATCAAGACTCAACCCCCACAACTACCTCCCTCATGTCCCCCACCGGACAATATTTTACCTACCCACCATGACTCTCCGTCTCTTCCCCCACCCATAATAATTACCACTCACACGGTATCTAATAAACAATTACCCGCCACCAACAAGAGAGCCAGAGTAGGCTCAACACCCTCACCCCCTCCCCCCGTGCCTTATCCACCACCCCCGGCAACCAATCCAACCTCTCTCATTATTCCCTCACCTTTATGGATGATGAAACAAACCCTCAACCACTAACTCAACCTCAACAACTACCCCCAGTAGAAAATCAATTATCGGTTCCCACTCAATCCCTACCCACAATCAAACCCACCCTACCACCCTCAGACTCAGGTCGCACCCCTCACAATACGGAGCAGAAAGCGGACCCAGACTACAGTAAACAACTAAGTGCAGGAGCCAATCAACGCTCCCATACTGGAAACATGGATCCAAAACAGATTTCTCACCCTACGAACACAGGTAACAACACGGATCTCGAGCCACCTACTTTCAACTCATCACGTGAACCTCTCAACTTGGATCCAAAACAGACAACTACTTTCAACAATACCTGTAACACTCTGGATTTCGAGCCACTAACCCAAGCAACAGGAACCAACACACAGAGAGCACGGACGCCACGTGAACATGTCAATATCACAGCAAAGAACTCAGACAATCAACAAGATCTACGTGCCTTAATGGACGCGGCTCGCACCCACAAAGAAGATGAACTGTTAGCAATCAGAAACGTTAACAAATTAACTACTACATTTTACCCAAAAATCAACAAACAGGAATTTTCACCATCCTCACCAAGAAATATAGAACCCATGATGAGTGTGAGCAAATTAGAATACAAAGTTGCAGCAGACTACTATCTCTGATGGACCTTTATCAACTACCAGTCATGTTTCAACAACAAGCATTAGCCAGGTTCCTCCAGTACACTTCACCAAAACAGCTTAACAAAACAACCATCAACAGAGCATCTTACATAATGTTTATGAAACTTTAATTTTCAAGACAGCCTCAACCTTCTCCACCCACCATCTCCTGTCCCTGTGGGGTGCCTTGTGCTGCTGCTTGCTTGGGGCCACCAAAGGAGGACTACACTGTCGGCTTGGCTGTGTCGATTCACAAAGTACTACTTTACTACTACCGTTCCCCCCCTCCCCCTGTCCCCACCCCTTAACCCCCACCCCCACTCTCCACCCCTATTCCCCACCCCCCTTTTTTTTCTTAGTAAATACCTCTCCCTTGGCTATGTTACTTAATTTTTATTATCACCTTCCCCCACTAATTTAATAATAAGTAACATAGCCACGTCGGCGAAATCACCAAGAGGTGGAAGCAGACGTTAAACTCCAACCCAACAACAACAACAAGTCTGGTTCTCACAGTCGTCTGGGCCTTCACACCGCTCGGACGTCTCTTCTACAGCTCTCACGAGCACGGGTTACGGAGACATTACTCTCGACACTGCGCTCGCCCTCTCGCTACGCTACACTCGCCTACAACACCATGGACCGCCGCTGGATCTCTTTAGACAAGGCCCTGCCACGTCACCTCTCACAGACGATACAACCATGCCTCAGTTACAGAGTGTGCGACTTCAACTCCAATTGCGACTATGCCTCAAACAGGATCACCATCACTATAAACTTTGATTTATCCAAACCCAAGAGTAAGTTCAATCCACCTCAACCCCAGTCAGCACTTAACCCAACAACCGACCAACACCCACCCCGACCCCAACCACAAACCCAAGCCCCCCCCCCCCCCACCCCCCCTCGGTATTTCTCCCTACCCACCATGATTCTCCATCTCTACCACCACCTATACCCACTCCCCCCCAAAACTCAACCCAACTCCAACCACCTACTACCCACAATAAGGTAAATACTTAACCCACCACTAAAAGACCTAGAGTCTGCTCTACCCCCACCCCAGAACGACCTCAATCCACTACCCCCAGTAATCATTCCAATTTAAGCCATTACTCCTTCGTCTGTATGGAAGAAGATGCACCAGCCCAATCACCAACCACTATCTCATCACCTACAGTAAAAACCTCAGCCCAACCACCCACTATCCAACAATCCTTACCCCCTACAGTTTCCCTACCCCCCAGCCCTCCAGCAACCAATCAAATCCCTTCAATCCAAAACCCGGCTCCAAATCAACAAACCCAACCTAAGCAACTTCCCACAAACCCTGATTTCGATCCCTTAAACCATCAAACTCCTACACCACCAAACCCGGCTCCAAAACACCAATCTCAACTTAAGCCAACCCCTTCTAACAGAGCACCTCCTGGAACAGATGGCCATCATGTACCAACAGAAAGTCCTTGCCAGATACCTAGAACATGCAAGACCATACAGACTGAGCAAGGACGTCACCATGCGGGCATCTTACCTTCTGTTCCTGGAACTATAATTAAACAGCTTAACCCTACCCCCCACCACTTATTTACATTTTTTTTATAGGATTTTGGCCCCTTTACTTTTGCTGTTTATTCAGCACCCCACCCCTCCCTTTTATTATTTTTTCTTTACCATTTTTTAGTTAAGCCCTCCTGTCCCTGTGGGGTGCCCGACCTCCCTGGGGGAGGCCGCACTTACCTGCTGCCTTGTGCTGCTGCTTGCTTGGGGCCACCAAAGGAGGACTACACTGTCGGCTTGGCTGTGTCGATTCACAAAGTATCACTCTACTACTTTACTACTACCCTCCCCTGTTCTACCAATGTACTTGATATCTAAATCGTTTTATGTTTTTTTTCAGGAAAAGAAGTTATATAGGCATTTGCTGCCTGTTTGCGAATCCTTTTTCCTTTTTGTATATATTCTGAATTTTGTGTAACACATGTTTTATTGAAATAAAATACCGTTTAAATCATAGTATTATACTTACTATCCATTATATGAATACACATATTGCATATTTTCATACAAAGAAATATCGAATATTTTACAATAAGCAATGACAGTTTCAATATCAAATTTGTATAAGCACTGACAGTTTCTATATCAAATTTGTATAAGCAATAAAAATATGAATCATTTAGTCCTGTGAAGATATTACATTAGTACATGTATGTCAGCACAAAATAACTCTATAAGTGTTAGTATATCAATAAAACTTCATTGATGTGTATTTACAAACCTAATGCGTTTTTTCGGGGGGACAAGATAAGTAGCATATTTAAAGACAACAAAACGATTAGTAAACTTTCAGCTGTAAAATAACAATATTACACTGAAATGTAATTCTTCCCTCTCACCTACTCATCTTATTTCACTTATGTACGGATCAGTTGGTTAACGTATTAGTAGTATGAACACACACCAATTCTCTCAATTCAACGCTTCTAACAAGCCTAGATAGACGCTTGTACATATAAAAAACAACTATTAAATACTGATCAAAATCATATGTTACCTCGGGCTAAGTAGAGAAATAGTAGAATATTTTTTGTCAACTGTACCCTGGTTTGTGTCCAAAAATCTTGTGATGGTAAACAAAGTTTTTTTTAATGAACTCAAAGTCAACAAACTCCTTTTATAATCTTCTTGTAGTATTTATAAGAAATGAGTTGAAATATTGCATTTCTAAATTAGCATGAAGAAATTGCCTTTGCAATATTGAATATCTTAACGTATTGTGCTGCAACTGTACATCGTATTTGTTTGACTTTGTGTTGTATGTTGGATGGTTTCAAAATATAATTTATTTTTGGAGCGGCATAAAAAATATTTGTAAACCATAACCTTCTTTTGTAAATCTTGGTAACTAAGTTCTTAATTTTTAAAAAAATCTATTAAAAAGCCTGCTATTTCCCCATAAATAATCAATTGATGATGTAAGATTTCATTTTGGTTACTTGACATGATAATCGTTCTGTTAATGAAAAAGATATTTTGATAATATTTAGTGTGGCAAAACAACTTAATCGAATAACAATACAATAACAAAACCATAAACATTTGTTGTTGTTTTTGGTTAGGGTTTGATCACGTCTGCTTCCACCTATCAGAGATATTGCCGATAGGGGCAAATGCCTTGATAAATATGAATGATGATCATTGACTAAAACAACAAACGCTCGGCTTGTACCTTTGTAGTGTTACAAGCATGCTCATGTACAATTGGTACCCCATTCTTGTCACTAATTGGAAGGTGACACACAGGTATTAGTGTCATAACCGAACGGATGTTTACGGAAATACCTTCTTTCGGACATCCAACTCCCCCACCCCCCTTCCACCCACCCATCTCTGAACGGGGTGTTATCAGTTAGCTCAAAATATTTGGGGGGGGGGGGGGGGGGGGGGGATTAAGGAATTAGGGCTGGGGGATAATAGTCTGATCTGAAAAGTGTTCACCTAATCAGACCTCTGGTCAGCTGTTAAGTGAATTGTGTTTGAGTGAACACTGTTCATTACTATTAGTGATTTTACTCACTTTTTATAAAATAATTGATAAAATTAATCTAATCAGGCAGACTATAAAAAAGAGTTATGTCTTCAGTTGGCATGTCAAAATGCACAGAGTAGGTTCTTCCAAACACCAAATGGTGGACGTATGTTAGTCAATGCTGGTTTCGAATACACCAAAAAGAACGGCTACAAAGATACGATTTATTGGCGATGCAAGAAGCACATACAAGGTTGCCAAGAGCACATAATCATGAATCCGACACCCATACTCAAGATATTAAGTCTTTTCTTCAAAGAGTGAGGAAACGTTGCAGTTGTAATAAAGTGTGCAATAGTGGTCATGATTGTGCTGTACTTCCTATGTTTTATATGACAGTGCTATTCTATCTTTCTATTCTATATAATTGAAATATATAAAAAAATGTATTTTTGTATTTCAATTTTTAGAAAACTAAATTGATTAAAATAGTGTGCAGAATTAGTGCTATGTTTATGTGCTATCTATTTTTGAATTCTGTCCATTGAAAATGTAATATATATCAGTACAACCAATTTATTGAAATTTGAATTGAATGTATGGTTTATTAAAATAAATGTTGAATAAAATATCATGAAGTGATTTACATCTCGTTTTGCTGCTGACCTGACTAGCGAATGTACTATATAACTGTATGTAATGACTAGTATAGTCTTGAAACAGACTATAACTAATCCCTCTATAGAAATTCCAATTAACACTTTGGTTGCGCTTGCATGCATATTTCACTTTTGAGCTGGCTGAGATTAAACCCTCTGAACTACCAAGCAGGTATGTTTGCCATTTGCATCACGACACTGATCAGATCAGGTTCGATCGGAAATATGAGGAGACATAACTGGATTTATTTACTGGAGGTCTTATAAGCATTGACGGAACGCCAATTATAGGTTAGTGTTTGTGAATTATGTTTAAGAAACTTTTAGATTCGACTATCAAACACAATAAGTACATTGGAATCTTGCTTAACGGAACGGTTTATGTGTAACAAATTGAACTGATTACAAGACAATAGATTAGCATTCTTGGTATTAACCAAGAGTAGGTTTTGAGTGTATAATTGTATGCAATTTCATTTTTTTATTTGCTTAACATGCTGTCATAATCAAAAATATTTAAGAATATTATAAAATAATTTATAAAATTTCGTATAAGAATTACTTTTGAAATCGTATTGGGCCATGATGAAAGACTCGTATGCGATGAGAGATAGATATAGCTAATAAGTCATGAAACTCAGCATAAAATCATATTATCTTTCGATGTCCTTAAAGCGCTTATATAGATGAAACATGTTATCATGTTATTACTAAATTCAACATTAGAAAAAGAATATTATGAATATGTTAAAATATCCACCGTCCCATCTCAAGATCGGACGTCCCAACTTGGAATTCCAAGTTGGGACGCGTCCCATCTTAATATTGGACGCGATCCCAAGTTGGGATGATACATACACATATATATATATATATATATATATATTCAAAGACAAAAAATGACACGTAGCCAACATTACTCCAACATGTTTCATTGATATCTTCAGGAAGTCTTACAAAAACAGTTATGACGTTATGATGTCACAATATAATTGACATAACAATGGTAACGACGTCACAATATAGCAAGTGGTAGGATGGACACAATATGTTATTATTCTTAAGCATTAAGTGTGTTTGGATATATTGGTGCTAGAATATATTGAGAACAAATTAATTGTCAAGTTACAGGAAAACTTAGGTAGTGAAATCTGTAACTACTTCATTGAACATTGGCGTCGATATTTAGAGGACTGTTTCATTTTATGGCCATTCTAAAATAACCAACTAGATACGTTCTACAAGACATTGAATAAAATGAACGAAAACATTGTGTTTACTATGGAAACAAGTGACAATGAAATTCCCTTCTTGGATACTATTGTTAGAATATCAGACGGTCTTTTAGAAACAGACTTGTATTATAAGCCTACCGACACTACAATACTTGGATTTTTCATCATGTCACCCATCACATACAAAGAGAAGTATCCCATACAACCTGTCAAGACGTATTTGCATGATCTGTTCTAATGAAGATACAAGGGATATCAGACTCAGAGAACTAAAAGTGTTGCTTCATAAAAGAGGGTACCCGCCGTTTCTGGTTGAGGATGGAATCAATAAAGCAAAATCCATCAAAAGAAGAGAACTCTTAACAGTAAGGAAGAAAGAGAAATCTGAAACAATTGATATTGCATATGTCTCAACACATAATCCACTCAATCCAGATATGTTCCAGAGTATTAGACAAAACACACCTATTCTCATGTGTGATGAAAAAATGTCCAAAATAATTGATAATGTAAATTTTATCAAAAGTAAACGCCAAAGTAAAAATTTAAAGCAGTGCTTAACTAAGGCAAGATTTGACTCAAACACTACCTCTCCAGAGTACAGAGTTTCTAAATGTAACAGAGGTAATTGTGGAACATGTCCATATATTTTTGAAAATTCCAGTATAAAATTCATAAACAGAAACGAGAGATTTTATGTGCGCTCCAATATTGATTGTGCAGCAAAACATGTCATATATGTCATTATATGTCAAGGGTGTTCCGGTGAATATATTGGACAAACTGAGTGCCTCAGAGACAAGAGTCCGCGTCCATAAATAACAAATAAAATGTCCTGAGACACGTTGTATACCACTTAGTGCCCACTTGGATACATGTGCAAAAGACAAAGACATTAAATTCAAAATATTCCCATTCTACAAAATGGATACAAATGATAGAATAATGCGTCAGTTGAAAGAAGACTTTTTCATTAAAATGTTAAAACCTTAACTTAATACTTAAGAATAATAACATATTGTGTCCATCCTACCACTTTCTATATTGTGACGTCATACCATTGTTTTGTCAATTATATTGTGACATCATAACGTCATAACTGTTTTTGAAAGACTCCCTGAAGATATCAATGAAACATGTTGGAGTAATGTTGGCTACATGTCATTTTTTGTCTTTGAATATATAATACTGTACACTTGTGAACTCTTTTTCAAATATTGTGTGTGTATATATATATATATAATATATATTTAAAAATTGGAGTAATAGTGTGCCGTATACATAGACATGTGTTGTGCATAGATGAAAACTTACACAGACCTTCTTTAATGAATTTTGCCAAGTTTAGTAAAAGTGGTTTATAAGTAGTTTTCATGACGGTTATATACTTTTCAATTGAAGGGTACTTACAGTAATATGATGGGAGGTATTTACATCTTAATTCTGATAGAAAGGGGCAGGCCAAAAGGAAATGAAATTCATCACCGGTGGAGATATGACAGAGTTTACAAATTCTTTGGTCCTTATCAATTTTACTCCACCGACCAGTTTCAATAGGTAATCTATGGTTTGAAGTTTTGAAGCGGGTAAGCCAAATTCTTAGGTTGCTAGGGAGTTCTAAAATATATGAGTCGATATGAGGTTTAATTTTGTAAATTTTGTAGTATTTAGCTTTTGATGAATCAATTTGAGAAGCAGTCCACCTTTCAAAAAATTGATCAATAAGGACTCGTTTAATAGATGATTTTAAAATGTTAAAATTTTGATTTATCCATACATAAATGATACCTGTTTCCCGCAATATTCCTTCAATTGAATTAATTAAATTGAAATTAAACCTAGGATTGGCATTTTGTAAAGTATACATAAGAAGGTACATTTTATAAGATAATTTGTTAGTGTTTTACACCAGAAAGAAATAATTCTACTTTTGATACAAATACTGAGTGGATAACGGCCAAGTTCGCCATAAACCATATAATCTGGCGTAGACATTTTTACTTTAAGAATATATTTACAAAATTTAAGATGAAGCCGTTCAAGACACATAATATTTTCAAATCCCCACACTTCAGATGAATATAATAGTAATGGTTGTACAAGTTGATCAAATAGTTTTAACTGACAATCAAGGGGGATATCTAAAATATTAACGTTACGCAGTAATGCGAACATCGATCTTGAAGCTTGCCCATACAGGCGTTTAATACATTTACAGAAACGACCATTGTTACTAAATAAAATACCAAGATAAACATATTCTTTAACAACATCAATATTATCACCATGAAAGGAAAATGTCGGGTGTTTTCTACACGTGCCTTTAGAGAATATTATGATTTTCGTTTTTGAAATGTTAACTTTTAGTCGCTACTCGCATTTTTACTATGCTTAGTTTTAGATTATCCTTCCTCGATCATGTATGTACATGTACATTCAATTGAAAGCCGTAGCTTGGAGATCTAACGAACAGTTTTTATTTGTGCACGGCGCTAACACACAGCAAATCTAGTTTTGACGGCTAACTCCACCACAGAAATATGTTCGAAGATTAAACTCTAAGCTCCTCGCAGCGATTTACTGTGGTAATTCCTATAGTATTACAATAAATCAAATTTGTGCAATCATCTTAGTATCAATCCATAAACTTTAGCGTATCTTAATTGAGAAGATTCCCTTAGTTTTCATGACAGGAATCATTTATAGTGTTTTGATGGAAATTACCAGTATTTACAAGAAAATATAACACGTTAGGCAGATGAACACATTACGTTTGTAAAGAGGATATTGCTTAGCTTATACCGAGGCAAAACTTTGATTTATTTATTGGAATTTGATAATGGATAGTTTTACACATGATGTTATGATTGTAGTCTTGTGAAGATTGATTTATCACTTTTTAAACACTCTAAGATAAAGTTTATCTGTAAAACGCATTGAAATAAAATACTAGTATATAAGAGAGGAAGCGTTATTATTGACATTTATTATGGAATATTTTGTGGCTATGAAAAGAATAAGCAGATAAACAGAATAAACAGGTACATGCTTTTTTATCATTAGACAATATGCTTCATTGAGCTACGCCCATGTCTGTGATGAAATAATTACATACACACCTGTAATTCATGAATCTATCTTGCATTTGTTATTTATCAAGTCACCAGGTCGTTCAAGTAACTAAAATGTAAGATCTTGCGTATTCGATTCAATAAATAAGTCTATATAAAGTGAGTCTTTTTTGATAAATACACAGTACAATAAGAATTACCTACTGTGTTGATAATCGTTTGAATATTTATTCAATCTGTTCATAGTAACGCCATATTTTGGCAAATATCATACCATGAAATAACAATCCTGTAGAATAGAATCTCTATATACGCCGCTATTCTTTGGCATGTAACAATAATAGAACAAAAGTTAATGTTATATCATTGGACCGAAAAGTTTCATGCAGCCACTCCTACTTTCATAATTTACGCTGAACCCTCACCTGTAATTCATGCACCTCGCAGTTCTATATAAAGATTATTTAGTTTGCTAATAAGCGATTTCTTTTCGTTTTAGCTCTAACACAAGACGGTAACTCTCGTTTCATTTACAATATTTACACATTTCGTAACATCATAGTTCGTGGTGATCTCATATTTAGAGTTCATAGCGCACCAACAATTTATATATTGATTATTCAAAAATGATAGTCTGGCCTCGTCCAAAATAGGTAACATCTTCATGTGAAATACATGGCTTAATTATCCTTTACAGCTGGAATACCAAACGTTCTATTTGCTACTCATAGACATGGTCGTAATTCTATTTTCAAATGAAAATGCGTGTCAAATCATAATGAAATAAAATATAGTTGGTACTTGCAAAAGAGTAAACAATATGCCGTCATCGAATCACTCGAATGGTAAATTGAAAAAGACATGTTCTAACATGAAGATTGACGCAAAGTAATATATTATTTTGTAACTTATAAAGATCCAAGCATATACTTTTAATTGGAGACAGACAAACCCCTTAATCAACGGCATAAAGAAAAAATCATTGAAGAATAATCACAGGTGGTGTTTCTGTAAGTTATGAGTGTTCAGTCCCCTCTATATCCTGTTTGATCTTCATAAAACAATCGATACTTTATGGTTCATGACTAGACAGTTTCCGTTCTTATCAGCCCCCTAAACCTTCTCGCGAAATGACCTGTTTGTTCCTGTTCTGCCTATAGCTAGAGATATGGCCCCTCTCAAACATGTTCAAGCAAGTTCGTGTCTGTTGGACACGAGTACCCTACTTAAACGTGCACATTCGTGTTGTTCAGGTTCCAGGGACTGGGTTAGAAATAAGGTTGTCATACCGAAAGACACGTGGTTGTTGGCGAGTGAAAAAAGGACTACTGATAACAGAATCTCATTACTGTACCTCTGGACATCAAGTATGCCGTACGTTTTGCCGATTCCTCCCGACACCCTTACACCCCATCAGCCTTACGCTTTCTTACATTTTATTGAGCATGTGCAGGTTACTGTTTTGCAAAATAAATTAAAAAAATTCGAAAAACGAGTACTTTATCGATACACGATTATAGCCACAAGTTTTGACATGTTTATTGTCAATGTTCGTGGATATTGGTACATTGGTATTTCAACACCATATATAGATTCTCTTTTGGACGTTAGTATATGTAGAGTACCTTTCATCTTTTCATCTATCATCCAAAATTATCATTTGGATTTCATGAAAAAATTTCATCTCTGAACACTACAATTTATCGTATAACTCTTAATGCGGTAATGCCATTACTATACCTGATTATTTTAATAATTGTGATGCTGTGTACCTGACGATAGCTTAGCATTGTTAATAACACACTGTCAAAACGATATCTCCTTACACATCTATTACCAGTGAGATCTCTGATGAAACACTGTTTTAGATGAGAAGCTCGGTAAAATATCGTTGGACGTTTAGCAGTATTCAATGTAGATGCTTACCTGTCGAAAGTTTCCCTCTCGTGTTCACCCAATGTACTGCTATTGCCTGGATTATCTGGGTTGTCCTCTTTCTAAAAAATCTATAAAGTTTCCTCGAAAATGACACGTTCTCAAGTTGACTAACAAGTCACATGACTGTTACCTTGGAGCGTCGTGCAACACTGTATAATAACAGTAGCATAACCCCGCACTGCACACTTTGGCGGAGAGGTTCTCTGAGCTTGGACATCACCGTACTGTAATAGTAGGTAAGCATTTGAAACGTCTTTTTAAAGTAATGTAAGTTTGCAAGCCTTGATACTGATTTAAATTACGGAGTTAATATTAACATAGATATAATATGTACAGCGAAGGTTATTATTATATTATTTATTTTTTGACATTGTTTTCAAATGAAACTTTAAATGAGAGGGTAAAAATGAAATTTCTTTTAATCTCATGAGGCGGTGTCATACGAACTGAAATTTTTAAAAATCAATATTTAATCTTATGTTAAGTATGGTTTGTATTATCCCCTTCGTTACATAGATATGCTATAGGGGTTAGCGGTTGAATTATTATCTGTATTTTATGTAAATTTAGATATTGATTATGTGTAATTTTATGTGTATCAAATCGGGCGAAAAATGACGAGTAAAATGTATCATTGATGTCTGCATAACTTCTTATTACATGGAACGTTAATGAGAATTGAATTAAGGAGTCTAAAAATGATAAACAGAAAAAATAAACACCAAAAAACATTAAAAATGGGAAAAAATAATTTGCACCATTTTGCCAATATATATATATATATATATATATATATATATATATATATATATATATATATATATATTTGTATATAATTACCAAAAAGAAATATGTCATTATTTTGCACATGTAGTTAATTTCAACATGTTATCTTTAGAAAACTCCTGGTCACGAAAATACTCGCTTTTACATGTTGTGAAATAAATGTTTGGAGGGGGTGGGATATCCCAGTGGTTGGCGCGTACGGCTTCGGATCCAGAGATCCAGGGGTCCAAATCCTCCTGGTTCTCGGCATCTTTGTCTATAGTAGAGAAATGTTCTACAGACAGTATGGTTTGGATGCAATGCTACACTGAATTGCAGTGTAGGACCACCCATGCTTGGTTTGCTAGTTCAAACCGATGCTCGGAGACTCCACTGCAACTGATAGCCACATCGGTGTCGCGGGATTTCTCCATTCAATCATGCTGTAAGCTGCGATATAAATGAAACACTGTCGATAGTGGCGTTTAACCCCAAGTCACCTCACTTCACCAAAATTTTTGGATAGACCTGTTTCTAGATGACACTTGCGAAAGAGATGAATAGAACCACTATCCTAAATAACGTATTTCTTTTCATGTTGAGGGTATGTTTGAGATAAACTCATGACTTTGAAAATAATTTTATTGACTTTGTCTGCAGCTAGATATGATAATGAGTTGATTTGTATGACACACTTTATTTGAAGTAAAAGTTTGAAACAAAATGGAAGATTGAAAAGAATAGCATGGTCCGACTATCCGAAAAAAAATCTTTTGTCTGTCCTAATTAAGAAAAAACTAGACCAAACGATTTTGTGAATTGTTTAATGTTGAAAAAAATTCTGTGTTTTGCAAGTCAAATCAAGTCCTTTAGGCCTGTTCTCTTCCGGTTGGACGAGTCCATTTGTTTGGTGTAGGGGTGACAGGTTGCCATAGTAATAGCGGTAAATAATGATTCTGTACCAACCATTTAAGCAATAGTCAAATTATCACGCGAAAAAATGTAACAAGATCTAAAAATAATTCATAATAGAGTTTTATTTCACAGACATCAAACATTTTTTTAAAAAGATATCAGTTTTGCTGGAAAAACATGCTGAATACGGGTCTTAAAAAGCAACCATATACTTTGAAATAAAAAAATATTGTTCTATAAAGTTAAATGATAGGACCATACACCTGTCATAGTCTTTATAAATCAATTTAATTTTTCTCAATATTTCACCAAGTAAAATGGAAAAATTCAATTCATTTTTCCTTGAAAAAAACTTGACATGAAATAAGACAAATTGGCACCAGAACCAATGTAATAATGATAATGTCAAAAGTGTATAATAGTACGTTTTTGATTAAACCTTATTATTTTTACTTACCTTAGACAAGTGACCTAGCCTGTTAGCCATATAACATGTAATTGACTCATTCCCACTGATGTAATGAAAACATCATTACCCAGAACAAACAGCGTGGTGGCGTGACCTGTCATCCAATTAGATTCATTCACATTACCTAGGAGTCCCAACTAACGACGGATACGTAAGTGGGGAGGCGGGCGGGAATGACGACGGTCACTTGTCTACGGTAAGTAAAAATAATGACGTTTAATCAAAAACTTACTATTATTTAGCTACTAACCTTCGACAAGTGACCTTAGCCTGATACCACTGTAGGTGGTGGGCAGGATTCGTCCCGTTCAGCGGTAACTCTCAAGATTGTTCTGAACTAGCGAGCGACCGTTTTAATCGGGAGAATTGTCTGACCTCTCCAAGTCGACGACCCTAACTAAAACACCACTAAACACCGTACAACCACAGTAATTTATTTACAAGTGCCGAGATGACGACCTTGACGTGTCAGGTGCCATTATCGTGGATGGTTGCGTCCCCTACCTGGGGCAACACCCGTGGTTCGCTGCTACGCCCTCCAGGTCCTCCGTGGAGACATCGCGCAGGTAGTGGTTGGCAAACACAAAGCCCGACTTCCAGAAGCAGCTGGCCATGATGTCCGCCACCGACAAATTGCTGTGAAGGGCCATTGTCGCCGATATGGCCCGAATCTTGTGAGTGTTGGTCCGCACAGGTGCTGGTAACCCTGCAGCTTTGTAGGCGTCTACCACCGCAGATCTGAGGTAGACCCCCAACTGCCTTTTGTCAATCTCCTTTGAGCTCGTTTGAGAGTAGGGCAGAAAAAGTCTGCGTCTCCCTTGCCTCAGCGTCAGCGTCTTCTCTACATAGATGCGTAGCGCGCACAGCACAAAAGGAGACGTTCCTGCTCGTCTGTCGGCTCGAGGGACAGGGAAATTGACGGCAGTGTGAAGGTCCTCCCGCGTTCGTCAGCGCCTTGTTTCTTGCACAGGAAATCTGGTGCCACCTCAAACCTGAACAAATCAGCTTGCAGAGCATGCAGTTCTGATATCCTGGCCGCTGACCCCATTGCTACCAAAAAGTTTGTCTTAATGGTAAGACGCAGCAGTGTCGTTCCGTCAGCGGCTCACAGTGCTCAGATTTGAGGTGATAAAGCACCACCGCCAGATCCCATTCTTGTGGTCTTAATTTGTGGCGGCCATCCACGTTCCTGTATGTTTTAATGAGCTCCTTCAAGATAGAAATGACCAGACTGGGATAATTTTTGCGACGGACGGACATTATGCCTGCGAGGTTGGTGTTGATGGAGTAGGTCTTAAGCCCCCTCACTGTGCGCAGATAGATGATATAATCCTCGACCTGAGGTACCGTTACAGCTTGCACATCTGACCCTTTTCCTTCGGAAAATGCCATAAAGGAAGCCCATTGAAAATCGTACAGTTTATGCGTAGATGACCGCTGTGAGGTCGCCACTGCACTGGCCACCGCTTCTGAAAACCCTGAGCTCTTCAACCCGTCTTGGAGACAAGCCAAGCATGCAGATGAAGAACCTGTGGGTTCTCGTGCACTCGTTTGCATGGGTTGCTCCTGAGAAGGTCCCACCTGAGGGGCAGAGGTACCGGTTCCTGAGCGCAGAGCCATCGTAGAGGTACATACCAAGGCCTCGCTGGACATTTCGGTGAGCTCCTGTTGTTTGGTTTCCTGGCGGTGTTGCAGTGCTTCCGCAACCTGCCCATCAAAGAGCCTCGCCGACGCTCCTGGGGCGTTTCTGAGGCGGGTGCACATCTCCGTTGGGAGATTGGTGCGCGAGAGGAACCCGAACCCCCTATACAGTGCCTCTGCACCGGTCTCCATCCCCACCTCCTTTCGCAAAAGCGGTCATGGCCTGGCAGGAGTGGGTGACTGATTTTGCCATGACCGAGATGCTCCGGGCCTCCTTATCCAGGTGGGATAGGTGGCCGTCAGATACCGAGTGGGCGACTCCTGGAGCTGCCACGCGCCTGATGTCGTTATCCAAGCCAGGGGGGTAGAGAGCAAAATTGGAGAAGAGGCGACCGGAAGTCCCGACATCTGGCGATCTGAGATCACCAATGGCGGAAGAAGACGGCCCGGTGCTGCAGAAGACACGTGTGTCTCATGATCCATCCCGGCTGCCAGGAGGAGGCGGTTAGGCAGGAACAGCACACTGCTTGGGTTCACCACCTCCTCCTCCTGACTGAAAGTCTCAATACGCGCTTGCTTGGACTGCAAACATTCCCCATCCACTTCCTGCAGTTTCACCTGGCACCAGTCGGCAATGGCGGCCATGCGCTCGGCCTGGTCAGTCACCTCCTCGTCCCGAGTTCCCCCAGCAGAGGACGATGGAGGAGTGCGAGAGGATGGGGAGAAACTGCCGTCACATGACAGTCCTATCTGCTTGTGGTAGTAGCAGAAAGTGTTGATGGTACCTCAGTCCTGCGATGTTCCGGGGGACGAGCCCTGACGAAGGACTATATTATGTCCCTCATGGACGCCAGAATGCGTCCTTGAATGCCTTCTGTTCGAAGGGAGGAGGTGGAGGCACCTTAGAGCGCTTCTTTGGCTTTTTGGCCTTCTTGCGGCGAGTCAGTCGTAGATGCCCTGAAGTCCTTTTTCAGACGAACCCCGCGCTGGGGAGGCGACTGAGAAACGGGTCCCTCAAGTCCGACGCCAGTGAGGAGGGCTCATCAAATTCTGCTGCGTCCTTTTAGATATGACGAGATCTGCGCGCACGGGGGACGCCCCCGAGATGGCTGCGGAGGAGCCCGAGCCCTGGGTCGGTTTCCTGGCCGCCCTGGAGTGCTGCTGCAACTCGCTCTTCCTGATGGACGAGCGATAGCGCTTGTGTTGCTCCCTAGTGAGTTTGGCTCACTTGACGCACCGGTTATCCTCGCCTCGACCACTACCCAATCAGCGCCTGAGGCGTCAGGCTCAAGTTTCAACCCAGGCATGAGGAGAGAGCGCCTGGTGCGCCTCGTCTCCGGTCCCGAGACTCCTGAAGCGTCAGGAGCGCTATCGAAGCGCCGCTAGTCAGTCACGTCTCCACTCAGCCGGTTCCCATTGAGGGAAGCTCCCCTGAGTTAAGACAGACGCATGACCTAAGCAAGCGTTTACCCGATAGTAGGCGCCTGTGGAAGCGCCACACCACACGCAAAGCATGAGGTGCCTGCAGACAACAAAAGAGAGCGATCGAAGACGGTCCCTCGCCCTGCACGTGCAGCTATTGCACGAGCGAAAGAGAAGAGAGGCTTTAAGAGGGAAAAAGTCAAGAATTCCTTATTATGCTATATAGCTATCACAATCGGGGAGCGAGACAACACCACCGACTCTGTAATGTGAATGAATCTAATTGGATGACAGGTCACGTCACCTAGTGGACTAGTGACGTGTGGATAACTCTGTTTGTTCTGGGTAATGATGTTTTCATCACATAAGTGGGAATGAGTCAATTGCATGTTATATGGCTAACAGGCTAAGGTCACTTGTCGAATGTTAGAATTTTTTAATACTTACCCCTCTTCTTATATTGCATATTACCTATAATTCCGATAAAACGATTGGAAAACGTGTTGGTAGTAGTCATCCTGTCTTCGTACTCTAAGTCGGGGAATGTGACAATAACAACACGGCCTCGTAACCGGAAGGTGACGATCCAATCCGTCATGTGTCCACATTGACAAAATCACATTCCATATTTATCGCTATCGCGAGAGGACGTGTTGTTTTAAGAACTAATTTGTGTTTTGAGGTTGTGTTTTTTTTTACTAACCTTGCAGACGGTATGTTCTCTTTTGTTATCCTATTGTGGTTTGACTATTTCAACCTACCTTGCGTCGCTTCGGGTGGAATACGTCGTCTGTGAGACCTTGTCTGACATGGCCAGCATGCGTTATTCCCTCTCCTGGTTTTTGGTGGCATTTGGTATCCTAATGCCCATTTTCAAACGTTCATGCACCAGTTTTATCCATAGAATTTCACTAAATCTTACACCACAAAATGTCTTCGTTTTTCCCACCTTTTCGAATAGCGTCTGTATTTCTATGCCTTCGCACGTGGTTTTTCACAGTTTTTCAAATTTGGGTTTCAAATGTTGTTTTGGAAAAATCACCCTTGATTACCACTGCGCAGAGTTAATTAAATCTTTGGATGTGTTTTTTAGAGTTGTTATGTGAGGGGGTCTGTGAGGGGACTCCCGCTGCGTGGACTGCCGGCCGCTATCGTCTCCAGACTTCAAGGCTTTCCTAGCGGCCAGGTCCTTTGGACCCTCAATTCCTCCATGGAATCGTAGGAGTCTGTGCCTTCCAGCCTTCCAGCCAAGGTGACGACTCCTCAACGTTCACCTCTTCCCAAGCAGCCAGGCTTATCCAGGGAGGATTTCGAACAAGCTGGGAATCCGAGGGCTCCGGATATTAAGCTGGTTGAGTCCATGGTTTCGAGGATGATGCGGGCTCACGAGCTGGCCTGGGAGCGGGAGTGACAAGTCAGTGACAGTCACCAACACCGGAACCGAGGTGGATCGTCACCAGCGCTGTCGGACCCCCCTTGGTCTTCAATGGAGCATGTTTGGACGCCGCCGCCTCCCATCGACGCTTGTAACGGCCCGTCGCCGGCGCGCGCGGTCATTGCCCCACGGTTGGAGCATAGAAGTTCACCGGAGATGGACTTTTACTAGCGGCCGCGACGTTCACCTACACTTCGGACGTCTACACGACGCTCACTTCTTCATCGGACTGCGTTCCGGAGCTCTCCTTTTAGGCGCCTCTCTGCCTCGGCACTCCCCGTCGCCGTGCCGCTCTCCACAGCCTCTTTCAATGGTGGACAGTCCTGTCGAATGTTGGTGCAGGCGTCTCTTTTAAAGACTGGATCCCGGATCGGCAACTGTTCGTGGACGCTTCTCTTCAGGGCCCGGCACATACCAGGGTGCAGGAACGTGCTGGCCGACGACCTGTCCATACCAGACAAGCCATCCCCAACAGGGTGGATGCTTCATGTCGAAGCCTTCCACCCTCCTGTGCCAGAGTTATCATCGCCCGATGAAAGACCTGTTTGCAACGAAGCTCAACGCCCAACTACTGGTATACATGTCCAAGTTACCGGTTCCAGTGGCGTGGGCAGTAGACGTTCTGTCGATGTCGTGGGAGGGGCTGGACGTGTATGCGGTTCTTCCGCCCATTTGCACTGGAGTAACGAGCGTTCATTCCAAAAGCTTAAAGGCGTCCTTTCCAAGAGGAAAGAGGCACCCTTCCACACCTTTCCATAAAGGAAAGAGGCACCCTTCCACACCTTTCCAAAGGCTTAAAGAACGCCCTTTCCAAAGCCTCTTTGGAAAGAACGCACGGCAAGGTGACCTTTCCACAGCCTTTAAAACTAATTAGCACCTTACCTATCTGACCAAGAGTTATGTCCCTTTATTCTGTTTGTCAAATTCGTCATGTTATTGAATACCTTTAGAAGTTTTTGATTAAGTTAACCTATAGTTATTTTTACATTTTGAAAATCTTTATTTTGTTTGAAAGATTGATTCTTAAAAAACATCAAATTTAATTTACCTTTGAAAAAAAAATTAAAACGTTTTTCATCGCAATTTTTTAACAAAAGATGACTTTGTTTTTAAAATGATGAATCAAATCCTGCATATTAGTTTATTGCAGAAATTAAATAAATCATTTTACTATTTAAGGGTTGACTTAAACACATGAAATGAATAAGAGATATGGAGTTGGAAAATTGCATGAATTAAGATTAAAAGATATTTAGAAAATTGTATGAATTTAATCATGGAAAATGTTAATAAACAATTTTTGGCAATGATTATCATTTGTTCGCAATAATTTGTTTGATTTCAAAGGTAAAATGGTGACCTTTTTGTAAGTGAAGTTTGAAAGATTATCAATGACAAAGTACATACCCGTTTCAATCGTCAGAAAAAGTAATCCATGAATTGTTTGCAACTTGATCGACTTCCTGAATAATCCTATTACATTTGGGTACCTTTCCAAATGATCTATTTTTTTCAAGTGACTGTAAGCATCGATAGCATTGCAGAAGATTTTCTTGTCATTGGTTGAACGTATATTCTACGTAGTTCATTGGTTTATGATGTTTGTCGTTGTTAAGATGTACTAATTAGCTGTGTAATGCCAAGAGTTATGTCAGTATGAACGGATGTTGACATGAGCCGCCATTTACCAAAGGGTCCAAAGCACAGGTGTGGGCCTGCTATTTGAGACAAATAATCTAACAATGAAATTTGACAGGAAATAGATTACATAATAGCCACCTGTTAATTATGACAACATTAGGACCCAGCTATGGACAGTATGCATTGAATCTGAGCAGTGTCTTGTGATGTGCAATTGCGTCGCCACATTCTAAACTCAGCATGAAGTACATGAAGTGTTTTTATTTGTTTTTTTTTAAATTCCAAGCTTCATAGGTTCAAAATTTAATTGGATTAGGTAAAAACTATTATGCATACAAGAATGTAAGAATGAGTTTTTAAAAAGAATATAGTATGTTGATGTAATAAGAGCATTGTGAAGATGACAATATCCCTTGTCAATCGTTATATAAAACAACTAAATACAGGATCATATAACGAATATTTGTACTTAAATGTATGACTACATTAATCATGCATGTTTATGATTGTTCGATATGTATTTCGAAAAGATATATATGTCTCATAAATTATCATTACAGGAAAGTAAATTCTAAGGCAACAGCTAGTTCGCCGATCCGTTCGCTGTCCAGATTAAGGAAACATTTAGATATGTGTATGTAAATTGCAACTTAGAATGTCATGTATAATTATGGTAAAACTTATGAGATCAACAACAAAGCGTTGATCTAATATTAATTCATTGTTCATGAGCTTAACATAATAAAGAACATTTTAGAAATATAATTTAGAAACATACAATCTAATGCTATTGTTTGATAATAACAAGCAAAACAGAGAAATCTTATAAAACAGATCCACAAAAGTATTTTATTGAATCTTACATATCCCCTATTTCAAATAATGCACCTTAGGCTTTCTGTGAGAAGAATCGCTCATTATAAACAATATACATCTTGTTAATTTGTCTAGCCGACAATCAAGGTTGCCTCTTTGATCTCATAGTGGTAATTAACTGGATGCGTTTAGTGTAGAGGCTGGACCAGAAAGGGGGAGGGGGCGTTAGGGGTGGGGCGTCTGGAAGTGACACTCGCTTGGGAAGAGCATCTGACAGGATTGCTTTCATTGCTATTTGGCGTTCTATGGTATAGTATTCCCGCTATGCCATTGCCGAGACTTGGACTAACGGATTATGAATTGAGTTTCACTTGAATGTCATATCTAAAATATAGATTTAGCCAATGATCGATTTTACAATTTATGATGAAAATATTAGGCTTTTCATTATTACATTAACAGGGCTTATTTCGGAGGTCACGTTTTAATATATCAAACCCAGTAACCACATACTTGAACCAAACCTCAAATGTCCACAAAAGAGTTTATAGAAAGCTCAATCGGCTCATACATAGCTTAAAATATAGTTTTATGAACAATTCATTACTGTTGATAGGTTTGCTCATACATGAAACGGTATAAGATTGTTTTCTGACAATTCCTATGTTGTATCAATTCTTTTGAAATTTAAGGAAATAAGGAAATAATTTAAGTTTCTGTGTCAAGGTTAGAAACACCGTGTAAAGTAAAATTATCAATATTATCAAGTCTATTTTTGTTAAAGAACACAGAAACGGATATATGAAAACATATTAATGGATATTTATCATCAACTGACGATACTTAATACATACTAATCTACAATATGTGCACATATCCATTTAAAGTGGTAAATATTGTAAATAAAAACTTCACCCTGCGTATTAACCTGTATCTAATAGTAAAATTTGGACTTGCTTCCATGGTGTGCTAACAGTAAATTAAATGGATGGTTAAGACAATCAACAACGGGTTTCATATAATGTTATAAGATGTCTTACATTTCTTTCATTAACTCTCCATGCTCCAGATCTTGCTTCATATGTCTTTCTGTGAATGTTCTCTTTGCCGTTCAACAAACTGTTTCATACCATGTGATAATGTCGCATACATTTCACATTCAAGCTCTTTGATTTTGTCGAAAAATCAAGTGCGCCTCAAGCTCGATTGTAGTGAATGCAAAAAAGTTAATAGACAAATATCGGTCACGTCCAGATGTTTTTGCGGAAATTGACAAAGTATGTTACATTTTCTCTTAATTTGTCGATAATTTTAAGAGCAAATATATTTCTATATTCATTGATATGAGTTCTATACGGTAGTGGCAATTTGAGCTACTTAACGAATAGAAACATCCTTAATTCAACACGTTTTATACACATAAGTAAACGATTTTCGTGATTTCTTCCATTACCAAGATTATTTTGAATCAAATTGACGTTTATAATCACGTGCTTCAGTTGAGCAACAATTTGGAAAATTTTCGCTATGCTTTGTTATTTATAGCACAAGTTCTATGCTTTGTTATTTATAGCACAAGTTCTCACAGTTCTCTTACTTCTCTTATTCGTTGTTATGTTCTGTGTATTGTTTAATTTTGTATTGGTACGGCGTTGAAATAGGCCAAATGACTTGTTCGCCAGTCCAAATTTTGTACGAAATAAAAATATGGTTAATAAACAATCTCATACAATTTGATAATACGGCTTACCTTGCGAAGTAACTACACAGGTCTCTCTGTCAACTCAGAGAGAGGATGTTGCACAATTTTATTACATGGTAATTAACCGTTCGTTACCTAGTCTAGCCGACAATCAAAGATGTCTCTCTGATCTCAACATGACAATAAACTTGATGGGCGTGTGTGAGACAGCAAAAGAAGTGACGTTGTTTGACAACAAAGATTAACGACATCAAAATAAGAACTTATTTAATCAAATATCCTCCCCCAAAGTATAAAGTATGGCAATGGTTTCATAAAAATATAATGATCTATATACTGTTGTTAGAATTAAAAAAATCATAAAATTATTCTTGAATCTTGAAAAGGTTGGTTATTTCAATGAATGTCTTTATTCAACTAGAAAAATTCATGCTTTTGGATATCCACATGACTACATGTATGTCATGTGAACATTATGTTAGAAATATCTGCCTGTTAAATTTAAAAGCATGTGGACTGAATTTAGCAATTAACTTTTTTCAACTGAAGACAAGTTGTGATTACCAATAATATTGCTTTAAATCAAATCCTTTAGTATAGAAAAACATATCTTGGCGAAAATCACAAAATTATATGAAATAATGAAGAGAGGCTTCATAATTAACGCCACAAGAACAGGCTGATGTTGGATATATAAAACGTTCATTTTATATTCATTTAGGTCGCTGCATTCAAGTCGAAGAGAGCAATATATTATTTGACAAATTCTTATTCATTTGCAAGTCAAGGTGGCTGTAGATATATGTCTCGTTATTCATAATCTACGTTAGAATATCAGTGATCTATATTTGGTAGGCATTGATCTAACCAAGAGATGTACTTTATACAACAAAATAACCTTGATTTAGACACTATTTATGTCAATCACTTACCTCAGAATGAAGATGGTCTGGCGCATTCGGGTTAGTTCCCTTCAAACTTTCTATCCAACAAATTCATAAACACATTACACTCTTGCGTCAAAATGTACACGCCCCATTTTAAGAATACATAGTGTAATACTGATGTAGACATCCCCTACTCTTTTCTCCAATGTTCTTCTGTAAATTATTGACAAAGGGTCATTCACAAGCATTTAGTTAACAGTAATCCTATTTAAAACAACATCAAGATTGACTTATTTATCTAGACCCAAGCTGCTACTCCGGGATTCTTCTAAAAGCTTTATTATCAAAACAGAAATAACAGATTACACTGCATACCCACTTTACATTAAATAAAGAAGGGTCCTTAACAAGCATTTAGTTAACAATAATCCTAAAACAACATCAAGATCCATCTAGATCCAAGCTCCCTGCTTCTGCAGGGTTCTTAATTTCAAACTTGTTTTCTTATATTAATTGCTATATAGAGCATATGACAAAAGTTTATCATATCAACTGTTTATAAATGAAAATAACTTGATGCCTTTTACTTAAAGTGGCTTTATTCTAAGTTAAATTGTTTATTTTATAAAAAGTGGTACCTCATCCAAATTCCTCTACCTTAAAACACAGGTTTCTATGTTCATTAATATGTTTTGACTTGATACCTCAAGCAAAATATAGAAAAAAACAGCATGTTGTTATAAACTCATGGTAAAATTCCGAATATCACTAAATATTTTAATTTCAGAGGAAATCATATGAGATGTGTGTGCTGATCTTTTTGTTATTATTATTCATTTATTAAGATGTATGTTCATCCTTTTTCGTGCCTCTATGAAAAATGGTTTTGTGTGGTCATTCTCTTTCATCTATGTCATCCAGCATTCAATATTATTTTTTACAGTGAATGACTTATATTTCTGTGATCCGCATGGGCAAATTTAGAGTTTATTATTGGTAAAGTTGTTCTGATTTTAGAAAAATTAACAAATGTTACTAAAACAACGAGTCCTCGTTAGCGTCAGATAATACCATTTAGCATGTCAGACCAATAAAACCTATCAGACTATGACCAGTTGTCAGCTTCAGGTATTGAGCAGGTGTCAACCGTGCTGTACAAACACATGCAGGTGGCTTGTAGACAAGTGACCATGTATTTGCGGAAATTGACAAAGTATGTTACATTTTCTCTTAATTTGTCGATAATTTTAAGAGCAAATATATTTCTATATTCATTGATATGAGTTCTATACGGTAGTGGCAATTTGAGCTACTTAACGAATAGAAACATCCTTAATTCAACACGTTTTATACACATAAGTAAACGATTTTCGTGATTTCTTCCATTACCAAGATTATTTTGAATCAAATTGACGTTTATAATCACGTGCTTCAGTTGAGCAACAATTTGGAAAATTTTCGCTATGCTTTGTTATTTATAGCACAAGTTCTATGCTTTGTTATTTATAGCACAAGTTCTCACAGTTCTCTTACTTCTCTTATTCGTTGTTATGTTCTGTGTATTGTTTAATTTTGTATTGGTACGGCGTTGAAATAGGCCAAATGACTTGTTCGCCAGTCCAAATTTTGTACGAAATAAAAATATGGTTAATAAACAATCTCATACAATTTGATAATACGGCTTACCTTGCGAAGTAACTACACAGGTCTCTCTGTCAACTCAGAGAGAGGATGTTGCACAATTTTATTACATGGTAATTAACCGTTCGTTACCTAGTCTAGCCGACAATCAAAGATGTCTCTCTGATCTCAACATGACAATAAACTTGATGGGCGTGTGTGAGACAGCAAAAGAAGTGACGTTGTTTGACAACAAAGATTAACGACATCAAAATAAGAACTTATTTAATCAAATATCCTCCCCCAAAGTATAAAGTATGGCAATGGTTTCATAAAAATATAATGATCTATATACTGTTGTTAGAATTAAAAAAATCATAAAATTATTCTTGAATCTTGAAAAGGTTGGTTATTTCAATGAATGTCTTTATTCAACTAGAAAAATTCATGCTTTTGGATATCCACATGACTACATGTATGTCATGTGAACATTATGTTAGAAATATCTGCCTGTTAAATTTAAAAGCATGTGGACTGAATTTAGCAATTAACTTTTTTCAACTGAAGACAAGTTGTGATTACCAATAATATTGCTTTAAATCAAATCCTTTAGTATAGAAAAACATATCTTGGCGAAAATCACAAAATTATATGAAATAATGAAGAGAGGCTTCATAATTAACGCCACAAGAACAGGCTGATGTTGGATATATAAAACGTTCATTTTATATTCATTTAGGTCGCTGCATTCAAGTCGAAGAGAGCAATATATTATTTGACAAATTCTTATTCATTTGCAAGTCAAGGTGGCTGTAGATATATGTCTCGTTATTCATAATCTACGTTAGAATATCAGTGATCTATATTTGGTAGGCATTGATCTAACCAAGAGATGTACTTTATACAACAAAATAACCTTGATTTAGACACTATTTATGTCAATCACTTACCTCAGAATGAAGATGGTCTGGCGCATTCGGGTTAGTTCCCTTCAAACTTTCTATCCAACAAATTCATAAACACATTACACTCTTGCGTCAAAATGTACACGCCCCATTTTAAGAATACATAGTGTAATACTGATGTAGACATCCCCTACTCTTTTCTCCAATGTTCTTCTGTAAATTATTGACAAAGGGTCATTCACAAGCATTTAGTTAACAGTAATCCTATTTAAAACAACATCAAGATTGACTTATTTATCTAGACCCAAGCTGCTACTCCGGGATTCTTCTAAAAGCTTTATTATCAAAACAGAAATAACAGATTACACTGCATACCCACTTTACATTAAATAAAGAAGGGTCCTTAACAAGCATTTAGTTAACAATAATCCTAAAACAACATCAAGATCCATCTAGATCCAAGCTCCCTGCTTCTGCAGGGTTCTTAATTTCAAACTTGTTTTCTTATATTAATTGCTATATAGAGCATATGACAAAAGTTTATCATATCAACTGTTTATAAATGAAAATAACTTGATGCCTTTTACTTAAAGTGGCTTTATTCTAAGTTAAATTGTTTATTTTATAAAAAGTGGTACCTCATCCAAATTCCTCTACCTTAAAACACAGGTTTCTATGTTCATTAATATGTTTTGACTTGATACCTCAAGCAAAATATAGAAAAAAACAGCATGTTGTTATAAACTCATGGTAAAATTCCGAATATCACTAAATATTTTAATTTCAGAGGAAATCATATGAGATGTGTGTGCTGATCTTTTTGTTATTATTATTCATTTATTAAGATGTATGTTCATCCTTTTTCGTGCCTCTATGAAAAATGGTTTTGTGTGGTCATTCTCTTTCATCTATGTCATCCAGCATTCAATATTATTTTTTACAGTGAATGACTTATATTTCTGTGATCCGCATGGGCAAATTTAGAGTTTATTATTGGTAAAGTTGTTCTGATTTTAGAAAAATTAACAAATGTTACTAAAACAACGAGTCCTCGTTAGCGTCAGATAATACCATTTAGCATGTCAGACCAATAAAACCTATCAGACTATGACCAGTTGTCAGCTTCAGGTATTGAGCAGGTGTCAACCGTGCTGTACAAACACATGCAGGTGGCTTGTAGACAAGTGACCATGTATCAGTCTGATTTGTCAGGACGGTGTCTCTCGTGTCTTGAAACAACAGGATACACTGCTTTACCGCATCCTGTTATCCAATGAAATCTGAGAGGTTAGATAAGAAGTTATCAAACTAATTTTGCATCGGCTTTCTTTTTCTCATCTGGTCGCCATTATTGTTTGAATGTGATAGCTGGATGTAGAGATTGTGTCGTTTATCTGTTTAGCCACTGATCAGTGATGGGTTTTTGTTCTGTTCTTAAGCTAAAAAGGACTTGGATATTTATGTTCTTGTGGATACATTCACTGAAAAGGTACGTTCCACATGTTTAACTGATCAACTAACACATGCTTGATTGATTTATGAAAGAAGTATATGAGGCAGCTTTTCATTTTTACCTAACTTAATTTAGCACTTTAAGCATGTATCAGTACGTGGAAAAGTGCCATATAACTATCCATAAAATTATTATAACAATCATGTTATACGTTAAATAACTATAGAGTAAATCCCTTTGATGACCTTTATAGATATGTGAACTATGTTATCCAATTAAATATGATACTGTTTCTTTATATAACCACTCAACCACTCGATTTAATACATGTTGAACTACTAACTTAATTCAAAATGACTTCTTAACAGCTTTTCATTTCACTTTTTCCTAGTTATTAATTTAAAATAATCGTTCCACGTCCATGATTAACACAGTTTCATGATCTCGTAATTTCATGTAATCAAATTCATGTTTCAAATAAGAAATAAAAAAAACCCTTTTCAACCATACTGCTTAGAAATGAGAAAAACGTAAAGTGCGATTTTATGCGCGCTTCATTGACTTAATCGATTTGGAAAGAAAGGCAACGGAAAGGCGACCTTTCCTTAGTGTGGAAAGGACGCCTTTCAGTTTTTGGCAAGACCGCCTTGCCAAATTTGGAAAGTTATGGAATGAACGCGTGTTACTCCAGTGTTGGTTTCCCAAGGTCGTCGCAAAGTTTAAGGTGACGAAGCAGATTTAGCTGCTTTTGATCGCGCCCTATTGATCTACGAGGTCGTTGTACCCAGAGCTGCGCGGCCTCATCGTAAGGACACCAAGTCCTCTTCCTCTGTGACCTCATCTGTTGGTCCATCCTCACAGTCGATTTCCTCACCCCCGACCCAGGATGGGCTCATCGCTCCGTATGGACCTTTTTACAGAAGATTTTGAAGGAAAAAGGTTATTGGCGAGTGCCATTTCCCGGGCCCATAGAGTTCCACTAAATCCTTTTACGATGATAGTGGCTCTCCTTTGTGCAGTTTTGTGAGAAGAAATCTTAAGATCCGGTTAGAGCTTCTCCTCAGTTTGTAGCGGAGTTTTGCTGCATCTTAAAGCAGGCACCATTTCAACTTATCTTTCAGCGCTGAACTCCGTTCTGGCCGTCAAACAGGATGTAAGGTTCTCGAAGAGGCCGGAGCTTATTGCCATGCTGAAGTCGTTAAGCATGAGGATTAGAAGTTAAAGTTTCGACCTCCGGTTTGGGACCTCAACTTAGTACTGCGGCACTTGAGGGGTCTGCCATACGAGCCCTTAGCGGAAGCTCCATTTGAGGTTTTGACTCGTAAGACGGTCTTTCTCCTGTCTTTTGCTATGGAAGCCAGGGTCAGTGAAGTACACGCTTTGGATGTAATGAGCGTTCGCTTTGAATATGTGCGGCATGGGGGGGCTCACCTGGGTCTCCTTTGGAATTTCGTCACCACGAATCAGCTACCAGGACAGCCGGACAGGAAGTTCGTCACCCCACCTTTGTCATCTTCGGTAGACGACTCGGTGGAGGAGCTGTCTATGTGTCCGGTGAGAGCGTTGAAGGTACATATCAACCATTCTACTTCCAGGAGGAATCCCGGAAGAGGTTGTTCATCCCCTTTTCAGCTTCCGCCAAGGTAGAGGTCAGTAGGAATACCCTCGCCTTGTGGTGAAGACAGACCATTCTGGCAGCGTACGACGTAGCGGGGAAATCTGATGTTTCAGCTAATAACCCTCATGAGATTCAGGCGCTAGCGTCTACCATGTCCCTTCACCGCAACATCTCGGTTCCGGACATCTTGGAGGGCAGCTTCTGGAGGTCAACGTCGGTCTTCACCAGCCACTACCTCCGTGACTAAGCAGTGGAAGATGTCCAGGGGTTGCAGTCGTTCGGTCCGCTTGTTGTCGCCCAACAGCTGACTCTGCTAACCAGACCCTAGGTAACTAGACCTCAGTGTTCTTCGGCCTTAGGGCTTTCCCACAGTTCGTCGTGTCGTTCCCCTAAGTGCCTTTTGGCTTATGTTATGTTCTCCCTTCACAGGGGGTTCTGACATTCGTCCATGTGTATTTTCCCCTGACGAGTTGTCCGTTTGTCGGCCTGCCCTCCATCCGTCTCTATCAGATTAATATGCAATAAAAGAAGTGGGGTAAGTATTAAAAATTTATTAAAATCTGGGGCGTTTCTGAGGCGGGTGCACATCTCCGTTGGGAGATTGGTGCGGGAGAGGAACCTGAACCCCCTATACAGTGCCTCTGCACCGGTCTCCATCCCCACCTCCTTTCGCAAAAGCGGTCATGGCCTTGCAGGAGTGGGTGACTGATTTTGCCATGCCCGAGATGCTCCGGGCCTCCTTATCCAGGTGGGATAGGTGGCCGTCAGATACCGAGTGGGCGACTCCTGGAGCTGCCACGCGCCTGATGTCGTTATCCAAGCCAGGGTGGTAGAGAGCAAAATTGGAGAAGAGGCGACCGGAAGTCCCGACCTCTGGCGATCTGAGATCACCAACGGCGGAAGAAGACGGCCCGGTGCTGCAGAAGACACGTGTGTCTCGTGATCCATCCCGGCTGCCAGGAGGAGGCGGTTAGGCAGGAACAGCACACTGCTTGGGTTCACCACCTCCTCCTCCTGACTGAAAGTCTCAATACGCGCTTGCTTGGACTGCGAACATTCCCCATTCACTTCCTGCAGTTTCACCTGGCACCAGTCGGCAATGGCGGCCATGCGCTCGGCCTGGTCAGTCACCTCCTCGTCCCGAGTTCCCCCAGCAGAGGACGATGGAGGAGTGCGAGAGGATGGGGAGAAACTGCCGTCACATGACGGTCCTTTCTGCTGGTGGTAGTAGCAGAAAGTGTTGATGGTACCTCAGTCCTGCGATGTTCCGAGGGACGAGCCCTGACGAAGGACTAAATTATGTCCCTCATGGACGCCAGAATGCGTCCTTGAATGCCTTCTGGTCGAAGGGAGGAGGTGGAGGCACCTTAGAGCGCTTCTTTGGCTTTTTGGCCTTCTTGCGGCGAGTCAGTCGTAGATGCCCTGAAGTCCTTTTTCAGACGAATCCCGCGCTGGGGAGGCGACTGAGAAACGGGTCCCTCAAGTCCGACGCCAGTGAGGAGGGCTCATCAAATTCTGCTGCGTCCTTTTAGATATGACGAGATCTGCGCGCACGGGGGACGCCCCCGAGATGGCTGCGGAGGAGCCCGAGCCCTGGGTCGGTTTCCTGGCCGCCCTGGAGTGCTGCTGCAACTCGCTCTTCCTGATGGACGAGCGATAGCGCTTGTGTTGCTCCCTAGTGAGTTTGGCTCACTTGACGCACCGGTTATCCTCGCCTCGACCACTACCCAATCAGCGCCTGAGGCGTCAGGCTCAAGTTTCAACCCAGGCATGAGGAGAGAGCGCCTGGTGCGCCTCGTCTCCGGTCCCGAGACTCCTGAAGCGTCAGGAGCGCTATCGAAGCGCCGCTAGTCAGTCACGTCTCCACTCAGCCGGTTCCCATTGAGGGAAGCTCCCCTGAGTTAAGACAGACGCATGACCTAAGCAAGCGTCTACCCGATAGTAGGCGCCTGTGGAAGCGCCACACCACACGCAAAGCATGAGGTGCCTGCAGACAACAAAAGAGAGCGATCGAAGACGGTCCCTCGCCCTGCACGTGCAGCTATTGCACGAGCGAAAGAGAAGAGAGGCTTTAAGAGGGAAAAAGTCAAGAATTCCTTATTATGCTATATAGCTATCACAATCGGGGAGCGAGACAACACCACCGACTCTGTAATGTGAATGAATCTAATTGGATGACAGGTCACGTCACCTAGTGGACTAGTGACGTGTGGATAACTCTGTTTGTTCTGGGTAATGATGTTTTCATCACATAAGTGGGAATGAGTCAATTGCATGTTATATGGCTAACAGGCTAAGGTCACTTTTCGAATGTTAGAATTTTTTAATACTTACCCCTCTTCTTATATTGCATATTACCTATAATTCCGATAAAACGATTGGAAAACGTGTTGGTAGTAGTCATCCTGTCTTCGTACTCTAAGTCGGGGAATGTGACAATAACAACACGGCCTCGTAACCGGAAGGTGACGATCCAATCCGTCATGTGTCCACATTGACAAAATCACATTCCATATTTATCGCTATCGCGAGAGGACGTGTTGTTTTAAGAACTAATTTGTGTTTTGAGGTTGTGTTTTTTTCACTAACCTTGCAGACGGTATGTTCTCTTTTGTTATCCTATTGTGGTTTGAATATTTCAACCTACCTTGCGTCGCTTCGGGTGGAATACGTCGTCTGTGAGACCTTGTCTGACATGGCCAGCATGCGTTATTACCTCTCCTGGTTTTTGGTGGCATTTGGTATCCTAATGCCCATTTTCAAACGTTCATGCACCAGTTTTATCCATAGAATTTCACTAAATCTTACACCACAAAATGTCTTCGTTTTCCCCACCTTTTCGAATAGCGTCTGTATTTCTATGCCTTCGCACGTGGTTTTTCACAGTTTTTCAAATTTGGGTTTCAAATGTTGTTTTGGAAAAATCACCCTTGATTACCACTGCGCAGAGTTAATTAAATCTTTGGATGTGTTTTTTAGAGTTGTTATGTGAGGGGGTCTGTGAGGGGACTCCCGCTGCGTGTACTGCCGGCCGCTATCGTCTCCAGACTTCAAGGCTTTCCTAGCGGCCAGGTCCTTTGGACCCTCAATTCGTCCATGGAATCGTAGGAGTCTGTGCCTTCCAGCCTTCCAGCCAAGGTGACGACTCCTCAACGTTCACCTCTTCCCAAGCAGCCAGGCTTATCCAGGGAGGATTTCGAACAAGCTGGGAATCCGAGGGCTCCGGATATTAAGCTGGTTGAGTCCATGGTTTCGAGGATGATGCGGGCTCACGAGCTGGGCTGGGAGCGGGAGTGACAAGTCAGTGACAGTCACCAACACCGGAACCGAGGTGGATCGTCACCAGCGCTGTCGGACCCCCCTTGGTCTTCAATGGAGCATGTCTGGACGCCGCCGCCTCCCATCGACGCTTGTAACGGCCCGTCGCCGGCGAGCGCGGTCATTGCCCCACGGTTGGAGCATAGAAGTTCACCGGAGATGGACTTTTACTAGCGGCCGCGACGTTCACCTACACTTCGGACGTCTACACGACGCTCACTTCTTCATCGGACTGCGTTCCGGAGCTCTCCTTTTAGGCGCCTCTCTGCCTCGGCACTCCCCGTTGCCGCGCCGCTCTCCACAGCCTCTTTCAATGGTGGACAGTCCTGTCGAATGTTGGTGCAGGCGTCTCTTTTAAAGACTGGATCCCGGATCGGCAACTGTTCGTGGACGCTTCTCTTCAGGGCCCGGCACATACCAGGGTGCAGGAACGTGCTGGCCGACGACCTGTCCATACCAGACAAGCCATCCCCAACAGGGTGGATGCTTCATGTCGAAGCCTTCCACCCTCCTGTGCCAGAGTTATCATCGCCCGATGAAAGACCTGTTTGCAACGAAGCTCAACGCCCAACTACTGGTATACATGTCCAAGTTACCGGTTCCAATGGCGTGGGCAGTAGACGTTCTGTCGATGTCGTGGGAGGGGCTGGACGTGTATGCGGTTCTTCCGCCCATTTGGTTTCCCAAGGTCGTCACAAAGTTTAAGGTGACGAAGCAGATTTAGCTGCTTTTGATCGCTCCCTATTGATCTACGAGGTCGTTGTACCCAGAGCTGCGCGGCCTAATCGTAAGGACACCAAGTCCTCTTCCTCTGTGACCTCATCTGTTGGTCCATCCTCACAGTCGATTTCCTCACCCCCGACCCAGGATGGGCTCATCGCTCTCTATGGACCTTTTTACAGAAGATTTTGAAGGAAAAAGGTTATTGGCGAGTGCCATTTCCCGGGCCCATAGAGTTCCACTAAATCCTTTTACGATGATAGTGGCTCTCCTTTGTGCAGTTTTTTGAGAAGAAATCTTAAGATCCGGTTAGAGCTTCTCCTCAGTTTGTAGCGGAGTTTTGCTGCATCTTAAAGCAGGCACCATTTCAACTTATCTTTCAGCGCTGAACTCCGTTCTGGCCGTAAAGCAGGATGTAAGGTTCTCGAAGAGGCCGGAGCTTATCGCCATGCTGAAGTCGTTAAGCTTGAGGATTAGAAGTTAAAGTTTCGACCTCCGGTTTGGGACCTCAACTTAGTACTGCGGCACTTGAGGGGTCTGCCATACGAGCCCTTAGCGGAAGCTCCATTTGAGGTTTTGACTCGTAAGACGGTCTTTCTCCTGTCTTTTGCTATGGAAGCCAGGGTCAGTGAAGTACACGCTTTGGATGTAACGAGCGTTCGCTTTGAATATGTGCGGCATGGGGCGGCTCACCTGGGTCTCCTTTGGAATTTCGTCACCACGAACCAGCTACCAGGACAGCCGGACAGGAAGTTTGTCATCCCACCTTTGCCATCTTCGGTAGACGACTCGGTGGAGGAGCTGTCTATGTGTCCGGTGAGAGCGTTGAAGGTACATATCAACCATTCTACTTCCAGGAGGAATCCCGGAAGAGGTTGTTCATCCCCTTTTCAGCTTACGCCAAGGGAGAGGTCAGTAGGAATACCCTCGTCTTGTGGTGAAGACAGACCATTCTGGCAGCGTACGACGTAGCGGGGAAATCTGATGTTTCAGCTAATAACCCTCATGAGATTCAGGCGCTAGCGTCTACCATGTCCCTTCACCGCAACATCTCGGTTCCGGACATCTTGGAGGGCAGCTTCTGGAGGTCAACGTCGGTCTTCACCAGCCACTACCTCCGTGACTAAGCAGTGGAAGATGTCCAGGGGTTACAGTCGTTCGGTCCGCTTGTTGTCGCCCAACAGCTGACTCTGCTAACCAGACCCTAGGTAACTAGACCTCAGTGTTCTTCGGCCTTAGGGCTTTCCCACAGTTCGTCGTGTCGTTCCCCTAAGTGCCTTTTGGCTTATGTTATGTTCTCCCTTCACAGGGGGTTGTGACATTCGTCCATGTGTATTTTTCCCTGACGAGTGGTCCGTTTGTCGGCCTGCCCTCCATCCGTCTCTATCAGATTAATATGCAATAAAAGAAGTGGGGTAAGTATTAAAAATTTATTAAAATCTAAATATTTTAGATATTTAAAAATACTTACCCCACTTCTGGGATAAAGCCCGCCCAGCGATGTCTCACTTCCTCCCCTCAGTCGGCCGTCGTTGGACCTACATATGGAATGTGATTTTGTCAACGTGGACACGTGACGGATTGGATCGTCACCTTCCGGTTACGAGGCCGTGTTGTCATTGAGTACGAAGACAGGATGACTACTACCAACACGTTTTCCAATCGTTTTATCGGAAGTATAGGTAATATGTCATATAAGAAGTGGGATAAGTATTTTTAAATATCTAAAATATTTAGATTTTGATAATATTAAATAACTGGAACGTTTTAAAAAAGGAATAACTGATGACTACAAACGTGTTATAGTCCTTATCATACTGCACATTCACCAATTGTTCAAATACCGTTTCAATTAGGGATAAAAGTAAACTTCAATCGTTGATTGATCTCCAATGTTCATAAAAGGAAAGGAAATGAAAAGCAATTTTCCTTGATATGAAACTGGGTATGAAATAAGACAAAACCTCACTAGTAACAGTGTAATAATGTAACTGACACCAAATCCCTTAGATATAATATCCCCAAAGAAAAGTGGTTTTTCTTCAGATATTTTTAATGAATGTCATTCTATCTGTATCCAGATTTTCAAAACATGTTTCAATACCTCCACACACAAATAATTGTACAGATAATTGAAATTATCTAGAAAAAGTCCAAGGTATAAAAAAGGAATAACTGATGACTACAAACCTGTTATAGTCCTTATCATACTGCACATTCACCAATTAATAAAAGCCGTTTCAATGAGAGATAAAGGTAAGCTTCATTTAGATCTGATTGATCTCTAATGTTGATAAAAGGAAAGGAAATGAAAAGCAATTTTCCTTGTTATGAACCTGGGTATGAAACAGTGAAATGATAATGTTACTGGCATCAAATCCATCGGATATAATTTTCCCAAAGGAAAGTTTTATCTCGTCAAATATTTGTAATGAATCAAATGTATACAACCTCTTTTGAGGTTTTCAAAAAGTTTCAAAACCTCCAACTCCAAATATGTTTACATGTACTCGAAATTAACTTGAAACAGTAAACTTCAGGTTTTAAAAAGTATAAATTGATGACTATTAACCTGTTAAAGCCATATAGAATTGGCCAAATTTGGCTCTCGAACAGATGACACATCATGCAATAGAATTCAATGAAACCTGGGAATATTTTTGCATCATTTACACATATCTGTGCACATACTCGTGAGACAAGACAAAACCCTGTTTCACCATATACAATCCTGACTTGTTCACTAATATTCTGTTTTTACGGTATGACCACCTCTATGTTATATAACGTATTATACCTCATTGGATAGGTTATTTAATTATCTTTCATTTGAGTATAGGTACAAGGTGGTATAAATATTCCTTGAAACTCTAAGAAGTTGTTGTTTATCATTTTGGGTAAATTATAACGCTTATTGTGACTTAACTGTACGACCGCCTCTATGTAATATAACGTATTATACCTCATTGGATAGGTTATTAAATTATCTTTCATTTGAGTATAGGTACAAGGTGGTACAAATATTCATTGAAAGTCTGAGATGTTGTTGTTTATCATTTTTGGTAAATAGTAACGCTTTTGGCGATATTACGGTACGACCGCCTCTATGTATTATAACGTATTATACCTCATTGGATAGGTAACTAGTTTATCATCATTTGTACACAGTAACGCGTATGGTGACTTTACGGTACGAATGCGTCTATGTATTAAAACTTAGTATACCTTATTGGATAGGTAATTATTTCATTTGAGTATAGATACAGGGTGGCACAACCATTCCTTGGTACCCCCAGAAGACTGTTTCGAATAAGTAAATGGAAAAGTTGAATATCGAAAAAGGAATAAGGAATATAAGTAACCAACTTCACACTGCCAAACGTCTGGCTGACTTACTGGTTTGACATTTCAATAATAGGCAATATAATTTTTGAATCTTTTCTCTCAAAACTTTTTTGTTAACTTGGAGTATCTTTGCCTGTTGAACAACAGAACGGTATCTTTTAAACATGGTCTTTCTCAATTTTCTTTCATGTAAAAGATTCTTATGCATAGCGGAAAGACATGACTCATCAAGTGTAAAAGTATACTTTTAAATGCGCCAATCTTTAAGTAACTTCTTGTATTGTTTGCCACTCTTTTTTTAGTTTTATCATGTTTTGAAATTAACTTTTTTAAATAACTTTTCAGTTTGGATATACATTTATCTATGATGACATGTTTAAAGTCAATATTGTTACTTTGACAGACTCTCATTAAGACTGCCTTACATATTTCCTCCTTGAATGAGTTTACTTTTGTCTGATTCTTAAACTCATCATACAGCCTTGATTTTGGGATATGAATATATATTTCTCTATTTCGAGACATATCTTCTTGGCAATAGTAAAACAAGAAGAATATAACAGGGAGGAACAGGTTAACCAAATTGATGATTAATAAACATTCACATGCAAGTTTCTTTGAATTAATAAGAACATTCGGGCTGCTGAATCAGCTGTAACGTCTGATGGCATGTTTCAGTGTCTAAGGGTTACTCTGAGCAGATTCAATTCTCTATTTCCCTTCTCTCTAGCAAATTTCATTTTAAACACACACCCTCTGTGACAAAGTTTTTTCTCATATCACAAGTGTATTCTTCTCTTGGTCGTCTTTGGTAATACCGATATATCACTGTCTCTCTGTTGATATACACGAAATCACCTGTTTCATTGATGATCCTGAACCACCAATCGCTTCCAAAGAGAATATCAGGACTGTGTACGTCCAGGAACTCGTACTTTGTATTGTAACTAACGAGTCGACACCCCTCCAACTCTGTAGTTGATCCCTGATAGATTTCAAGAGCTGAAATTTAAAACTGTCATGGGGAGCTGAACTTGACAGACATGACCTTGTAACAATACTGTCATCACTGATCCACTGGTCATATTCTTTAGACCAACCAACATAATGAACCAGGCTTTGCTTTACCCCGTCACTGACTCTTGTTTCTAATATTTTGATGTAAGTATTAAAAATTACAGAATACAGGGAATGTGAAGCTTGAAGAAGCTTCGAATGAAGAAGCAGAAATATGCATATTGGAAAAAAGATAAAGTCATGATTTTGAAAGTTGATTTACATCTTCTCTGTATCTTTTAATACTTTCATATATGCTTCTCCATGATTGATACTTCTTACATTTATATATATATATAAGCAGCAATTCAGGGACCCGTCCTGCCGCTACATTCCACTGAGTGGACATATAGAAAGATGCGCCGGGGATAATTTTAAAATATTCCCCTTCTATAAAGTCATGTCAAACAGCGATGAAAAGAGAAAGATAAAAGAACAATATTTCATTAAACTTTTCAAGCCACAATTAAATGCAATCAATGTCACCTAACAATGTCCATTTCTAAAAACTGCTATTAGTATTATATATGTGATTGATGTAAAGTAATGACGTCACCAATCTGTGGGTACGCATCGATTGTCATGAGTTATGCGCTCCTTGTTCTGTGACGTCATAGCAAGGCAACGTCATAAAGACCCCATGATGATCACTGAATAGTGTAAAACCGGTCGGGGATTGAAATCATTTCCAGACTTTTGTTTTTTATCTACACTATTACATTATCTATTATATAATTACATTTTATAAATTTGATTTATTCTGGCAATGTTCTTCTAACATTTCAATTTAATCTAGTTAATCTTGATTTCTAACAATATCCTAAAATGTTTCATTTAGAGTGAAATGTACTGAATATTTTGATCTAGGTACCAATATGAAATGTCAAATTGGTGAAATAGCAGTTCAGTGAATTCAAAAGTCCACATGGTTCAGCCTGCTCAGGAGTCAGGGAACTGAAATGCAACATCAAGATCATTTATCATTCTTATCAAAATTTATAAACTTGTTTGAATGTGATAAAAATTAAACCAATCATCATGAAGGTTTAACGAAAATATAATTGATTGAGCCTATCACCTATCAAGTTGTTTTTTTTAATCTATCTTTCTTTCTTTCAGAATATATTAATATATCTATCTTTTTCTAACAATACCCTCAAATCATATTCCTGTGGACTGAAATATGAACAGCATTTTAGTGAAATAAGTCAATATGAAGTTATCAATAAGAACTTATTAAGTTTAAAACGACAAGTAAATGTTTTCTCAATTTCACTTGCAGTAAAAATGTAAAACAAAAATTTAGGTTTTGTATCTAATTGAATATTGTGAATGTTGACTTATTTTTCAATCATATTTATTTTTAATTTCAAAATGACTTAAATCATTCTACATTTATCAACCTTAGAAAGAAATGAAATGTTTATAAAAAAATTAATTTCCAATGAAGAGTTACCTCCCCTTGATGTCCAATTTTACTAGAACGATTATTATTATCCTTTGTTAACATATTATTTTTCACTATAAAATTTGTCATTTAACATTATCTTACTCTTGATATGAAAACATTTCTTTTTTCGATGAGACAATAGACACTGAATTTTTAAAAGGGTAAAGAGTAACAGCTACCCCCCCCCCCCCCCCCTCCCCTGGATATTAAATGTTTTTGAGTGCAATAAAATTGATTCTCAGTCTGTGTATCTTTCCTATTGTTTGCTAACATGTTGGTTTTACTATCAAATCCTTTCTCCCGATAATTAACTATAAACAGTTGTCTTATTTATAATTCTTAATAAAAGATTTATGATTTGCTTTATTTGATGAATAGATTAATTTATCATAATTGGGGTTTTTTTTCTTCTGAAGATTGGTATTTGGTGATGACTTTCGTCATGAGTACTCCTAAATTCGTTTTTTTCGCAGTCAATTTTCATAGTATAGTGCCTCATCGATAAACTAAAAATGCTATCAAAAAGTTTAATAACTGGGAAATAACTGTTAAGAAAAGATACAGTACCACTTCTCGTTTTGAAGAACTGCTGTGATTCAGTCAACTCATACAAGACTGCAAACTGAAAAGTAGAATACCCAGTATACTCATCCTTTATTATAAACTTTGTCAAATATAATTGATCAATATATGGTGAAACTAAATGAATAAATAAATTTCTAATCTTATTTCTTATTATCATCAAATAAATAAAGTAAAATAGGGTAGAATAAAATAAATTGTATTAAATATTTGAATTGTGTACAAATGTGTAATGTCCAATAGTTACGTGAAATTAAAGTTTCAGCAATAAAATTCTCTTTCTGTCAATAGCTAGGATTATGAATTTCAATTTCAATATAATAAACAGCAATATTATTTTAATTTTAGATAATCATTGAAATAAAACATTTGTTGCAATATTTAGTATAACATCTGGACAAAATATCTATAATTTGTTTAGATATGAAAAAAAATAAGTACGTAAGTATAACTCCAAATTTAAAAAAACAAAAATCATGTAACTATGCCCTACGTTTTAAACTTATTAAATAACTTTTGATGAAAACATACGGTACCTCTTGTTCAGGAGAAAGAACACAATAAAGAGTTGTCAGAAAACCACTTTCATGATTCAGCCGACTCAAACAAGACTGCAAATTGAACGAAAAATCCAGCATAATTATCATCCTGTATTTTAGAATTCCAAAACTCAAATACTTCATAAAACCAAACGAGAGACTAAAAGTGTTATTTGACATTTGAATAAATAATAGCCTACTAAACGTAATGATTTGACGTTTTTGAGACTGACATCAAAGTACACTATATTAGAGTTATCTCCCTTTGCATCACCCCCTCCAAAAATAGGACTTGCCCGAGGTTAGGGTCATTAATTTGTTGTTTGTGAACCCGGACTCGTGCTTGTAGGTTACTAGTTTGCCCTATATATGTTAGTTGCCCGACGTTTTAATTAACTTTCTCTTCTATTGCTTACATTTCAAACGTTATATATTTGTGTTCTCGATGTTAAATATATTAGTAAATCATTAATTGTAATGGCCAAACGTACCTATATTCGTTGAATTTTCGACAAAATGTGGAGACATTCCACGGCGACGTGAATCGACGTTATGGCGCCAGGAAAGGCGTTGAAGAAAGCTTCAACATGATTGGCAAAACTCATGGTACCCGAGACTCGAAGCGTCGAGGGATTTGAGCAACTTTTTCCAAGCGAGACTTGTTAACAATAGATAAGGAGCCATACCAACATTGGAAACAAAAAGTTAATATGCTCTCAACGAAACAATGAGAAAAGAGGGAAAGTACACGTTCATTTACATTAAAAGATTGTAGCTTGCGCATGAAATGTAATCATTGTTGACACATATTATGTACAACTGATTGCAGAAAAAACCTTTTCGTTCGATTCTTTTAAAAACATGTTATCATATCTTCATTTTAGGAGGAATGAAGGGCAAATTACAAGTGATTTAATGACTTTTCAATATTTTACAAATTTCTATATGTTGTACTTTTCCCAAGATCACAAGTTTCCTATCTAGTGCAGAAAGAACCATTCACCCGAATCGTTTTAAATTTAGCACATGACTTCTTCCTTTAGGTTGGATGCAGTGTCAAAAACACAGTAATCTTATGACTTTTTTATTATTCCAAAAATATACTTTATTTTGTACGTATTCATTTCTTTTGATAAGAATTTTTCCGACCTACTGATCAGAATTTGACTGACCACTTGCAGAATACCTATTCATCCGATTCTTTTAAAATTTTGCAAATTTCTTCTATCCTATTAGGATCTAGGAATGTAGTCCCCAAAATCAAGTGATTGTTTGATTACTCAAGTAAAAAACAGTTCTTGTACACTTTCCACTGCTCCACTAAGTGTATGTGTGTATATATATATATATATATATATATATATATATATATATATATATATATATATATATATATATATATATATATATAACAGTTCATGCAGTTCCACCTCTCAAGTCTTATATAGAAAAACACATTTGTTGAAGAAAACCAAGATGATTTATTCACAAGTACTTTCGACCATAAGGTCTCATCAGGTGAATGACGTTGAGTCGGTTATGACGTCATGATTAACAATTATGACGTCACAATACATTGCATAGATACATATGTTGCGTAGATACATGACATACATATAGACTGCATGCTACATATGTAGCGCATTACAAAACATATATATATATATATATATATATATATATATATATATTTAAGAAAGGGAGAATAGGTTTCTCACGTGAAGGAAAGTTATATATAAGAAAGAGTAAACATCGGATGGTTCTGACTGGATCAATCTTCTTTAGTACAAAACGATGAATTCATTTCGACCAGTGTATCGGTCTTTTCAAGTATGTTTGACAAATGAAAGTATACACATATTTATAAAAGGAACAAAACAATAAATTCATACATTCATATATGTGAATGGGTAATTGGTTAATCAGTCATTCGTTGCTAATCACGTAATAATTGCCTCAAGGACCCCTAATTGGGTGTGACTCGAACACAATGGGTTTGTTCAGGGTTGATGATTCTGCAATGTTGCATTTATCACTGATGGGACCGAGAAGTGCAATTAAACACTCATGATCCAATATATCACAATAGTAATCGCTAGTGAGCTAACAGTTCAATGAAGGAGAAAACTTGTTGATAAAAAATGTCTCTTTTGTTTCAAGAGTGATGGTTGTATTTTCTGACTTTGCATAAACTTTGTAGAAAGGAAAGATACCAAAATATCCATTATTGCAATTCGCAATGTGTTTACTTATCTTCAGATGGCGGAGGTTAGGGTCATTAATTTGTTGTTTGTGAACCCGGACTCGTGCTTGTAGGTTACTAGTTTGCCCTATATATGTTAGTTTGCTTTTGGGGCAGAGAATTGCATAAATTACATTTTTTTATCCGCTATTCATTGTGTGCTTAACTTAGAAGGATTCCCCTTTCTCAAATTTGAAGTTTTTGCCTTCCATAATGATAGGGCAGGTACCGCATCTTTTATCCTGGCATTTTGTAACTTCAGCTTCAGTGTTATAAGTACTGAATTTTGCTCTAGTCAGTAACCTTTCAAGTTATTTTGTTGCCTTTTGCTTTTAATTATGGTATGTATGTTTTTCAAGGTATGTTTTTCAAACATACCCTTTAGCTTTTTATCTTGGGTTAAGAGACGTAGGTTATTCTGAATTATAGGGAACATATTTGGATTTTTTTGATTGTGGGTACTAACAAATGTTATAGTACGTTTTTGCTCTAATTTTTCTTTGGTTTTCGCAATTCCAATATGGTGTGGTTGGTTGCCTTTTGAATACCTTTGTCAATCATATTTTTGGGGAAGGCCCGTTTTTGCAGAGCATCTTTTAATTCTTCTAACCTTTTATGCCGTAACCTCTCATCCTTAATTATGGTGCATATGCGCCGTGCTTAGCGATAAGGTAGATTTGTTTTGACATGCCTTTCATGTGAACTCTTGAAATGAAGATAAAGCTGTGTGTCGGTAGGTTTTTGGTAAATATCAGTCACTATTTTAGTCCCTACCTTTATGATTAGGATATCTTAAAACGGGAGCTCGTTATGGTTTGTTTCAAATGTGAATTTTATATTTGGATGCATGTCCTGCAGTATATCTAGGAAATTTTCTAAATGTTTGTTTTTACTTTTAGGAGGAATGGTTTACAAAGAGATTCTATTTCGTTGTAATCATCGACTGTATTATCGTCATTATTCTCTTCATGGAAGTGATCTGCAAATCTCATTTTTCTACAAAAGCTGTATCCTTCACGTGACACATGCTGTAGATATAATTTTTATGTAATGATTGCCATAGTTGGGTCATTATGGCGGTGCCACGCTTTGACGTCACGAATGGTTTACGGGAGTTACTCGCCCCACTGACCGGTGTCTTGAAACTTGTCCCCCCAAATATTTCAGCCAATCACGTTGCAGGAGGCGGGGCCTAAATGCTCTCGACTGGATCGGTCTATTCATTGATAATCTGTTTGCAAATTTCCCGGTACATCGAGATCATTCCTGATGAACAATGAACAAAATGCATCAACCTATTTCATTAAACAAAACAAAACACTCTGAGTTTTTTCGATGATACATGATAACAGAACTGAGCCCGGTTCCTGAAATAAAACAAAATCATTCAAATACTAGAATAATTATTTACCCGATCACATACTTCATTGTCCCCAATCTATGAAATGTTTGTCTAGTTGATGGATATTGCTTTTTGGATGATTATTATATGCCTAAACAGGCAACAAGTCATAGGATCATTGTCAATTATTTTTTGTAAAGAGTTGTTTTTGTTGCCAAATATTAGGTTAAAAATACAATCAATGAAAAACATAAATCTTTAAATTGAAACGCGTGGAATAGACAGACACACAAACAGACAGATCTTTATTCAGTAATGTAGGCCAAATGACCCATATTACAGTTTTGGTTTACAGATATATGATTTCATTTACGTGATAATATATAAGTACAGTCATGTTTTTCTTATTTCGAAGACCTTTTTAAGGAAGAATGATACTTATATTAGCAAATTTCTATTCTTCGAGTTTAACAAATTTATCAGTAATTGCTTATCTTTGTGTATAGTAGAAATGCTTGGGAGATATCTATTTATAAGTTCATTATAATAACTACAATAAAAAAATACATGTAATTTATCTTCGATGCAGCCTTCTTTACAATATGCACATAAGCCAATATTGTCATCTTGAAAATTTTTCTTTCTGAGGTGTTTCACATTAAAATCGTGTAAAGATATGCGTAGTTTGCAAAAAGCTCTTCTTAAAGTTATATCTTGAAGTTCAGTAATATAAGCCTCAGGGAAGAATATTGATTTAACACTTGAATAATGACATAGGTAATCTGAAGATGTTATTTGAGAATGCCAAGTTTGTGAAAATATATCTTTCAATCGCTGCTTAAGAACAAAGGTGAAAGACTTATCATTTCCAACATCATGCGATAACCATACATGTGAAAAACCAGACATAAAAAGAATATTTCTAATATCAAACACCCAAGAAGTTTTACCATTATCGTCTAATCTTTTCAACATATTATAACAATGTAAAGGTAGTTTCTTAGAATTCATGCGAATAATCTTCATCCAGTACTTTACAGCTCTAAGTTGAGATGAAACAAATAAATTTGTGCGGCCTGTTTCTCCTAAAACAGCCTTATTAGAAGCATATTTACCAATGCCCAAGAAACGTTTGAAATATGCGGTATGGACTTTTTCTATAGAGTCATTATATTTTACACCCCAAATCTCAGATCCATAAAGAAGGATTGGTGCAATTTTTCTGTCGAAAATCTTACAAACCACTGGAAAGGTTATAAACTTATTTTCCTTCAAAACATTATATACTGGAATAAGGGCTTTAGATGCTTGCAAGCCAGCTGATTACAAACTACTGACCAAGACAATCTAGAAGACATATTCAAACCTAGATATTTATAATATGTCACAACATCAATATTCTTATCACAATATGTCCATTTTTCAAACTTATTAAAATACCACCTTTCCTGAAAACAATAACTCCTGACTTCTTAAGATTTACTTCAAGGCCCCATTTTTCACAATATAATTGAAGAACATTTAACTGTTTCTGAAGACCACTAACTGAGAATGACAGTAAGGCAATGTCATCAGCAAATAATAGCAACATAATATCAACAATATCTTGGGAGACAAACACTCCGTAATCACATTCATAATACATTTCTGTTACAAGTTCATTTATAAAGAAACTAAATAGAACAGGACTGAGCACACAGCCCTGTCTAACACCTAAAATAACACCTTTTGAAACATTCAGTGACTCCACTCGTTGTCCGAATACAGGCTTATACTGAAGTATACATGTTTTGTAAAAGTAATGCCAATTTACAAGTTTATCCCTTTCTTGATAAATATATACATCATCTTCTTTCTATCTACATAATCAAACGCCTTTCGGAAATCAATAAAGGTACAGTAGAATCTCCCTTTAGGCTTACTTAGATACTTTGTACAAAGAGCTTGTAAAATAAATATATTATCTGCGGGTGAATAGCCAGGTCGAAATCCAGCCTGGGATTCTGATAACAATTCGTTTACATCCAGCCACGTTCTAATACGTTTTTCAATCACATTAGCAAACAATTTCCCAGTGATATTTAGTAGAGAAATGCCACGATAATTATTTGGCTCAGAAATGCTGCCGGATTTATATAGAGAAATAATCATTCCTATGTTCCAGGAATCTGGGAAAACACCAGTATCTAATATCTTGTTGAATAATTTCTTTAAATAAGGAGATATGAAGCGTGCAATATATTTTTGATTCAGGAGGAACTCCATCCTCGCCGGCTGCTTTACCCCCTTTTATGTCATTTAATGCTTACTTGATTTCATATTTAGTAATTTCACCTGACAACAGTTGATCAGTAAATGGAGAATCATCACAGTGTTGACATGAATGGGCATCTAAAAACTCATTTACAGATTCATCAAACTCACTCCTATCTCTATCTAGTGTTGGATTTAAAAGATCATTGAAATATTGATACCATACGTCAGGGGAAATGTTACCCTGTTGAGACTTACTTTTCAGGCAGTTTTTAATAATCTTCCAAAACTCTTTACAATTACTCATATTTGCAGCTTCATTTATTTTCTTGCTCATACCCGTTTTATATAGATTTTGTTTAGCTTGACACAGTTTTTTAAAATCAGATTTTGCAGACAAGTACTCTTTTAAGTTGGAATCACTTTTAAATGCTCTGAACCTGTTTAACAGCATATATTTCTCCGATTTAAGGCGACGACAGTCTTCGACAAACCATAAGGGTTGCTGCCTATTATTTTCATTTCTAGACCATCTGCAAATAGGCCCCGCCTTATCTCCACAATAGATAAGTATATCGGCTAACTTTTTTACCACAGAGTTTACATCATTTTGCAAAGTAGACATAAAATCCTCAAACATGTGATTACACTCCCCGCTACAAACACATTCCTGATATGATTGAATTTTATCTGTGGGAATTCTATATTTAGGAACTGGAGTTAAGGTACTATGAGGCGTATTAACCTCCAATGATTCTTTTCCCTGTAAATGTGGCACAAAGACATTTTCAAAGTTACACATAACGGGCAAATGATCCGATTCAGTTCTGCTGAGTACCAACAAATCGGAAACAAATGGGAAAATATCTGATGACACAATAAACTAGTCAACAGTACTACATCCAGCGTGAGAAACAAATGTATAGTCTCCTTTTTTGTCAGACTTTGTTCTACCATTTATAATATGAATGTTCAATACTTTGCATAGATCAACTAACGCTCTACCAAAGTTATTAACTTGCGTGTCACATGACACACGCGGTATAGAGAAATTGTCGGATTTATACATTTCACCAATAGGTAGGTAATCAGTATCATCATTCATGATGAAGTCGACTTCCCTCCCTGTTCTGACGTTAAAGTCCCCACATAGGATGAATTTACTTGTCTCTCCATAGTCACGGATGATATGACAGAGCTGTTCCTCCAACTTGTCAATTCCGGTACAGTCTGTGTGGTTATAGACAGGAGAGTTCTCAGGATGGATGTAGGTAAATATCAGGAAGAGTTGCAGGTCGGGTGCCAAATTGGTTATTCTGAAAAGTAGAGAATTTTCCGACTGGCAGTATACTTGTTTATAAACTGAACATAAACATTTCTTTATACATACAGCTATGCCACATGAAAAACGTCCTTTAGATGCTGCTCGTTTGGCATTTAATACAAATACATCATATTCATTAAATACTCTTTGCAAGATATCAAATGCATCAGTACACATTGTTTCTATTAAGCAAAATATATTAAACTGACTGCAGTATGAAACGAAATTTGTATACTCAACTTTAGATTTTAATCCATGGACGTTCCAAATACATATGCTGGTTTTACTGCTAGGAGTTTGTAATGTAGCATCATGATCAGTACAAAAAGGTTTATCTATAACATCATTAGTTGACGTTGTGTTTGGTTTATGATATATCATTGATTTGGTGTAGTTTCATGTTGAGACACAGTACTGTTTATATCAGGTAGATAAGAGTAATACTTCACTGAACTGAAGTCACGGCCGGAATCCTATTGATACGAGTCTGACGTGGGGAGAGAGGGATCAGAGTATCCGCTTGCACCTCGTGGAATCCATCCTCGACGTTGACCGATCTGATTGATGTTCTCGTTCTCGTCATCATACACGAAAATCTTCCCTTCAATGACGAGCTTGTCATAACTGAGAAACGCTACTTGACCATCCTCTCTAGCAGATTTCATAAAGGGAAAGAGTTTAGATCTGACATCCCGAACCCTCTGTACATGTGTAAAGTCCTCTGAAACTCTAAAGTCTTTATTTTCTTTTAGGCATGTTTTGGCAGCTTCGAAAACCTCGGATTTATCTTTGAAAAAGCTGAAGCTTACAATAATGGTCCGGGAGGAAGATTTGGAATGGAGTCTATGTGCTCTCTCAATATGAATCGAAGAAGCATTTGCTATATTGAGTGAAGTCGCCATAAAAGCTCTCACAGCTCACTCACTTTCCAAGTTTCACCTCTTTTATCAGGTAAACCATGGACTATAAGATTTGATCTGCGAGATTGTAGAATCGACAAGCGCTGGTTGAAATCTTGAGATAACCTGTCACTCATGCTTGTCATCTGTCCGTGCATTGCGGCGAGGTCATTCAGCGTGGTCTTGTGTTGATCTCCAGATATAATATGGCCATATACATCATGGGCTGATAGACGTGTTTGCATTCTGTCAGGAATATTTTTAGGGGGACCTGGGTTTGCCTCAACATCCCCGGCTACAAGTAAGAGAGTTAAAGTCAACAGTCCAAGTCTCAATCCGAGACGTAGCCCACTGGGGAGCGCTATACCGGGGTGAAATACATGTGGACGCCTGTGTCGGGGGTGAAGACATCCTATTTTAGCCCTCCAAGCATCAATATCAACACCCATATTCTTCAATGCGTTAGAAAGAACACTTAGCAAGTATATTCACCACAAAACACCGTCCAATATAGTCCCAATATACAGTCTCCAAAAAATTTCCTCAGAGCAGATTTGTAACAGCCGCCATATCCGAGATCACGTGACCGTGGAATAGCAAATTAGCATTCTAGTTGTCATCTGAAAAGAAAGAAGTTTATATTGTTATGTTTTATTAAGTTTCATATGCATGAAAAGTCATGGGACATCTTGCCTGATGTTCATAAACATATTTAAATAGGTATAAAATCCGAAGCATAATAATTGGATATTATAAAACTATTGACTTCAGTTGAGGTGAATCAAATGGTTTATCGACCTCGGAACAGTTATGTTTACCGAGGTGGTTTATGAAGCGTTTCTTTGCATCGTCTGCCATGACTGCAAAGGGAAGCGACTCTTAACAGCGCTCCTCACAAAGCTCCTTGCAGTGGTGCAACCTCGTACACAGCGCTGATCACCTATTGATACGCCGAGAGTCGTAACAGCCCCGTAAGGAGTTTGGCAGTGGTGATCTATTTTAGCTCCAGGTCATCGTATTGTTATGTTAACCTCGCGTGACGATTCCCGCGGTCAACATAAGGTTTGATCATTGTCGATGACCAGCTGCCTCGGCCAATCAGAAAACAGAACACTCCTCCATCATATAATAAAATATGATATTAACATTATAAATATAATTATATAACATAATATATCATACAGTACTGATGTATGTTAATTATTCATTAACTATCCACTGTTTGAGTGTTATTTTATTTATATTCAAATGATATTTTTTTTCTAAACAACGATTTACACTGTTTTTAATATGACAAATATTTCGAAAATTACCCATATGTTAACGTGTAGAATCGCTAAAAATATTCTCTCTTTATTGATATAAAAACTTGAGTCAAAAAGTTACATTGTGAAAAGCTTGTTAAAACTGTCACTTCGTTAAAATATCTTAAAACGTTTTGAAAAGTGTATAATTCTTGCAATTACTCACCTTTGCGCACTCAAAGGTGACCCGCGTTTGGATTTTACTATTTATTTTTTTTTTTCACAAATTAAGGTATAAATCCGTGGCATCCAGTCGTACATATTGCGTAGAATCAATGAAAGTCATTTTAAATAACATTTGTAACGACCGAAACATATTGCCATATCATGGGATTACAGGGTAATGGATATGGTCAAGAAGTTTTCTATCACCAGTGGTCAAGAGGTTTATGATTATTGTAATAATACTAAAAGGTCAGTGTTTCTTAACTTGGTTCTAAAAGAATTAGATGCAAGAGACAGAGAGAAGTGGTATTCAGATTTATTAAATGATAAGAAAAACATAAATGGTAATAAGTTAAGAACATACAGGCTGTTTAAACAAGAAATTGATACATGTCCACTGTTTGAGTGTTATTTTATTTATAGTCAAATGATATTTTTTTCTAAACAACGATTTACACTGTTTTTAATATGACAAATATTTCGAAAATTACCCATATGTTAACGTGTAGAATCGCTAAAAATATTCTCTCTTTATTGATATAAAAACTTGAGTCAAAAAGTTACATTGTGAAAAGCTTGTTAAAACTGTCACTTCGTTAAAATATCTTAAAACGTTTTGAAAAGTGTATAATTCTTGCAATTACTCACCTTTGCGCACTCAAAGGTGACCCGCGTTTGGATTTTACTATTTATTTTTTTTTTCACAAATTAAGGTATAAATCCGTGGCATCCAGTCGTACATATTGCGTAGAATCAATGAAAGTCATTTTAAATAGCATTTGTAACGACCGAAACATATTGCCATATCATGGGATTACAGGGTAATGGATATGGTCAAGAAGTTTTCTATCACCAGTGGTCAAGAGGTTTATGATTATTGTAATAATACTAAAAGGTCAGTGTTTCTTAACTTGGTTCTAAAAGAATTAGATGCAAGAGACAGAGAGAAGTGGTATTCAGATTTATTAAATGATAAGAAAAACATAAATGGTAATAAGTTAAGAACATACAGGCTGTTTAAACAAGAAATTGATACATGTCAATATGTCAAAATGTCTCTTCAATAGCAAAATAGAAGTGTTATGGCCTCTTTGCGTTGTGTTCTTTATTTAGTTTAAAATCTGTTTAATCAGTAAAGATTCTTATTCTCTTATATTTCTAAACAAAAAGTAAAACAACGTTTTAAGTTTTAAAAAGAGGATGACTTTTTGCAAATGTCATGAAAATGTCATGCTATCCTTTCTGTATCCTTCTTCATTTTCTTCTATGATCACGCCAATGCCTCAGATTATCTTTAACAGTTACCATACATTCATACAATATTATGGAACCATATCACAGATACTGTACGTGACCTTTCTGTTAACATAATCGATGATTTTTACATTCCAATATGTTAGATAGACAGTTCCAATACTCTTTGTCATTGAAAAATTGCATATAATCAAATGGAAGTACGCATAGGCCTGAAGGAAATATCGTCAGAGGAAGATAATGAATGTTCATTAATTGTTTATTCAGACACGTGTCCCATCTTGCCGTTGTTTTTGTAATCATATATCTTACATTGTGAAATCACCGCGTAAGTGTTGATGGTGTAATGTAACAGTTGAAGGAGTTGTAATTTAATTTGATCCAGGCTTTGTTTCAACAGTACACATGCGCGCCACATGTGAAGCTTAAGACATTAACAATAGGGGGATATTACTCACTTTGCACAGCTTAACGACCTCATTATCAATCTTTGATGTAAAATCTTAATCATTTTCCCTTTAGATAGAATAACAGGTAAGATAAACACGATCTTCAGATGAAATGAATAAATGCTTTTATATGCACGGTACAATATCTGGAACTATTTTTCACAGTACAAGATCTCGATTGGACGAATATATTATCATCAACGTGTCTAAAAGCCTGAAATCTTATTTGGGCGCGATTATTTTCTCTAATGCACAAAATTCGTTTTTAAAATGGGAAATACGCTCCTGTAATGATGATAAAGGTATTTCCTGATGTTGCAGCTTTATAAGGTGAAACTGTTAAGTTGTACCGAATACATTGTAAACACTAATAATAGCTAACGACAACCTAATGTGGACATTGTTACCTTTATCTTAGGTATTGTTTTAAATAGTATTTCAATGATGTTTACTTAGTTAATACTAGACCTAGATGTCCAAATCAATAGATAATACGTCCTGATCATTTGTTGAAAAATTAACATCTGTTTACAAAATTATTTATATAACCAGTTATTTTATCAAAATAATATGGAAACGCATGAATATATCTATGTTTTAATTCGTATATAATATGTCAAAACATTATATTTACTAACTGGACTTGACACTTGTGATCGTTTTCTATCATGCATAGGTTTGAAAGTTACAGTCGAGGACGAAAAACATATAAGGCATAAGTCGTAAGAATTAAACAGTTGAGACCTCACGACCTTTAACGTTACTTTCATTCTCCTTTATATAAAATACTAACTTGCTCTACAAATGGTATCCTTACAATGATAAAGAGTGAAGACGGAACTTCGAAATGCTGGTGTTCGCCAGAGCCTTTAACTAAAGAAAAATGTGCATTTTCGAGTTCTTACCTGAGACAATTGGCGTTTCCAAACAAGGCGGGCTACTTGATAGTTTCCAGGTAGAGGTTGGACACTAGAGTTCGGTTGTATCTCCGATTCTGTTACTTCACCTTCGTGTAGAAGTCTCCAGTTGATATGGTGTCGTGGTCGAAGATCCATGTTTTAAATCGGTGATAAGTGAGATAGATCTTACCCGACAGCCAATTAAATAATCAGATCTAATCGCTGTAAACACATCGCATGTTCGAACTGAGGAAATGGTGTCGATATCGAGCATATGCTGATTTTGCCAAAAAGTATTCAGTGCCATCTTACATAATAACGTTAAGTATACGCTAGTTTTAATCTTGTTGTTTTGATACATTTAATTAGAAATGTGTTCTTTGGATTTATTCAGAACATTGGTTATATAATGGCTGTTCACTTGAGTTTGTTGATTCTTTCTGCTATTTAGGAATAATCTTATTAAGTTATATGATCAGGATAGAAAGGCCCTCTTTTATGTTTATAATATAAACAGGTCCATTTCTCTCAACCTGGAATCACTTCTATTTATTTTTTTATTTATAAATATGCAGTGTACTTTCTTCTGATATATGGGAATGAAAAAAAAGATTAAAAATTTAAAGATTACATTTAGATTTCTGTAAAAGGTTATTAGGAGTGGAAAAATCAACAAGTAAGTCTATGATATATGCAGAGTTAGGTCGTTATCCGCTTTTATATAAAAGACACAACAATATGGTTAAATAATTATGTAAGTTTCTTGGGACCAATAATAGTATCTTACAGGCTTGTTATATGTCTTTGTATGAGGAGATGGAGATCCGTTGTGTTAAAAACTGGGCGTTTCAGGTCAAATGTATTCTGTCAAACATTGGGTTATGTGAAATATGACTTCGACAGGATTTAACTTAAGGATATCTTTGGGTTATAAAACAAAGAATTAATGATCAGACTATACAAGTTAATCAAGGTCAGTTGTCAAGCTCGCCAAAATGTGTACTTTATAATAATGTTATAGATCATTATTCACTCCATACATGTATCTCTATAGGAAATATGTATCTAATTTCAGATTAAGTTCCCATAATTGCGGATATATATATATTTTCTTTAAATAGTGGCTTTATTTATATATAAAAAAATTTACAACATACATTATACTTTTTTTTGTCAATCGAGTTTAGTCGAAGTGTTATAAAATCCTACCAAGCATTATTGTTATTGTATTCAATTGTATTATCACAAAGATCTGTGCATGTTTTTATATAACAAAATCGCCTTAGGTAAATCTTTGGATCAAAGGTTTCGTAAAAACAACAGCGACTTTAACGGTGCTGCATGGAAACAAAAAAACCCACTAATCGTAAATAATGCTCTCAACTACAAATTCATGTTTTTACAACAGCAAAGTTTCTAATTAATTCTATGAAAACATTATCATTCGATGTTACTTTTCAGCTCAGTCTATTAAATCTGTACCAATCCTAACACCTGTTTTTTCAAATATCGCAACTAAATCTTAATAACATCCGGATAATAAATGAGGGATTTTAAGGATTCTTCGTAACAAAGGATAAGTAAAGATGGACTAGTTTCTTTGGCTATGACTGATGGAGTTAAGGCCCTTATTTCACGCTCCAGTGAACACTATACCCCCCGGGGTCCAATGTCCGCAATTCTTGCATATGGGGAACCTGCCTATTTACATTGAATGTGGAAGAAATACCAAGCCAGTCACGCCTCTTTCCGAAAGACTGTGTACTCTCTGTGATAAGAAACCTGTAGAAGATGAATTTCATTTTGTGGTTTGCTGCAGTTATTTTGATAATACTAGATTGGCACTTTTTAATACTGCCAGATATCAAGACTCTAATTTTTCAAAGCTTGAAAGTTTCTGTGTCTATTTACAAATGTCAAAATCCAGTGTCAACTAGCAAAGTGTCCGTACCAAATGTATAGTAAAAGGCGTTTGTTCATTTCATAAACTATCATTATGTAAACTTCAAGATATAATATTTTACTACATACAAATTGTAAAATTCCTTCTCTCAATATCTTTTACAAAGTATATTGCATAATATTTGTAAGTGTGAGTTGGGTTTTTTGTGTGTGTGTTTTGTTTGAATGTGAATTTGTGTTTTGGCCATGAGATAGAGGAATATGAGAAATATATTAGGATGTAAGTATGACATGCTGATTGTATGTATTGATGTATGTATGTTCGTCTACCTGTCTAGGTATGGGGATATGAGTATGGATGGTATAAAGGGTATATATGTATTGTATGATTGATGTTTGCTTATTTTTAATTGTATTTTATATCTGATGTATCTTAAGGTGTCTTTTCGACTTTATGAGGTCCGGTTTGCTTTTAAAGTTGTGACCAAAGATTTTATGATGCGTATATGTAACACATGACACGGAATAAACTATATTATTATTATTGTTGTTGTTGTTGTTGTTGTTGTTGTTGTTATTAACAAATTAACGTGGTGCTATCGTCGCTCTGATTGGCTGAAATTACGCATGCTTGAGATTTGATTGTCAGACTGGATCGGTTTTATATGAGATGAGCTACGTAAGAACGTGCGATGAAATGCGGCTGCTGTCAGACAGTTGTGAAGAGGAATAACCCTAATTGAAACAGTTTGAATCTTTTAATACTCGGAACACGGTCGAATTTAATCAGCCAGTTAAAATACATAGCCTAACACTGATTTTTAAACCGTCCTTTTAGCGCATGCTCCGGAATATAAGTTTTAGATTTGAATGGAAACCGAGCAATTCCAGTTCTTAGCCCAGTTCCTTTAAATTGTTTAGAAAAAACTTCTGAGTTTTTCAAAAGATTTTCAAAGTTAAATATTTCAGTGTCAAAGATGACTACGCAAATGGCTTGCCGAGAACTTCATGTAAGACGACTCGAAATTCTCCAAGATCATGTACATGTGCATAAAAGAATAACTACAAAAGGATGACTGTATATCATAAAAATCAAGGCCTACATCGGGATACATGCAAAGGATGTCACGCAATATGTATATGGGTTCCGTTTCAATTATCAATTTTCCGTAATCGAAAATTATGATGTTAGAAAATCTGTGAACGAAAATCGAGAAGTGATAGTCGAGGTTTCCGGTTATTGAAGTTTTCTATTTCAGGACTCGTGTAGCACAATCACCATGCACACTTCGTACAATTCAACAAGAAGACGAGACGTGGATTTTCTTTGCTTTTATTTCTTCTAAGTACTTTTGACTAATCTGGCTGTCGATCCTTCTTGACCGCTTCCCTGAGCACCCTCGCGACGCCCAACGCGTCTTTCCTCACATGTCTTCGCTGTGGCTGTCACTAGACCAGTCCCGTGGCTGAGACTCAACTCTCTCTCAAGGACAATGGCTGAGAATGAACTCCTTTTCTTAAGACAAACCTGGGTCTTAAATACCCACAGACTCAGTTGTCTACACAATGTCACTTGACAACAGCTTATGGATTATTTCTGAGGGATTACTTGGGGATGGAATTAGCAGATTATAATATATGATTCATAACAACTATGTTACGCTCGTAATATTTAAATTTAATTAAAATTAAATTTGATCATGAATTGATAATGTGAACTTATCAATGACACTGGTGAATGTCTCCTTCCATATAATAAATGTCTCTCGGGTGTCCTCGAACTTATGTAGAAAACAGAAGCTCCTTCTTTACTGATATGCTTATATCATCTTTCGCGGTCTGTGGTTATCTTGGTGAATGGCTTGTTGCATTTACTGTATTTGTTGTTAGAGTTGACTGTCCAGGTCTATTGTCTATAACTTGCGCAAACTGTTGATGTACTGTTGTACTTTACATACAAAGTTATCAAATTCGCTGAAAGTTGTATCTAGGAGAGAGAGAGAGAGAGAGAGAGAGAGAGAGAGAGAGAGAGAGAGAGAGAGAGAGAGAGAGAGAGAGAGAGAGAGAGAGAGAGAGAGAGAGAGAGAGAGAGAGAGAGAGATTCTTTATTCCTCCAGCAATAACCGAAGATTACAAAATTACATTTTAAGGCAATATACATCAAGCATTAATATGTACAATATTTACAAGCATACATAAGTTCATGAGCACATATAATTCATTCTATGTTTTTAGTTCATAAACATACAAAGTAAAGCATATAAGAATACTTTCATACAATGATGACTCTAAAGAATGATAAAAGAGGTTTTGGGCTCCAAAGAGAAATAAAAGCATGTCTACTTCTTCTTGCATTTCAAACATAACATATGTTTCAACATCAAGTTTATCTATTAAGTATGTAAAAACAGTATTTCTCTGTTTTCACAGTGAAGAAGTATATGAAAGTCATAGTCAAAGGTGTTGTTGTTACAAAGAACTCACTCTTTTGATATTTTGCTTCTTTACGAGATTTTGACACATAATTGAAGTGAATATTTATTTTGAGGTAATTTATAGGCTAATTACCTTAAAACATGGTAAGACAATTTGGTGTGAATCAATGTGTAAAAGGACATATTCAGGCAATATAAAGATTGCGATCGCAAAAGTTGTTCTTCATAGTGATGTATAGTATTATTTACAATTCTTCTCCAAACTTGTTTTGGAGGGAAAACACCTTGAGTAATGTAATTTTCAACATAGTGATAAAGGTTGTATTTTTCAGATATTGATATCAGATCATCAGAAACGTTATTTGATTTTGTTTGAGTTGTTATAGAAGCACAAAATATTATTATGTTTTGCAAAATTATTACATTTGATGATACACAGACGTCCACGAAATAAACGTTTACATTTATCTATATATCCAATCAGTGACCACAGACCAAAATTTGCAATGGTATCATGGTCCAGGCCCCGGGGTCATGAAAAAATCTTTAAAAAATTAAGTCTAAAATTTGCTAAGCAAAAAAAAATCTTAAGTCTAAAAAAATTTACTAAGCTAAGACTTTAGATAAGACTGGATCACGAAACTGTCTAAGCAAAATCTTAGCTAAGATTGAGACTAAGACAGTTACCATAGTGATTTTAGAACGAAGTAATCATGTCCTGTAACTCTTCAGTATTTGAGTCGAATATTTACCTACAAGCACCTGCAAAGCTATTGCAAACACGAGAAATTTACGCTTCAAACATGTCGCGGCGAATTTTAGAGTCATTACGGTAAGAATGGAACTCTCCTGTCGACGGAAACAAAAATGTTGGTTTGTTTGTCAACACGGCACGCGCTCGGCCGTCGTCGCTTGATACGATAGAGAGATCAAAATGGCAAATAAAGATGATGTGAAAAAAAGAAGATCTAATTGGACCCGCGAAGAGGAGGTAGTCCTAGTTGAGGAATTACCTGCAATAGCGTGAAATTTCCTTTTCACATCAAGGAGGCGCTGGCCGGCGGGGAACTTTATGAATGTCGACGAGTGCTGACAAAATGCTTCGGCCACTCGTCGGACACATCTACCTGCCGTGGACTTGCTTATATGAGTGAGTGAGTGAGTTATTGTTTAACGCCGCTTGGGCAATATTACAGCCATTAGCGGCGTGAAATTTTAATGAAATGAGAAAGATTGCAAAAGCAAAAAAGTGATACAGCACGAAGGCTGTAAAAACATCAGCAAAATATCACAGAGTTGGTTAAAAGCTGATATAGAGAGTTTAAAATTCTACAACTTATCAAATAGATTGATTTCTTTTAGATAGGATAAAATACGGTGTTCACCGATTTGATTGCTTATATGAAAAGCTTGACCGACTAGCAAATGGAAAGAACCCGTCGCAACAAACTGGAGGAATACTAACACCTGTATCAATGGTGGCAGGGACATTGAACGCTTCGTCTCATGGATAATCTGATCAGTGACGAGATTAACCAAGATACATATAGTTGGCCTCCGAAATCGGTACCGTTCAAAGAGCTCACTGTCTGAATACAGTTCTAGAGGATTTAACCTGTCCCGGAACGTCCTTTGAACTCTAGCTCGCCTCTTGTATTTTCTAATGCGTCTCAAAACGTTTACAACATCCGCCATGTTTGCTTGGAATAAAACTGACTTAAGACTGGTCTGGAGCAGTCTCAGGATTTAAGACAAAAAATGATCTCAGTCTTAAGTTTTAAGATAAAGAAATGTACGTGATCCTCGATTTAAGACAATTTTATTTCTTAAGATTAAAATTTCAGACTTAAGAAAATTTTAGACTTAAGTTTACTTCATGACCCCGGGGCCAGGGTATTAACAATAATCTGTTGGCGATCCACCAAGTAAAAAACACAAAGTAAGTTCTTCATCATTACTCCAAAGGCTGGAAAAAGTATTCACATCTAACAAATCAATTATTGAGTTGATCAGCAGATCTCTTTCGAGGCGTGTCTTTTCGCACTCTTTTTATTGAATACTTAATGTGCTGATTTCTACCATATTGGCAATGGAATGAAATAGACCAGGATTTAGGAGATACATTTGCCAGAGTCTATGTACATTTTGATTCCGTACTGAAAGATATCTATGATGGTTTTCTCTTGCAGTTAAATAGTTGTATGCAAGTACATTTTCAGCATCATGTATGGTTTTTGTCACATGGGAATTCCACTTTATTTTACAAGGAAAACTAGAAGACGTAATGTATGCATTAACATAATCTGTCAAGTCATATTTATATGTTAAGAGTAGCATATGATAGATAGGTGATTTTGCACTTTTAGCTTGAGTCAAGTAGGAATTGACTAATTCTGTACTTTAAGATATTCTTGAATACAAAGTCTAAAGTATTTCTGCATAATTTACCGAGGAATATGAGACATCGTTTTGCAATGTAGGCTTGGGCTGATATTAAGTCTAAACAATCTCGTGCAACAAAAGATGAAGAATATTTAGATAAACCCTGAATGATTTTACAAAAATAGGATTGACTCTTTTCAAGCATATCATATTCTTTTGATGTTAGTTTACACCACAATTCACAAGCACATGGTAACGTAACTCTGTTCCAGATTCCAGAGGATGATACGGGGTTAAGACCGCCAAAAAACAAACCACAGCAACGTTTTGTATTTACGAACATTCTGAGTTTATCACATGCTTTTTGAGTACGTACTAAATTTGATGTTACAGTTGATATATACAGACCAGCATACACAATATGATCATTTTGAGCTATCAATTTGTCACCAATGCAGAGTGATGGACATGTATGTTTTTGTGCGTTACCAAACAACAGAAAAACACTAAAAACAGTTAAAAACCATAAACACCTTGGTGTTATTCTTCAGAGTAATTGTTCATGGAATAGTCATATTGAAGATATTGTAAATAAAGTAAGCCCAATGATAAACTGCCTCCGAAGTTTTAAATATCGCCTCTCAAGAAAAACGCTCGAAATTATGTACAAATCTTTTGTGACGCCGATCTTTGATTACTGTTGTCACATCTGGGATAATTGTACGCAAGAACAATCTTATCTTCTCGAACAGTTACACTTAGATGCACTTCGAACTATAAGTGGCGCAGTTCGTGGTACTAGCCATGAAAAATTATACCGAGAAACCCTGTTTAAACCACTATCTGAAAGAAGGCATAATATCAAATTGACTTATTTCTATAAAATGTATAACAATCTCTCCCCGGATTACCTATGCGACCTCGTGCCTAAACCTGTCTCTGACAATAGTCAATATCTTCTAAGGAACAGTTCTAAGTTACAAACTATACCCTGTAGAACCAAAATATATGAAAAATCGTTCCTTCCAGATACCATTAAATTGTGGAATTTGTTACCCGACGAAATAACCAATGCTGAAACAATTAGCAAATTCAAATCCCTTTTAACAAAGTCTGAATCAAAAAATTACCTCGATCTTAATTACGGCAGTCGATTTTGTCAAATTGTACACAGTCGTCTCAAGCTCGGATGCAGTGATCTTAACGCTGATAAGGTCAATAGACATATTTCAAGTAATGCCGAATGCGCTTGTGGATATCCCAATGAAAATGTTACCCATTATCTATTTATATGCAAGCTTTATTCGGATTCAAGAAATGATGCCTACTTCTATATAAATGGCCACAGCCTCCAAACTGTGTTATATGGAACACCACTTATGAACAAAAATGAAAATTTAAATATAATAAAATCCTTACACCAATTTATATGTAAGAGTAAGCGTTTTGAAAAAACAATGTAAATTATAAACGAAACATTACCTGTGAAAATAACTGCATGTGTTATGTTACTTAGTCTGAATTTGTAGATACTCAATTGATGTAATGATATGCTACGGTGTTCTGATTTTTGTTTCTTGTCTAGTTCGTGTGTACTATATTTATCATCTTTGTACTGGTGCGGTATTTATATAAGCAAAGCTTTGCTTGTTTACCAAACCAGATTCGTTTCTTGAATAAAAATATGTTTAAACCAAAAACACTTTCATTGGCATTATACTTAAGATGTCATTTACAAGAGTAATCATAACATACATTCAGTGCACATTGTAAACTATCTTGGGCTCCACTTACAATAGTGGTATCATCTGTTAGTAAGATGCCTGGTACGTTACCCCACGCTAAACATAAGCCTTGTTGTAATGTTTCAAGGGAATACAAAAGGTCATTAATATACAATGAGAATAACCAAGCTGACAAGACACAACCTTGACCAACACCTTGTTTTATAGGAAAAGGAGAGGATGTAAATCCTCCTATTTTAACACATGATTGCATTGATGTATACTTATTACGAAGTATACGCCAGAGTTTACCATCTATACCAAAATGATAGAGCTAATAAAATAGACCATTGAACCATATTCTATCAAAAGCTTTTTCATTATCTAGAAAAACGCAGTATACTGGTGAGTTTCTTTCCCTGTAATAACCTATACTTTCTAACAACGTTAATGCAGCTGTTTCAGCGCCAGCACCTTTACGAAATCCAAACTGATATGTGTGTGGGAATGATTTACTGTTGCTACACCAATTTTCTATTCTTTCTAAGATAATTCTTTCAAAAAATTTGCTGATGACAGGCGTAAGAATTATTCCCCGGTAATTAGATGGATCACGTTGACTTTTACCTTTACCTTTGTGAATAAGGAGTATGGTACCAACATTAAATCCACTAGGTAAATATTCACTAGAAGCAATAGCATTGAGTAAGGTAACCAAATGATTTATGAGAGATCTACCAGCATACTTAATATGTTCTTTAACAATACCATCGGGTCCAGGTGGCCTGCCATTCTTAAGTCCACGAATAGGGCATAAGACTTCGTCAAATGTAAATGGACATTGAAGCAGTGCAGAGGTATCATCAGAATCATGATCAGTGTTTTCAAGTTGTGAAATTATTTACATAGTCAGTAAATCATGAGTCAAACTTACTATCTGTACATGGTAAAGAAAGGCCTCTAAAATACTCAGCAAATAGATTACATATACCTTCTTGACCATCACAGGATTTGTTTTCATAAGTAAGAACTTGTATAGTTTCCTTTTTACGTTTGTATACCTTGGTAGCTTTAAAATACTAAAATACCTAATTCAGAGGCATCATAAATTCTTTTGAGGTGAGGTGAGGTGAGTTGGGGTTTTTACGCCGCTTTCAAGATTATTTCACTTATATCGCGGCTGCTAGTATTATTGCAGGGAGAAAGCCCGCAACACTATAGTGGCTATGCATTGCGGTGAAACCTGCGAGCATCGGCTGGAACTAGCGAACCATGGGTGGTACTGCGCCGAATTTCAGTGTAGCATTGCACCCAAACCTGACTGCGTGTAGAACAGTTCTCTACTGCAGACAAAGTTGCCGAGCCCCTGGCGGGATTCGAACCACGGACCTCCTGATCCGAAGCCGAACGCGCTAACCACTGCGCTATCCCGCCCCCAAATTCTTTTGAATTTGAGATTATCTTCACACATGTTGTATCCCATTGTTTAGCAGCTTAAGGAATATGCAGTTCTCCCAGTATGCGTAGACCCTCTGGAAAAAAGAAAAAATATTCCTTCGGACAGAGACTGAAATACCACCAGAATATCTATCTACATTATGTCGGCTTTTGGCTTTACATACAAAGTTATCAAATTCGCTGAAAGTTGTATCTAGTGGTAATTGTTCGTCAGAAGACATTGTCTCAATTAAACTGAACACATCGTGCCTTTCACAGAAAGATATGAAGTCTGGACATGCTATTTTGGTACTAAGACCACATAAATTCCAACTACAAAAACTGAAAATATTAGTCATACTTAACTTGCACTTTGCCGATATATTCTCGACGGGGCCACCACCGAAATCCTATCCAGACCCAGAAGCAGACGCTGTGTCATGTTGAGAGCCTTTTGGATCCGACGCATTGTCATGCTGTGAGTCCAATTGATGGATAGCAGACGACGTACTGTGCGCGGAGCTTGCCGGTGCAGAATTGGGTGTACGATGCTGAGACTGATTTTTACTTGTCGAGTGCCTGCGTCTACCGATCAGCCTTATGTTTTTATTCTCCTCGTTGAAAACAAAGATATCATCATCAATTATGAGTTTATCGTAACTTAAGAAAGCTACTTTGCTATTGTCCCTTGTCTGCCACATAAATGAAAACAGCTGCTCTCTAATCCAACAAGTATTTTCCGTAAAATCCTCCGAAACTATGTTCATGGGGTCCCCCTTGAGATTGCGGCGTCCCTGATCCTTTTACGATTCCTTATCTTTGAAGAAAGCAAAACGGACGATAACTGGTCTCACACCAGATTTACTGTGAGCCCTGTCAGTTGGTAATGTGAATGCATTACCAAGTAATAAATGTAAAGTTGACCAATGTCGAAAAAACATTCCTTCTGTTGAAGTTGACAAAAAAACAAACCTTGATAAATCGTAATAACGTACAATTTCCGTTTTAAGGTATTTCAAATTTGGTTTAAAACCATTTGTACTGCATCTGTATATACACTGTTTGACTAATAAAATGATTGCATTTATATGATTATTGTTTTTACCCTTCATTCCTAAAATAATAGTTTTATTTGTGAATTCTAATTTCAATTGATCAGAATTTAGCCATGATTCTATTTCTTTCCATAATCTGAGAATAGGTTCACATTCCCAAGACATATGGTTGATTGTTTCTATTTCTGTTCTGAATGCATTATCAATGTCTAGTTTATTTGACAGAAAATCTCTGACTTTATTTTCAACAGTCTGCAATGTCTAACCCTTGTCCTACGGGATTCCATGAATAATCACATTATTTCTTCTGGATTGGGCTTCCAACTTATCAGTTTTAGATTCAAGGAAGGCTACCCGCTAACGTAGTGAATCTTTTTTTTAAGAAGAACGCGTATTTAATCATTAAATTCCGAAGCAAAACGATCAAATTTATCATTGAGTGATGTGAGTTTGGTCTGTATCAACTTGAGCGTAGACCCGAGGTCCTCTGGGTCAGGAGTCAACAACCTGTAAACATTACTGGAGATAGTCTCGTCTGCATTCTGCCCTGTGAACTGAATCCCCTACCATTAGGATTGGATGGACCCGGGTTGGTCTCTACATCGCCCGCGACAGACATGAGAGTGAACATGAGCATAGCGAGCCCGAGCGACAGGCGAGTACCATGCGGTAGAAGGGCACATAATAAACTCTCACCCTGTTTGGCATAAAACAGCCTATAGCTCTCCTCCAAGTTTCAATACCGACGTCCATATCGTCTCCAGTGTATCTCTATAGTCTTACAAAAGACCCAGTAACGTCAAATTGTTGTAGTACGCTGTTTTTAAACCATAAAATGAAGTTTTTGTCCCGAGCTGTTCACCTGTTTACCTGCACAGGTAAGTCACGTGATCATCCTGTCATTTTCATCCAACTTGAAGAGGTCATCGTCGACTTGGAGTTTCGTTTATCTAATTACGGAGAATTTATTGTTTTTAATTGCTTCATTCATGAAGGGTTTCAGTTTGTTTCTAACACTGTGTTCTGCCTCCATGAACTTGTGTGAAACATGAATGTTGGTACCTTTTAGGTTCTTTGAGGAAGATGTTAAAGATGAAATATGTGTGTTAACGATGAAATATGTTGTTTTAAGGTATTATTTTCGTTCACAAGTTCTTAAAAGTTATGCAGTTTTGTCTCGTCACCTGTTTCCTCTGGACCGGGGCCGGGGTTTAAGTTTATATTGTTGCCCAACTGAATAAGAAGCATTATACTCACGACGACTGCTGCTCTCACTGGTCTTTCCTACGTGTTCTCAACTTGCCACCAGGTGGTAGTCTACCTTGAAGGTTTAGGAATATAAGTGTGTTGTCTGCGACTGGTTCAGTTGATATGATGCGCTAGCTAATAAGCCATTATTTATTAGGCGTGTCTGGACGTCGAAGAAGATAATCATCATAAATCTTTAGTAAATAGTCTTCCTGAGTAGCTATCTTGACCAACAAAATAGTCTACTCGCATAACACACTATTTATGAATCGCAGACACATGTTGTTCAATCGAATCAGTTATATTCACAAATGCATAGCTAAGGACAACGCATTATTAACAATACCTATACAATGTCATTTAATCTAAGTTGAATGTTATTCAACGATTTCAATTAAACGATTTTGAAATCCCTAATCCGGTAGTTATAAGAAACTTCTCCATCACCCCTACCATGCGTCTCATCTCTGTCATCTGGTTTTTTTCGCTCAGAATTGCAGGTCAATACCTTTTCAGAAGATGATGGTGTATTTTTCCATTTTCTATCTTCATTAAGAACAGCTCACAGAACCAACAGTTTCAGGAACGTGGAAGGCCAGAGTTGTATTCGATAAGTGAATTTGTGAATGTTCTGCCTCTACTAATGTTCGTCCCGATTTGGGCTATGATTATCGTATTGGAAAAAGTTCAACAAAATCTCAGATTGACACTGGATCTAATCAATGTTTCATCTTTATAACGTCATCTAGGTACCCTAAATGGTATTGTCCTATACGTTCATCTGCATAATCTACGCTCATAAGGACATTATTATATAAGACCCACTATACCACTCTACAACTTAAGCACAGGAAAATCATTAAGTTTAAATTGTGCACATTAAACGTACCCAAAGAATCCCGCACATACCTTCTTTTTGGTAATATAATTGTTAATATGAAAAAAGTATCAACTAATAAATGACTAAATAGACGAAAATAATATTCCATATAAAATTCACATTCAAAGTCAAAAGCAATTGATGTCACATACTTTTACATTATAACACAACTTCATTAGGTCAGACATATCAGTCAATTTAGACTTCCAATTTAAACAGTTTAGCAGTATACTGCATGTTTGATGTTAACTGTTACATAGCTCATGACACTCATACATGTAGTTCAATGCAATCTTTGTCTGACATTTTGTTTGCAAATCTTTTTATTCATTTCAATTCAGCGGGTGTTCATTTGATAGCATACAAAATCACGTCAGTATTCGAAAGCTAGTTCAGAAAATGATGAAGCATTCGTAAACTATAGGCAAAGGTCACTGGTGTAAAACATTATTGAGGGCACTCCATTTAACATGGAATTATTGCAAAGTATTGTCTTAACATGAAATATATTTTTCAACACTGAAAACATCCTTGACAATGCTTACAAAACACTAAAGGATAATTTGTTCCTCTTAATACTTTCGATATGTATATATCTTTTAAGCTATTAGATTGATATTGGATACCAAGAGGCTGATAGAACTAACAGAAAATATATCATAAGTCTGTAATGTCAATTTTCAGATGTGTGATATGTTAATTGATTCATAAAATTTTCGACTTTTCTCCAGAATTCATACACATACCTGTTTTTTTAATGAAATGCATGCTTTCAGGTTCGGGTTCACAAAAAGAGCAGATACGTGTATCAATTGTTTTCATTTGCATCAGTTCTTTTAATGTGTAAATTACTCTATTAATAAACCAATACTGAAAATCTTAAGTTTGACATCTTTAACTATTCTGTAATACAACATACCAGGAAATGATGAAGTTAAGTTCTTTTTTTCCATTTGTGACAAGCTTTTATTGGGTTGTCAACAGCAATCAGTTTATCACAGATTTTGTACATCCTAATTGTTGAGGAATTAGACTTGAGTACACAACTGGTTTGATACGAGAGTGCATTTCCATATTTTAAGGGTTATTCGAAATTATCTTAATGTATTCAAAGATTTTTCCTTATAATCTTAACTTCACTAAAAGGCAAAAATTTATTATCACCCCAAGTATCTCTTAGTGTGTGAATACTTCTATTAAACTAGCTCTCAATCAAGAAATTGTTGTATCTAAACTGGTGATTTTATCATATGGGTTCAACTTATATATATTCTACCTGAGATGTTTTTATTACATGGTGTTATGATTATTAGTTACCTCACACAGTTAATATTTCATGCCAAAAAGGGTTATCAATAGATACATATAGACAGACAGAAAGACAGGTTCTTTATTAGACCAATAAGTCAAAAGTGCATTTTTCAAACAACCAAAGTTTGCAGCACGGTGGAGAACAGTTTAAGCTTATCTAATGTTTGTTAATTATCAGCACCCGAAAAAGCCTAAGAAATATTAGAATTGGACATTCCTTTCTACATTTACTCCGAAAACTGAGAAATTGCTTATTAAATGGCAATAAACTTGGATTGTGGATAGAGTTTGTAACAATATAACTTCTTAGGCAAGATAGTTTAAGTGCATTTATGAAGGATCTGACATCTACCTTCTTCATATTTTCTACAAATAAATATGTCTGTTTGATTCAGTCCTTCTTGCCATCCCACATGAAGTTGTATATAATATTATTCAAATATTATTCATTCTCTTAAATTTTAATCTCTTTTCGAAATAACTATAATTTCTGTTTTAGTTTTGTAAAATATGATGCAAATGATATTGATTTCCCACTGACTTTCAAAAGAAAGATTTTGAAAAAAAGCTCAGCAGAAATATTTACCTTAAGTTAAAAGAGGTGGCGTTAAGCATACTTTTGATTAATGCAAATTTATATCTGTTTCCGTTAACTTTTAAGAATCAAAAGAGGCAAAAATATACTTTATTCGATTACTATCTACTTATTACTTATCTATTATACTACGGCTTAGGGTAACCGCCTAAAATGAATTGAACAGTTAACAAATTAGTAACCGTCATGTGTCCAGGTTAGGCCAGGTGTCAAGCAGGAAGTGTTATGCAGTCAATCAATTAAAGTAAAGATTGCAGAGGTTCTGATTGAGATATTGTGTTTAGCCTCATTAGGGGTGAATCAAAAGTAATTGATGTTGTTGAAACATGAAAAAGGTGATTGTGTTCTAAAATAAGAGTACTTGATAATGTTATGTCAATGGGTTGTGATAAAAAAGTATCGCTCTTAGGTTTTTCAGGAATTAATAAAGTAATTCATAAAATTCTACTTGCAGAATTTTTTTCAAAAGAGCTAGACAAAAGTAAGTTAAATAAGGAAGCGATGTATCAAAAAGAAGATATCAATTTAAATGGATGCAGCTGGAAATATTTACCCAAATAAGTGCAATTTATCTTTAAAGTGTTTGTTTCCTAAAAGCTTATTGATAAAATCAACTACTGGTCATGTTTTATCAATATTTAATGTTTGCCAAAGAAGGACGTACATGCAGGAATAAGTTATTAACTGCAAAATAATATATACATTCCTTTGGAATAGTATAAATGATAAAATGAAAAGGTCAAATATCAGTAGGACTTTTGAGGATGGAGGCCTTAGGATGATTGACATTGAATCTTTTATCAATGCTTTACAAGTATCATCAGTGAAATGCCACTTGAAGAAAAAATCCAGCTTTATAAACATCTTTCCCTTTGGTACCTTAGACTCTCTTGGCTCCAACGCTGTTGAATGCTTATCGGACAATGTGAATCCTTATTGGAAAGATGTATTATCAGCTTGGAGATTTATTCTATATAAAACACCCTTTTGACAATGATGACATTAGCCAAATCTTGGTCCAACCATTGTGGCTAAATCATTTCAGTAAGTCTTCATTTTAATAAGAAACTGTTATGATCATGGTATACATTACATCAGAGATATTTATGAGGAAAATGGTTTTCTCAGCTTTGAAAATCTAAAGCAGAGATACAATACTAGAGGAAAATTTGTTAAATAACATTCCAAAGAACTGGAGACAGCAACTGGGAAACAGAAATACTTGCTTGAATCATGAAACCACTATTAATGTTAATGATTATATGATTTCTAATTGTTCAAGGATATTCTATGACAAATTAATTGGAGACAACACTGTCCCAAAGGTATTTGATTATTGGCTATCTGTCTTTCAACATGGAAAGCTGGAAAGATGTGTTTAGATTTTATAGGAAATGTACAAGTGATTGTAAACTGCTAGATTCTAATATAAATTTATTTACATATGGATATATACAAAGAAAGAATTAATGAAGATGAAACTATTATTATTTATGCATATTTTGTAAACATTCCTCAGAACTTGTCTCACATAATTATATCGACTGTGAATTTGTGCAGAATTTTTTGCAATACTTTGGAACTTTTTCTAAATACTCATCTTAAATCTAACATCACACTTACAAAATTTGATATTATGTTTGGACTTTGTTCACACAATTAATTATTTAACTATGTCATACTTTTGGCCAAACATTCATTTATGTTTTAAGTATTAAACAACATGTTCTCTCCTTTTGAAGGATCTGTTAAATTCCTTAGGATGACATACAACATTGAACAATTTATTGCTAGAAAAAATAATAGGATAGAATCTTTAGATAAGAAGTGGAATCAACTACCTGCTATAATTAATGCAAGCACTCATAAAATACTAATATCTCACTGTCTGCATTCTTATCTTATCCAACCATATACAAATAAATATATCAACATTATTAAAACATCTTCTGTGATGAACATGAAGTTTTGTTAATAGAGTTTTGCTAATAAAAGCTTAATGATATGCACATTGCCTTTTCATGTAAAATGAAATGAAATGGAATTTGAAAAAAAAAGATATTCTCCAATAAATGTTATTTTACAAATATTTACGCATTCAGATTATAAATTAAGACCAGACGTATTCAATGCAACGTTGAAATAAAAATGAATTACGATATGGGAAGTTTGCTTTCAACCAGGGAAGGCAAAACGCCAGTCACTATGGTCTATCCAACAACTGTGCTTGACAAATCGGTTTAGTTTCAGGGTCGTCGTAAGAAACAGTATTAATACTTAATTATCAGTTCAGAGATTAACGAATACCGAAAAGGTGCACATATAACTAGTTCAGCCGTTTTCAACAGTCCATATTTGATCATTTGTTTGCAAGCTGATTGTAGATATATTCGACAATCTAAATGTCTTAATTATTGATTGCAGGTCATGTAAAGAATAACAAGTACTTATTTGTATCGATAAAAAGTGAGTGCCTTTGTCCAAATATAAAAAATAGCCGACTAAAATACGAAAATGGGATGCGTGCCTTTATGTGGTTTAAACATATTTTTATTTCGTATGTAGCTTGGATTGGCGAAGAAACCATTTGGCTTATTCCAACGCCCCTCCAATACAAAATTCCACAAGCTGAGAACATAACAACGAAACTGAGAAATACTTAACTAATGAAAACATTTTTGTGATGTAAATATCAAAGCAAAGTGAAAATTACAAGTGTTGTTGGGTATGCCTAGTCATTGGGTTAGCTGCAGCTTATCATTTTTAAACGTTAATCAAATACAAAATAGTGTAAGTAATTGAGGAATTAATTGTAATTCAAGGAAATCGTTTAGTTTTGTTAATGAACTCGTGTAACGAATTGAGTATGTTACCATGTTACCGTTCGTTAAGTAGCTCAAGTTGCCACTACCATAAAAAACTGTCATTAAATCATATCATATAGAAATACTTATGTGTGCCTTTATGTAATTTTCTCTGTAAACTCTGTAACAAGTGAATAATCCATGAAAGTTTGTGAGTTAATTATCTGATTTCTAATCTAATCTTGCAATTGGAAATTGAAAAATAAGGGGTAAGGGTTATTGGAATTCAATACCTCTCTACTACTGCACCCTTAATATAGCAACATAGTTACATCCATTTGATTAACAATTGCCTCCTACTATACAAACAAACACATTTGTTTACTATCCACCTGCTGAAAGGAGTTTCATTTAGAAGTCTGTTTTTGTATTGATTACTTCTATAAACGTGCCTTTTACGAGTAGAATCGTTAGTTTTCAAACCTTTTGTCAGATATATTATTTGAGCAAACATTATCTCTCGTCAAGTATCTCTAAGATCACATTCTTATGTGAAGTCAGTTGCCTATAACTATTTCAGCAGAAGTAACTGCTTTGACTGTTTTGAGTGTTTGGGTGTGTTGTTATTGGGTTTTTTTCTCCCCCGCATAAAGCCAGTGATTTCGGTATTCTAAGAACGCTTCTTTTTACAAACATTCTCACAAGCTGATGACTTACTAAATATTTTCTTACAAATGTGATATGATAATTTGCTAGTTTTTATGGATATATTGTATATGGCTTAACATAAAACATGAACCTATATAAACTACTATTTAAGGGTTTATGTGCGAATTTACTTCACACTACGAGCGAACATTTTGACGCATGCGTCGGTGAATGTGATTTCACATTCACACTACGGCTGGATTTAGGATTGATTTACACTACAGCCGCGTTTTAATGCGTTGCGTCCTTCATTGCGCCAGAAAAAACGCAAACAGTAATTTTTACATTTAGACAATACACCAAGTGCGCATTTTGCATTCGTTGTGATGCGATGCGAAAAAGATAGGAAGGTCTCCTATTTTGGACGCAACGCAAACGAAATTGCGTCAGATGCATTGCGTCATCATCTAGTCCTCGAAGCCAAAAGGTTGTAGATACCCTATAATTGTTACGTCTAAAAAGAATTTCCCTTGCGTTTTCAAATGCGACGCATCATAAAAAGGTACAGGTCCTATTTCAATCGCATATCAAATTCGCACATGTGTAATGGAAAAATAACTGATTGCGATTTTTTGACGCAACGCATGAAACAACGAATGGAAAATCGCTCGTAGTGAGAAACATACCAGGACAATACACTGAAACTACAACGAATTTATGTTTGGAATAATCTAATGATCCAGTACCCGCATACACCTTACAGCTCATGATATTGATAAATATTTATTGCTTAAATACCTGTTCCCATCTGATTTCAATATTTATCGGTGTATGATCTTCCACATCGATTGAATTTGTATCACTTTTTGATAACTAACCCTCAGATTACGCCCTACCAGTCGTACTTGACAATACAGACATTGAAAGCCAATTATATGCAACTATATCCAAATTGTCTTTAATCATTGTGTTTCCTTTTAACTTCACATTTGATAAACAATAAATAAGTAGAGATAATATAAAAAAATAGAAATGATTTCACCAAATTGTAGAGGACCATGAGATAAGAAAAATGAAGAGAAGTAATGAATTTATATAAAGACTTTTCAGTTAACTGATTACAAGATGTCCACAGCCAAAGAAGATATCAACACTATTATGAGAACGAATGGGGTTTACAAAGCTATTACAGCACCTTATATATCGAATGCTAGGGGTGTGGCAATATTCTTTACTAAAAATGTGATTTTACCATTCACAGATCTGGCGAAGATGAAGGACATTTTATCATCGCTGACATTACTATTGAAAACAAATACTTTAAACACATTATGGTCATAATAATGATGATTTAAATGTCTATATCTGACCTTTTGAAAACATTTTCTCTCTAGATAATGATTTATTAGCTATTTTGGGGGATTGGAATCTTGATTAAAATTAAAAACATTTAAATAATCCTAAATAAAGTAATGCTGTTATATCAGTTAGAAAATACAGGGTTTTTTTGAGTGAACATCATTGAAGAACATCTTATAATAAATATCACGATTTCCGACTCCATTAGGCTAGCAATTAAATTATACGGATATGTAATTCTATTAAAAATGTAATATTAAACTCAATTGAGTTGAATCAGACACTTACACCAAACGTGGTTACAATTTTGAAATCTTACTTAAAGTGTGATTATGAAAAATGTTTTTTTGCAAATAATGATAACAAAATTCATACAAGTCACTAAAAAACTAAGAATGACTGCAATTCGTGCATTTACAATGTTCTTTTCATATAAGCTATATCATTTTAAAGACCACTAAGCAATAGCTTGTAAAATTTGAAAAAAAACTTTGCAGGGAGGTATATTTTTTAAAATGTTTAGAGTAAGGAAATAAGTTAATTAACGATCAAACCGTTTTGCCTCAGTATTTTATATTGAATTACTTTAATAGTTTAGTTTGTTGATTATCATTTCCTTTTTGTGACTTTTCCATGTATAATCGTCACACATCAGATCGTTATTGCACTGCAGCACTGTGCTGTAGACAATAACGATCCGCCAATATGTCAACAGCGCTCCTAGCCTCAATACTCATTAATCAAAATGTCGTCGCGTGAATAAGGTGTATTGAAGAATTTTTTGAAAAAAATTAAACTGAAAAGAATTACAAGGTTCAGCTCAATATAAGCAACAGTTTATTTTTGGAAACTGTAAGATAGACTATATTCTCTGTTTCATTTTTGATAAAGGATAAAAATAAAAAGACTGCTGAATTGGAAATATAGAAGATAACATAAGAAAAGACATTCAAAATATAAATCAATCTTTGCTATCTGAACTTTCAAAATATAAGACTGAATAAGAACAAACAAAGAAAGAAGACTTAAAAGGTATTCAAATAAAAACAGAATTCGATGGAATGAGAAAAGCCATCAGAATACTTCTTTAAACTGGGAAATAGGAATTATGCCAGCAAAACAATAAATTAGAATATTCCTGACAAAAAATAGGAGATTACAGACAGCTGTTCTATTCTTAAAAAGTTTAAATTCTTTTATGAGACTTTTTATTCTTCAAATAATGATCTGAAGAAGGATATGTGTTTAGATGATATGGAAATACCAATTTTGAATACGAATTAAGAGAAGACGAAAAAGATAATGATATTTAAGAAATCACTTGTGCTGTAAGAAATGTTAATAATGGAAAAGTCATTGAATCCATGCATTCTCAATTGGTTTCTTTAAATTATTATGGAAGTACCTCAAAGACTGGATTTTCAGATTTGTGAAAGAAATTTCCACCAAGAATGAACTATTCTTAACTGTGAAAACGGGTGTGAGGTGAGGTGAGGTGAATTGGTGTTTAACGCCGCTTTCAAGATTATTTCACTTATATCGCGGCTGCTAGTATTATTGCAGGGAGAAAGCCCGCAACACTAATGTGGCTATGCATTGCAGTGAAACCTGCATAGGCTGGAACTAGCGAACCATGGGTGGTGCTGCGCTGAATTTCAGTGTAGCATTGCACCCAAACCTGACTGCGTGTAGAACAGTTCTCTACTGCAGACAAAGTTGCCGAGCCCCTGGCGGGATTCGAACCACGGACCTCCTGATCCGAAGCCGAACGCGCTAACCACTGCGCTATCCCGCCCCCGAAAACGGGTGTCATAACTTGCATACCAAAACAAATCTAGGAAAAGCTCGGTTAAAAAATTGTAGACCAGTCACTTTTCTGTTTGTCTCAGGTACACTAAATAGTAAACTAACAGTACAAAAACCAAACTGTAATGATTACTCCTTTTTTATCTTATGGCTCAGAGGTGTGGGAATTTGAAAAGCTTGATCTCATAGAAAATATGCATATAAAAGTTTTAAAGTTAGTGTTTTGCAGTGGAAGCTTAGTGATGGAATGGCAACTGGTAGTTTGAAACACTCAATGACGGAAAATGACTATGACCAGGAACTAAACGTGATTCTCTTTCTATGTGGAAAAACCAGGAACTAAACGTGATTCTCTTTCTATGTGGAAAAACCAGGAACTAAACGTGATTCTCTTTCTATGTGGAAAAACCAGGAACTAAACGTGATTCTCTTATATGCGTATGTCAAGTAACTAACTGTGAATATCTATGTGCGTGTGACAATGAACTAAATGTGAATCTCTTGTACGTGTATGTCAAGTAATTAAATGTGAATCTCTTGTAAATGTATGTTAAGTAACTAAATGAGCTAAGTGTGATTTAAAGTGTATGTTCTGTGAATAAACCTAATATGAGCTAATGATAATCTGTACCCTTCTGTGATATCACAAAGTCTATTTGTTATCTATGAAATACTATCAACAGTACGTTTGCTTAGCACTTGCACCTAATACGGCATAGCTGCAAGTAAGCCTAATGTACTGATTGTCTCTTGCGAATGAGACAAAGTATATATGAATTGCCTATAAATGACTTTTGTCCTTTTTCGAATAAGAACAATAAAGTCTTTCTAAATCAACTAAAGAGCTTTTATAATCGACTGCAGCCTAAACGATTCGGCTGCCTAGCGTGTAATGAAAAACTGTCTAGACAAGTCTGGCGACCAGACAACGAAAAGCCCGTGCATTTGACGCACGTGTGAAATGAACAACATGTGCTCGCTTGAAGCCCATGTTGCGTTTTGGCGAATGAATATGACTGTAAATCTTAAAATGAAGAATTAAGAATTGTCTTCAGAACAGTTAGCATCGGGTTTAAGAAAGTCTGCACCAAATTTCATGGTTTCATGGAAGAAAACCAAGCCACATAAAGATATACTAGCGTATGCTATCCTTTTGGCATAAACTGATATGTACTAATACATTTAAATTATCCAATTTCATATATCAATACAGCCTAAACAAATAAAAAGAAAACCATCAATCAGATCATTGGATTAACCTTATCAAAAGTTATTACATAGAATCGGATTGTCAATTGTATTTGTAAAACCCTCGGTATGCATCTCTTCGTTCCAGTTTTAAGCGCTGGACAAAATCTGGCAGACCAGTTTATTCAACAATGGAGAGAAAACATCATCTCGAGTCCAAACGGACTATATTATCAACACTATAAATAATCACTTAGTTTTGAAAGTACCTTTTCATACCCAGAAATATTTCTATCCCGATTTAGAGATTCAGATCTTTAAATCTTAACTTTCTTACTTACTTAAACGTGAAGATAGCAAAGTATACCGAGAGATGAAAGATATCTAAACTCTGTAACTTAAGTGAAACAGGTGGCGAAATGCACTATATACTAAAATGCCCAATATAAAATGCAGATTGTGAACGATACTTACCAATCATAAAAAGTAATAACGATATACGTAACCATATTTATGCCCTCTCACCATCATCTGAAAGAACAAGAACAATTTGTCAAGCATCATTATTCGCTTACAAAATATGAAATGAAATGTTCCACAAGCGATTTTGTCTACCTAACTATTTAGCTATCAATTGATTATGTTATAACTACTTATCTATGTATTCAATTGTCTGTCATCAGACACATGCAAATGATTTGTAAAAATATCTTTGTATGTATACACATGTAACACCAAAGGTGAACGCTGTTTATTCAATAGTAACTTCATGTACAACACACGGTTTAAAAAATACTTTGAATATTCTTATACATTGAAATCAAACAGGTTTTATTCCAGGTACAACTTTTGATAACACATGACAATTTTATGACCTCATGTTTGAAACAAAAACAAGAAAAATACCCGGAATACTTATTTTAAATGACTTTGAAAAGGCCTTTGACACAGTCTCAAAATATTTCATTACTACAGTCCTCGGCAAAATTGTTTAAAAATTTGGCAAAATAATACAATGGTATAATGTATTTACATATCACACGATTTCTTTTTAATACAAAATGGCCATTTATCTGAATAGACCAGGTGACCCTCTCTCAACAGATCTTTTTATGATAAGAAATAATGATAATATTAAATGTATTGTCATTGATGACAAGGAGTATAGATTATGCGGACTATACACAATTAAGCAACTTTTGAAACAATAAATACGTTTCAGAAGATGTCCGGCATGAAAATAAACATATACAAGACTAAATCGATATGGATTGGCTTTATGGCAGGCAGTGAACAAACTTTGTGTACAAATTTCGAATGGTTTAATGGTGTTTTTGAAGTACTAGGAATTAAATTTACCCAAAATTTGTCTGAACTATGGGTAATCAATACAAGAAAAAGCTCGAAGAAATAAAAAGATTACTTGCAACCTGGAGAATGTAAATTTAACATTCAGTCATAGCCCATTAAAAAAATTTTCAATTATTTGCCCAACCATTGTTTTATCAATTCTCTTGAGCAGGCTTTTTAAAAAGATTTATATGGAATAATAAGAAAGATAAGATAAAGAGAAACACTTTGAAAAGATTAAAGACAGAAGGAGGTTTTGGAATGGTTGATGTAAAATCTTTTACTGAGGTGCTAAAATTATCTAGCCTCAAATTTTCTCTAAATAAAAACCTGTTTGATAACAACCCATGTTATATTCAATAGAACGATATTTTGATATACTATATGATGGACGAGTGTTCTGTTTTCTGATTGCCCGAGGCAGCTGGTCATCAACAATGATCAAACCTTATGTGGACCGCGGGAATCGTCACGCGAGGTTAAGTAACAATCCGATGACCTGGAGCTTAAATGGATCACCACTGCCAAACTCCTTACAGTGGTGTAACGACTCTCAGCGTATCAATAGGTGATCAGCGCTGTGTACGAGGTTGCACCACTGCAAGGAGCTTTGCGAGGAGCGCTGTTTAGAGTCACTACCCTTTGCAATCATGGCAGACCATGCTTTGCTGATGCCGACGATGAAGAAATTCGAAGGTTAATAATAGAAAAGGATTCTCAAAAATGAAACCTTTTTTAATCAAAAAATAAAACAGTTACTGACTTCAGTTATCGGTAAAAATCAAATGGTTTATCGACCTCGGAACAGTTATGTTCACGTCGGCTTTCGCCTCGTTGAACATGACTGTTCCGATGTCGATAAACCATTTGATTCACCTCAACTGAAGTCAATAATTGTATAATATTGATCAAATTTAGAAAAAAAATTTAAATCTCAAAAACCAATTTTGGAAAGATGTTTTAAGGCATGGAATAATTTTTGTAGAGTTAAATGTTGAATGGGACATTATTGATTGCAGAACTACTATGGCTCAACCATTATCATAAAAAACAGACTTGGTTATCAGAAACTGGGCAAAAAAAGGTATCTTGACGGTTGTGATTAACATGGATTTATTCCATTAAATAATTACAATAAAATTGCAAGATTAGGGGTAGAAAACTAGATTGTAATTATCTACTTTAACTTTTTCCCAGCTGTTGCAAATGTCTTAGTAAATGTATAAGAACTATTCCTAACAGAGATTTTTACATTTATTTTTACCCAAATATATTTTGTTGGACTAGTGGCTCAATTAGGCGATAAAAGTGTTTTGATTATCACTCTGTATCGTTATAAAGGGATAGGTAACATTTTAAAACTATTTTTCAAATAGCCGATACATGTAGGTTTTGACCTCTTACATCTGAAGTGCTTGATCGTCTTATTGAGCTGTTGCAATGACTGCTATTCTCCACACTAACCGTCCCGAAGTAAAGAAAATAAATAGCTTTGCAAAATAAAAATAACAATCCCTAAAGAATGTTCTTCTTCTGTCAGCTGATTTTGCTGATGCAGTAAATCAGACGACTGGCTTCTTCCAACCTTTTGATCGAATTTCTTGTGTTTAATAAGAATACATTTAGCGAATCTTATTCAATAGTAATTTTTAAAAAATCAGATTCGTCCTTTATAAAAAGCGTGTGGTTGATGAAGGATACATCGAGTGAGGTTCTTCTGTGAGTTTATGTCCTTATATGAAATTACTTTGCCGTCGTAAACTTCTTACTTACAGTTTGGCAAGGTACCAAAAAAACAACTTGCAAGAACTTGAATTTGGGCAGTTATTGGTTATTATACGCAGAGGTATGTACATATAAAAACGTTTGGTCTTTATACCATGTGAGCCAATTAGGCTGCTGTCAGATACACAAGCCTCATAGTAAGATCCAGTCAATTTCCATTATTTTAGTTTAATGAAGGTGTGAACCTAGTTTCCTTTTCAGGTTTATCGAAGGTTTCCACTTGGTTTCTTGTTGAGTCTGGTTATTGTAGGTTTCAACCTGGTTTCCATTTCGGGCTGAATGTATATTTTTACACGGTTACTGTGTTTAGGGTTACATATCGTAGTATATTGTAGGTTTCAACTTTGATTTCTAGTTTTCTTTAGTTTAATATGGGTTTCAACTTGGTTTCCCTGTCTTCTTATTGAGAGTATTTTGTATATATATTGTTGTACTCTCGTGAAAATCAATAGTCCCTTCGGAGGAAATTTCATTTCGACAGTTTTGACGAAGGCAGACAGCTCCAATTGATGTAATTTTTGTTGAAGATGTTTTGGGACCTGTCAATATTATTTGCATCTCCTGTCCTTTTACTGTTTTGGAGACCTCGTGAAGTTGAAAGCTCAAATATTCAACTTCCTCCTGGCTATCATCTCACCCTGAGCTGTAATAAATTACTTAGCACCGGTTGGGCTATGAGGTGTTGACTGCAGGAAGCACATGATAGATACATACATATTAGATCTGCTCATCACCAAGTGCTCAGATCCTACAGCTAGCCCAACGGTAGCTTACCACAACCGGTGTTATTCAATTAGACCCTTCAGGTGTGGATCCGGTATTTTTATCTCTGAATAGCATACACCTCTTCACTAATGATGATTGTTCCGCAAAGGAAAGCTGGGCTAACTCCATGAATGCTACCTGACTTCAAGAGTCAGAGACAAGGATAGTCTGATTTTAGAATTGAGAAACTTTTTATAATCATTGAAAAAGAAAGAATTGCACAAAATGGAATTTGACTGGCAGATTGAATGGTTCAATTATTTCCAAACATAAACACACTTTTTAGAGTGGAAATATTATTTTTTAATTACGGAATGACATTATACTTACCTTCAGCTGAATAAGAGATTGTAAAATTGAGTAACGAGTATCTATACAATTTAGTTACCCAAACCCTTGAAGCCAGTAAATACATTAATATTTACAATGCCTTTTGATGTGTGTGAAATAAAAGCATCACAAGCATATGAGAAAATAGGATCTTGAATCAGATAAAAAAAACCACTCATTTAAATATAATTTGGATAAGTTCTTTCCTATCTGAAATAAGAGAGAAGGATACAAAAGATGTTCACAGCTTGGACTCAAAATCTAGAGAGGCCACCTTGGAGCTTAGAAGAAATAGAAGTACTGATGATGACATCCAATTTGATTCACATTTTAGATTGAAAAAAATCCTTGTCATCGCCATGTATTACGCAAGAGAAACCACAAAGAGTATTTGACACAGCAGACACTGTCAAAACTATCAACCCAGTAGAGTACTATAAGTTACTCTTAACAACATTATTTCTTATTGTTTTATTGATTAGTGTTTTAGTTCCTACCTTGAATAGACATTACTTCCTTTGATGCCCTTCAAATAAACATTAGCAACATGGTTCATTTTCTCATTATTTAGATAAGGTTATGTTTATGATAATCTCATAACATTTAGCAAAAGTATATCATTTATTGTATGCTACACTTTAAATGAATGATCTTATTTTTTACTTTGTTCTTACTATTTTGCTATAAGGAAACATCTTTAAGTCTTGCAAATTGAAAAACATCCAAAACACACACACATAGGATTTTATTAGCGATTATTTATAACATGAGAGGGATACCAAAGAATATATGTCAATTTTGAAATATATATTTATATACAATTCATTACAAAGATTTGTTAATCTCTTTTAAATTCTTCTGAAAGACGAAAAACGAAAAACGAAAAAATAGATATGGTCATTCTCTCCAAAAAAGGTACCTCCGTTATAAATTCCTGTACAATGTTTGTCTTAATACGAAGGTTTCTCGGGCTCCCAGCAGTTGCTTACCGGCAAAATATTGAAACTTAAACTACCTGGCAATATTTCAGCCAATGAAAACAACGAATGCATGAATAACATAATTATTTGTTGTCACACAGGCCTGTCAATGATGCAGACGCAAAATGAGGCGTTTTTGTTTTGTAAAGACAAATCCAAGTGCAAGGTGTACATTAGACTAGAGTTAAGCTTTTGAACAACTTTTGGAAATAACTTGGGCAATTTGAATGATAACATTTGAAATGGAGTCGCTGATTGCACAAATAACTTTGATTGCATCCAATCAGCAATCTACATTTTTAGACCATGAAACACCTTCATATTAAGACAGAGGGTGTATAGGAATTTATGACTTTGCTACCTCTGTTGGGAGAGAATGAGATCTTGTGTACATTGACAGATATTTCAAATCCAAAATAAAACTCTCACTCTAATCCAAAAGCAAAGTACAACACATTATAACATGTTAAATAAAAAAATTTCTATATATTTCAATGATTGCATTATCTGCAGAATTTTAATATTTTTTAAATGAATATAATCTGCTTGTTTATTCGAGAGTAAGGTCAGCACGTGACTGCGATGTCACCTGAGACATATTCCACTTTCTTCGTTAAGCCCCTTTGTTTCTCATGCCAGTCATGTGCACAAGTGTGTACGAGGGTTATCCAAAAAGTTTCCGACCTGAATATGAAAACATGCCTGAAACGCAACCATACTGTGCGTGCATGAAGAACATTCATTGACGTGTAAATGGCATTAAAATCACGAGATGCATACTCTTCAATTGTATATAATGGCCTGTCATTCAAAGGTCCCCTTACATCTTTCACCGAAATGGAGAAAAGTGAATGTAGGGCTGTTATCAAATACCTGAGTTTAAAAAAATACACTCCAAAGGAAATTCATTGGGATATCTTACAAACATTGGGTGACTCTGTTCCTCCATGTAGCACCATTAAACGTTGGTGTGCTGAATTTAAACGGGGTAAAGTAAGCACTAAAGACCAGCCCCGTCCCGGTCGTCCATCTGATGACAACAGGTGAAAACATTGAGGCTGTGCTTGACACAATAATGCAAGACAGGCGAATGACTATCAGATACTTAGCTGAAACTCATCACATCAGTAAATCATCAGTTGATCAGATGTTTTAAAAACGCTGGAGCAAATGCATTGAGGTCAAGGGGGATTATGTCGAGAAATAAGTCATAAAAATTTGAATGTGTCTTTGATTTTGATGGTCAGACCGGACATTTGTGGGACATGCCTCGTAAATTATGAAATTGTTAAATAAACCAAACTTTATAAATACCGGTCAAACACACACATACACATTTGATAAGCTGATGACAAAGAATCCTGAAAACAACAGTATCATTTTGACTGAGAGTGAAACAATGTTTCAGAAATTATGTTTGAGGTATTTCATGGATGTTAAAAAAGTGTATAATACCATTAAGATTTGATTTTAATAATGAACAACTTACTTAAGCTTAACTGTAGAAAAAGCTTTTCCCCGCTATGAATTATCTACAGTTGTTTATGTTGATGGCTGCCATGTTTGTCTCCTCATAAGTGACTGTAGAGGTGGTTAAGCCAAATGTCAAGGACAAGATCAAAATACATTAATTGATGTATCAAGATCAAGGTTTTAAAAAAACATTGTTTTAATGATGATAACCAATACTAGTGCAATTAATTATTAAATTCTTTGTTCCTAAAAGTTGATAAGGTTAGGCTAACCTCAATTAATGTATGTTTTATCAATATATTTTTTTATTGTTTGGAAGTTTACAAATGATGGGCAAACTTGTTATCTTATCATTTCTAGAACTGCAATAACCATGTCAGGTTGTCAGGTTTACTGAATATGCACTTAATCTGATGCGTTGTGAGAATTTAACATTGGATCAACATTGAATCATACTTGTGATAGTAAGCTCAAGTGACAATCCAAGTTTACAGTAAAAAATCTGTTAGGGAACCGTTTACCAAGGTGCTAAACTGCTTGATAATTTTATGATTGGTGAATGTTTTGGATAAACAAGATAATGTTTAATCTAATTCCTTATCTGATTTTTTAATTCCTTTTGAACAACATTCCCCTTAATCCATTCAATGTATTTTGTGAATTTTTTACTACGATGTCATAGTATTGGGAGAACATCTGTTCTATCAAATTCAATATATGAATAGAATGAAAGTTCTTAACTTTAATTTCGAAAAAAAACATTTTCATAAAAAAATATCAATGTCAAAATGTTTTCTTTGACGTTTTTGTCATATGTTATGTGAATTGCTTGTAATGTATATCATTTTCTATCTTTGTACTTTTATCATTCAATCTTTCTATAAGCATTAACATTTCTTCGATGAGCATTTAAAACAACACTCTATTAGAATATACATTGTCGTGTTACGCATGACATTCAAATCAGTTAACGACCCCAATGTTATCTAAGTAATGACACTACTGTTTCCTCTATTTCCTCTATTTGAGATAGATATATTGGGCAGTGACCTGTCTATTGTTGGCTTTGTTTATTCAATGACATTTTTTTTTTAGATTTAAACTCCAATATAGTTATTTGTCAAAATTCATGTTTATTAATATGTCATGTTTAATCTTATGACTTATTTCTACACAAGACTAAATTTTTATAAATTGAACAAATTATTTAATAGTTGAAGGAAAGCTACATGTTCTGTAATGTTATATTAAGTGTTAAAAAGATTCCGCTGTGACTTAATACCTTAAATATCATCATACTAATCATCTATATCTTTCAGTTCAGTTCAGTTCTGTAACAACATACATACATACATACAAAAAAATACCAATATAGTGCTAAAACCAGAAAATTGCCCTGAAGCGCTTAAATGAACACATGAAAGTGTAAGGAAGTCAATCAAATGCATTATAATGTGTTTTAAGTCCGGATTTAAATCTCGGAAGTTCATCTGTGTCTCTAAGGTTTTGGGGAAGGTGATTCTATACAGAAGGGACGGCGACTTGAAATTGCGATATCACCAAATGTTTGAGTTCTGGATGAAGGTACTTTAAAGAGGTTACTGTCGGAAGAAATAAAGCATCGTGCGGGTTCATAGAATGAGAGCTTGTAAATATTCTGGAGCTTGTTCATTTAGACATTTAACACAAACAGGAACTGGATTCGATATTTAGCAGGAAGCCAATGTAATTTCTGCAGTACAGGTGAGATGCGTAATGGTTCGCTTGGTTCCAGACATTAAGCAAGCGACACAGTAACTAGTAACTGACGATGGCACATAATGTGTTACAGCTTTGTTTCCTTGCAACTAAAAATTACCAAATATCATGATCATCTGTTGAAACTTATATATATATATTGAGATTTCTGTATATTTTTTACGAAAGTAACTACATCTGCTCTGCATATCATCTTGAGGTAACATATGCAATTGTTCTGACAAAGCACCCAGTCTTTGTGAAATTGTCTCCAAGTGGATTTATTTCAAGTAATCCTTTAGGTGTTCCTTAAAGCAATTATTTACTGCAAATGTACATTAGATATTGGTATATTATTTTTACAGCCGTAACGGTAAAAGGGTTTTGAACTAAAATTGTTCTAAAATTACTTACTTCTCTCAACAGAGATCTTTCAGTAAAATGGGACAAGGTCAAAGTAAAAAAGGTAAGTGTGGAATTACATTTTTCGCTATCTGTGCAATGCACATACACACTTTGTTCCACGTGCATAGCCGATTTTGTCGAACTGTTAGCCAGGAAATGTGCTCTATTCTGTCGTGTTCAATCGTTCCTTTTATTTTACATGGTTTTGATTTGGAGATGATAATGTAAAACAAATTGCAATACAAATTTCATATGGAATTGTTAAACTGATAATGGGAAATGGAATGCAATAAACGTACATCATAGTAATTGGAATATTCCAATTACATGCTTTAAATAGAGACCAATTGAACAATACCAACTGTAACGTGGACAGCAGAGGCAGCACTGAAGCTCTGCAAGAAGTCTGTTTTTATTCATAAAAATTTTATATGTCCAGGGCCTGCTTTCAAAAAGCAACCTTAGCTAAGGTTAACCTTAACTCCCATACTTTAACATTACACTAAGGTTCCCTTAAGGACTTATGATCACCTTAGAGCTTTGTGAAAGGAGGCCCAAGTATCCATCCATTATCCCACGCCCCTCTCAATTACAATAAGCAAAACATAAGTCCTTTGCATTCTCAACTTAAAACTGATACATGCTTTGTGTCTCGTATAAAAGCCATTTTGCTTGACCTGTTTGTCAGGAAATGTGTGGTTTTCTGCCTTGTCCAAACGTGTCCTTTATTTTACAAGATTTTGATCTGAAGCTGATAATGTTGAACAAATTGCAATACAAATTTCATATGGAATTGTTAAACTGATAATTGGAAATAGCTTTCATATTTTATCCTTTATCTTAAAAATGAAGCAGATAAAACATATGTTTTAAAGTTCAATCTAAAATTGCTGTAGTACCTTTACCACTGATCAATACTATTACAATTTAATAGTAAGGGCACGCAGAGCCACATTTCATGACAGACATGTAGTGCAAAATGACTTATGCACATGTTACTAAACTGACTAGCAAAAGAAACCTAACATCGGATGTATCTGACATTAAAATAAAAACTAAAAATCCGAATTTGATGAACTAAAGTGTATTGCATTAACAATTCATGGATACAAACGGCTGATGAGACAGGATCAATGTCACATTAAAGTCCAATGTTGTATTGGCAATCGAACATGCCAGGGGTCAGAAAAGAGACTTTACACGTTCAAGAGTTCGGTAGAACGTTTCTCAAATTGAAAATTGTTCCAGGAAAACGGAAACACACGACTTCAATATCTGATATGACCTCCATGAACAGCCATAAATGCAAAAACGCGTCGTCTCATTGACGATGTCAGTCTCCTAATGACGTCATTGGGAATCTGGTTCCATTCGTCCAGAATGGCTTGTTCAAGCTCAGCAAAAGTGTTTGGACGTTGTGGTCTCTGTCTGTGACGTCTACCAATGTGGTCGCAAAGGTGTTCTATGGGCGACGGGTCAGGAGAACGAGACGGCCAAGGCAACACCGGAATGTTTCTTCTCGCAAGAAAGTCTTGTGTGAGTCGGGCAGTGTGGGGTCTAGCATTGTCCTGTTGTAAGAGAACCCCTTGTGGCTGCTGACGTAGGTATGGAAGTACAACAGGGCGCAGAACTTCATGCTGTATTGGCCGATGACGTCACTGTAAGGAACCGGTTAAGCAGATGCAAAGTTCGCAGGTAGCGGTCTTCACGGGGGGTTGTAACACGTGGTCTCCCACTCCTAGGCCTGTCCCTAGTCTGCCCTGTCTGTTTGTACCTCTGAATGAGTTGAGCTTCTTACACCCGGTTGCAACTGAATGTCTGTGCAATCTGGACTTGAGTCGCACCAATGGTATGCATACCGATTGCCCTCTCGCGTTCTTCTGTTGTTAATCTGGGCATATTTGGAGTGGGTTTTTTTCGGATGTGACATCAGTCAATCGATATGCCCGCCTTTTATACCCCTTGTATGCGTCAATCTTAATTTTATACAAAAACACGTGATTTTCACAAAATGCGTGAAAAAAACAATGCAGGAAATTCACGGACTTGGTGACGTCCACACATGTTTGTTGCGTTTATGCGTTCGTTTCTAGATACTTCCAGGACAGCAAACGTCAGTTACCAAAAATATTATATAAAAATTCCGATGTTAGGTTTCTATTGCTAGTCAGTTTACAACGTGCTTGAGTGTGTGCCCCGGCTTCTCTCCAACACCAACTGGATAAAGCTAACATACTTGCTATCTTGCTGAGAAGAGTGGATTAGAGAAGATAGAAATCAATATCATGACAACACATTATCTATATGAATAGCTTGATTAAGAATATAGTTAGCATAGATTTTTTTAAATTTGGCATTGCAATGGTTCATTTCTTTTGTGTTGCCTCGAAATTAGCATAAAATCGGTTTCATTAAACTTTTGTTTCTTTGAAAGGCATTTAGAAGTTGTTAAGATAAATAGAGACCATGATCTATAGATTTACACCAAGATCACGTACTTGTTAAATGTTTTTGTATCTGTGTATCATCCAAACTGCGGATCTGCTCCATCTTAAGATGGAAACCTAAGTTGGGACGTCTCATCATAAGATCGGACGTTATTAAATCATGCTAGTAATATTCTTATTCATATATGAAGTTTGTTAATGACATATGTTTTTAAATCATTTAGGTATATACTTTTCGCCCCTGCATAAATAATTCAACTTTATATTTGTTTACTTGACCTACTGGATCGGATTTATCTCTAATCGTCTACAATCCATTGAACATAAGTACAATGTACACAAAATGTGATTTAAACATCTATTTGATAACTTATTGAATTAAGATTGTGTTGCATTTTGTCATGAGAATGAAATGCTGAAAAAGCATTGTTTTCTGCATTTATGAAGTATAAAACAATTGTTCAAATTTAAACAATGTAAACAAAGAAAAAACACCAATCAGCAAACAAAAGCAATGTTGTTAGATAACACAGATGTCTATTTACAATTTTGAAACAATACAAAGTGTACAAAAGTTTTGCTAATATCCGTTTTAAAAAGAAATTGGATACGTTTAGACCGAGTTTGATATGAAAGTAAGAGATTCGAGTTAATAAACTAAATATACTATAATATACTATTTACATGTATACATCATAATGACTAACCTGATATTCATCCCCATTCCTTGTATAGTCTAAATATCAATGTATCCTAAAACGTTATTCATCAAAGACTGAATTCAGTGGATAAGTTAATCTGACAGCATGACATGTTAGACGACCTGAGTTTGACAGTGAGTTAATAATGACAAAAAGCAAGTAGTCTGAATGGGCACCAAATTGATCAATGTATGGCTAAAACAACAAATATAGATGCAAGTTATGTTCATGTTGTATAAACAAACAGTTACTTTATGTATATTTCTAGTAGCTAAGTTCATGGAAACAAATATAAAATATTTAAAAACTTTAAACTTAAAAAGATTGTTGTAATTTGGGTGTCCCTTGAACCTAACTTGCCTCGGTACACATCAAATATACAAACTAACAATTCCTAGAAAACAAAATTTGATATATAAACTAACATTTTGAAGCTAAGATATGAGTTTCCTTCTGATAAGATGCATCTTTCTTTTCTTTAAAAACAACGTCTGTTGATAATCCCCAACTTTCTTGTATGGCCGTCCCAACTTGGAATTGCATTCACTTTTACTCATAATTTATTGAACACATAACCCATAATTTTGGAAGTAAGAAATGATACTCCTACTCTTTAAACAGTAACTATAAGCTTTTAATAAACATTCAGTAATACACATGTTGACAGTTAATAATACGCCGCTCTCTTATATGGTAGTTCCATCTTTGAACCTCCAAGAAGGGACGGCAATACAGGAGAGTGGGAAATCATTAAAATTGTTAACTGTTTCCTGTTGTTTTCTGAACATTTAGATAATATTCGTCTGCTTTAAGTGACAACTTCTAAAGTAGGAATATAATAGCTTAGTTTCAAAATTTTAGTCAAATCTGAAAAGAAAATCCTAGATAGGATGGCTAAACAGGTGGGTTGGTGAAAATAAATCGTCAACATGTTTATCATTAAACGTTTAAAATATTATTCAAGTTGATTTTAGCACAACTTCTAGAATTGGTATACATAGAGGATATTTGACATTTCTCGTCGAATACCATGAATATCTCATCGAGTGAAGTAGAAATGATATTTTCACGAGTGGCGCAGCCACGAGTGTAAATATATGATATTCTACTTCACGAGATGAGATATACATGGTATTCGACGAGAAATATCAAATGTTCTTTTTATTATGTTTCCAAAAACCCCGTAAAAGACCTAACTATATGAATGGAGAAGCTAAATCGGTTCGCTAGCGCGGCCGTTGAATGACGTCATTAAATTGTTTCTTGATGTCACAGATGACGTCATATGATTGTTGCGTTATTTCACTGAGTAGAATACCATTATTATTTCACTCAGTGAAAATACGGATTTTATTTTCACGAATAAATGGCGTATTTCACCATTGAAAACATAATAAAAAGACTTATCTCAACTTGGACAGCAATGTCGTCTACTGATTGGCCAAAAGCGGTCACGTGCCGTGGGTATATTTTTCTATGTTAAACTGGGTCATGCGCAACCCTAGTAACGCGAGACGACGCACTGTCAAAAGTTATCTCCCTTGTCCCATTGTTAGGTAAACAAAGGCTACGCTACGTTGGTTTGTTGAACCCTACCTTTACAAGCTCAGTGTATCTTCCCATTTATTAAAGTCATATCTTATAATCACACTGCTGGAACAAGAGTAAGCTCTTATACAAATGACGCGCTGGTGCCGAAGAAAAATTGTTACATTCAAAAGGCTTGTCAGTTCACTTGCTCGCAGCGGGGTTGTCCATCAGCGAGCTTGAGATTGGAAGGATGAACCAGAAAACCAATCTATACTCATATCAGTCGAGGTCATCACCGACTCTTCATTCATAATTATTCATATTCAAACCAACAGCGCATTATGCAATGATGCCTGCATATTCTGGCGCCCGACACTTTCAAACTAACTTGCTCCTTTTACGACGGTCGGCCATGACAGTCAGAAAACTACGGAGATTTTAGCGCCAATTCAAATCGAACGTTTCCAAGGTGGAACGTGTACATGAGGTCACGTGACCAAACAATCGAAATTAAATAAACCCTGCAATACTCGTTATGTTTATTTAATTTTGTTAATCCGCATTTACCGTCTAGTACCGCTGCACAGTACTAGACTAAACTTTTTGGGTTTTAAACGGTGATGTTAAAATCATTTTTGTAACTTGATAAATAAAAAAAGTTATACTGACAAGATCAGCCGCCATTTTTACCCATCCAATCTTTCAAGCCATATTTAAAGCATACTATAAGGGTCCTCGTCAAGATAAATACGTTACCATGTGTCCACGAGTTTGATATGGAGATATATCATGTGTCCGAGTCAAATATCAAACTCGTTCGAGTTTGATATTTGACTCGGACACATGATATATCTCCATTCATTATATTCATTTTGGTGATATAATTCGGCACAAATATTATTCAATTATGTATCATATGAAGGTTTAAATCACTTTTTGTATACAATGCTTTTGATGTTCAACGGCTTGTACTCTATGAGAGATAAATCCGAGCCAATAGATCAAGTAAACTAATATAGAGTTGGATTTTTTAACGTATATACCTAAACGATCTAAAAATATGTGTCATTAACAAACTTCATATATGAACAAGAATATTATTAGCATGATTTAATAACTTAGGATTCCATTAAGAATGGACAGGAATCCGAGTTTGAATATTAAACTGTGATTTTATTATTGTTTTGATGCTTTTAATATTTTGAACTATCAGTTGTGGAAAGGACGTCTTGCCAAACTTGGATAGTTTTTGAATGAAGGAATGTTATTCCAGCGATCTATGGTTGTTACTGTGCGGTAGGCTTTTAAATTACAAATGTTTTCATTGCGTTTAATTAATAAGTCTGTAAACTTGAAGAATAAGTATTGAAAGAGAACATGCACTGATAAATTAAGATTTGTCCAATGCTTCAGATATTCATCATCCTGTCTCTGGGTAAACCTGCATAAACCCTGACACTCCACTCCCTTAACTTAGGATATAATCCTGCTCCAAGCTAAGTGCTAAGATCTATGACTCAGCCAATCAAAAACTTTTATCACGTTGGTTTGCGAAAAGTTTCAGCCACTGAGAACCCATCTTTGGTCACCAAAAGGCTAAATTTTCCAAAACTCTTCACTATCACCCTTTGGACTACCATTTAATCAGTCCTTTTCAGTGCTTACACAGAAATGCGAATTTGAAATGAATATTTCCTCTTGATTCGTTGAAAACAATGAGTATGATTCGTTGAAAGGAATGAGTTAAGAGCGACAATGCAAAGCTGGAGCACGATGCCCTTGGTAACCGATGGTTTGAGAGCTCGTCAAATGGCAGTCAACATCCATTGATATAGGGGATAAAGGGGCAAATATTGATTTTATATGTCAAACATTCATCATGGTTTATATATTTTTTCTTGTCAGTTGCTATCCTTTTTTTATACATAATATTTCAATACCAAAATTATAACAAATACTTTTCATTTTCAGAAATCGAAGCTTTATTGGTAAGTATATCTTCAAAACATATGGTAGGTAATTACATATAATACCTTTTTAAAAATCTTTTAATAAAGTAAAGGGCACTTTCAGTCTCGACACGACAATGGTGCAGATTTAGAACAATATACTCACTCCAAAGTAGTCAGTTATCCACGAAACTTCGTTTGGACAATCCCCCCTTGCTTGATAAAAATATGACAAGTTCTCATATATTATTATCTGATCTTCACTTCATTTCGAAATACCTAATCAAGGTCCTGACTTAAAAAAAACAATATGAAGCCACTGCAAACCACTTTTAAACAAGTTACGGGAATAACCGTAAATTTGTTTTGTCTTACAATCCAACAATTATAGAAGGAACTGCAATCGTTTAGATGTAAATCTATGAAAGTAAAGTGTTTTTAACACGTTGATATAATGTGTGTCCTTTATTTTGACAAGAAAGTTAAATCCCAAGTGACAAGTGATAATAACTACCATTGTTTCTGAATTTCACGATGTTTTCCGATACAACTCAGAAACTATTGAAGTAACTGATTTACATCACACTTGTTCGAAGTAAAATTAAACATATAATGTTTAACTTTCTCACGTTTCAAAGCGTAATGCACGAAGTACATGTAAAGGGATCGAAGACATCCTGCTATTTCTTGACAAATTGTCACAATACGCCCCTTTCTGGTTTGGGATTTTGCAGGACAAGGGGGGCTTATCTGCAAGAATAAGGCAGTTTGTTTCTAAATAGGAACATTTTTCTTGGATGTTATACTAAGGTAACTTAAACACTTGCGCACTTAACTTATCTTATATTAGCTAAACTAATTATTAAAAACCGTTTAAGGTATCAAAACAATTTGATTTATTTTCTAAAATGATATTCATATTACGGGAAAGGTGTGGTACAGTGTAACCCTCAGATCACATGTTTGTTGTTGATCTGATTTACAGCGCAAGTTTGAGTAAACCTTCCATATTGTTTTACATATTTTGGTTTGTTTTCTAGCGTCAATGTTTTCAAAACATGCCTTGCATCAGACATCTGGATTCTTTTGGCAAAATAATCGATGAAAAGGACACTTTTATGAATGGTTGCATCGGACAACGAGGTCCAAGTAGGACGTAACCGATCGAATAAGTAACTAAAGGATTGAAATCAACGATCACCAGTCGATTTGTGGTCGTTCGTCTTAGCCTTTGGTTCACCTTCAGTCCTCTTGAATTCTAATTTCCAAAACTCTTTCAGACAAAGCAGAGACAGGACATTTGAAATAACCAGAATAATCAGATCTTAGAATATGATAAATATAAAAAGTAATTTAGAAAATACAATCCCTACTCTACATTCATAGTACTGACAGGCGTGATATTTTAAAAATTATGAGTATAACGACTTGCACTATTCTTGGCTTATACCTTAAGTCCTACATGAAGTCATCGTTAACAAATTAGCGCCGGTTTTCATAAGCTTTCATAATAATTACACATTGGTAAAGATTATCATAGTGAACTTATCATTGCTAAACACCGTAAGGATATATTGATTTCATCTGAAAGTATGATCGTCACTTGGTCTGATGGGTACCGTATGTGAAATGTTAAACCAGCAGATAACTTGACCGATTCAGATACTGACACAATAATTGTAGGAAAACAAGTGATACCTACAGATGCGTTGTCTGTTGTCTGTTTTGATCCGTAATATCGGCATCCTTTACTAAGTCCTTTAGTCCCTTTGTATAGGAAAGCAGAAATTGTTATGTAGAGTTTTAGATTTGTATACGCCTACTACAAAGTACATAGCGATCATTCCGTCCGTCCTTCTATGCAGTAAGTTTCCTCAAAAAACCATTACGTGTTTATCAAACAAACTTTGACCTTCTCTAACTTTTGTTTTGGAGAAATTTCTTCTTTTTGTTGACGTTTCTATGAAAACATTAATTTTTGGATTTAGTTACATGGCATGTGATGGGATGTTTTTCGGAAAGGTTTCTTGGAAACTATTAAGCCTAGATGAATAAAAATGTGTTTATGGATCCCCCTCCTAATGCTCTTGATCGAGTAAAAAGCCAATTCCAAAATGTTGGTTTGACGGAGTTTCGGCCCTTGAATGTTTGATGTTTGGTGCTCAAATGGGGACAAGTTTCTCATTACATCTAGATGAATGACATTTTGGTTACGGGTAGATTTGTTAATGCGCTTGGTCGAGTGTGAAAGCTGATTCCGAAATATTATGTTTGACGGAATAATGGTCCTTGAGTGTTTGATTGAACTTGAACCGAAAACTATCTGATGATAATCATGATCAAGTGCAAAAGCTGACTCAGAAAAGTTTTATCGCATTTTGTTGAAATTACATGGTTGATGATGCAAATGGAACATATTTTCTCCGAAACTGTTGCATACCGATGAATAAATTTCACACCTGATGATAATTTGATTTAGTTTGAAAGCCGAAATTTAATTTGTTTTTGTTATGCCCACTTGAAGGTTTGAAGGTTTGCAAACTGATGCTCCAGTTATTTTTACATGCTGTTATGTTAAGGGAACTAAAATAACATATATGGGTATTCCTGAAAGTATTGTTGTTTGAATTTGAAAACTGTTTTTGAATTGATTTTTTTACTGGCTTACGGATCATGGAGGATACCACATTGAGGGGGTTTGTGCGCCATGCTCACTTTGTTCTTGTTTTCAATTTTCTTGTTTTCAAGCCAAATGCGATAATTATTTATTCCATTCATCCCAAAGTTAAATTTATCCTGTGTTGAAAATATTTTTTTTGATGAGGAATTTTAGGTAATTTATCTTGGAACTGAAAAGAATTGTTGTAAAATGAAAGTAAAAAATAGGAAATAGGAAAAAACCAAGCAGTCCTCTACTAAAAATTAAAGGTCCTCTCTAAAATTGATAAAATTGCGAAGAAAATCTCTTAAATATTAAAAGTATCCATATGTTTATTACCAACCTCAAATGACGAACACTTCTTCCTTCGTCCTTAGAAGACATGAGTGACGGGAACATAGTATGTCATTGGCACAAACATGTTATTCTGCTTATTACCCAAGTCTCGAAATAAAAGAAAATAATCAAATTCAACCTTCAAGAATAGGCTATTTTCCTGCTGCCGTAGCACTCAGATTTCAAAGTAATGGTGGAACTTTGACGACGTGATATTTTGCCAAAGGGCATCGTATGAAAAATATCAACCTCAATATGATTGACCCCCTAGGTGATAACGAATTTTAAGTCACACTAGGGAGAACTGCTCTGAACTCTCAAAGTTAATTAATAACCCTACCGCCCTGTCCTAAGACAAATTGGCTTCATTTATAAGATTAGTTTGGAGCAGAACTATGGGATGTTCTGTTCTGCTGAGCGGCGTGAAGCAGAGGGATGCAGTTATCCAGTTTCAATGCCTTCCTAAAAGAAAGGCGAGAGAACAGACTTATTCGCCTAGAACCTGCGTTTGATGAAAAGCATCATATCCGCATTGGAGAAATTCTACATGACACCAAACAGCGTGATGTGCTTGACCTAACACTTAAACCCTTAGGCTCATGGACAAATATGACCATGACTTGTAATATTGTTTTTGCATTGATTTGTTTCTGACAAGTTTCTGTATATCGCGAAGATATGAAGCGTTTGGGTCCTATTAGAAACAGTCTGCAGTACGTCGGACATGCAAATCAATACGTTAGACATCCTCACTGTGTTACCATTTCACAGCTCTTTTGTATCTTTGACAACAGCACTTTCGCTAATTTTTCGCTTTTGGAAAAATTTTGCAGAAATGACGCCATCAATGACAATACATCCAGGTCACTATTCCACACTTTGTTTTTGAGACATGTTATCAGTAAAGTTTGATTTAAGGTTGCCTCGGTGAACACATTGTTTAAAAACTCAAAGTCGTTCTGTTATATTCTCCATTTTTTAATATGAACAAGATTGAGTTACTCTGAATATATCATTGAACACTTCAGTGACACGACGGTATTCGTCAAAGAACAGATTGTACCTATAATCATATTATCAAATGCCACATCGCCGTATGCTTAAATTACAAAGTACACATCAAATTTGTTTTAGAGTGTCTGAGTGGCTTCCTAGACGAAACATTTATGTTTGTGCCGTGCCGGTCACTTTCGTTGGCTTACGTATTTTCTAAAGTCAAGACTCACTTCTTGACCACCATTTCCATTGACATGGTAACACATCAATACCCCGTGAGATATGCGTCGATGTAATGAGCTTCTCACAGTGAGAGTTTCTGACAAGCCATAGCTGCGAGAGACCCTATGATGATGTTCTATACATATTTATTTGCTAAGATGCAACTTTCGCGAGATTGAAGTTCAAACCTATATCAATATATACTCGAAGCTGTGTTAATGCTGACGCCATGTGATAAGTGTATAGGTCACAGATTACAGAATAAACTAAAAGGTAAGATTTCGAGGTTAATTCGTAAGTGCAAGACTGAAGAGGATTTTAACAGGCAGCGGACCATGGGATGTAAAATGATTGTCTGAAACCAGTGCAGGTAAATTGAATACTAGCTTTTCACATCAGGCCCTCGGTAACGAGGATGATGTCAGAATTAGTTATATAGTAAGTGCGTACTAAATGATAATGGAATTAAGTTATAGTTTTTTAATGTGTTTGTTTACAGGCCTTTAAACAATTCGAAAGGTCCTCGTTAACCTGATATAAACACCGTAGTTTATTGACGTTCATTGTGTGTGAACTCTTAAATACTGAGGTTATACGTTGTAAACTCGAATTCCGTCTTATAGAAATGTTAACCTGTGGAATGACCATGTTCAGAATCGAGATGGCTTTAATTACATGGTCTCAATTTATAAATATAAATTTGAAGTTTAAATCGATTAGACAGGATATACAATCTAAACTAAAAAAGTATTGATTACAATTTTGAAATAAATTTAAAAGATTTTTTAAAAAAAGTAACAGAATTACTTATACCAATGTGATTCAGAAACTCATCAGTTGTCATGTCATGAAATTTTAGGAACGTAACACTAGGAAATTCATATTTGTCTCGATATAATTCTATGAATAATGATAAAAAAAACTGCTTTGGATTAAGTTTTTTGGCCGTTTTTCTTTTGGGTCGAAATTAATAGGAGCGATCAAGACGGGAACACAGTGAAGAAAGGGCACGGGCCACAGCAGCTGAAAGGAGAGCGCAGGTAGAGCGAGAGAGAGCTGCTCAAGCAGATGAACGGGCCAAGGTGGCAGGACAGAGAGAACAAGAACAGGCCCTTTTAGCTCGGCGGGAAGCAGCTCAAGCAAGGCAACAATTAACAAAAATAGAACGTGAAGTTGAAGACAAAAGGAAAGAGGAGGAAAAGAAGGTAACGTTAAGGCGAAACGAAAATTGTCAAATTCAAATGGTAAGGCTAAAATTTAAAAAATGAGTCATTTGGTATTAAGACATAATAAGTATGGCTGCATTGTTTCGGCTTGTGTTTGATAAATACACTAGTTTTTATCATTTTTTCAGAAATCGTAAGACATCAACAGACATTACTTGTTTAATTCATGTTTGAATGTGAATACACAATAACAGCAGGATATCAAAACAGAGAGTACCCTTTACACCTAACTGATAATCACTTGTCAAATGAATCATTAGGATGAGGTTATCTTTTTGTTTTTTGGTTTATGATAGTTAAATATAAATAACATATCAATTCATTTCTTTCTATACCGTTTAATTTCATGTGTGGCAAAACACTCTTCTTGCTCATTGGTTCCGAAAACGTCATCAAAAAACATCTAGGCAAATCTTTATCTTGTGATCTTAAATTCATGTCTTAGGCGTGTTCGGCTTGGGATAAGCAAAAGGTGTAGAAATATATTTTTATTTTGTAGACTCCATAGCAATGATGATTATTTTGTAAATTTGAAGGGCCACATGTTCCATACCGTAGAAACCTAAATTGATATTTCTCTCCAGAAAAAAAGTACCTATAACGCTTAAATATAGTGTCAAGATTGCCTGATGAGCATTAACATTCATAGAGTTGAAGACAATGTTGGGCCACGTCCTATAACACTAAAATCATCTTCTTTCTCGTAAGCACAAGGCAACTGAAGCCGATATCTAATTTATGAGTCATTAGCAAATGAGCATTATGAATATGGTGATCCTCTGTTCATTAATAAGGGCCCTGAAGACATTTCGATTTTTTCTCCAGAAACATAAGGTCTAGAAAAGCTGAAATTTTGAGTCCGAAATCCTTGCCTAATGGTTATATTAATTGATTTGTTTATTCTAGTCCAAAGAATACATATTTTGTGCCTAAAAGCAAAAGGCATGAAACGCTTAAAAGGAATGTGCAAAAGATTTGCTACATTGTTCATGGTCCTTGGCTATTCATGTTTTCTTATCCAGAAGCGAAGGGCCCAATAAGCTGAAATAGTGTGTTCATACTCCTTGCCTAATTATGTTAAAAGGTTTGGTGAACCTGTGGCCCAGGAACAGGGGTTCCATCCTGTAAATTAATTTCACGCTATTCTTAAGATGCAAAAGGGTTAGTTGTCAACCTGTGGACAAACTCCATGGCTATTTGAGATTAAAAACCATTGCTCTTGCGACCCCTGACTCATATTAGCCACATCCCAAAACAAATATCCTTGCTCAAAATGTATAAGGTAACATAAGGTTATATCTTCGTGCAGACTCTTTGGCTGATAATGTTTATTATCCCCCGCCAAACGAAGTTTTCAGGGGATATTATAATGACCTCCGTCCGTCCGTCTGTCCGTACAAACTCTTTACCTTTCAAGAACAAAACTTGATGCCTAGCCCAATGAAATTTGGTATGTGGAACAATCAGTAAATGAAGTGGTGCCTTTATGGGTTAAATGGTCTTCCTCCATTTATTTTTTGCCTTTTCAATAGGAACGCACCTTAGAATTTTGTTTCCAATTCAGAACTCAAAAACCATCAGGTCTAGCTCATTGAAACTTTCTAGATCGAACAACTTCATGTACCTTTTGGGGTTTTCAACACATTCCTACTTTACTTTTGACCGCTTTCATAGATATACTACTTAGAATGTTGTTTCAAAACCAGAACTAAAAAATCCCAGATATTTTATTTATAGAACAATCATCATGCCTCTTTGGGTTTGGACTTCATTAGAATTTGTTTTTGGGCTGTCCCCATGGAAACACAAGTCACCATACTGTTTTCGAGGTTGAACCATACAAAGTTAACCCTAAGGATAATGATACTAAGGATCTTCAATTATGTTCTGACGGATAAATATATTACCAATTATCTGTATGACAGCTCAATAAGGACGAGAAGTGTTTGTTTACTGACGTAGAATTCTATAGAAATTTATTTTTAATTTTGTTGTAAGTACAAGAGCAAAGAAGGAAGTAGCAAAGAGCAAAGAAGTACATGTCTATAAGCTGAAAGCCAGTTACTGACATAGAAGCGCTCGTAAAATGCCTTTGTGGCTTCTACAAGTTTGTAAAATTTAACTGCATCACAATATGTGTAGGCAAGTTTTCAACCAAGAATATGAGTTATTGACGGATTATGAGAAAATGCAGCATCATAACTACAGTCCAATATATTTCACACTTTTGCATCCTTCCGGGGTATATATATATATATATATATATATATATATATATATATATATATATATATATATATATCTGTCCGCTTGTTAATCTAATTTTGATGACCATTTGACCATATTAGTATATATTACATCTTCCTAACAAGAAATTAACTAACACTCCACCGGTTTTCATTTATGTGGTACATAGGTTCTAAAAGTGCTTAACCTTGTTTTGGTTTATGATTAATTTGATTTTAAATGATTGAGCAATGTTTCAAAGGTAACCAACTGAGTAATAATTTAACATTTACTGTTATTTTCTGTGTTGCTTTTTAACTAAATACGTGTCAATAAAATAAATTTAATCTGATTGAAAGAAACTGAACAAATTAATCAGGCCTGATGTAAATTTTCTATTTTCACACAGAGAGAGCAGTTTAGATGGGGACCCAAGATCAGTCAAAAGTCGACAGAAGAGGTGACCAGTCAAAAGTCGACAGAAGAGGTGAATAATTTAATTTTTATAAAATGTGTTTATTTGCAATTTTCTGAGTTGTATAAACTTAGTAGACAGGGGAAATGATTGATTCCCTATGCTTAACTTACTGTGTGCTTACGTATCTTTAAAGTGCCTATATAAGGGTCCAAAGCAAAAATCATAATTCAATATCCCGTACATCCGACATCAGTATTACTGCATGTCTGACACCTGCGTCTCATTGATTCAGCTAAACGTCATGCAAGATATCATGCCATATTCTTGGAAGCACTTTTCTGAGTTCTTGCATACATAGTTGAGCTCGTTCCATTATATATATTATTATAACCGTTACATTTAATCCCCCACATTTTTGACTCGTGATAAAGTAAGGGATCTTACTGGCCATGGCATGAGTTTGTCATTGGTCTCTGTCCGGAAGCAGTGTCCTGCTGAAAAGAAAAAAATCAAGGCCATATTGTTGCAAAAACTGTAAATCGTGAACGTTTAATATCAAATATATATTTGATATATCAACAACCCTAACGAAAATATTTTTTTTAATTTGTAGGAACGCAAAAAATTGGTCACTAAATTCAAACGAACAGAGGATGCGGAAAACAAGCGACTAAAAGGTCATACGTTCTTGTTGTTTGGGCCAACATCTCATGGAAAGTCGTCGTTTGCTAACGGTTGTTTGGCCGCTCTTGAAAACCTGGATTCGCCACTTATGTGTCACCATGTAGGTCAAGCAGCGGAATCTGTATCAAAGAAGGTATGTTATTGATTTGTTATGAAGTAATCTTGTACATTGTACTGGCCTTAAATTATTTCTTTGGCAAACAATGACATACTAACAATATGATTGAATCATTGATGTACTTATGGATGACGCCACCCACCAATCAGGTAAAATTCAGAATAGGTAATAATGTTATATTATCCTTTAATGTTATATTTTATATTTAATTCTTCAAATTACATTCTACGTTACATAAGTCTTTATTGGTCCCATAACCCGTATTTTTCTAGTGTCTAATTGAATAGGAAGGATGGTTTAATTCATGTTTGAGTATTAATAACTCTGAAGGAAATGTTTCATAAAAAGGGTTTTTCAATTTTGAATACTTTGTCATTATGTTAACCACATCTGCAGATATCCATATAGGGTATACATGAATCTATAAAAAGGTAGATTAAGGGCTTTGACAGAGCTTTTTCCTTATAATCCTTTGGCAAAATTTATCTCATCGTTTTTTTATTGTTCAAAAAACATTTAAATTTTTAGAACAAGGGAATCGATTACTTCATGTAGAGCAAAATATGTTCAAAGAATTGCAGATACTAACTAGTTTGTTTCATGGCTGTCTCCTCTAAAATCTCAAGTGATATCGGATAATTCAAGTTAAATATATATTGTTGTTTCATTGAAACTTGTTTTTCAGTTTACTGTTCAAGAATACGGACCTCACAGGATCATCGATATGCCTGGTATTTTTGAATCGAAGAAAATCACAAGCGCGAGAATAAAATTGATCGTCACAGGACAAATTAATTGGAACTCACAGGTGCGTTTGATTTTCATTTTTTTAACTTGACAGGTCCACTTTACCAAGGGATGAAATGTTGTTGACAAGCAATGTCAATATATCTCTTGTGTACGTCTGAAAATAATGCATCCATCCACCTGTCTATCCTACTGTTCATCCGTGGGTTTGTCGAACCATCCACTTAGTTTTCACGTTTTCACCTTTCCCCATGAACAGCTAGCTGTAAAAGGGTGAAACTGTAGTGTAGATTTTGTAGCAACTCTTTTGCTTAAAGTCCAGTAATCCTATCCCAAAAACATCAACAGAAATGATATCAAGATCCTAATCCATTTCTAACATTTGACCCTAAGGTCAAATGGTCATTGTTACATTCATGATCGGCAACAATAAAAGATTTTATGCATTTTATTTTTGTAAAAAGGCGTTGCACTCGTTTTATTTGCACTTTCAAGCAAACGTTTTCATCAGAAATATGAAACCATTACCGTCATCCATATATCAGTTGATGTGTTAAAGTAATTTTATCAAATAGAGATATCAAATAAAGAATCTTCTTCAACAACCAAATAGTTACAAATAGAGTGAAAGTTCAAGATTTTGTGTTAACACCACGTCAACAAGGAAAAAAGTGAAACAGGCCATTTTGTCAATGAAAGATCAATAATGTTTTCTCTTGGTAATTTCGATTTGCTTTCAAATGACTGCATTATCATCGCTGAAGTCAAGCTTCTGTGTATACATATGGGTCAGGCCATGACTGACCATTACACAATACTATTTGTCATTCATGTTTCTGACATATGCATATTTGAAAAGTTTGCGAATGGATTCTTCCATTCAACCTATGAATAAATATATATGTATCATCCCAACTGCGGATACGCCCCATCTTAAGATGGGACGGGGGATACTAAAACATGTTAATAATATTCATATTTTATAATGATTTGTGTCAGTAAAACTTGTTTTTAGATAGTTTTGTTATATATTTTTTCACACCTACGAAGAAAAATTTATTTGATGTTCGTTTTCTTCACCTTTTCACTCGGTTTCATATGTTATCGAGTACGTACGATTCAACACTATTCAAACATTTATTGAAAGTCACATTTGATTACTGATTGAATTACATTTTTTAAGCGACATAACAAAATCAGATCAATGTATAGATTTATATTTAGATAATAGTTTTCAGCATTTTTCAAACGACCAATACATGCGTAGATCGAACAGCTGACATCACAGAGACACCTTTGTATATAAGTTTCTTTACAAAAAGGTGTTATAAACTATTAACAATCAAAGATATGAAGTTATTCTAATACAGATCCAAGTTTTAAAATACTAGTGATAAATTGCTTTTTCAAAAATATATATTTAAAAAACGTACCTGATACAGAGAAATGAATAATCCATGCAAAAACTTCCTATAAACAGAAATTAAGCTACTCTCCATCGTTACAATGCAGCTCTGAATAGACTGAATATGTTAATGTGTCAGATTGGCGTGACAGAGAACGGATGTTTGGACACCAATTTGCCCACCGTAGGAACTGTTAGGCTAAAACAACATATGGAGACACCAAAACCCCATGTTGTTTTAACAAAGTATTATCTTGTTTATCTACTTGGCGACTTGGTTGATTGTATCAAATGTAAACGAAATTAAAAGTTCCTATTATCGAAGTCTGGTTCCCTAACATTTTAGATATTTTCAAATAGTGCCAACCTTAGAGTTTAAAATTCCCTCGTAACTCATATCAGTATACTAAAATCTATCTTAATGGCGAGAAATCTTTGTCACAGAGTGTTAACGATTCCTTATAAAATATATTTATCATTTCATAAACGATACCAATCGATTTTAAAAGCTCTTTCCTAAAATTTGTAAAAAAAAAATGTAAGGTAGACAAAGCTTAATATGAATTTGAGTTTAGTAAGAATAATTGCAAATGTATATTTCCACCAATGTACTTGATATCTAAATCGTTTTATGTTTGTTTCAGGAAAAGAATCTACATAAGCATTTGCTGCCTGTTTGCTAATCTTTTTTTCTTTTTGTTTATATATTCTGAATTTTGTGTAACACACGTTTTATTGAAATAAAATACCGTTTAAATCATAGAAATATACTTACTAACCATTATATGATTACACATATTGCATATTTTCATACAATTAAATATCGAATATTTTACAATAAGCAATGACAGTTTCCATATCAAATTTGTATAAGAAATGACAGTTTCTATATCAAATTTGTATAAGCAATAACAATATAAATCATTTAGTCCTCTGAGGATATTACATTAGTACATGTATGTCAGCACAAAATAACTCGATAAGTCTTAGTATATCAATAAAAGTTCATTGATGTGTATTTACAAACCTACTGCTTTTTTTCGGGGGGACATGTTAAGTAGAATATTTAAAGATAACAAAAAAATTAGTTAAGTAAACTTTCAGCTGTAAAATAACAATATTACACTGAAATGTAATTCTTCCCTCTCACCTACTCATCTTATTTTACTTAAGTACGGATCAGTTGATTAACGTATTCAGTTTCACCTTATGTTCGCTCAGTTTCTGACCGCTCACAGCGAAGCATTCTAGCCAAACTAAGATGTGGATCTCTCCCTTTAGAAGTAGAATTAGGTCGCTTTTCTCGCCCGAAGACCCCATTAAATCAACGCACATGCAAATATTGTACTTCCTCTGAAGTAGAGGATGAGATACACTTTCTAACTACATGTAATTTTTATTCTGATGCCAGATTATCTTTATGGTTTAAAGCCCAAGCTATTGATAGTCAATTTATTAATATGTCTCCAACAGACCAGTTAATTTTTCTTATGCATTCTCCCCAACTCTCCCAACCACTAGCCGCTACAACAAGCACTATGTTTAGACGTAGAAGAAATGCCACCATCTAATTAAAACAGGGTGCTCATGAATTAATAAATATACATTTATACTTACATTTTAATTATTTTAGCGCTTACGCGCTTTTAGCTATTTTTAATGTGACTTATAATGTGATCTAGTGTCTCATAGGCCATTCCTGGCCGGACAGTGTAATTTTAACACGTGATATAACTCGCTCCATGTATGTACATTGTGTGACACTTAAATAAAATATATTTCTTCTTCTTCTTCTTCGTATAAGTAGTAAGAACACACAACAATTCTCTCAATTCAACGCTTCTAACAAGCCTAGATAGACGCTTGTACATATCAAAAAACAACAATGATTTAATACTGATCAAAATCATATGTTACCTCGGGCTATGTAGAAAAATAGTAGAATAATTTTTCTCAACTCTGTACCCTGGTTTGTGTCCAAAAATTAAGTGAAGGTAAACCCAGTTTTTTTAGTGAACTCAAAGTCATCAAACTCCGTTAATAATCTTCTTGTAGTATTGATAAGACATGAGTTGAAATATTGCCTTTGCAATATTGAATATCTTAACGTATTGTGCTGCAACTGTACATCGTATTTGTTTGACTTTGTGTTGTATGTTTGATGGTTTCAAAATATAATTTTTATTGGAGCGGCATTAATATAAGCTTCCAGCTTACCTCCCAATCTAATTTCTTTTTATAAAAATGAAAAAAATATGTTTAAACCATAATCTCCTTTGCAAATCTTTGAAACTAAGTTCTCAATTTTTAAAAATCTATTTAAAATCCTGCTACTTCTCCATAATTAATCAATGGATGATGTTAGATTTCATTTTGGTTACTTGACACGATAAACGTTCTGTTAATGACAAAAGTATTTTAAATATATTTAGTGTGGCAAAAAAACTTTCATCGAATAACAAAACAATAACAATAAACATAAACATTTGTTGTCTTTTTGGTTAGGGTTTGATCACGTCTGCTTCCACCTATCAGAGATATTGCCGATAGGGGCAAATGCCTCGATAAATATGAATGATGACCGTTGACTAAAACAACAAACGCTCGGCGTGTACCTTTGTAGTGTTACAAGCATGCTCATGTACAATTGGTACCCATTCTTGTCACTAATTGGAGGGTAACACACAGGTATTAGTGTCATAACCGAACCGGATGTTTACCAAAATCCCTTCTTTCGGAGATCCCCCCCTCCACCCACCCAACACCCATCTCTGAACTACCAAGCAGGTATGTTTGCCATTTGCATCACGACACTGATCAGATCAGGTTTGATCGGAAACATGAGGAGGCATAACTGGATTTATTTACTGGACGTCTTATAAGCATTGACGGAACGCCACTTATAGGTCAGTGTTTGTGAATTATGTTTAAGAAACACTTCTAGATTCGACTATCAAACACAATAAGTACATTGGAATCTTGCTTAACGGAACGGTTTATGTGTAAGAAATTGAACTGATTACAAGGCATTCTTGGTATTCACTAAGAGTAGGTTTTGAGTGTATGATTGAATATAATTTATTTTTGTATTTGCTTAACATGCTGTCATAATTAAAAATATTTAAGAATATAATGAAATACTTTATAAGATTTTGTATAAGAATTACTTTTGAAATCGTATTGGGCTATGAAGAAAGACGATGAAATGCGATGAAAGATATATATAGCCAATAAATCATGAACATCAACATAAAATCCAAATATCTTCCGATGTCCTTAAAGCGCTTATCTAAATGATACATGTTATCATGTTATTGCTAAATTCAACATTAGAATAAAGATATTATGAACATGTTAAAGTATCTGCCGTCCCATCTCAAGATCGGACGTCCCAACTTGGAATTCCAAGTTGGGACGCGTCCCATCTTAAGATGGGACGGGATCCCAAGTTGGGATGATACATATATACACACGCATATTATTTTAGTGGCTGTCACTGAGAGGAGCAATGAGTCGGATGATCTTAGCAGTTGGGATGGTTTGTAGTAGTCCAGTTGCTTAGTTCCAAATTTGGATTAGATAATGAAACTTACAGTAAATGAAATATATGTAATTCCCTAAGATTTCAAATGTGGGTGCCACATTTAAGTCATTTATTTACAGATGTATGTTAACTTATTTTGAATGCATCGCCGTCGTTTGTTATCTATAAATACAACAAACTTCTGTAGCTTGTTTACTTCCGGTGAGGGTCAACGTACCATACATCGCTGATAAAAAAATACTGCTTTATATTTTAGTCGTAAACCTACATTTTCATGTTCTCTAGTAAGTTCACAATGGAGGAATTGCTTGTTGAGTGTAATGTTGTAGTTAATATCGTAGTTTTTTTTGAAAGACGGCAATGTCATTTGATGACAAAATGACAGGTTATGGCGTTTGAGGTTTTTTTGCAAAATTTAATGCAGAACGTCAATTTGTGACAAGGACAATCAATTTAATTTCTTAAAAATTAACTCACTAACGGTAAGAAATGCAAATTTTTCAGGTAAACCAGTTAAGGGAGATAACTCGGTCCGGGGATGCTTTCCTCATGATTAATTGCCTTGAAACGAACGTCTGTAAAAATAAATTATAATAACTCGTCTTGTTATTTGAAATACATTGTCCTAGCCTAAGGAAATATTCGTTCATCTAATCAATTCAGTATATTTGATACCCTTGTTTCATTGATATTTGTACTTGATTTAACTTTTTTTATTTCAAATTATGTGAGAGTAAATTTGTGAAATAACTTAGTAAATATGTGAAATTACTAAATTGTAAATGCATGTTGACCTTATTTTACAGATCATATTTTCTCAAAAAAAGGTTTTTGACTCTTGCGCCAAGGACATGTATGATATTTTATCATTAATTTCTACATGATTTTAAAGACAATTTGCGAAGATACCTAGATGATTGTTTCATATTGTTAGGTGACCGAACATTAACACAAGGTTTGGGTATTTTGAACAACCTTATTGAAAACTTGTCAATTGCAACGGAAGCAAGTGATATACATATTCCCTTCTTAGACACAAATTTTACATGTCCGGCAACAGGTTAGAATCAGATATTTACTACTTCTGTAGTGATACAAAATATTATATCCATTTCTCGTTCCCGTTTCAACCAAGTCACACAAAACGTAGCATTCCGTACAATTTTGCATGTCGAATCTGTATGCTAGTATCTCACCAAATCGCAAGAGAAAGCTGTATCCTGGAACTGAAACAATATTTACAACAGCGAGATATCCAAATGCCTTAATAGATAACGGATTTAAGAAAGCGCAAAAGCGCAATCATTGAGGAGAAGCGGATTTGTAGTTGTTGAGATAAACAAGTCAACAAACAACCAATTGCTGCATATGTTTCCACAAATAATGCCAAAATCTAGACCTATTGGGAATCATCAGACGGAATGCTTTCTAGGGCGTGTTTTAACACATACCCACATCCTTAAATTTGGTGTTCCCAAATGTAAAAGAGGAAATTGTTGAACTTTTCATCATTTAATAGAGGGGGATAATCGTTTAAAAAAGCATGCACAATTCAATGATCTTACAAACATGAATTGTATTGCCGGAAATGTATTTATTTAATCACTTGTCAAGGGTGCCTCGAACTTTATATTGGCCAAACAGAGTATCTCAGGGAAAGGATGCGGGTATTCAAAAAAACAAATAAAGGACCAAAACACCCGCTGTATACCCTCCAGAGAACCCATAGACTCGTGCGCAAAAGGAAAGACAATTAACTTGGCCTTATTTCCTTTCTATCAACTGTCAACCATCAACTGTTTCGCAAAATAAAGGAAGACTTCTTATTTGAGAAAAATTGTACATCTTTAAACAGGTCGAGCTGAATTTTACACAAGCTCTTTGTACAATATCATCATAGTGACATATAGACAATATAATCATGTAATCTTTCTGTAGTTGAATCGAAACATGTAGGAGCAAACGTTGTGTACTGTTGGTACTAATAAAATCTTTAACCATAAATAGGGCGACTCCCTCAAACCATTTATATATTCCTCTCCAGAAGCAAAATTATTGAATTTTTTAGATGTGTACACCTTTTGCGCCTCATATGTTCAATCTGTTGTCAATTATATAAGATGTAACACTCTACCTGATAAGCTGCAAAACCCACAGGACAGGATTTACAATAGGGTTAAAGATAGTTCAAGGAGTCATTAACAATATGGCCAGCCAACAAAATTCTTTTTGAAACTAGAATCACGGAATTTTTTAAACAAGGCAATCACAGAGTTGGAGGATAAAGATGGGGGAAAAAAATTCAACAACCTGTGAAATCTTGGAAGAAACTGTAAAATTTTATAAATCATTATACTCTAGCCAAGTATATTGTAAGGTTGATTTGGATGACATAGTCCCAGAACATTCCTGTAATAAACTTGACGACAGTGTATCAGCTAAACTTGAGGGAGAATTAACTTACAATGAAGTACTATCTGCTTTAAAGCGCATGAAAAGGTCCTGATGGTTTCACAGCTGAATTCATTAAGTTTTTCTGGCGAGATTTGAACAAATATTTACTAAACTCTCTATTAATGCTTACAAGAATGGTTCACTATCAGTTACTCAAACACAGTGTGTTATAACATGTATTCCAAAGGAAAATAAACCAAAAAAGGTACTTGAAAAATTGGAGACCAATATCTCTACAAAACGTTACCTATAAACTAGCCTGCGCCGCAATCGCAGGTCGTCTTAAATCAGTTCTCGTGACCATAATAAGCGAAGAACAAAAAGGATTCCTTCCCGGTAGGTATATAGCTGAGGTCACCAGACAAATATATGACGTAATGGAACACACAGAGAAATATCAAATTGGAAATTCATACAAAATGTCCTAAATTTCGGACCTTCGTTTTGCAAATGGGTTAATATTCTATATAACAATTCTGAATCATGTGTTTTAATTAATGGATTTCCGTCCTCATTCTTTAGGCTCGGTAGAGCATGTCGTCAAGGAGATCCCGTCTCACCTTATCTGTTTATCCTGTGTACGGAAATATTGCCAAAATTATTAAAAAATAACACACAGATTAAAGGTATCAAAATAGGAAATATTGAACATCTCCTAGCTCAGTTTGCTGATGATATGTCTTTGATGTTAGATGGATCTGAAAAATGCCTCTGTGTAGTTCTTGCTACTTTCCCCTTTTTGAGCGCTTCTCTGGACTTAAGGTAAATGTGGAAAAAACTAAATTAATTTGGATCGGCTCAAAGAAACGTAGTAGGATTAAGCCTTGTAACGAGTGGAATCTCGAATGGGTACATTCTTTTAAGCTATTAGGAATAATGTTTCATATTGATCTTGAAAATATGATTTAAATCAACTATTTGGATAGGTTCAAGGATATTGAAAACCAAATGAAAATCTCGCCCATCGCCGTCTGATCATATTATAAAAGCTTACCAATCAAAATGTTTTGATTTTATGTGGAAAGGAAAACCAGAAAAAGTAAAACAAGAAATTATAATAGGCAGTATACCTAATGGAGGTATTAAAGTCCCACAAATATCCTATTACATAGCTGCTCAGAAGACAGCATGTTTGAAACGCTATTATAACACATATAATGAGAAAACTTTTTTTGTTTTTCACAATAATATCATACCGGCAAATATATTAGAGATGGATTCAAAATATATCCAGGATTTTATTGTTCCAAAAGTGACCAACAAGTTCTGGAAAGATACATTACAAGCATGGAGTGTATATCTATCGAACCGTAAATCCTTGAAGAGGGAAATCTATTCTGAATTTATTTGGTACAATGATAACATAAAGATAAACAACCAATCCGTTTTCTATAAAAACATGTACTCCGCTGGTGTGAGTAATCTAATTACTGATACAGGCTGCTTATTATCATATAAACAATTTATAAATTTTTACACAGCTAAAGGTGACCTGTTGACCTTCTATGGACTTCAAAATTCTATAAAGGAATATCTTAATAAATTTCAACCCAATGCTTATCAGTTACCTAAAATTCCAATATTGCCTTACAATCATATGCAAATACAAGTGGACGTAAAGGATCAAAACACTACTACGATATTTTATTGAATAATTCTTTCCAAAATATGAAATATAATCATAAATGGGAACAAATTCTTAACAAAATCTATTCTGACTCTGAGTGGAAAATGATTAATGAAATGCCTTTTATATGTACCGAATGTACTGAATTGAGATGGTTTCAATACGGACTTATACATAGAATTTTACCTGTGAGTTCCTATCTCTTCAAACTTAACTATATTGATTCACCATTATGCTTATTCTGCAAAAATGAAATATGTAACATTGACCATTTATTCTGGGACTGTGAATTATTAACTCTCTTTGGAAAGATATCCAACAATCAATCAATATCAACGCCCATCTTAACATAATGTTCACAAAGAAAGAAATAATACTTGGATATGTATCCAAAAACAACGACCCACTAAATGTTATACTTTTGTTGATCAAACAGATTATTCTTAAAAATGCCATAATAAAGAGTCAAATATAACTATTGGAAGAATCCAAAGGGATTTATCACGCTATTATGATGTAACAAAAGCAATAGCCAACTCTTCATGTCAGTACGACAAGTTTGTTAAATTTTGGTCAAGTTGTCACCACTTGTTCACTTAGTCAATCGATTTGCCTTTTGTTCATAATTGTACCCTATATCCATCATCCAAAATGAAACTATAAATGAACTATGTGAATGAAATTTGCATATATATGTGCACAAAAAAATGTGGAATAAAACAAAAAAATAAGAAAAACCCACTCGCCTAACCAACACGTTCGAGCAATAAAGGAGAACCTTTTGCTAATTAGCTCCGGCTATCACTGGTATTGTTGACACCGGGCAATCAATACAGAAAAACACACTCTTTGACCCTTCTCAACAAGGGGATCCCTTACATGTGAATATCATCATTTTAACAAATAATTTGTCAAAGGTATTATTTATAATATTAGAGGCATTTTAGAAGTTTAAATGGATATAAGCAAGAAAATATATAGATAACAACCTCGGTATTCAGAAGTTATCCATTATTTGCAAAACAAAAAAACAAAAAAATTAGAAAGAAAAAAAATCAATATGGCCAGCGCTTCACACGAAACTCTCGTGGCAACTAAAAATCTTTGAGATTAAACATGCTGTAGTTCAATACGTACCCAGAAAAACTGCTTGCAAGGGGAGATATAAAAATCATTTCTTGTGATCTGTTCTTTTCAATTTAAGATTATGGATTATATAGAAAAGACTTTCTTGTATCATAAAAACAAGATCATTTCATACAAGATCATTATGGCACACTTTCTTTATTAGCAATAAAACATTTTATTTTCTTGGATGCGCCTGTTGACACCCTGTTATTGAGAACTAGATAACAATACTGTTCTGCAAGACAAAGTCTTGCTGTATTGACAGGGTGCTCAACATATTTTCAAACGTCAAATATGCATATTTTAAAGTCCGAAGTTTCCTATTTTTCGCATACAAAAGGTCAATGGGGCAATCTCTCATATGGATCATTATATATGTCCGCTGTCCAATATCTATTAATACATTATTATATCTACTTGGTTAGGATTGGGTGGTTATCTTTGTTAAGATGTCTACACAACTGTTCAATTTCATGAGATTATAACTTTCAGATATCAGCTAATCTAGAAGTCGCCGATAGAAAGACAGCACATGACAACACAGTTGAATGTATCATAATCATCATGAGATATGACTGTGATTTGCCTCCCCAACTGAAACGACAGATTGAAGCTATTATGGAGGTCTGCGGAGAAGGAGGTAACACAATACAATTAATTATAATCAACTATGGGTTGTAATGTTATCTGTTAGAATAAGCTTATCTATCATATTTGTAAATGATTTATTGATAGATAATATAAACATTCACTCGTGCTTATTCTCTCGATTCCAGGGGTTTAAATGCAATGTTGACAATATTAGACATTCATAAATTTTGTTATTGACCTTGTCATGTCGTAAAGTCATATATCTTAACAGATCTAGTCTCTTTGCAATTTGGTCCATTCGAATTGACGTGCTTTAGCTTTCAATTATATGTCTACCCAGCTGGTTTTAATAACGTTTGATCTGATTTTAGAGGATTTCTTCAAAACAAATCCTTCCATTCCTCAATGCCCCAAAATGTGTATACAAAATATATACAGTAGAACTCGGATATAACGAACTCCAAGGGACCAGCGAATCTAGTTCGCTATATCCGGTGTTCGCTACTCACGTTTGGCAGCCATCTTAACTTTTTGCGGGCGGGGCCAAAATCAGACGACACAGATTGAGCCAGAATAGCTTCGCGATTCTTAATGATGCCACTCAAAGTAGATTTTGGAATATCAAAGTCCAAAGCGATGTTTTTCTTAGATTTTACACCCAAATCAACGGCCTCTATGATACGAAGTTTAGTATAAAGTGATAGCTTTACGTTTACCCGCCATCTTGTGACAAGAAACGCAAGTGAACTGACATTCTGTGACCATGTCGGGTATTTAAACACAACATCTGTTTACTTAACAGTTAATTTTCTAACAACGTTGAAGATACCGCTGATTGACTAAGCTGACACGGAGTGAGTTTGCTCTAACAATAATGAGGAGCTTTGATTCACCACGGACAATGTTGATCTTACCGCTAATTGAGTAAAGCTGACACTGATTGAGTTCGCTATAAGTGATGTTAATTGACCCTCGGGGCATGAAAATTAGTTCCCTATATCAGATAATTCGCTATATCCGGGTTCGCTATACACGTATAATTTTAATGATATTATATAAAGCTTATGACGGGACTTAAAAAATGGTTCACTATATCCGAGTGTTCGCTATATCCGAGTTCCTTATATCCGTGTTCTACTGTACACCATGTTACAATTTATCCATGTTATTACATTTTGTAAACGTGCAAGGTTATCATAGAGAAATATTGTATCTGTGCCAACGACTTTAATGCTCCTATCTGTACCAAGCAGATTCAAGTGTTTCAAATGGCAGTTTCTGGGTTTTAGCAGATTATCAAAATTCAACTCGTCATACTATCATAAATTGGTATAGTATTGGGCTACGTTGGTCTGTCCGAACATTTGTACAAAATTTACTTGACATTTACTTGACTGTTTATAGTTTGCATTTTGGTTTATCACACTGACAAGAAGGTCCGCATAAAAGTGTGTGGCCTTGAGTTTCATTTGTTTGGATAGGTTCTTCATAGGAAGACGTCAGACCCAGCCAATTATGGTGACCTTGAAATTATTTTAGGTTTTGAAATTTCCAGCATCGAAAGTCTCATGTTTAGCTCGTCAGCGTGGGATCTCAGAAGCAATTTGTAGAAATATCATCATGACTGACAATTGGCTTCCCAATGAAAAGCTTCCATACCTAGTCGATAGTGGTCATCTTCACATGATTTTCGAGGACTTTGACATTTTTGGCATTGAAAACTACATGTTAATCTTCGTTTTGAAGATTCTTTGCCCAATTGATTCAGGTGATCTAACTTTTTTAGAGAGGAAACTTCCATGTAAACTAAAGATATTTTCAAGGACCAAATTTAAGTTTCCTATTTGAAAGATGCAAAGACGATATTTGTGAACATTGAATTAGTTTCAACACTATCAAACATTTTTCACTATAGAAACCCGCATATCTAGCTTGTCAGATAAATATCTCAACCATTTGATGGAAATTTTAATTATAATCGTTAGAAAATGCGTATGTCAATGTCTTTTATCTTACACCGACAATTATGAACTTTTCGGCAAGGAAACCAGATTTTGAAGCATGTCAGACTTAATCTCATGTTTTAATGTATTTCAAATACATAATTGATGTTAACCACCACAACAAATCATTCAAAATAGTTTCTTTTGTGAATTGATGTTTCTGTTGACTTGGTACTTTCTCTATTTGTCAATTCAATTGAAATGATTATGTTATGTGCCACGGGGAAACATCTTATATTTCAGACGTCTCGTGTCACTTGGTCTTGACACATCTAGATGAGTGTGATCCACAGTTCAAGGACACAGCAAACTTGCCCAACTTATACGAATCGCCAAAGGTCCAAAGAGCAGTTGAGAATATGAGTGAACAAACTGGAATACCCCCTAACAACATCAGTTTCATAAAGAACTACACAACTGAAACTGAAACTGACCTCAACAGTAAACTACAGTATCTCTGGATATTAAACAAAGCTGAGGACACTGCACAAGCAATCGTTAATACAAGAGAAGGAAAGGCAAAAAACGAATTAAAAGAAATGGTAACATTTTCTCCGTATTTTGTCAAGAGTTGAGTGACTACTGAATGTCAAATATTTAAATGGTCCTTATATCATAATTTGTCAAATTTTGATACTCTTCTTTGGTTAAGATAAATTTACTCATTGGAATAATTTGAATTAAACATTTCCCTAGGATGAAAATATAGGGTTATATTCATTTTTTAATAATATCCATGGTTCAGTATTACAAAGAGTCAGTTGTTATTGTTAGTAAATAATAAAAACTCTTATGTAGGTCATAACATTTGCAATGAACATGTTAATTACGGAAATGAAATTTACCATGTTTTGATTCTTGTACCAATAATTTTCATTAGATTGTAGATAAGGAGACGTTCAACAATCAATACAAATCGGAAAATTACTTTTTGAGACACAAATTTGAAGTTGATGAAGTTGGTTGGAAAAACCCCCAACTATATTAGCATAGTGGCTACGTGCCAGTAAAACAACTTATTGCATTGCCTCTTTGCTTACGTTCGTCAATCATTCCGTTCGTTAACCATCTGCTTTTGAGACTTCTTCTCTAGAACCATTAAATCAAGAAATTTTATAGGATTATGATTTATAGATGTGGTGACCCTGTGGCCCTTATCAGGGGCTACAGAGAGTGCGCCCATAAACCCATTTTCATCTTCTTCTTTTAAAAACAAAAGGTTGAGAAGGCTTATATCCTCTGTACAGACTCCTTGACAAATGGGAATTATAATTTATAGATTTGGTGATCATATTGCCAAATATAAGGGTCACAGGGACCACACCCTATAAGCCTAATTTTTTTTCTCTCAAGGAACAAAGGGTCTACAAAACTTATATTATTTTTACAAAGTCCTTGACAAGAAATATTAATCTTATGTTAGATTCTGTCATCATGTGGCTCTTATTAAGGACAACGAGAGCCACGCCTTTAAAATTATTGTCTTCTTCTCTAGACGCAAATGGTGTAGAAAGCTGAAAACTTGTGTGACGACTCCTTGGCTAAGAGGGTTCATGATGATAGCTTTGGGTACCCTTTGACCCCTTAAATGCCCGGAGGGAAACACCCTATTTAGCCAAATTTTGAGATATTTCCGAAAGCCAGCATTTTGGAAAGCTTGTATCCTATGTAGAGACTTTTAGGCTTATGTTGATTATAACCTATAAACTTGCGGAACCTGTGGCTCTTCACTAGGACCGAAAACGCCATTTTCATATTCCTAAAAAGAAGAGTGTTGATAGCTGTAATGTGTAGTGTCCTTAGCCAAATGAGATTATAATGCTAAGGCCTTAGTCTAAAGATGATAAATGTTACTGCCTGATAAGTTACAGAGCCCATGGCTTTGTTTTTTATTTTCAATAACCATCATTATTCATAACTATATGCTTGAAAACGTTAAACAATTATTAAACAAATATCACTTATTTATTCTAGCAATGGATAAAAATATCATCAATCTTGCCATTTATAGTAAAAAGGAGATTGAAATTGTTCATAATTCAAACTTCAACGAGCCAATTAAATGCCATACAAAAAACATCAGTTTAAAATCGTGGTTTCTAATGGATTTACTGACGGTGTTGTTTCAAAAGTAAGTGGGAAAAAACACATATGCAAAATGTCACTTTGCCTTAACGCAAAGTGCAGAATTGGTTCAATAGCAAAAAAAATTTGAATCAGCGTCAAAGAAATTGGACAAAGATATATATATCAGAAGAAGCCTTTTCAAACTTGAGAACTTAATAGATAAAATAGAACATTACAGATGAATGGAAAAGAATAAAAATAGAAAATCAAATGTAAAAGATTTTCAAAATTTATCTAAATCATTTTTCATACAGAGAATGCAGTTTACTTGGGGACCGAAAAAACATCCTGAGTGGTCAAAAGAGGTAAATTAATTTATTGAACTGATACGATGGTTAAAAAATGTTTTCTGTTGTCATACTGTATATAACCACAAAAGAATAAACGGCATGAGTCCTCAAAAGAGGATAATAAAACATTCTTGAAGAATTTCAATTGAATGATTTAACCATCCATCTTAATGACTTTTTCAAAGGCCCAAATGTTGTAAAAAAAGGTGACACAACTCAACCAACTTTTGAACATTGCTTAAAATGTTTTCAAACATTACTGATTGCAGGAATGGAAGAGGTTAAAAGAAAAATTTGTTGAACAGCCAAAGGAACAGGAACTGAACACACCGAGGGGTCATACGTTCCTCTTGTTTGGTCCAACAGGTCATGGAAAGTCGTCATTTGGAAATGGCTGTGTGGCAGCTTTAGAGAACACGGACCGAGTACCAACATACAACGAGGTGCGACAAAGCAAGGGATCTGTAACAAGTCAGGTATGCTATTTTGAGGTATTGATGCGCCTAACAAAACATATTATCATGAGGAAACGCAAATAACGAACATAACTTCGGTGAATATTTTGTACAATGGCGATAAAAACATGGATCTATGGATAGATAAAGGGTGTATTAAATCAACAGACGTTCAAATACATGTGTTAAATATATGGTGATAACAAAAGCATAAGTAGTGAAAAATGTTAATATGCATAATCACTTTTTGCCTTGAACGATTGTTTCAACATGAGTTCCTGTATTTCGTAGTCTATGACCTCATATAACAATTACCGATTTAACTCTTTCTGTATAAGTAAATATTAGATCATTATACGGGCAAATGGTGTTGACGTCCAGAAAAAATATACTACTTTCTCGTAGGGAGTCAGTTTATACTTTTGGAAAAACGGAAAGATATTTTTCAAATTTGGATAAAAATGAACAAACATGGCCGTTGTCATCCAATGAAAGGTTTCGACCGTACATAAATTCTAACATATCCTAGGCACAGTTTAAAACGGATCACAATGGAAGAATGGATAAATTATCCTTAAATGTTGAAAAACAAAGAGTAAAAAAATAATAATTAAGTAAAAAAACTAAATGATTGAGATATTTTAGTATTTCGAACTTTGACTGTTGAAAATTGCCTTACATGTCAAAATTGCATTTCATAACAAAGAAAGTTCACAATTTTAAAGTGTAATCAGTGTTTTTACCTATGTTTTAATTACCACTGTTAATGATAAGCATACTGTCAATTAAAACCCATTTCCCACCTCTTCTAGAGTTGTGGGTTGTGCCCGTAAAAATATCCTAATCATTATTATTTATTACCCATACGGGCGAGGATAAACAGGTTGATATTGATTTCTTAAATCCGCACGTGTCTTTTTGTGATTCTCTATTGTTGAGAAGAGAATGAAACAAGATTTTTATTTTTAATTCAAACAACTTGGCTGCCATCGAAATATTCATGAAAACATAAAAGCTAGGAATATTAACGATATAATAAGAATTACTTAGACATTATCAAGGCACAACATAAAAGCATATGAAACCATACAACTGTTCAAACCATACACTATTATCGTTGTCACTTCAAAAACGTGAAGGTCAGACACACGTTCTGACGGTCTCGATCCAGTTCAACCTCCACCTCCAAAAAAATAAATGCACATCCCACGCCGTATGAAGCTGTATTCAGTGCTCATGATGATATATATTCTTTTATTGTAGTTCAGCGCCTACAAGTGTGGGTCTCACAAGATCATTGATATGCCTGGAATTTTTGAATCGGAGGATGTGAAAAGCGAAAATATCCGGAAGATTGCCACTGGCCAAGTTTCATGGACTTCAAAGGTAGCTTAGATAGCTTTCAGTAAAAAATCTGTCTGAAGCTTGCTTCGCATTGTCCTGTTTTTGAATTAAGAATTCAACTGCACCCCATCTAATGATGAAGATCTGAAAATTGAATAGAATTGCTTAAACAGTCTTTCTGTAATTGGTGGGACCGATTCTGACCATCAGAAATGACTTAGTACATAACATGGTGTAACGAAATCTAAACTTAAATTAAGGTCAAATTAAGGTTAAACACAGTCCAACCCACCACAAATTGCAACAGAAATTATTTTGATGGTATTTGAGAAAAGTAGCACAATCACCAGGCTCACACTTCGTACGATTCAACAAGAAGACGAGACGTAGATTTTCATGGGTTTATTTCTTCTAAGTACTTTGCTGTCAACCATTCCAGCCCCGCTTTCCCTGGGCTCCCTCACGACGCCTAGCGCCTCTTCAATCACATGGCTGATTGTGGCTGTCACCAGCCCATAGCCGGGTGCTGGCTGGGAGTCAACTCTCTCTCCAGGACGATGGCCGAGAACTAGCTGAGAACTGGCTTTGAAGTCAAACCTGGGTCTAATATACCCAACAGACTTAGTTGTGAAAACATTGTCGCTTAACAACAGCTTAGTGATTATAACAAACTAAGGGATTACTTTGGGATGGGATTAGCAGAGTATTACATAGGTTTCACAACCATTATGTTACACACCTCCATCACCAAACAAGAAATATTGACAAAGATTTCTTTGCTCTGTTAAGCCAATGATAACAACATTATATATCTATAAATAAAATGTACATAAAAAACTTACAACAGTTATTTTCCGTAAAGGATCTATACACTGTTAAGCGCACAAATACATCAGCATATGATCATACATACAAGAGAATATACATCTCCGCGCTTATAAACATATATCGATATTTCATGGCATACAAATACATCCTGCCAATAAAACAATACATTAGAAATACAAATGCGCTCATTCAATATTTAAGATTGACTTAACAAAGTCGCCACATGGTGAGATATTTCCATTACTGGAGAAACAAAGTCCCACATGGTGAGATAGGGTTTGAAGAGTCTCGGTTTAGTCATGGTTAACCTGGCCCACCGTCGGGTACAGCTCAACTCCCACTGTTTTCCAGGAACATTGGTCATCCTACATGGAGGCACAGATATTTTCCATCTACTGACGTTCACCACGTCCCCTGCTTTAGCAGACACCGGCCATGTTACAGGATGGACCAACTGCTGCTCCCACACCGACGTTCTCCATGGGTTCTCGTTCTCCCAGGTCCAAACCGATCATCTCCTTCCGCAGTCGTGCTGGCTTTTTGCATCATTGCACCTACTGATGGATGGAGGCACCAACTGTCGTTTCCCCACCCTATCTCCTCTGGGTTCTCCTCTCTTAACCTTACTAGTACCTAATCCTCAACTTAACAGTGAGATATTTTCTTATCTTACTAGCTGCATATCTACCGTTTCATGAAACAACATTGCTCCTTACTACCATAATGCATTGAATAAATTACCCAAGAGAGCTAATGTATCTGACCGTCCCCAATAATTACTTGTAAGCTTTAATCTTTTTAATCCAAGGAATTAAAGCCTACAGTTAACCCTAGCCTTTGCGTTGTGTTTTTCTCTACAGGGGTTACATAATAAGTTCCATCTCAGAAAACCTTAAACCCACCGTTGCCTAACCTACTGCTTGATAAGATTTTGTTCGTCTATCCTTGGCCTTCAGACCCAGGGCTAATCCACAAGACCCCTTTAATCCGGTCTGTAAATCAAGGCCATTCAAGTCAATTAATGGCAGGAGCTTCGTCTCGGGTTACAACATTATATGCCCAACTGCTCAGTCTGAGCAACATCCCATTGGATGTCCCGCGGGCTTACCATATAATGTACCCGTCCACTCTTCAACCAATCTCTCAGACTTTAGGATTTCTAAACTTCATCTTGATTCAAGCCCTCCCCATTATCTTTGTTTATGTAATTCACCTAAATCGTCCCTGGCAAATAATTCTAGTTTTCCTTCAATACCCCTTTCTCACTGCCTGGCTAATCCCGTCAAAACACGGCTTGACAAATCTTCCCACATCAAATCAGTCATCTGAATAACATTCCCCGATAAACCCCTGATTTGTGTTAGTTCTCCTACTGTCCTTTACCTCTACCCCTTACTGATACACTAACATACCTAACACTATCAAATAAAGTTTATTTGCAAAACCCAGGGTCGCCCAGAGAAGCGGGGAAGTTAGACAACAGTACTCACCAACCACCAAGTCCAAGTCCCTCTCTCTTGCTGAATCCGGGTCACGGCACCAAAAGGATCCCCTGTGTAGCACAATCAGCAGGCACACACTTCGAAAGATTCAACAAGAAGACGAGATGCATGTGGATTTTTCATGGGTTTATTTCTTCCAAGTACTTTGACTAATCTGTCTGTCGATCTTTCTCGCCCGCCTTCCCTGGGCAACCTCACGACGCCGAGCGCGTCTCTGCTCACATATCAGGTCGTAGCTGTCAGCAGCCCATGGCTGGGTCCTGACGGGGACTCACCGCAGTCCCGTGGCTGAGACTCAACCCTCTCTCCTGGTCGATGGCCTCACCAACCACCAAGTCCAAGTCCCTCTCTCTTGCTGAATCCGGGTCACGGCACCAAAAGGATCCCCTGTGTAGCACAATCACCAGGCTCACACTTCGTACGATTCAACAAGAAGACGAGACGTAGATTTTCATGGGTTTATTTCTTCTAAGTACTTTGCTGTCAACCATTCCAGCCCCGCTTTCCCTGGGCTCCCTCACGACGCCTAGCGCCTCTTCAATCACATGGCTGATTGTGGCTGTCACCAGCCCATAGCCGGGTGCTGGCTGGGAGTCAACTCTCTCTCCAGGACGATGGCCGAGAACTAGCTGAGAACTGGCTTTGAAGTCAAACCTGGGTCTAATATACCCAACAGACTTAGTTGTGAAAACATTGTCGCTTAACAACAGCTTAGTGATTATAACAAACTAAGGGATTACTTTGGGATGGGATTAGCAGAGTATTACATAGGTTTCACAACCATTATGTTACAGAAATTAAGTAGTCCTTTATAATTTATTTAAGTTTTAGGAATATCAGAGTGGGGGGGAATTCAGAAATTTTATGTAAAAGTAACATTGGAATATACTATTTTTTGCTTTAAACTTTAAAATATCGAATTTTTACTTTCCATCATATCCCATTGTGTGACCATTTAAATGAAAGCTTATTATGACATCTTTATTTCTATGCCAAAAGTAAAATGCGAAATATTGTCTGATAAAAAATATTACCAAAAAGATGTAGTTTTGCACCCAAATTAACATTTTAATGTAAGCGAGTCTGAGCAGCCAAGGAAAACAGACCATCTCAATGATGAACAAGGCAAAATCAAAATTAGAATGTTTCCAAGTTAGTACTTTTTCTCATGTAAAGTTCTATACAACATGTCAAATATTTTTATCAAATAAGAAGACTCAAGGTGGTGCAGGGGCGTGGGAAGGATTGTTGACTTAAATCATACGAGTTGTATGGTAACAAGCAAGCCTAGCACTTAGCTTGACATAATGGCAGCGCCCATCCTTCAAATTCAAACCGAGTGAGTGAGTTTGGGATTAATGTGTTTTGAACAACATTTAAGATATTAAACACGTGGAGGACAAGCATCCAAAAGAGGATCGAAAGCATGTTGGGAAAAGACGGAATGAAAGGCATTGTGAGAGTTAGACAAGAGGTTTTAGAACGACTTCTACCCGACGACCTATCAAGCTTGGGTGCCCCTGCCTGGAGCATGTAAGCTCCGGCCGGTGTCCCGGTATAAATTCGCCCCCGTATAAAATCTCCCCCCGGCGATTTTGTACCGGTACAAACCCTCCCCCGGAGATTTTATACCGGTATAAAATCGCCCCCCGGCGGAATTATTTCTCTCCCCCCTTAGAATAAAATCTCCCCCCTCAAGTTTCTTCTGTATTAGTTTCAGAATGGATTGTAGACATATTATATTTACCATGATGAATAGTTGTTTTGAAACAATGACATTAAAGATTGTTTGAAATAATATTTTGTATTAGAAAAGACTTTTAAAGGATTTATTAAATTGTACTATTTCGTTTTTACTACTTGCTTTAAGTAAGTCTTTGGAAAGAATATTTCGGTATTAGTTACAAAAAGAGGAAGCTAAAATATTACATATATTTAGATCAACATAACAATGTACAGGTAAAGGGGGCGATTCTGTACTGGGTTGAATGCATACTTATATACAATAGAGGGGCGAATCTATAGTGGGTTTGATGCACATAACAATGTACAGGTAAAGGGGGCGATTCTGTACTTGGTTTAATGCACATACTTATATAAAATAGAGGGGGCGATTCTGTACTGGGTTTGATGCACATGTATCATCCCAACTGCGGATCCGCCCCATCTTAAGATGGGACGCGTCCCAACTTGGAATCCCAAGTTGGGACGTCCCATCTTGAGATGGGACGGGGGATACTTAAACATGTTAATAATATTCATATTTTATAATAATTTGTGTTCGAAAAACATGTTTTTAGATAGTTTTGTTATGTTCTTTTCACACCTAAGAAGAAAATTTGATTTGATGTTCATTTACTTCACTTTTTCACTCGGTTTCATATGTTATCGAGTACGAACGATTCAACACTACTCAAACACTTATTTAAAGTCACATTTGATTACGGATTGAATCACATTTGTTAAGAGACATAACAAAATCAGATTGATGTATAGATTTATATTTAGATAGTAGTTTTCAGCATTTTTCAAACGAACAATACATGCGTAGATCGAACAGCTGACATCACAGAGACCTCTTTGTATCTTAGTTTCTTTACAAAAAGGTGGTTTAAACTATTAACAATCACAGATATGAAGTTATTCTAATACAGATCCAAGTTTTGCAATACTAGTGATAAATTGCTTTTTCAAAAATATATAATTAAAAAACGTACCTGATACAGAGAAATGAATAATCCATGCAAAAACCTCCTTTGAACAGAAATTAAGGTACTCTCCATCGTTACAATGCAGCAATGACTAGACTGAATATGTTAATGTGTCAGCTTGGCGTGACAGAGAACGGATGATTGGACACCAATTTGCCCACCGTAGGAACTGTTAGGCTAAAACAACATATGGAGACACCAAAACCCCATGTTGTTTTAACAGAGTACTATCTTGTTTATCTACTTGGCGACTTGGTTGATTGTATCAAATGTAAAAGAAATTAAAAGTCTCTTTTATCGAAGTCTGGTTCCCCAACATTTTAGATATTTTCAAATATAGTGCCAACCTGAGGGTTTGAATATTCCCTCATAACTCATAACAATATACTAAAATCTATCTTAACGGCGACAAATCTTTGTCACAGAGTGTTAACGAATTCCTAATAATATATATTTATCATTTCATAAACGATACCAATCAATTTTTTTAAGCTCTTTCCTAAAATTTGTACACAAAATGTAAGGTAGACAAAGCATAATATAAATTTGAGTTTAGTAAGAATAATTGCAAATGTATATTTCCACCAATGTACTTGATATCTAAATAGTTTTATGTTTGGTTCAGGAAAAGAATTTATATAAGCATTTGCTGCCTGTTTGCTAATCCTTTTTTCTTTTTGTATATAAATTCTGAATTTTGTGTAACACATGTTTTATTGAAATAGAATACCGTTTAAATCATAGAAATATACTTACTAACCATTATATGATTACACGTATTGCATATTTTCATACAATGAAATATCGAATATTTTACAATAAGCAATGACAGTTTCAATATCAAATTTGTATAAGAAATGACAGTTTCTATATCATATTTGTATAAGCAATAACAATATGAATCACTTAGTCCTCTGAGGATATTACACTAGTACATGTATGTCAGCACAAAATAACTCGATAAGTCTTAGTATATCAATAAACTTCATTGATGTGTATTTACAAACCTAATGCCTTTTTCGGGGGACATGTTAAGTAGCATATTTAAAGATAACAAAACGATAAGTTTAGTAAACTTTCAGCTGTAAAATAACAATATTACACTGAAATGTAATTCTTCCCCCTCACCTACTGATCTTATTTGACTTATGTACGGATCAGTTGATTAACGTATTAGTAGTAAGAACACACAACAATTCTCTCAATTCAACGCTTCTAACAAGCCTAGATAGACGCTTGTACATATAAAAAAGCAACCTTTTAATACTGATCAAAATCATATGTTACCTCGGGCTATGTAGAAAACAGTAGAATAATTTTTCTCAACAAGGGTTTGTGTCAAAAAATCTAGTGAAGGTAAACAAAGTTTTTCAGTGAACAAACTCCGTTTATAATCTTCTTGTAGTATTGAGTAAATGAGTTGAAATATTGAATTTCTAAATAAGCATAAAGAAATCGCCTTTGCAATATTGTATATCTTAACGTATTGTGCTGCAACTGTACATCGTATTTGTTTGACTTTGTGTTGTATGTTGGATGGTTTCAAAGTATAATTTTTATTGGAGCGGCATTAATATAAGCTTCCAGCTTGCCTCCGAATCTAATTTCTTTTTATAGAAATGAAAAACCATAATCTTCTTTTGCAAATTTTGGAAACTAAGTTATCTTGTTTTAAAAAATCTATTGAAAAGCGTGCTATTTCCCCATAATTAATCAATGGATGATGTTAGATTTCATTTTGGTTACTTGACATGATAATCGTTCTGTTATTGAAAAATATATTTTGAATATATTTAGTGTGGCAAAACAACTTTCATCAAATAACAATACAATAACACTAAACATAATATTTGTTGTTGTTTTTGGTTAGGGTTTGATCACGTCTGCTTCCACCTATCAGAGATATTGCCGACAGGGGCAAATGCCTTAATAAATATGAGTGATGATCATTAACTAAAACAACAAACACTCGGCGTGTACCTTTGTAGTGTTCATGTGCAATTGGTACCCATTCTTGTCACTAATTGGAAGGTGACACACAGGTATTAGTGTCATTACCGAACCGGATGTTTACCAAAATCCCTTCTTTCGGACATCCCCTCCCCCCTCCATCCAACCCACACCCATCTCTGAACTACCAAGCAGGTATGTTTGCCATTTGCATCACGACACTGATCAGATCAGGTTCGATCGGAAATATGAGGAGACATAACTGGATTTATTTACTGGACATCTTATAAGCATTGACGGAACACCACTTATAGGTTAGTGTTTGTGAATTATGTTAGATACATACATACACTTTTAGATTCGACTATCAAACACAATATATAAGTACATTGCAATCTTGCTAAACGGAAAGGTTTATGTGTCAGAAATTGAACTGATTACAAGGCATTAGAGTAGCATTCTTGGTATTCACTTAGAGTAGGTTTTGAGTGTATAATTGAATATAAATTTTTTTTTTATTTGCTTAACATGCTTTCATAATTAAAAATATTTAAGAATGTAATGAAATAATTTATAAGACTTTGTGTAAGAATTACTTTTGAAATCGTATTGGGCTATGATGAAAGACTCGTATGCGATGAGAGATATATATAGCCAATAGGTCATGAAAATCAACATAAAATCAAAATATCTTTCGATGTCTTTGAAGCACTTATCTAAATGATACATGTTATCATGTTATTACTAAATTCAACATTAGAATAAGGATATTATAAACATGTTAAAGTATCTGCCGTCCCATCTCAAGATCGGACGTCCCAACTTGGAATTCCAAGTTGGGACGCGTCCCATCTTAAGATGGGACGCGATCTCAAGTTGGGATGATACACACATACTTATATAAAATAGAGAGGGCGATTCTGTACTGGGTTTGATGCACACACTTATATAAAATAGATTTGGCGATTCTGTACTGGGTTAAATAGAGGGGGCGATTCTGTACTGGGTATGAAGCACATACATATATAAAATAGAGGGGGCGATTCCGTACTGGGTTTGATGCACGGCCTTATATAAAATAGAGGGGGCGATTCTGTACTGGGTTTGATGCACACCCTTATATAAAATAGAGGGGGCGATTCTGTACTGGGTTTGATGCACACACTTATATAAAATAGAGGGGGCGATTCTGTACTTTGTTTGATGCTCATACTTATGTTAAATAGAGGGGGCGATTCTGTACTAGGTATGAAGCACATACATATATAAAATAGAGGGGGCGATTCCGTACTGGGTTTGATGCACACACTTATATAAAATAGAGGGGGCGATTCTGTACTGGGTTTGATGCTCATACTTATGTTAAATAGAGGGGGCGATTCTGTACTAGGTATGAAGCACATACATATATAAAATAGAGGGGGCGATTCCGTACTGGGTTTGATGCACACACTTATATAAAATAGAGGGGGCGATTCTGTACTGGGTTTGATGCTCACACTTATGTAAAATAGAGGGGGCGATTCTGTACTGGGTTTGATGCACACACTTATGTAAAATAGATTTGGCGATTCTGTACTGGGTTGGATGGACATACTTATATAAAATAGAGGGGACGATTCTGTACTGGGTTTGATGCACATACATATATAAAAAAGAGGGGGCGATTCTGTACTGGGTTTGATGCTCACACTTATGTAAAATAGAGGGGGCGATTCTGTACTGGGTTTGATGCTCACACTTATGTAAAATAGAGGGGGCGATTCTGTACTGGGTTTGATGCTCACACTTATGTAAAATAGAGGGGGCGATTCTGTACTGGGTTTGATGCACACACTTATGTAAAATAGATTTGGCGATTCTGTACTGGGTTTGATGCTCACACTTATCTAAAATAGAGGGGGCGATTCTGTACTGGGTTTGATGCACACACTTATGTAAAATAGATTTGGCGATTCTGTACTGGGTTGGATGGACATACTTATATAAAATAGAGGGGGCGATTCTGTACTGGGTTTGATGCTCATACATATATAAAAAAGAGGGGGCGATTCTGTACTGGGTTTGATGCACACACTTATACATTTTGTATAAAATAGAGGGGGCGTTTCTGTACTGGGTTTGATGCACATACTTAAAAGTATAAAGAATAGAGGGGGCGATTCTGTACTGGGTTTGATGCACATACTTATATAAAATAGAAAGGCGATTCTATATACTGGGTTCGATGCACATACTTATATACAATAGAGGGGGCGAATCTATACTGGGTGTGATGCATATTCTTATATACAATAGAGGGGGCGAATCTATACTGGGTTTGAGGCATATACTCATATACAATAGAGGGGGCGATTCTATACTGGGTTTGAGGCATATACTCATGAACAATAGAGGGGGCGATTCTATACTGGGTTTGAGGCATATACTCGTATACAATAGAGGGGGCGATTCTATACTGGGTTTGTTTCACATAACAATGTGCAGGTAAAGGGGGCGATTCTGTACTTGGTTTAATGCACATACTTATATAAAATAGAGGGGGCGATTCTGTACTGGGTTTGATGCACATACTTATATAAAATAGAGAGGGCGATTCTGTACTGGGTTTGATGCACACACTTATATAAAATAGATTTGGCGATTCTGTACTGGGTTAAATAGAGGGGGCGATTCTGTACTGGGTATGAAGCACATACATATATAAAATAGAGGGGGCGATTCCGTACTGGGTTTGATGCACGGCCTTATATAAAATAGAGGGGGCGATTCTGTACTGGGTTTGATGCTCACACTTATGTAAAATAGAGGGGGCGATTCTGTACTGGGTTTGATGCACACACTTATGTAAAATAGATTTGGCGATTCTGTACTAGGTATGAAGCACATACATATATAAAATAGAGGGGGCGATTCCGTACTGGGTTTGATGCACACACTTATATAAAATAGAGGGGGCGATTCTGTACTGGGTTTGATGCTCATACTTATGTTAAATAGAGGGGGCGATTCTGTACTAGGTATGAAGCACATACATATATAAAATAGAGGGGGCGATTCCGTACTGGGTTTGATGCACACACTTATATAAAATAGAGGGGGCGATTCTGTACTGGGTTTGATGCTCACACTTATGTAAAATAGAGGGGGCGATTCTGTACTGGGTTTGATGCACACACTTATGTAAAATAGATTTGGCGATTCTGTACTGGGTTTGATGCTCACACTTATCTAAAATAGAGGGGGCGATTCTGTACTGGGTTTGATGCACACACTTATGTAAAATAGATTTGGCGATTCTGTACTGGGTTGGATGGACATACTTATATAAAATAGAGGGGGCGATTCTGTACTGGGTTTGATGCTCATACATATATAAAAAAGAGGGGGCGATTCTGTACTGGGTTTGATGCACATACTTATATAAAACAGAGGGGGCGATTCTGTACTGGGTTTGATGCACACACTTATACATTTTGTATAAAATAGAGGGGGCGTTTCTGTACTGGGTTTGATGCACATACTTAAAAATATATAGAATAGAGGGGGCGATTCTGTACTGGGTTTGATGCACATACTTATATAAAATAGAAAGGCGATTCTATATACTGGGTTCGATGCACATACTTATATACAATAGAGGGGGCGAATCTATACTGGGTTTGATGCACATACTTATATAAAACAGAGGGGGCGATTCTGTACTGGGTTTGATGCACATACTTATATAAAATAGAAAGGCGATTCTATATACTGGGTTCGATGCACATACTTATATACAATAGAGGGGGCGAATCTATACTGGGTTTGATGCACATACATATATAAAAAAGAGGGGGCGATTCTGTACTGGGTTTGATGCACATACTTATATAAAATAGAGGGGGCGATTCTGTACTGGGTTTGATGCACATACTTATATAAAACAGAGGGGGCGATTCTGTACTGGGTTTGATGCACACACTTATACATTTTGTATAAAATAGAGGGGGCGTTTCTGTACTGGGTTTGATGCACATACTTAAAAATATATAGAATAGAGGGGGCGATTCTGTACTGGGTTTGATGCACATACTTATATAAAATAGAAAGGCGATTCTATATACTGGGTTCGATGCACATACTTATATACAATAGAGGGGGCGAATCTATACTGGGTGTGATGCATATTCTTATATACAATAGAGGGGGCGAATCTATACTGGGTTTGAGGCATATACTCATATACAATAGAGGGGGCGATTCTATACTGGGTTTGAGGCATATACTCATAAACAATAGAGGGGGCGATTCTATACTGGGTTTGAGGCATATACTCTTTACCCCCTTTACCTGTATATGTTATGTGCATCAAACCCAGAATAGAATTGCCCCCTTTACCTATATATGTTATGTGCATCAAACCCAGTATAGAATCGCCCCCTTTACCTCTATATGTTATGTGCATCAAACCCAGTATAGAATCGCCCCCTTTACCTGTATATGTTATGTGCATCAAACCCAGAACAGATTCGCCCCCTTTACCTGTATATGTTATGTGCATCAAACCCAGTACAGATTCGCCCCTTTACCTGTATATGTTATGTGCATCAAACCCAGAATAGAATTGCCCCCTCTATTGTAAATAAGTAGGTGCATCAAACCCAGTATAGAATCGCCCCCTTTACCTGTATATGTTATGTGCATCAAACCCAGTATAGAATCGCCCCCTTTACCTGTATATGTTATGTGCATCAAACCCAGAACAGATTCGCCCCCTTTACCTGTATATGTTATGTGCATCAAACCCAGTACAGATTCGCCCCTTTACCTGTATATGTTATGTGCATCAAACCCAGAATAGAATTGCCCCCTCTATTGTAAATAAGTAGGTGCATCAAACCCAGTATAGAATCGCCCCCTTTACCTATATATGTTATGTGCATCAAACCCAGTATAGAATCGCCCCCTTTACCTGTATATGTTATGTGCATCAAACCCAGAACAGATTCGCCCCCTTTACCTGTATATGTTATGTGCATCAAACCCAGTACAGATTCGCCCCTTTACCTGTATATGTTATGTGCATCAAACCCAGAATAGAATTGCCCCCTCTATTGTAAATAAGTAGGTGCATCAAACCCAGTATAGAATAGCCCCCTTTACCTGTATATGTTATGTGCATCAAACCCAGTATAGAATCGCCCCCTTTACCTGTATATGTTATGTGCATCAAACCCAGAACAGATTCGCCCCCTTTACCTGTATATGTTATGTGCATCAAACCCAGTACAGATTCGCCCCTTTACCTGTATATGTTATGTGCATCAAACCCAGAATAGAATTGCCCCCTCTATTGTAAATAAGTAGGTGCATCAAACCCAGTATAGAATCGCCCCCTTTACCTGTATATGTTATGTGCATCAAACCCAGTATAGAAAACGCCCCCTTTACCTGTATATGTTATGTGCATCAAACCCAGTATAGAATCGCCCCCTTTACCTGTATATGTTATGTGCATCAAACCCAGAACAGATTCGCCCCCTTTACCTGTATATGTTATGTGCATCAAACCCAGTACAGATTCGCCCCCTTTACCTGTATATGTGTTGTGAATCAAACCCAGAATAGAATCGCCCCCTCTATTGTTTATCAGTAGGTGCATCAAACCCAGAATAGATTCGCCCCCTTTAACTGTACATTGTTAAGAGCATCAAACCCAGTACAGATTTGCCCCTCTATTGTATAGAAGTATGTGCATCAAACCCAGTATAGAATCGCCCCTTTACCTGTATATGTTATGTGCATCAAACCAAGTATAGAATCGCCCCCTCTAAGTATGTTCATCTAACACAAGTTTAGAATCACTAAACTCACATGTCAAATCAAATATGGATTCGCTCCCTTTAGCATTAAATCAAACCAAGTATAGATTCGCCCGATAGGTTTAACTTGTAAGAATGTGCATCAAACCCAGTAGATTCGCCCCCTCTAATCCATCTTTATCAAAGTATAGATATGGCAAATAAAATGTATCTAAGTATTAAGTGTGGAGTAAGGATCCATAACATTTACATTAAACAGTACCAGATTTAATTATACCAGTTACACATGTAATCCCTTTTCTATTAAGCACAATTTAGACTCGGTATCAGCGTTCCAAGTGGCAAAATTATCTGCATAAAACTGTTTATTGTAAAAGTCTAAACGTTTTGGAATGCATGCTTACTCCTTGATAAAGTGGGAAAATAGCTAGATGTGCACTCAACCAACCGCAAGGGAGTTTACCGCAAACATTTTAAATGCAACAAATGCCAAATCCGTTACAAATCCCCACTTTTAGTGTACAAAAATACAAGTTCACCTTGGGTCATATTAATAATTCAATTATATGATTACATGTATCTAAGCTATCCAATAAACTGATTGTATTTCACATCTCCCCTTTCCGGGATTATAATTAGGTTTACTGGAATCGCTGAAATAACTCCGATAATATTCGTTATCAAGCATTAAACAATACATTATTTATATCTAACTCCTCTTTCATGCAATTAAAGATGTAAAAAGTATTTTAAAAGCATTTCTGGAGGGGGGCGAATCTATTCTGGGGGGAGATTTTATTTCGTGGAGGGGGGCGATTTTATACTGAGGGGGGCGGTTTTGTACCGGTACAAAATCGCCGGGGGGAGATTTTATACCGGCGGCGGTTTTATTTCGTGACACCGGCATAGCTCTAGGGGTCGCTTGACCACTTAATCCACCACGATAAGGTATTAAGTTAAGTGGTGGAAAATTAAACCGATCTTAAAACTGGATGTATGATTTGTTGTAATAAACTAACCAGAATCCCAAAATTGGACTCGAACATTATCACCATGGTCGATCGGTTCAAAAACTTTCGATTCCAGTTTTTTTATCTATGGACGTCGCCATTTAGCGTAAGAGTGAAAGCCAACTGTTTGAGAGGCTCTCTTTGGTTGGCCGAAATTTAATCGCATACCATCGCGAGAAAAGTATTTGATTGGCTGAATCATCGGTTACGGCGGGAAGTTTTTGCTGGAGTGTACACCCAGGGTAAGGAGAGTTGAGCGTCAGCTATACGTCTTACCCTTAGACAGGATGGATTGCACTAATATTCTTCGTTTTTGACAGCAATTCGTATAATTGAACAAGAAGCATGTATGTCGCGCACGAGCCAAGCTAAATGGAATCCAGTTTGATTCAACCTGCTTGAAAAGTCAAAGTAAAACTGAAACCCGTTTCATATTATCGAAAGAGAGATACATTCCAACATGTTTCCTTTATTTTCCGCCGAACATTGAGAGTGGGTTATCTTCGAGGTATTTAAATTAAATTTGTTAAAAGTTACGCACGATACTTGCATTGATTCTTGTTCAAATATATGATTAAAAGTGAATATTTAATCGAAGCTTATGTCAGCAAATTGGCAAAATAAAATGTTTGTTTTGTATATCTACGTTTTTTAAATCTTAAATGAATTTTTTTTTTTAAATTCGTAGAATTTCTCGGCAATCGTATTGGTGTAGTTGGAGTATTTAGCGACTACGATAAAATCGTAGAGGTGGCATCCCTGTTTTATAATCAGAAGCATGGTTCTCGGGGTCTTAGAAGCACACAAACCACCACACCACAATAAGGTATTGAGTCAAGTGGTGGTATAAAACCAACAGAGTTTAGTTGTTAGGAAAACTACTCTATGTATACATGTCAGTGGTTTACACTTTGACTTCTTCTGTGCAGTTCAGACATGAGACAAATGGACAGTCCTCGTGTTACGAACCATCTGGGGTATATCACAATTCCTAGATTGTTTAGACAATCTGCAGATTGTGCGACCTGAACCATCTGGGAATGATCACAATTTGGGAATATGTGTTTAAGTATTAATTCATCATTATAAAATGGGAATTATCTAGCTTATTAAGTTTTTCTCCTTAGTAAGTATTAGGGTTGATTGCTAGATTGTGAAGAGCAATCAGCTTGTCTCTTTCTAAAACTGAGGGGGTCGATTCCTAGATTGTGAAGGGTTCAAAGCTCGCCTATATTTGAAACAAAAGGGAGTATAGGGGTCGATTCTCAGATTGTTACTTTCAAACTTGAAGAAATGCCTCTGGTGTGTCTCAAATGGGCAAAGTCGTTTGTTGAAAGTTGTTCTGTGTAGTCATCGACGAGGACAGTTGCTCTATTGTAGTGAGTTTTGATATTCTGGTAGTACATGTCACACAAATATCCGTAGGTAACTCCTCGAGGCCACGAAAGACGTTGAATCAGGGATCTTTTGGAAGAGAAACTTCAGATCAACAGAGGCAGTGTCCTTTAGAGTTCATGGTATCCGCTTGATTGTCCCCCGCCGCAACGCGGAACAGGGGACTATGAATTCAGCGGCGTCTGTACGTACGTACGTACGTACGTCCGGATTCTTGTTAACGCGATAACTCATGAAGCCTAGCACCTAGAGTGTTCATATTTGGTGACAACTTTCAATGGAGAAAGACTCAGACGCCAGTCGACTTTGGTGACCTTGACGTCATTTTCAAGGTCACCACTTCACCACGCAAGTCCGGAATCTTGTTAACACCATAACTCATGAAGCTTAGCACCTAGAGTGGTCATATTTGGTGACAGCTTTCAATGGAGGAAGACTCAGACGCCAGTCGACTTTGGTGACCTTGATGTCATTTTCAAGGTCACAACGACAAACTCGTGAAGCTTAGCACCTAAAGTGTTCATATTTGGTGACAGCTTTCAATGGAGGAAGACTAAGATGGCAGTCGACTTTGGTGACCTTGACATCATTTTCAAGGTCACCACGACACTACATCTTTCTGGATTCTTGTTAACGCGATAACTTGTTAAGCATAGCACCTAGACTGTTCATATTTGGTGATAGCTTTCAATGGAGGAAGACTCAGACGCCAGTCGACTTTGGTGACCTTGACGTCATTTTCAAGGTAAAAACAACAAACTCATGAAGCTTAGCACCTAGAGTGTTCATATTTGGTGACAGCTGTCAATGAAGGAAGATTAAAATGCCAGTCGACTTTTGTGACCTTTACGTCATTTTCAAGGTCACTACGACACTTTGACCAATTTCTAATACATTGTTAACGTGCACCTAGTGTTCATATTTGTTGACAGCTTTCAATGGCGGAAGACTCAGACGCCAGTTGACTTTGATGACCTTGACCTCATTTTCGTGGTCACCATGACACTTTGACCACTGTAATACATTGTTAACGCGATAATATTCATTATGCCAAATATCTCATAACGGCGGGGGACATTGCCATGTTAGTGGCAAACACTTGTTTTATTTCTTGAAAGAGTAGTCGGAAACATCAGATCCTGTCATGTCATTCAATATCTTCAACCCAATGACCATTCACAGAAGAAGGAATTATGAGTCCATTTGCGATGTGGTCTCTATTGATTAGAAAGTTGATGATCTTCCTCTAGTGAGTGAGTTGGGGTTTAACGTGCTTTGAACGATATTTCAGTTATTAAACACGTGGATGACAAGCATCCAAAAGAGAGTGGACAGACAAGGGAGAAAGGGATCGACAGGATGAGGAAAAAGACGGAAAGAAATGCATAGTGAGAGATAGAAAGCAGGTTTTAGAAGGACTCAAATTTGGTCTGGCTTCTACCCGTAGACCTGTCCAGCTTCAGTGACCCTACCAGGAGCAAGTTAGCTTCGGCTGGCGTAGCTCTCGGGGTCTCTGAAGCAAGCAAACCACCACACCACGGTAAGGTATTGAGTCCAGTGGTGGGATCTTCCTCCAACCTTCAACCCTGGCCTTCATGAAATCAATGTGTTGCTCACTGCTTCTTGTTTCCACATTTGATATTTGTTTGAATAGCATTGCTGACTTCAGCTCTGACAGGCATAGGCAACAACCACACAAGACGCTGGGGTTTTCGTCCATTTCAGTTCCAATTGTGAGTCTACCAAATGTAGTCATGATTCTCATTAGGACTTGTTCTATAACAACGTCTGTTGAAAATCCATCCCAATACCTGTCAGAAGGAGGAACAACATGGAGACCTTTTTGCAACATGTTGTACATTTTTCGATGTTCCTGAAGCTTGCTCATTATCTGAAGTTACGCAGTTTTATTCAACGAGGCTGTGAGATATTAACCATTTCCATATACTGATATTCTTGACTTTTACATGAAAATCTTCGACTGATCCAGTTTTTTTCTCACATTAATCAATGCGTCTGATGCAGTTCTTCTTGATTCAGAGTTGTTGAATCTGATAATAGTTCATGAAAGAGGACGCTGACCTTTTGGAGATATGTAATATCTGTAACTGCCCATATCATTCTTCTTTATTCTTCTATAACTAACAGATGATTTTGGTCACTTCTACTATTCATTACAAACAAATACCTCAGTATTTTGTAAGAGAAACAGTTGAAAATTAAGACAGTGTAGTTATACTCACATATTCCATATGGAAGAGGATGATTTTGTTAAATATTTTGGCCTGTCCTAGTACAGCCATAATAAAGATGGCTGCCGTGATTGTATTTGACGCACACCTTATCAGATGGATTTATGTGACAACTCAACTATTCTAGTCATTTGAAAATGAAAAACTTAAATTTCACTTTAAAACAGTTCAAGTAACATTAGAAAAATTGACCGTGATCCCTAGTTTTCATGTGAGCAAAATACATTTGTTTCATACATTTCAATAATATTTTGAAAACCTAATTTTTTTACTAATAATGCAATAACACAATAACAAATCTTTTCAAGCAAGAAACACTTAAATTTTGGCCAGGGATTTTGCCTTTCTTTTAATATTATAACTAACTATCTTTATAGCATTAACAAAAAAGTATTTTTCACTTTTTTTCAACCTTAGTCGGATTCTTAAATTGCATCTGTATTTAAAATAAGTTCAACCATCTATATCATTCTTACCTTTTAAAATGTTATCAAGGAGGGTTAGGAATACATGAAACAATAAATACTGTTTCTATTGCAATTTGTGGTGTGTTGAACCCTAATTTAAGAGGACTATTAGACGAAGTCCGTTTAAGTGGCAGAAACATAAAACCATACGAATATCAAGCCACAAAAAGAAGCGTAATAAAACCCGAGACCTTCAAACAACAGGAGACTGTAATTGTCGTTTTAACGAGAGTGCATCAATTAGAACATATCAACACTGGCGTGAAATAACAGGACTAGCGGGGCGGATATATTGATAGGGACTAAATAGGGATGAATAAAAAACAAGTACACAGTACTTTAAATATTCCCTGATCAGTACTTAATTGACTGAAATAAAAAGAATACTTTATATAGCAGAGCTTAAAAAAATAATGTGATGGAGATGGTAAGGTTAAGCTGTAAGTCTTTGAAGAAAGTAATCACACACTCCAAAAAGTTGCAGAGAAACAAAGGAAAACAAGCAGAGTCGGCTAGTTAAGGATAGTTAAGGATACTAGTTGTGGAATATTGAACAGTGATCATATTGTTTTTCTTCAAACAACCTTTAAGAAATCCAATGTTACGTTTCCATGGAAACGGGTAGAAATAAAAATGCAAAGAAGTTGAAAACCCCAAAAGGCACATCTCCGCATGATGCCCGTTGCACATACCAAGTTTCGTCGAGATAGGTCTCACCGTTTTGGAGTTGTGCTCCGGAAACATTGTCGCGACGGACGGACGGAGACCATTTCAATATCCCCCACCAACTACGTTGGGCGGGGGATAATTAACCTCACCTATCCAACGGTAGCTGTCACACAATGTCCTCAATATGCCGCAGTTCCCTCTGCTCTGCCACGTCTCAACCTGGCTCAAGCCAGTCGCGTTCTGACTAGTAAAGCTAAGGTTATATATTTATATATTATATCAAAAGGAATGTGAAAACAAGGATTCAAAGCTTGAATAAATGAATTTTTTTCAAAATCAATGAAGAAAATATATATAAAATCCCCCTCCCCGATTCAATCTGTTAGACAAACACACCAACATACTCACTGTCGCCCAAATATACTCATGGAACACTACCCACACGCACAATACTTTCAGTCAATTCAATATTAACTTATAACTATTGGTGACACATTATATATTGACTCAATACTTATGCAAAATATACAATCTAACGCTCGTAAGGATGCCCAATAGTACACATGGCTTAACTGATAAGTTAAGATTAGTGTCCACATAATCACAAGATACACGCCTCACGGTATATGTCCGGCGTCACAGTCACTCAATAGACACCCACACATCAATACTGGACTCAATACCTTAACGTGGTGTGGTGGTTTGCGTGCTTCAGAGACTCCAAAGAGCAATGCCAGCTGGAGCTTTCATGCTCCTGGTAGGGACACCCAAGCTGGACAGGTCGACGGGTAGAAGCCAGACTAAATTTGAGTCCTTCTAAAACCTGTTGTCTATCTCTCACTATGCCTTTCTTTCCGTCTTTTCCCTCAGTCTTTCGATCCCTTTCTCCCTTGTCTGTCCACTCTCTTTTGGATGCTTGTCATCCACGTGTTTAATAACTGAAATATTTTTCAATGCACGTTAAACCCCAACTAACTCACTCATTCCTTTCATGACTGTACCGAGCAACCTTTCCCACAAGCTTTTATTATTTTCATGAATGCTTTCAATACACCTTGCATGCTTTTCACACATCACCTAACCATACTGATACCAACTACAGTCCAACCGCATTCAGTCATACCCCCTGCGGTTGAAACCAAATTAATGTGATCTTGACAAGTTGTCTTTCTTGGCTACACTAAATAGGTTATATCTTAAGAAACAATTTCTGAAAAACAATTAGCGTTTACAACTAGAAATATATATCTTTCTTGTTAATATACTTTAATTTCTTGAATAAGAACAAGGGATGAAATATTCTTTACTAAGGTAATGTAATTTCGTCTATTCCTGATACACTTATAAGCATTGTTATTGAAAAGCCACAGTGGCTTCCGCTTTTAAGTTTTCAGAATGTATGCAGAATTTAAATTTTTTTTCTTCAGATAAGAACTAATTTGGAGGCCAAAGATGCAGAACAAGCATCTGGCGACACTGTCGAATGCGTCATAATTACCCTGAGATATGACTGGGATATCTCGGATGAACTAAGACGACAACTAAAAGTTATTTTGGATCTCAGTAGAGAAGGAGGTAATGTGATAAATTAGCTTCTTGTTATAATCTATATAGTAAAATGTGAACATTAAATTTTCTTCAGTTAATTTGGGTACACAAAAGGCATATTTGTGAGAGTGTGAAATGCAATCTTCACAGTTAACTATCCTTTTTAGCTCATCAGGCCTGAACAGATGGGCGTATGGCATGCCGACCATCCATCCGTCCAAAACATTCCGCATTTAAAACTTCTTTACAGACCCACTGTCTCTACGGAATATTAATTTGTATATTGTGTAGGCTACATACAAATTGGTCTCTCTTAAACATAAAGAATAGAATTTGTGTGGCTGCAAATAAGTGGATAGGGGAAAAGGCAACATAAGCCTATTTCATTTTCATTTCGAACGCCTCTGCTAAAGTCTAGTGTATAGACATCATAGTAAATATGCATTTTAAGTCCTTGATTACCCTGAATATTTTGCCTTAAATGGGTAATGCCCTAAAAACTCAAAAAAGAAAGACTACAGCGCTATAATTTAGTGTGTTGAATTCCGAGTTATTTTGGGAATGTAATTTATGTAGTTTGTGTGACTGCTCATAGGGTCTTTAGTTTCCTTAAAGCGTACTTTGCCCCTCTTTTCAAGAAGCAGAAGAACCATAAATCTAAAATCTGGTGCATACCTCCTGAGCTGAATTATTGGTTGAATTTTTAATCATGCAATTAAGACTCGTAAATCTGATGTCTCTTTTAGCCCTAGACGGGCGTAACGGGTCATGCTTTGAAAAAGTCTCCACATCTCCCTCTCAAGATCAGAAAGCAATAGACATCAAAATGATGTATATCATGACTAAGACATGGAAAACTCTTTGGCTAGACTTCGATAGCTAAATAGTTTAGAAATGAACGTTAACATTTATTGGGGCTAATATACATGAATTAGTTTTATCAAACAATAACGTTCAACGGAGAAAATTGTCACATGTCAACATAACATTTTCTTTTCAAGCACCATTGACCATAGGCAATTTAAATCGTGTGTACATGTATAAGGAACAAGTGTGAGTGTTCAATTAACCGTGTTGACATATAGACATAAATATCTAGGCAAATAACATGACTGTAGATTCAGTATGCTCAGAAAGAACACAAGGGACACTCAACAACTTAAAACACTGTTAAGCGTAAATATTTTGAAAGGGCAAGGTATTTCACGATGCCTGAAAAGACCCAAGCGTCATCTGTTGCAACGCAGTGAGTCTTTTCATGAGCATTGAACTAATGGTTGCTTCCCAGTTGAAGATTTGGTCCTTGTTCTTTAGGACATGCTGTGATAAGGCGGACTTCAGGTCGAGCTTGTATACTGAATTCATCAAATGCACTGATGATTCTGTAGATGCATACTCTTGGGTTGGGGCTTGCAGTGCTGGTTCCTCTGGGTAGCTGGGAAAATGTAAAGGGCTTCTTTGGTTCTAAAGCCCAACTCACTCTACGTTCGATCGATCACAATCGCTGCACGAAAGTATCGTGTTGTTATTGTGTGGTTATTGTGCTGTTATTGTGTGGTTATCGTACAGTGATTGAACTGATCGTGCTATTTTTCCAACACGGTTGGTTCAAATCGCAAACATGTTCCTGATTTCAGAAAATCGTGTAGTGATTGTGTGGTGAATGTGTTGTGATTGTGTTAATCGTGCTTCAGCCTTAGGACACGATAACAGCACAACCACAACACGATTGATAAATTGTCCCTTTTGTAATAGTACTCATGTTAAATTAGCCCTTATAGTACTAAACATTAGGACCACGATGACAGCTCGTACAGAACACGGAGTCACACGATTACTGTACGATCAGGATGCAATCGTTACACAATATTGGATTGAACTTGCACCAGTAAGAGCGTTGCCCATCAAAACGTTTTCATCACGTGTGCTTCTCACTTTTAGTCAACATGTCAGCATAAACGATGGTAAGGTATGAAGCGAGGGAGCCAAGCGAATCTCCACGTTACTGCCGACAATAATTCTCTTTCCATACATACCGACTGTTTTGTTCAGCTGTAGCTCCGTGATTAATTCCGACACAATCAATGTTCTAATACAAGCACTTCTAGGTCAGGTTCCCCTAACGGCCAAATATTGCAACATAAACTTCAATGCAATGTTTCAGCCAATGGAAACGCTGCATGCATGGATAACATATTTTGTCTTTATACAAAAGCCGATGCAAAGATGCTTTGCTGTGTAAAGAAGCGCATATTAGACATGATATATTTGTGTACTTTTGAATTTATTAGATATATGAAATTATATTTTGTGCACAACACAAAGTTTAAAGATGCATTAATGGACAATATTTGTGAAAACTAACAAGGAATTTTCGACATGACTGATACCTTTAAATGATAAGGAAGAAATTTACTGCTGCAAAATTTTGATTCAAGGTATGATAAAATGCAACTATAATTCATCGCACGCAAAATTATGTGGCATCCCATCAAAGATATGGTAGACCTATAAACTGTATACTGCAAAAGTCGCATATCACAAAAATGAGATTATGTGCATAGGACATATCAAATTTATGTATCATGTTTATACACAATCGTACGAAAATTCAAATACGTAAATAGAAATCAATTCCCGAAAACATTAGAATACATTTGGAATAACAATTAATGACCTAGAAGTCTAAAATGATAATTTGGGCGCTCAATATTAATATAGTTCAGGGGAATGTGATGATCCCCATGTAGAAAAGCTGATGTTTCATAATTTGATAGGAAGCGAATTATAATGTACATGACCTCAATTATCGATCGACTTGGCAAGTTGCTCGATGTCAAGATGTAAACTTCCTTACGTGGTCTGGAAATTCAACTGCTTTGAATCAGAAAGAATTCCTGTGAAACACCATCGGTAGTTATTCGCATGAAGCCAGAAGATGAGAGAAAAACTCAGGAAGATTGTTCGAAGATATATATAACGTAAGAATTGGTAATATATGCCCTCCTGTCTTTATCGCGATAACATTGAATTTTATAGCTGCAAAGCATCACCAATGATTCTACATTAATCATTAAAAGCAATGGTTAACCTTGTTTTGCCTTTGCACAAATTATTTAAAATCGTGCATTTTCTTACACCATTCGTGATTGCATCGTGAAAGCGTCGTGTCAAGTTTGTGTTGATTGTGTTCTGACCATGTTAGAATAGTGACCTTTCGTGCATTGGTTGTACTCACATCGTGTACCTCACGCACAGATACCGTTTTCACATAACAGATCGTAAAAACCACAATACGATACCAGTACGGTCAAATCGTAATGTTACCGTAGTGCAATCGTTCGTAGTGTGAGTTGAGCTTTAGGGATGTTTAAAAAGTCTTGGTGACTAGTTCAGCTGGGTATTGAGTGAGGTAAAGTTGTCCTTGAGATGTTGTAGTTCGTTGTTGAGGGTGTCAGGGCGGGGGTGTATTGGTACGCATTGTCTGTGTGGCTATTAATTCTTGTTAGTGATGACAAGAATTGTACATGTAGTTGATGAATTGATCAGTATCGGTTGGCTTTCTGTAGACAGATAATCGGAGTCCTTGCTCTGTGCCTTGAAAGGAGACATCT